>OW569414.2:10002500-10627500 GCA_937662695.2 Halyzia sedecimguttata | reverse complement strand
TCAAATTGTGTCCGAAGTCACCTTGATAGGTGTGGTGATTTCGGACACCCTCTAGAAATCGTATAAAACGATGATACACGGCACCATAAAGGTCTGCGGACACAATATATTTTTTTTTTGAGCCATTAAGTTTCAAAAAAATCAGTAAAACGGCCTTTTATTCTCAGAAAAAATACAAAACAAACACATGTTTTTAAAACAACTTAATTTGGCACATCACAGCCTTTTTTCAAAAATAATAAGGAACAAAACAAAGGATCAACTAAAGCAAAGAAAGAAAATGAGAGGAAGAAATATTGGAAATCAATATTATGAAATTATCTTGAAATTTCTTTGAATTAACCCCTTTTTGCGCAATGTTCTGGGGTATCATCACGTTATCATTTTGCCTAAATGTCTGTAATTTTCGAATTTTTCGCCAAAAATGGTCTCAAACGATAGAGTTCGACTTCCTGATCAAGAATTCGAGGTCAAATTTGATTCTGTCCGGCTGGCCGTCCAGCCGTCCGATCGGCCGTTGCCTAGAGCGATAACTAGAGAACGGAAAGAGATAGCGACTTGAAATTTTTAGGGTAGGTGGCGCATCCCACCTTACTAATAAAACAAACACTGACGTGAACTCAGTGCTTTTTGGGGCAGTTTTCCATTAATCCATGATTATTTCGAATTGATCAACATGACAAAGATGCTTTTTAAATTGATCAAAATGTCAAAAATATAATCTGCAGAAACCGGACATTATTTTCTATTGTGATTGTATTCATAAGCAATTTAGCATTGGAAATTCAAAAATGAATATATCGGATAAATCTGTGAATTCAATTTTCGAAAATAATTCACTTATATCTTTTTGATAGACGATCCACATAGTAATGCTTTGATACTGAATTATTTTCAGGAGTTGGTAATATTCACATATCCACATCCCATTCCATGAACCAACAACTGATAATTACAACATTCACAAGTTCCGTTCATGCGTCAATTGATCTCCCTGGTACACTGGTCCGACCACGGCGCGTCAGCGTCTATTCGTGTTACGACATGATTTCGGAAAGACTAACCCCCGTTTTCTGAAAGGCTGATCAACACAAAAGTTAACTAATCAGTGATCAATCTCTTGTTAACTCATCTGAGTTGCGCAAAGCGCGAAAACTCGGACTGATTTGACATTAACAGTTCTGTTAACTTTGACCAGCCTTTCAGAAACCGGGTGTTAGTGCTCAGTAATCCTCGGAAATGCTCGGAAGCACTTAAGGTATTACTAAGCACTAAGCCTTTTCAAGAAGTGCTTGAATTATTAAGCACTAAGCACTAGGTTTAAAAGTGCTCTGCAGCACAGTACTCGGGAGCACAAAAAGGCTTCAAGCACCTTCACAAGCACTAAGCACAATGCTTCGGCTCAGCTCTGCAGGTTTCCTACAATTTTGGAGCTCTTGTTCCTCGGAACAGAGTGCTCATCAATTTGCCCAAATGTCTGTAATTTCCGAATTTTTCGATGAAAATGGTCTTAAACGATTTGGTTCGACTCACTGATCAAGAATCCGTGGTCAAAATTCATTCTGTCCGGCCGGTCCGGCGGCTGGCCGTAGGCACGATAACTATCGAACGGGATGAGCTAGACAGTTGAAATTTTCAGAGTAGGTTTGGGAGATAAATATCTCGTCTAAGTTCGTTATTGGGCAAAATCGGACAGATGGTTGCAGAGAAACAAAAAAAAAATTTTTTTTTACATAACAAATTCCAAATTAAATTTTTTTCAATATGCAGTTTTACCATAAGAATCCATTGATATCATTTTCAACTCTAACATGCTAATACTTTCGGAGATATGATTTTTCAAAATTTCAATGTAAATCGTATTTCTACGTTTTCACAGAGTGATACAATTATTCTATGTATAAATTGTTATAATGTCAACTTATTTTCCTGAGACATGACATTATCTAATTCATTTCAACAATCGTATAATTATGAGAATTATAATATGATTAGCTGACCCACGCAACTTAGCCTGCGTCAAATCGGTTATTGCGGTTCCAATTTTATTTCCAAATGTTCTTAATCTTAAAAAAACCTAGAACCCGATTGCAGCACATCCTACCGGGACAATTGAATTTCCAAGATATCCAGGGACCCACTCAAACACGTAATTCTAAAAAATTGGTTCAAGCACTGACGTGAAGTCAGAAGCTTTTGCGCGTATGTTCTATTGTCCATTCTTCTGTATTGAACACCCTTAATCGAATTTACCATGGTAAATTCGATTAAGGGTGTTCAATACAGAAGAATGGACAATAGAACATACGCGCAAAAGCTTCTGACTTCACGTCAGTGCTTGAACCAATTTTTTAGTAAGTAACAAATCAACAACTGGAGTCTCACGCTCCTGAGAGAAGCGAACGCTCGCAGGGCGGGCCTATAAAAGGTTTTTCCTCTCGAGTGGAAAAAAAATATATTCATTTATTTCCATAATCAAACCATACATTGAAAAGAAAACGCT
Source organism: Halyzia sedecimguttata (assembly GCA_937662695.2). Classification (NCBI taxonomy): domain Eukaryota; kingdom Metazoa; phylum Arthropoda; class Insecta; order Coleoptera; family Coccinellidae; genus Halyzia; species Halyzia sedecimguttata. The sequence goes on along the minus strand of OW569414.2, from coordinate 10,624,997 downwards.
CAGATTTGAAAATTGGAACCTTAGTACTCATCAATACTGTATGGCACCAGGAACAATTTTTTTACAAGAGTTTTGAACTTGTTACAATTCTGGAGAATTTGATAATCCTTCGGTAGCTTATCTTCTGTGTTAGTGTGAGTGAAACATTGGGAAGTGAAACAGGTGCATGCGCCTTGTTTTATTGGAATTCTCACAGATCAAATTTATTCCTTAAGAAAAGCAAGCATCTGAAAATATAAGTTCCGGTAGTGGTCAGTATACCGAGACTCTTAAAGTGCCCGCGACAAGATGTTTTCGTATTCAATCCCAGAATTGTTCCAAGTGCTCTTTTCTGGACCTTAAAATTTTCCAAACGTCCGAGCCGTTACCCCATGCTATGATCCCGTAGGACACAACCGACTGGAAATTAGAGAAATACACTGTCCTCAGAAAATCAGAGTCTGATTGCAGCGCCAAAACAAGAAGTGTGTAAAGAACAGAGTTTAATTTACTCTGCTGCAATGCAGTTATATGCCCAGACTTACTCGGCTGATTATCGATAATCACACCAAGGAAATTGGTACTGCTGGTAATTTTCAGTCTATTCTCCTGTATTGGACACCCTTAATCGAATTCACCATGGTAAATTCGATTAAGGGTGTTCAATACAGGAGAATAGACAATAGAATTCACCATGGTAATTTCGATTAAAAGTGTCCAATACAGGGGAATGGACAATAGAACATACGCGCAAAAGCTCCAGACTTCACGTCAGTGCTTGAACCAATTTTTTTTTCGTGAATTCAGGATAGAAAGCAATGATGAAATGAAGTCAGAAGCTTTTGCGCGTATGTTCTATTGTCCATTCTTCTGTATTGGACACCCTTAATCGAATTTACCATGGTAAATTCGATTAAGTGTCCAATACAGAAGAATGGACAATAGAACATACGCGCAAAAGCTTCTGACTTCACGTCAGTGCTTGAACCAATTTTTTTCAAATCAAATCCAAAAGCTCTCAAAAAATCACCCGTTATTACATAAAGATATATTCTCATTAGTGATAGAAAAACTGGCCTAGAATTCCTTTCTACCCATCACGAGATTTAATATCCACAAATGAGCCTCTCACCTTACAAGATCAGAAGCCTTCTGCAAAATTCAAAGGTCCCCTCTCGCAAATATACTCCTCTGAAGGCACATGGATCTCTTGAAGAAGAATCGCCTCTCTATTCCTCAAAGATATTCACTCTTGTTCATAGAAATCCCTTCAATATTTAGTTGCCTCCTCCTAAGGAGGATCTCTTTCAAAACCAGGTCTGACCACTAATGTAGGGCTATCATCTAATCTCCTATAGATTTGTGATGAAATAACACGATTTTACCATGAATATATATGTATAATAATATGTCATCATGACATTCATATTTTATTTTTGGAGGTTCTCGCAAAAATACGACCATAGACAACATATCATACGACGATTCGGATCCACCTACCGAACTCACAAAAGGCTGCTCGGTTCTCCAACAATATAGATCCGATCGTGTTCAAACTTGGAATTCTGCAGTAGAGTTAGGTTCTGCAGGCTCTCCCAAAATTTCAGCCATGCCGGACGAATAGTTTATGATATATCGAATTTTTTTCTATTATTTTTAATTATTTTTTTTTGAATTTTCTAGTTAAACCATCCTCACGAAATTCTGCAAAAATTTTCGCGTTGGCATTCTACAACTAATAACCATGTTTGAATCCAATCGGTTTTGTATTCTTCGAGTTAATGAGGAACAAAAAACATCCAAATTTCAGAAAATTTCAGATGGCTATAACTCTAAAACCGTTTGGACGATTATGCTCATAAGCAAACTCAAATGTCGCATTCAGATGCACAACCTAACCTGAAATTTTCAAGCCGCTATCTCTTTCCGTTCTCAGGTTATCGTGACAACAAAAATATTTTTTAATAATTTCTTAATAATTTTCTAGCGATTCGATGCTCACAAAATTTCATAAACGTGCTTAGGTCTATATTCTACAACTATTCACCATGTTTGAATCCAATCGGTTTTGTATTCTTCGAGTTAATGAGGAGCAAAAAACATCCAAATTTCAGAAAATTTCAGATGGCTATAACTCTAAAACCGTTTGGACGATTATGCTCATAAACAAACTCAAATGTCGCATTCAGATGCACAACCTAACCTGAAATTTTCAAGCCGCTATCTCTTTCCGTTCTCAGGTTATCGTGACAACAAAAATATTTTTTAATAATTTTTTAATAATTTTCTAGCGATACGATTCTCACAAAATTTCATAAACGTGCTTAGGTCTATATTCTACAACTATTCACCAAGTTTAAAATTCGATCGGATTTATTTTGGTTGAAAACAAAATTATTACTCGGAAACCATTGGGCCGATTATACCCATTAACGAACTTGTCCGTCGTATTGGGATGCGCCACTTACCCTGAAAATTTCAAGTCGCTAGCTCTTTCCGTTCTCAAGTTATCGTGGCAACGGACGGCCGGACGGCCGGCCGGACGGCACCACAGAATTAAATTTCACATTTGGGCAAAACTATAACGCGTATGTTCCCCAGAACATACGCGCAAAAATACCTAGAACCCGATTGCGGCGCCACCTACCGGGTTCAATTGCGAATACGAACTACCCACTCAAACGTATCTGGTTAAGAAAAGTGAGAAAAGCTGAGAAAGACAGGAGACCGGCTTCGTTCTCATCTCTACTCCATGCTGTTTACTGGGACGTGACACTGGTATAGTCTGGCAAATGAGTGTTGATCCAGAAAGACGCGGAAATTTTAAAAAATCTAGCACTAAGTATAGCAGGAATAAACTGCCTTGATACTTTAATAACAATAAATATAAAAATTTTAGCTTTGCCATAAGCTCAGGGAAATTTTAATCGAAAAAGAGCGAAAAACATTCACAAAAAATACGGCGACTTGGTTTTAATTAGCTCTTTCTCTGGGATAACTTACCAAGTGATAATTGATCAGTTATCGAGCGGGATGAAAAATGATTAATTACTAAAATGACTATTAAAAATAGGGGTTGGTGATAAAAGGGTAAAAATTCAGGGTTGTATGTATTTTGAAATGCCACATTATAAAAAAATAAAAACAAAAAATTTCATCCAAAAATAAAAAAAAAATTTTTAAGGGTGAACAACCCTTATCACTTAGGAGTATGAAAAATAGATGTTGGCTGATTCTCAGACCTACTCAATATGCTCACAAAATTTCATGAGAATCGGTCTAGCCGTTTCGGAGGAGTACGGGAACGAACATTGTGACACGAGAATTTTACATATAAGAGATATCATACTTTTTGTTGGTTGATATTTTCATGCCGATGGTCAATCCATATGATGATGGGAATGGTAATGGTGAGTTAATAATATTGTGTTCAGAATATCTCCAGTAAAAACAAAACTGGGATATTGGTGTATTGGAGTATTGGAGTGGATTCGAGGAAAGAATATATATTATCGTTCATCATAGAATTGAGGAATGAATATCTTGGATGAGTTCCTTATTGGTAAAATTTGTCCTTTGGTTTTGGATTGATAATTTTTGGCACTCTTGTTGAATTTAAATTCTTCCATGATGTTTGAATTCAATTTCTGCTAAGTTCTTTCATAAGAATCCATTGATATAATTCCCAACTCTGAGAAACCAATACTTTCGGAGATATAATTTGTCTGTTTGAACTAGAGCGCCAGAAAGCTCCTGTCCACAGGGCTTGAACCAATTTTTAAAGAAAATAATAATACAAATAATTAACCCTGCATAAAGATCATAATTAAATTTTTTCTGTGAGATTTTCATATGGAACCAAAATAATTTCTGGAAGAACGTTTTTGAAAACATTCTTCCTACCAGATCTCAAGCTGATAGATCCCTACAATCTACATACATCAAAAAGTACTTCGACGTGTTCAATTTCGTACATCACCAGAGCAAAAGTTCCTCGCGATACGTCTTCCGCAGTTCGCAACTCCAAAGAAAGAAAAACACGGAAACGACACTTTCATTGTCTATTCTGGGCAATTTTCAATTTGAATAACGATGATTTTATTTATTTTATGGGGTCTAACGATTTATATCTCCCCCGCATGCGGAAATAAGATCGGTACAAAGTTAAACTCATGAATCTGTAATAAATCTGACTTTTTCGGCGCGGAGCACACAGAGCGGAGCCTGCTTGTTCCAATATAATGTAGATAATGCAATATGGGATCCGTATGCACACAATATGAATTTAAAAGGCTTTCGCAGACTCCAACCTTGTCGAGCATTATTGGGGCTGTGCACTGAATTGCTCCCCGTGCGAGTTATGGATGGCATTACGAGGTTACACGTGAATTTCTATTAGCTTGCTTGCATTTATATAGGCCGTTTCTGATATTTCGTACTCTAGTGCAGCACCTACACCATTGAAAGCTTCAACATTTTGCTCACGTATGTTGAAGCATGTTGTGGTTTTTAACCCTTTACTGCCCAGAATTATTCTTTTTTATTTCGTCTTGATTTTTGGTTATGATCATAATTTAAACATGTACATTCAATGAAAATCGATTATTTAAAAAAAAAATTGCAGAAGTATAATTTTTTTCGTGTATGATAAATCATACGCTGGGCAATAGGGAAATAAATGTAGACAACAAGAAATATTCTATTGTCCATTCTCCTGTATTGGACACTCTTAATTCGAATTTACCATGGTAAATTCGAATTAAGTGTCCAATACAGGAGAATGGACAACATAATTTACCATGGTAAATTCGATTAAGGGTGTCCAATACAGGAGAATAGACAATAGAACATACGCGCCAAAGCTCCTGACTTCACGTCAGTGCTTGAACCAATTTTTTTTTAAATTTTCTAGGGGTACGGTTCTTACAAAATTTTAGACATGTCTTTATGTTGATTTTCTACTAATAGTTACCAAACTTCAATTCGATCGAATCTTTATTTTTGAGTTATCGAGGAAATAATATTCCAGGTGGGTATAACTCGGAAACCGTTAAACCGACTATGCCCAAAAACGAACTTAACTCTCCCATTCGGATACGCAACCTACCCTGAAAATAGCAAGTCCCTATCTCCTTTTGTTCGAAAGTTATCGAGGCAACGTTCACCCATCTACTGAACTCACACAAGGCTGCTTGAATCTCCAACAATATTTAACCGATCGTGTTAAAACTTAAAACTTGGCAGTAGAGTTGGGTTCTAAAGGCTCTTGCAAAATTTCAGTTGAATAGTTGCTGATATTATTTCTTTTAATTTTCAAAGATTTCTTAAAAATTTTCTACAAATACTATCCTCATGAAATTTTGCAAGAATTTTCGCGTTGGCATTCTACAACTCATAACCATGTTTCAGTTCAATCGAATGAGTATTTTTCGAGTTAATGAGGAGAAAAACAATATGCTAGATCCAAATTTGAATCGGAATAAGAACCTATTTTTTAAATGATTTTATGAAGTAATGTGAATATATCATGAAATCCTTAGCAACAATATGGACCAAGAAGAAGTTAATAATTGTTGATGATAATGCTCTTACAAGAAAGTTCATTACGAAGGAAAACAGTCCAACAGAAAGGAAGTAGCAAATTTTCATTTCGAATATCACGGATTCCACCTGAGGTGATTCCGTGGAAAATTTTTCACGAAAGTAATCCGATCTACGTCAGAATTTTCTCCTACATTTTGTCCCTCGTCAATTACTCGACAAACTTTCCTGTCCTCATTATCCACAATGAGGAAACATAATACAAACATGATGAGTGCAGTATTAGAGTAATTTCCGGAAAAGATGACACAGCCAGTCGATTTTTATTCGTAGGCTAATTTCCACTTCGCCTGAGGGCACGGGACCACTTTAAATGACAAACGAGAGTGGCTTTTTCAAATTTCCACCCTCATTCCTTAGGTATACACTCTCACGGGGAGGAAAGAACGAATTATACGAAAAATAAAAAAACGCGGGAGGGAGTATGAAACAAAAGGAGAGATCAGGCCGTGAAGGCAGCTCCATCTAGTCGTAGGCGTTGATTGCTGTGTTACGTAGACGGGGGAAGCAGGGGGGCAATGAACGGTGCTTCAACACCTACTAAAGAACCTGTTTAAAAAAGCCAAGGGGAGGGCGGGCGATTCAGAGAACAACTCGGCTAAGAGGGTGTTTGTTTTTAACGAGATTTCAGTATAATCATTGCTGCCACGTTTTATGTACTTCGAATGCCTTTTTTCGTATACAATGAGGATGAAAGAAGGCAAGCATTAAACGAAACATTATTATGGACTTCCAGTAGAGCTTGTTTATTCACGATTCATTTGCAGGCATTAATTTAACGGGGCTTGAGTGTAAAGTACGCTTTTCGAACAATTAAAATCTGAGCGGCTTCTAGCCCGGGTACTGGTATTGTGGACTTCGCTAATGAAAAGTTTGAGTGAGCGTTACCATAGCCTTGTAATTCTTCTTTTTACACAACAATGCGAAATTTGTTCAACTTAAGGAATATATTTTTTTTTGGGCAAATATGAAATAATGTTATATATTCCGCCGTATTCACAAAGCATTCAATCTCCGTTAAGTCCTAACCGAGGTCCTCAGTTAAGGATAAATAAGAATCGCAACCGCAGTTAACGTATGTAACGATGGTGAAACAGACCTGTTTCACATTAATTTTCACCTTAACTGAGGTTGAGATTCTTATTTATCCTTAACTGAGGACCTTAGTTAGGACTTAACGGAGATTGAATGCTTTGTGAATACGGCGGACTAGGTCACAATTGCGCCATTAAATGTTTCTCGGCTTTTAGAAAAAATGGAGCCTCGATATTCGGCAAAGGTCGATGTTCTGTTGGTATTGCAGGAATGTATAACCAGCACTGACGTGAAGTCAGAATCTTTTGCGCGTATGTTCTATTGTCCATTCTCCTGTATTGGACACCCTTAATGGAATTTACCATGGTAAATTGAACCAATTTTTTTTTCGTAATTTTTTTGAAATTTTGTAGGGGTATAGTTGTTACAAAAATTTTTTTTTCGTCATTATTTTCAAATTTTCTAGGCGTAGGTACGGTTCCAACAAAATTTTAAACACGACTTTATGTTGATTTTCTAATACTAGTTACCAAGCTTCCATTCGATCGAATCTTTATTTTTTTGAGTTATCGAGGAAATAAAATTCCAGGTGGGTATAACTCGTAAACCGTTGAACCGATTATGCCCAAGAACAAACTTAACTCTCCCATTCGGATACGCAACCTACCCTGAAAAATGCAAGTATCTATCTCCTTTTGTTCGAAAGTTATCGAGGCAACGGTCACCCATCTACTGAACTCACACAAGGCTGCTCGAATCTCCAACAATATTCAACCGATCGTGTTAAAACTTAAAACTTGGCAGTAGAGTTAGGTTCTAAAGGCTGTTGCAAAATTTCAGCGATTTCAGACGAATAGTTACTGATATATAGAATTTTTTTTAATTTTCAATGATTTCTTAAAAATTTTCTACAAATACTATCCTCACGAAATTTTGCAAGAATTTTCACGTTGGCATTCTACAACTAATAACCATGTTTCAATTCAATCGGTCAAGTATTCTTCGAGATAATGAGGAGAAAAAACAACCAAATTTCAGATGGCTATAACTCTGAAACCGTTGGGCCGATTATGCTTATAAATAAACTGAAATGTCACGTTCAGATGCACAACCTAACCTGAAAACTTCAAGCTGCTATCTCTTTCCGTTCTCAGGTTATCGTGACAACAAAAATATTTTTTAATAATTTTGTAATAATTCTCTAGCGATACGATTCTCACAAAATTCTCACAAACGTGCTTAGCTTCACATTCTACAACTACTCATCAAGTTTCAATCCGATCGGATTTATATTGGTTGAAAACAAAATGATTACTCGGAAACCATTGGGCTGATTATGCCCATTAACGAACTTGTCCGTCGTACATATTGGGGCGCGCCACCTACCCTGAAAATTTCAAGTTGCTAGCTCTTTCCGTGCTCAAGTTATCGTGGCAACGGCCAGACGGCCGGCCGGACAGAATCAAATTTTACCTCGAATTCTTCATTGCGGAGTCGAACCAAATCGTTTCAGACCATTTTCGTCAAAAAATTCGAAAGTTACAGACATTTGGGCAAAATGATAACGCGATGTTCCCCTGAACACACGCGCAAAATTTGAAAAAAACTATCCGTTTGATATCGCAAAAATTTTGGGAGAGCCTTCAAAATCTAACTTTAAAGCCAAGTTTCAAATTTGAACACTATTGAATTCATATTGTGGTAGATATGAGCAGCCCTGTATGAGTTCAGTAACTGGATGGGTGACCGTTTCCATGATAACTTTCGAATGGAAAGAGATAGCGTTTTGTAATTTTCAGGGTAGGTTGCCTATCTGAACGGGTCAGTTGAGTTCATTGTTGGGCATAATCGGCCCAACGGTTTCGGAGTTATACCCATCTGGAATATTATTTTCTCGATACCTCCAAAAATAGAAATCCGATCGAATTGAAACTTAGTAACTAGTTGTGGAATGGCGGCATTAAGAGGTACACGAATTTTTGTGAGGATCGTATCCTTATAATATTTAAAAATAATATGAAAAAATTGGTTCAAGCACTGACGTGAAGTCAGAAGCTTTTGCGCGTATGTTCTATTGTCCATTCTTCTGTATTGAACACCCTTAATCGAATTTACCATGGTAAATTCGATTAAGGGTGTTCAATACAGAAGAATGGACAATAGAACATACGCGCAAAAGCTTCTGACTTCACGTCAGTGCTTGAACCAATTTTTTAGTAAGTAACAAATCAACAACTGGAGTCTCACGCTCCTGAGAGAAGCGAACGCTCGCAGGGCGGGCCTATAAAAGGTTTTTCCTCTCGAGTGGAAAAAAAATATATTCATTTATTTCCATAATCAAACCATACATTGAAAAGAAAACGCTCAGATTTGAAAATTGGAACCTTAGTACTCATCAATACTGTATGGCACCAGGAACAATTTTTTTACAAGAGTTTTGAACTTGTTACAATTCTGGAGAATTTGATAATCCTTCGGTAGCTTATCTTCTGTGTTAGTGTGAGTGAAACATTGGGAAGTGAAACAGGTGCATGCGCCTTGTTTTATTGGAATTCTCACAGATCAAATTTATTCCTTAAGAAAAGCAAGCATCTGAAAATATAAGTTCCGGTAGTGGTCAGTATACCGAGACTCTTAAAGTGCCCGCGACAAGATGTTTTCGTATTCAATCCCAGAATTGTTCCAAGTGCTCTTTTCTGGACCTTAAAATTTTCCAAACGTCCGAGCCGTTACCCCATGCTATGATCCCGTAGGACACAACCGACTGGAAATTAGAGAAATACACTGTCCTCAGAAAATCAGAGTCTGATTGCAGCGCCAAAACAAGAAGTGTGTAAAGAACAGAGTTTAATTTACTCTGCTGCAATGCAGTTATATGCCCAGACTTACTCGGCTGATTATCGATAATCACACCAAGGAAATTGGTACTGCTGGTAATTTTCAGTCTATTCTCCTGTATTGGACACCCTTAATCGAATTCACCATGGTAAATTCGATTAAGGGTGTTCAATACAGGAGAATAGACAATAGAATTCACCATGGTAATTTCGATTAAAAGTGTCCAATACAGGGGAATGGACAATAGAACATACGCGCAAAAGCTCCAGACTTCACGTCAGTGCTTGAACCAATTTTTTTTTCGTGAATTCAGGATAGAAAGCAATGATGAAATGAAGTCAGAAGCTTTTGCGCGTATGTTCTATTGTCCATTCTTCTGTATTGGACACCCTTAATCGAATTTACCATGGTAAATTCGATTAAGTGTCCAATACAGAAGAATGGACAATAGAACATACGCGCAAAAGCTTCTGACTTCACGTCAGTGCTTGAACCAATTTTTTTCAAATCAAATCCAAAAGCTCTCAAAAAATCACCCGTTATTACATAAAGATATATTCTCATTAGTGATAGAAAAACTGGCCTAGAATTCCTTTCTACCCATCACGAGATTTAATATCCACAAATGAGCCTCTCACCTTACAAGATCAGAAGCCTTCTGCAAAATTCAAAGGTCCCCTCTCGCAAATATACTCCTCTGAAGGCACATGGATCTCTTGAAGAAGAATCGCCTCTCTATTCCTCAAAGATATTCACTCTTGTTCATAGAAATCCCTTCAATATTTAGTTGCCTCCTCCTAAGGAGGATCTCTTTCAAAACCAGGTCTGACCACTAATGTAGGGCTATCATCTAATCTCCTATAGATTTGTGATGAAATAACACGATTTTACCATGAATATATATGTATAATAATATGTCATCATGACATTCATATTTTATTTTTGGAGGTTCTCGCAAAAATACGACCATAGACAACATATCATACGACGATTCGGATCCACCTACCGAACTCACAAAAGGCTGCTCGGTTCTCCAACAATATAGATCCGATCGTGTTCAAACTTGGAATTCTGCAGTAGAGTTAGGTTCTGCAGGCTCTCCCAAAATTTCAGCCATGCCGGACGAATAGTTTATGATATATCGAATTTTTTTCTATTATTTTTAATTATTTTTTTTTGAATTTTCTAGTTAAACCATCCTCACGAAATTCTGCAAAAATTTTCGCGTTGGCATTCTACAACTAATAACCATGTTTGAATCCAATCGGTTTTGTATTCTTCGAGTTAATGAGGAACAAAAAACATCCAAATTTCAGAAAATTTCAGATGGCTATAACTCTAAAACCGTTTGGACGATTATGCTCATAAGCAAACTCAAATGTCGCATTCAGATGCACAACCTAACCTGAAATTTTCAAGCCGCTATCTCTTTCCGTTCTCAGGTTATCGTGACAACAAAAATATTTTTTAATAATTTCTTAATAATTTTCTAGCGATTCGATGCTCACAAAATTTCATAAACGTGCTTAGGTCTATATTCTACAACTATTCACCATGTTTGAATCCAATCGGTTTTGTATTCTTCGAGTTAATGAGGAGCAAAAAACATCCAAATTTCAGAAAATTTCAGATGGCTATAACTCTAAAACCGTTTGGACGATTATGCTCATAAACAAACTCAAATGTCGCATTCAGATGCACAACCTAACCTGAAATTTTCAAGCCGCTATCTCTTTCCGTTCTCAGGTTATCGTGACAACAAAAATATTTTTTAATAATTTTTTAATAATTTTCTAGCGATACGATTCTCACAAAATTTCATAAACGTGCTTAGGTCTATATTCTACAACTATTCACCAAGTTTAAAATTCGATCGGATTTATTTTGGTTGAAAACAAAATTATTACTCGGAAACCATTGGGCCGATTATACCCATTAACGAACTTGTCCGTCGTATTGGGATGCGCCACTTACCCTGAAAATTTCAAGTCGCTAGCTCTTTCCGTTCTCAAGTTATCGTGGCAACGGACGGCCGGACGGCCGGCCGGACGGCACCACAGAATTAAATTTCACATTTGGGCAAAACTATAACGCGTATGTTCCCCAGAACATACGCGCAAAAATTATCTCACAATATATTGAAGAATGGCATTTTTCTTTGAATATCAAAATAACACCTCTTATTGGAAAACCCTTTAAATATACTTCCATCTAGCCTACGAGCAAGTTTGATTCAATAATACTATTTACTTGAAAAAACCGCATATTCGGTCAACTTCAGTGTTATTCGCTCAACAATTTTAATCGAAACCACGCAACGTTGCGTATTAGCCTGAAATTACCATCTGGCGTGGCACAGGAGTACGTAATATCGACCAGTACATCAATATTACTCCATTTAGATAATCGTCTCCATCCCGCCTAAAATGAAACAAGTTTTCGTCGAATGTGAACGTTTAGTATCACATGGTATATACAACAGCCGCAAATGAAAGTTGTCAAAGTTATTTGCAAAGGGAAACTTGGCAGTATCTTCTTTGATTATATTCGCGTCATTGTGTAAAGTGGTGTTGGTCAAGTCACCGGCTGTTGCCACAAGATTTTCACTGCCCACCCAGATCCATTTATCTATCCTGTTAATGAAATTATAGTAGGCGTTAGGCCGTCTAGCCACAATCTTCACAATTTCTCTTTAGGACGTGCGAGGTCCCGAAATTACGGCCAACCCCAGTGTGTCAAATTTGTTTCTTCTGCAGCCCGTTGCGTCACCTCATTTGTTTTGTCGGAAGGGTCATTTATATTCTGTGAGATGAGTTTATGATACGTTATATCATTCCGTTTGGATTTGATGGCTAATTGCGCGCTTGTTTCAGAGCGCCTATCATTTCGCCCAGATGTTTGTAATTTTCGAATTTTCAGTGAAAGAGTTGGATGAGAATTGACAGCCAGTCTGCTTTGACGAGCTTGTTCAAATTCATAGAATGAGGAATGGATGCATGAATTTAATATTTGATGAACGATTTCGATTTTTATCAACAACAATATTTAATATTCTGAGTTATAGAGGAAATGACAACAAAATTTGAGATAAGTATTACTCCAAAACCGATTGGCTGATTATGCCAATTAACGAACTTAAATGTAGCATTCGCTGGCGCACCCAATACCCTGAAAATTTCGAGTCGTTATATCTTTCCGTTCTCAAGTTGTCGTGACATACATAATATTATTTCGTAATCTATTTAAAAGATACCAAGTTTGAATTCGATCAGGTCCTTATTTTTTGAGTTAACAAGAAAATAATATTCCAGATGGGTACAACTCCGAAACCGTTTGGCCGATTATGCCCAACAACTAACTCTCCCATTCGGATGTGCAACCTACCCTGAAAATTTCAAGACCTAGACAACGGTCACCAACCTAGCTACTGAACTCATCACATAGAATAGTTTCTGATATATTGTTTTTCAATGAATTTGAATGATTTTTTTTTAATTTTCTGGGGAAACGAAATTTTGCAAGGATTTTTGCGCCGGCCCTCTACAACTAATTACTATGTTTGAATTGGATCAGATTTGTATTTTTCGAGTTATTGAGGAAATAACAACCAAATTTCAGATTGGTCTTACTCCAAAACCGTTTGGCCGATTATGCTTAATAAAACACTCAATTGTTGCATTAAGATGCACAACCTACCCTAAAAATTGCAAGTCACTATTACTATTCGTTCTCAGGTTATAGTTAAATAAATAATATTTTTTTTTAATTTTATAAAATTTTCTAATGGCACGATCAGAGATAAATTCAACAAAGCAAAGACCATTAAAATCGGTCTAGCTGTTATTAAGTTATAAAAGGTGAAACCTACACAGACTTCGTTTTATACACATGTTGAATCATGATGAACTTTACGTGTTTCATACATATAGATAGAAGTTACTAAGCCGTTTCCAAAAATACCCCATTCGTTCGACTTGTAAAGGAAATTTCCAATTGTGAAGAATATCACCCTGCATATGGAAAAGTAGGAAACCTGATATGAAAGTTCAAACTACAATACGAACTCTTCAATATGGAGTCATAAAACCTCATGACGCACCTACAGTTTCATGAAAAAACTGCAACGAAATGTATGAAATGTTGCACCCGGTAAGATAACATCAGTTTAAATCCTCTCATTATTAAAGCATTGCTATAACCAAGACGGACTCTTATTTGAGATTGGTCTTTTCAAATAGCTCATGGAACTAAAAATTACCTTGTATATTGACCAGCAGAACGGATTAATACACAATACACATGCTTGAATTTTATTTCAAATTATTCCATATCAAAGCACCCATTTCGATGGAATACATACAGATATGGAAAAAATGGAATTAAATTGGATAACCACTACTTAGCTGAAACCAAAATCAGATTTAATTCATTTATTTTCAAAAGTGAGTAAATTTTTCATTTCAGAAACACAATACAAAAAATTTCACTTTGATTTGTTTTCATTATCATTCGTAATACATTTGGTACGGAAGGTCTAACGGTTTCGGAGTTATACCCACCTGGAATATTATTTCCTCGATAACTCAAAAAATATAGTCTCGAAATACAGTCCAATACAAGAGAATGGACAATAGAACATACGCGCAAAAGCTTTTTACTTCACGTCAGTACTGGAACCAATGTTTTTCATTTGAATAAAAACTAGCGAGGAATTATTCAAACTTTGCAAATCATATCTCCGAAAGTATTGGTTTCTCAGAGTTGGGAATGATATCCATGGATTGTTATGATAGTACTGCACCATAAGAAATTGAATTCAAAACGTAGGTCCATGACTCAAATCACATGTTGGATTTACATACATCAGCATATTATAAACAGAGCATTCTATGAAATCATGAAATTGCGATTCATTATTGAAATTTCGAAAAATCATATCTCCAAAAGTATTAAATTGTTAGAGTTGAGGATGACATCAATGGATTCTTATGATGAAACTGCATCTCAGAAACAAGAGCGCCAAAAATTTAATTAGAAATTTGTAATGTAACAAAAAATTTTTGTTTTCGTTACTCCAAAATTACCAGGCTAATTTAGCCCAAAAATAAATTTATCCGAGATATTTATCTCTCAAACCTACTCTGAAAATTTCAACTGTCTAGCTCATTCCGTTCGAGAGTTATCGTGTTAACGGCCGGCAAGACATAATCGATTTTGACCACGGATTCTTGATCAGTTAGTCGAACTAAGCACTCTGTTCCGAAGAACAAGAGCTCAAAAATCCAGAAAAAACTTATAATCACTGTTGTAACGATATCAAAATCGAGAACCAATCTTCTTGCCAATTGTTTACTCAGTATGTAACCGGAATCTGGAAGCAATCTGCTCTTTCAATTTCAGCGGGTGCGTACAGGCAAGGAACTATTCCCAACGAAATCCTTTTTTACCAGATATAATTTAATAAGTTTCCCCTCGTTCCGCAAGCGGGCCCCGTTGCGGACTCTCACCGCAGGCCTCGTTCATCCCCCCACTGACGGCGGCGGAGATGTCAGTGGCACCCCGTTGAAAGACAACGGAAACACCGAAATATTCATCTAAATATGCCAGGAATGATTCGGAGTTAGGATGGAATCATTTCGGTTCATTAGAATTTTCAGGTGGATGCCACTAACAGCTACAAGGAGAGAATTGAAATGCGGTAAATGAAGTATTACTTCAGATTAATCTCCAAAATGTTCATTAACATACTGATACGAAATACTACCAATAACTAATAAGAAAATAAGAAATCATTAAAGGATACTGTGGGAGCTATACTCATTATTGAAAGGTTTTTTCTGGGCTTACTCTCCCAAACTCTGAAAAATATCTATAAAATATAAATTAATTATTTTGTGATTTGCTTCTGCGTAAAAAACACAGGATATTTGTCAGAAGCAATCAATTGAACAATGTTGCCTAACAAACAACAACGAAACCACATCAACGAAGAAACAACTATATCGTAACGTTTCGGAGTCTGTATCAGCCTCCTTCGTCAGACGCTTAATGAAAATCTTTAGAATTATTTTGTTGATAGTTATTTTGTGAAATTCAAGAATTGTCACATTGACAGTATTAAAAAATCATAGTTGACATAGTTTTACTTCGCATAGAAATTTCCAAGCTCCAACTCCTTTTTCAATAAATTTAGCCAAATATGGTCAATACCAATTGAGCAATTTGCAAAATTGCATTCTCTGTTCAATAAAATACAAGTTGACTCCTTAAGTTTCTAATGACAGAACCTGATTATATGAAAAAGAAACTTAAGGAGTCAACTTGTATTTTATTGAACAGAGAATGCAATTTTGCAAATTGCTCAATTGGTATTGACCATATTTGGCTAAATTGATTGAAAAACGAGTTGGAACTTGCAAATTTCTATGCGAAGTAAAACTATGTTAACTATGATTTTTAAATACTGTCAATGTGACAATTCTTGAATTTCACAAAATAACTATCAACAAAATAATTCTAAAGATTTTCATTAAGCGTCTGACGAAGGAGTCTGATATAGACTCCGAAACGTTACGATTTAGTTGTTTCTTCGTTGACGTGGTTTCGTTGTTGTTTGTTAGGCAACATTGTTCAATTGATTGCTTCTGACAAATATCCTGTGTTTTTTACGCAGAAGCAAATCACAAAATAATTAATTTTTATTTTATAGATATTTTTCAGAGTTTGGGAGAGAAAACCCAGAAAAAACCTTTCAATAAGAAAATAGGAAGTTGGAAAAGCACTGTGGCCAGGAGCTCTGGCGCGCTGTCCAAATTTATAGCCAGAAATTGGACATCCATCGAGGTACTGAACTCGCCTAAGGCTGCTTAGCTCCAGGAAAACAATTAGTATTCTCAATATTTCCATGAATATGAACCCGACTGTAAAAACAAGCGTCCAAAAAAACTGGTCCACATTTTGGCCGAAAATGTTCGGAAACGATTAGTTTCAACTCAAGTATATAAATTCACTGATGGGTCTAAAATAAGCAGTGCTGTGTTATTGGTGGCAAAAGGACAGTAAAGTTCAATTATACAATTGTGCCATGAGATGAAAAATGCCCGTAAACTAACTAATAATATACGAAATTCTCCACTTTTCACGGAATTTTATTGAAAGATCGACTTTAATGCAGTAGATATACCATTCATCAAAGTTATTATTTCGATAGAAATTAAAAAAAAACAAAGGATCGACAATCTCGGCTAAGGGAATCGATCCCGGTACCACGAGCTATAAAGCAGAACGCTGGTGAATCAGGCTGTGTACACTACAGATATAATGTAAAAGCACAGTGTTGAACAATTGTCATTACTTATTTTACGCAAACACTTCATGATTCTTTAAATACTCTACGTCAACATCGAAAATTGTTGACTAATTCGTTTGTCGAGTGTAAAAATATGGACCAGTACGTCTCGATTGTTGAAATATTTGGATATTTCGGCAATATCGATACGATCAAGTTCAAAACTAGAAGGCCCTCGCAAAATTTCAACTATATCTGATAGATAATTTCTGATTTTTTTAATGTTTTAGTCATGTGATGCTCACAATATTTTGCATAAGTTTTCTTGTCGGTATTTTTCAACTAACTACCGCTTTGATTCGATCAGATCAGTATTTTTCGAGTTATTGGGAAAACAAAATATCAGATGGCTCTAACCCTGAAACCACTCGATGGACTTTGCCCATTAACGAGCTTTCCCGGCGCTTTTGGACTTTAAACCAATTCGAAAAATTTCAACTTTCTAACTAATTGCGTTTGGGCTTAATCGTGCTGGCGGCCGGACAGAATCAATTTTGACGTCGGATTCTTCATCAGTGAGTCGAAACTAATCGTTTGAGGAAATTCGCGGCCAAAAATTCGGAAAATACGGACATTTAGACGAATAGTAGGGCACTCTGTTAGCCTGATCAGTGCGCCAAAAACCAGTTGGAAACATCGCAGTTGACTTTGAATTTTTATTTGCAACTACTCATTTCTTGTGTTCTGTTTCTATAAAATAATTTCTAAACTGAAAGCCAATATTGAATTATTGTCAATACTCTTCTTCTTAAAATTCTTGTAATTTACAGACATTTGGGCAAATTGATAAGCACTCAGATCCGAGGAACTAGAGCGCCAAAAAACGCGCAAAAGCTCTCAACCTCACGTCGGCGTGGTTTTTCGATATGGACTTAATTATGGACTCATTGACTGATCATTTTCGTTCAGGAACGCGCTCTTGCTATCTCTCGGCCAGACTGATTTGAATTTGAGCATTAATTTCACACCAGTGAGTAATTTAGAAATTTGGAACAATTTTCGATTAAAAATCCGCGAAAATATAGACATTTGGATTGAACGATATCGCCCTGGTACGAAAGCAAAAAAGTTTCCACAATCACAACACTAGCGATGCCATTCACAAGAACATTAGACGGAGAAATCCGTTCTTCAGAACAACCCTCAGCCCAACAATAATTCAAATTAACAGCGAGTCACTTAACAAGCCCGAATCGAATAGAAAATTCATCATAAACGACGGGCGTCGAATATATATTCAAATTTGGTCTTGCCAGTACAGGCCGGTTTTCTTAATTGAAATATCGGGGCCGCCTCCAGAGTTTTGCGGCGTGGAAGAAGCGGTGCATTAATGGTCTGAAAGATAGCGGGTCTCCTTTTAAAATCCGGGAAACTTCTGTATCTGGAGGGGCAGATTCGGTGAGTAGCAGCCACCGCAGCAGCGCGATGCGGTCGTGCCGTCTTCAGATCAGATGCAAACCACTCTATGGGGCCGGAGGCGAATCATCCGTAGAACGGGCGAAGGTTATCGTGGGGACGAGCCGTCCTCAGGGCGAATGTGGCATCATAGCTGGTAATTAGCTGTTCAGACAAGATAATGTACTTCATCATTGGTGTCCAGGCAATTCGATTGGGGGAGGCGAAGATGGTTTATCGAACCGTTGTACAATACTGCGTTTAATATTAAAATTTTCAGTGATCGATTGCGAAAATTCCAATTGACAATTCTAATGAATTGGGGCTGGGAGGTGCATGAGGAAAATTCAATCGAAAAGGAAGTATTAGCGGTAGGAAAAATTTTGAGATCTGAATAATTATTAGCACAACGA
This sequence comes from Halyzia sedecimguttata, assembly GCA_937662695.2. Lineage (NCBI taxonomy): Eukaryota > Metazoa > Arthropoda > Insecta > Coleoptera > Coccinellidae > Halyzia > Halyzia sedecimguttata. The sequence continues at coordinate 10,606,388 of OW569414.2, read as the reverse complement.
TATTCCTCCAATATAGTATGTTTATTAGCCCAATATTGTTTTCAAATGTCGCAAATAACACATTATTGACATTCACCGCCATTATTGGATATCGATATTGGACCAATATAGTTTCTATTTATTGGCCAAATAAATTTTCTATCGGCCCAATATATTTTCAATACTATCTATATCCTGTGATACCGGAAGTAGCTACCAACTTCGTCATTTTAAATAGCAACCCTCATTTTTGCGAGATGTTCTGGGAAACATCTACCTATAAGACACGTCATATTTATTTCTGTTCTAGTTAGTTTATATAAATCGTAGTTGTAAAATATTTATTGTTGGAAAATAAGGTTTGCATATTGAATTTGTGAATATACACAAGATTGTTTTGATACCAATACCAAGAATTGGATTATTTCAATGATGTAGTTTATGAAGGCAATAGGAAAGAATAACATAATGGAATCATCAAAACAAATTACTGTTCGTTGACCACCGAGGTTGATATTACCGTTTACTTCCTTCAGTAGTGAGAAATGTTCCTATATACAATATGTTCATAATGTTGCTAGCAAAAATATGCTGAAATATTGATCTATATTTATGTATCAAAAATTATTTCCTGAGTTAAGGTTCATAATACAGAATTAATGTTCTAGTGGTATGAACTATTAAATTTTGAAAAGAACATTGTATTTGAGTAATATATTTCGAACTAATAAAATAATTTGTTAGTCAGCCTTAACCTATTCAAATATCAGGAAAAAATGGACAATCTGCTATGATTGTCTCCAGCCTTGTTCTAGACATTTCGATGATACTTCCCTTAGCTATTTCGAGTTTTGAAAACTATGCATCGAGCGTAAGTTGCAACAATCCATTCCACGAGATTAAATCATTGCAGATTGTTTGATAGATATACTATTATTTGAATTTAATTTCTTTTATGGTGCAGTTCTATTATAAGAATCCATTTATATCATTCCCAACTCTGAGAGGTCAATACTTTTGGAGATATGTTTAGTCAAAAATTGAACAAGAGCGTGAAAGCTCCTGCCACAGACCTTTCCCCTTTTTGGCGCTCTAGTTCCTCGGAACTGAGTGCTTATCAATTTGCCCAAATGTCTGTAATTTTCGAATATTTCGATGAAAATGGTCTTAAACGCTTAGGTTCGACTCACTGATCAAGAATCCGTGGTCGAAATTCATTCTGTCCGGCCGTCCGGCCGGTCCGGCCGGCCGTAGGCACGATAACTCTCGAACGGAATGAGCTTACAGTTGAAATTTTCAGAGTAGGTTTGGGAGATAAATATCTCGGCTAATTTCGTTATTGGGCAAAATCGGACAGATGGTTTCGGAGTAACAAAAAAAAAATTATTTTTACAAAGCAAATTCCAAATTAAATTTTTTTCAATAAGCAGTTTTATCATAGGAATCCAATGATATCATTTTTAACTCTAACAAGCTAATACTTTCGGAGATATGATTTTTCAAAATTTCAATAATAAATCGTATTTCAACGTTGTCACAGAATGATATAATTATTCTATGTATGAATTGTCATAATTTCAACTTATTTTCCTGAGACATGACATTATCCCTTGTCTATGGACATTATCTAATCAATCGAAGAATTGTGAGCGAAGTGAGAAAAATCTCAGTTGTTTGCTCCGAAATTAGTTTTTCTCAGGAAAGTCTTACATTTCGGAACGGAACATGAAGTAAGAGATCTGAGAGTAGTGAGACTGCTTTTCATCCATAGACATAGATATAACTCTCGAACGGAATGAGGTAGGTAGTTGAAATTTTCAGAGTAGGTTAGGGAGATGAATATCTCGGTTAGGTTCATTATTGGGCAAAATTGGCCAGATTTAATTTGATATCTTCCATGGTGCAGTTCTCATTCTCATGATTGCTCATTTAATCTTGATAAATATACTATTATTTGAATAGAATTTCCTTAATGATGCAGTTCTATCATATGAATACATTGATATAATTCCCAACTCTGAGAAACCAATACTTTCGGAGATATAATTTGTCTGTTTGAACTAGAGCGCCAGAAAGCTCCTGTCCACAGGGCTTGAACCCATTTTTTTATTTTTATACTCAGAAATACATGAAAATGGATTCCACAGCTGTAGGAACTACTAAACATTTACAATCGCGACCTAGCAGAGTAAAGTGCAAGTTTCTACCGTTTTGATTGACGGTGCTAGTGTCTGTTGTCCATAAAATGGATTAAAATCAAAATTTAATTATCTTCATAAAATAGACAGAACAAAACTTTAAGAAATAAAATGGAATAATTTGGTATTTCTCGCTTCATAGAACAAGAATTTAAGCATTAAATAGACCAAAAAAATATTATTTGTCGATCTACAAATATTTTTTTCTCATCTAATTTCATGAAAAATATCGATTCCTCCCAACAACACACTGCCCTCCGAATAATCTCAATAGAATGCTCCAACAGTCTTTCGATAAATCAATAACATCTCAAATACATGAGTTTGGTGGATTCCCCTTGTCGTAAATCAGCCGGTTATATCGCTTGTTTGTTGTTTGTGCGTGGATTAAGTGACATCTCTACGACTTTTGTAATCATTCCTTTTATCTCTTTCTCTCAGCACTATCAGCTGAGGCCATGATAACATCCCCATGATCTGGGAGATAATGAATTGCTTAACCGCCTTCCCGCTTTCTTGAAATTGGTGTGATAAGAGCTTTAAGACTAATCTCTGGTTAGTTCCGAATGAAGAATGAGTGGGTTAGAGGAGGAATTTCATTGATTTAGGCAAAGCGCTGTCCTTAGGATGAACTTCATTGTATGATATTCTATTTTAGCGAACGTACTTAGATTATTGACAAGAAATTCTGAACCACTGTCGTGAGGTAAGGAGGTTCACTGCGCTCGATTATGTAATGATTGATATACAGTGTGTAACGTTCGTTTTGACCCGGGCCTGGGTTTATTTACATTCTGCGTGCGATAAGGTTGTCGTTCGTGTTGACATTGAGTTTGAGGTTGGGTCTCAGTGGTACCAATCGACGCACCAAGAATTATCGTATTCGAAGAGCCGAATGAGTTGGCAATATTGTTTCATTGTGACAGTCTGAAAGTTTGGGAGAGTCTGCGCCGGTCAGATGAGATCGTCCATTTTGTGAAGATTCGACGAAGGAAGCATAGGTTAAGCGCATTTTTGGAACTCTGGTAGAATTATTGAAATCTTCTTAATTGGATATAGTTTCGAAAATAGAATTAAGAGTGAGGGTTAATTGGTTTGATTTGGAAGGATAAGAGGTAACCTTCACTTGTCTCGAAAGAGGATTTAAAACCGTTTGCAAATCCGAGTTGAAAACGTGAACGATCTTGGTGACTTTGACAGGTATGTGTTAAATATTCTAGTCTCGTAATTTCTAATAGGAAACAATTCAGGTTGTAATTATTTTTCTGTATCCAGAACGTTGCTGTGTGCTTGATTTATTTGGTGGAGGCACGGCCAGATTTAGTTTTGAAGCAAACTTATACAGGACAACCCCGAATATCAGGGTATGTACGAATTCTATAACTATTACATAACAACGAATAACTGGTCTGATTGATATTCTGGTAACCGAAATTATTATGTGTTGGGGAAATTCATTTATTTCTTATCCGAGAGAAGTCAGTGATGGTTTCTTTTCTGTCATCAGGGTTTTTATGTCAGGAAGAGTAGCACTGAGGCATTCGAGTATATACAAGGTGGTCCATAAGTAACGCTGTGAGACAGCCAACGCAGTATTGCAGATCACGAGTGTATATACAAGGTGGCCAGTAAGCAACGCTGTGGGAAATTCAATCGAGGGTTGCAGACTACGAGCACAGAGAGAAAGAGTACAGTATTGCGAGACCATCGGCGTAATACTACGTTCAGGAATAGGAATAGCACGCAAGTTATTGGAAACATATCTCGATATATAACTTATACCTGCTAAAGGCGACTTGAACATATATTATCATCAATTATATAAATTATTATTGTTGTTATAAAGCGGAAATTGGGGAAAGAGATGTGGTAATCATATACGATCATAGATAAGAAACGTGGATGCGCCTGAGCTCAAGTGACGCGTATTTGAATCAAAGAATAATATCTACGTACAATTTCCGCCACCCTTATTCAGGGTTTCACAGTAGTTTTATTTTATTTAATCTAAAGGCCTGGGTTGTAAGCTATTGGAATAAATTGTTTGTTTTTAGCGTGAATATTCCTTTGGTGAATTTAGGAATTATTACATTACGCTGGGGTATCTGGGAGAATTAAATTTACCTGGCACCCATTTACTAGGTTCACTTTTTGGAAACCCACTCCCATCTCCACTGGAGCTAGACCGCGGATCCCTGAGTTCTAGTAGCTCCGAATTTAACCACTGCGACTTGGGAACAGTCGTTTGTCGTTATAAATTGGCGCCCAACGAAGGGGCTAGATAACGTTTAACGAGGATATTCATTTGGTAGATTTAAGAATCATATTGAAGAGGTTATAAGTGCGCGTCAAAATTATGGAACAAATTCATTTTCTCAGAAGAAAAATATTTGGCAACATAATCTTGAAACAGGTCAATTTTTGTTTCACTTTTACCAAATTTTTATGCACTTTTGAAGGATTTTTGTTGCACCCTGTGCCATCCCCATCAACCCGCTAAATTTTTTGAATAGGGAAAGTGGGTCCTGTGGTACTTTTTTGGCAAGGTCTTTGTATCTTCTTTACAGGCGTGCAGAAATTTGCAAGAAAAAATTTATTTTTCAAAAAAGAAAAAGGTTCTCTTGAAAATTTCTGCACGCCTGTAAAGAAGATACAAAGACCTTGCCAAAAAAGTATCACATGACCCACTTTCCCTATTCCACAAATTTAGACGGTTGATAGGGATGGTACAGGGTGCAACAAAAATCCTTAAGAAGTGCATAAAAATTTTGTAAAAGTACAACAAAAATTGACCTGTTTCAGGATTTTGTTGCCAAACATTTTTCTTCTGAGAAAATGAATTTGTACCATAATTTTGACGCGCACTGTCTTTCAGTGATTTGTAACATCGAGCACTACTGAAATGCCGATATATCAAGAAAACAAAATTTCTTATGGGACATTGAAAATTTGATGATCGTCTCATTTTCGTTAAGCTCCCACCACACCTAGAAGGAAAAGATTGTAACGGTATAAAATCCCGTCACGCTGAATCCTTCTATTTAATACCAGAGTCTAGTTTATTTCAATCATACAGATAGCATGTATTCAAGATTCATCTCTCATAATTCAATATAGGGGTATATTATTGCGCGTATGTTCTGGGGAACATCGCGTTATAGTTTTGCCCAAATGTCTGTAACTTTCGAATTTTTTGAAAAAAATGGTCTCAAACGATTAAGTTCGACTCCCCAATGAAGAATTCGAGGTCAAATTTGATTCTGTCCGGCCGGCCTTCCGGCCGTCCGGCCGTTGCCACGATAACTTGAGAACGAAAAAAGCTAGCCACTTGAAATTTTCAGGGTAGGTGGCGCATCCCAATACGACGGACAAGTTCGTTAATGGGCATAATCGGCCCAGCGGTTTCCGAGTAATAATTTTGTTTTAAACCAATATAAATCCGATCGAATTGAAACTTGGTGAGTAGTTGTAGAATATGAACCTAAGCACGTTTGTGAAATTTTGTGCGAATCATATGGCTAGAAAATTTTAAAAAAATTATTAAAAAATATTTTTGTTTTCACGATAACTTGAGAACGGAATGAGATAGCGGCTTGAAATTTTCAGATTAGGATGAGCACCAGAACGCGACATTTCAGTTTGTTTATGAGCATAATCGGCCAAACGGTTTTAGAATTATAGACATCTGAAATTTTCTAAAATTTCGTGGTTTTTGTTCCTCATTAACTCTAAAAGTACTGAACCGTTTGAATTCAAGCATGGTTATTAGTTGTAGAATGCCAACGCGGAAATGTTTGCAAAATTTGGTGAGGATAGCATCTGTAGAAAATTTTTAATAGATCATTGAAAATAAAAAAAAAAAATTCTATATATCAGTAACTAATCTTTAGAAATTGATGAAATTTTGCAAGAGCCTTCATAACCTAACTCTACCGCTAAGTTTCAAGTTTTAATACGATCGGTTTAATATTGTTGGAGATTGGAGCACTCTTGTGTGAATTCAGTAGATGGGTGACCGTTGCCTCGATAACTTTCGAACGAAAGGAGATAGGGACTTGCAATTTTCAGGGTAGGTTGCGTATCCGAAAGGGAGAGTTGAGTTCGTTTTTGGGCATAATCGGTCTAACGGTTTCCGAGTTATACCCACCTGGAATATTATTTTCTTGATAACTGAAAAAATAAATATTCGATCGAATTGAAGCTTGGTAAGTAGTAGTAGAAAATCAACATAAAGACGTGTTCAAAATTTTGTAAGAACCGTACCACTAGAAAATTCGAAAAAAATGACGAAAAAAAAAATTTTAATAACCGTACCCCTAGAAAATTTCAAAAAAAATCACGAAAAAAAAAATTGGTTCAAGCACTGACGTGAAGTCAGAAGCTTTTGCGCGTATGTTCTATTGTCCATTCTTCTGTATTGGAGACCCTTAATCGAATTCACCATGGTTAATTATGTCATCCATTCTCCTGTATTGGACACTCTTAATTCAAATTTACCATGGTAAATTCGAATTAAGTGTCCAATACAGGAGAATGGACGACATAATTAACCATGGTAAATTCAATTAAGGGATTCCAATACAGAAGAATGGACAATAGAACATACGCGCAAAAGCTTCTGACTTCACGTCAGTGCTTGAACCAATTTTTATATGTTTACAAATTTGGCCGGGTGCAACCAGTGATACATTGAACGTTAATTGCTTCCCTTTGTTTTGAAATCGCTGATTTATTTTTAACCTAAATTAGAAATGTTTTTAAAGTGAAACTTCTGATGTGACTTCCAACAAGTTTGCGTTTAATGTTAAACGCTACCATGGAGGGGGTACGAAAGCACTGTTGCGTTAAACGTTCAACGCTCCTGGGGAGGAGGAATAGAAAGAGACAGAGCAAGAGTGAATGCGTGGCACTCGAAGGCATGCGCGTAGTTTTCTACCCCTTCCTTTTTTCATTTCCACATTACGTTGTTCTATTTTAATTTATAATATTCATTATTTCATTTACTTGTTGAATTGAAACTTCTAATGTGACTTTCAACAAGTCGCACAAGCTCCCATGAGCTTCTGAGGTATCTTCTTGTGGAAGACTTGGGAGGGTCAGTATACTTATAATCGGGGTTATAGCATGCGCGCCAATTGCAGATTGACCTGGGGGTCAATCTGATTTGACGGGTGTGCTATAAACATGATTATGATTATACTGAGCCTCCCAAGTCTTCCCCAAAAAGATACGTCAGAAGCTCATGGGAGCTTGTGCGACTAAGGAAAGTCAGTTGTGTTCTTTGTCAACTTGATTCAATTAACATAAACGTAACAAATTTGAAATCAATTCGAAGATATATTAACATCTTGGAACCACTATATCAAGTCATTCCCGACAAATGAGACATTTTCTGCAATAAAATCTTTCAACATTAAGGGCATAATCGGAAATTGAGTCGCGATATCGCCGGAGGAAACTTTTTCTCCCTCCGTGTTTGCGAAGTCCGGGAACCGGTAGCCAGCGAAGCATTTCAATAAACTAGCATCGGAACGTCGCCATCTATCATACATCTTTGATTCCTACAAGACCGATTCGAAATCAAAACAAATATGCAGAAACTTCTCGCGCCTCTTTTCCTGTGGTGGTCCGTGTTATTGAGATGCCGGAAGGAAGAAGGGTTCCGGAAAAAATTCCGCTTTCTACTTTTTGAGACAGGTTCGATCACATTTCATATCCCGTTTTTCATTCAACCGATTATTTTTTTGCACGTCTCCTTTAATGCGGAATCTTCGGTTTTTATTATACAGGGTGTCTCGGATAAGATGGGAAACATTTTAATGGGAGACAGAAAACACCTGGAGGATCCCAAAAAAACATATGTTGTATCTAGGAGTTCTAGATACTGATTTACAAGGCGTCTTTTTTAATTTGAATCGAATTTAAAACCACCGTATCTCCTGAACGGAATCACCGACTTATCCAAAATTTGGAATGAAGATAGCTTTTATAAGGTTCCAGAAAACTGCAATCAAATATAATTCGATTTGCAGGACCGCATCACGTATATTGGACCAGTTCTAAAAGTTCTTCGATATATGCGTAAACCGTCACATCCGACTGATTTTTTTCTTGATGGTGACAATAAATAATTGGCGCTCTTGTTCCTCGGAACAGAGTGCTAATCAATTTGCCCAAATGTCTGTTATTTTCGAATCTTTTGATGAAAATGGTCTTGAACAATTTGGTTCGACTCACTCATCAAGAATCCGTAGTAGAAATCGATTATGTCCGGCCTGTCCGGCCGGCCCTCTGTTAACACGATAATTCTCGAACGGAATGTGCTAGGTAGTTGAAAATTTCAGAGTAGGTTTAGGGGATAAATATCTCAGTTAGGTTCTTTATTGGGCAGAATCGGTCTGATGGTTTCGGAGCAACGAAAAAAAATTTTTTTACATCACAAATTTAAAAATAATTTTTCTTTAATATGCAGTTTTATCATAAGAATCCATCGATATCATTTTCAACTCTAACAAGCAAATACTTTCGGAGATATGATTTTTCAAAATTTCAATAATACATCGTAGTTCTATGTATTCACAGAATGTGAACACAGAATCTGTCTGTGTTCACTGTTCATAAATGTCATCTTAAAAATGTCTAGATATAAGAGACTTGTCGAGTCGTAGTTTGAAAATGCTGGAAAAATATGGATATACATTTGTGTATCAAACATTTTTTCTTGAGTTAAGGTCCATAATACAGAAAAGAATGTGTAAGTGTTATGAACTATTAAATTTTAAATTATGAAAAGAGGATAGTATTTTATTAATATATTTTGAACTATTAAAATAATTTGTTCGTCTGCCTCTATCTACTCAAATATCAGGAATAAATAGACAATCTGCTATGATTGTCTCCAGCTATGCTCTAGACATTTCGATGATATTTTCCTTAGGTATTTCGAGTTGTGAAAACTATGCAACTAGTGTAAGTTGCACAAGAATAGCCGCCTCAAAAGGACGATCGAAATGAACATAAAATGGAAAAAGTGCACGATACACTTTCTAAACTAAGAATGAATTCTGATAATAAAATTCAATCATTTGCAAGCTTTGTTCGTTTGTAAGTCGATTAATAGTTAAATAATAGACCAAACTCAACATGTTTGACACGCAAGGCATGAAACCCGCGTCAGCTGTCAAAAACTGTGTTGCTACTAAAAAAATTGGTTCAAGCCTTCAAGCCCTGTGGACAAGAGCTTTGGCGCTTTTGTTCTCCAAAAGTATTGCTTTCTCAGAGTGGGGAATGATATCAATGGATTCTTATGATAGAACTGCATCATAAAGGAAATTCTATACAAATAATAGTTTATTTATCAAGATTAAATGAGCAATCTTCGATGCTATAATGCTTCAAAAATTATCATTTAAAATGATGAGCAACGTATCATCGAAATGTCTAGAGCAAGGCTGAGCATTCCTGATATTTGAGGAGGTAGGGCCTGACGAACAAATTATTTTAATAGTTCAAAATATATCAATAAAATACAATCCACTTTTCAAAACTTAATAGTTCATACCACTAACACATTCAATCTGTATTATGAACCTTCACCCAAGAAAAAATATTTGATAAACAAATGTAGGTCCATATTTCAGCAATTTTTTGTTAGCAACATCATGAAAATACTGCATATAGGAATATGTCTCACTCAAGGGCGTAGCCAGGAATTAATTTCGGGGGGGGTTTTGAAATAGGAATTAATTTCGGGGGGGGTTTTGGGGGTATAAGGGTCACTTTCTGCAGCAAAAAAAAATTTTTTTAAGAGAAAAATAACATTTCGGGGGGGGTTTGAACCCCCAAAACCCCCCCCCTGGCTACGCCCTTGGTCTCACTACTTAAGGAAGTAAAAGGTAATATTAAACTCAGTGGTCAACAAACAGTCATTTGTTTTGATGATTCCATTATGATCTTTTTTCCTATTGCCTTCATAAACTACATCATTAAAATGATCCAATTCTAAATCTTCTGAAACATCATACCGAATTTATACATACATTATTCAATATGCAACCAGTCCTTATTATTTTCGGTTTCAAAACAGTCCTGTAGAAAATACTTTCAAACTACGAATTGACATGTCCCTAAATGCTAGATAAGATGGCATTTATGTGTTCACATTCTGTGAACACATAGAACTACGACGTAATAATGAAATTTTGAAAAATCATATCTCCGAAAGAATTAGCTTGTTAGAGTTGAAAATGATATCAGTGGATTCTTATGATAAAACTGCATCTTAAAAAAAATAGAATTTGAATGTTGTGGTGTAAAAAAGAATTGTTTTTGTCACTCTGAAACCTTCAGGCCGATTTTGCCCAATAACGAACTTAACCGAGATATTTATCCCCAAACCTATTCTGAAAATTTCAACTGTCTAGCTCATTCCGTTCGAGAGTTATCGTGTTTCGGCCGGCCGGACAGAATTGATTTTGATCATGGATTCTTGATCAGTGAGTCGAGCCAGATCGTTTAAGAACATTTTCAGCCAATAATTCGAAAATTACAGACATTTGAGCAAATCGATAAGCACTCTGTTTCAAGGAAGAAGTGCGCCAAAAAGTTTAAAAATCACTTGTTAGATCGCACTTTGTGACATGAATGATAATATCTATCAGTTACGTGGCATGGAGTTCACTAGGAGCACGCAGTGGGAGTTCCCATAAATGCCCAAATGAGACCTCTCAAAAACGTCTTAGAGAGAGGTATGCGTTATCTGAGAATAAACCGAAATCTCAGAAAGACTCCCTTAAGCCGTCCAAACAATGAAATTCGTCAACAATTTCGTGAAGCAATCACATTCGTGCCACTTTTTACGTACGTGTCACGTTAGGGCGTCCCCGCTATTAAAGAAATTCATATATAATTAGGCAGGTACGGTGAACCTGCGTTTGTTTATCTGGCATCGTCACGAAGGGGCCTTGCGGATTGCTTCCAGGAATATATATCTGCCTTATCACGCCAAATTCCGGATCTGTTCTGGACTATTTTAACCAACAATTTCGAGTGGTGGAGATTAATGCTGCTTTTTAATATTATATGATTTGTCCTTATTTTATTTTTGTTTGAAACCAAATCACGTGAAGTTACTTAACTTAGCATGCTTGTCATTCAATGATTGTTATATATAATATATACAGTGTTTCCCAGCAACTCCGCACCATGAGGGACTTTTCTTTCATATTAATATTTCCGAATTTTATTTAGTACAAAAAGTTGATGCATCAAAAATGATAAGAAATGATATAAAACACGACCAACTGCGACTTCCGGTATAAGCAGAATTTGCCGTTTTTAAACAAAAATGTCAATTATCTCGAAAAATTTTAAATTTTTGTAGGAAATGCTCTAAATAAACTTGTTTGAAATTACAATTTAGATGAGTATGCAAAAACTCCGGTCGAAAAACCTTGAAGATTATTTTTCCTTTTTGGCACTCTAGTTCCTCGGAACTGAGTGCTTATCAATTTGCCCAAACGTCTGTAATTTTCGAATATTTCGATGAAAATGGTCTTAAACGATTTGGTTCGACTCACTGATTAAGAATCCGTGGTCGAAATTCATTCTGTCCGGCCGTAGGCATGATAACTCTCGAACGGAATGAGCTAGAGAGTTGAAATTTTCAGAGTAGGTTTGGGGGATGAATATCTCGGCTAAGTTCGTTACTGGGCAAAATCGGACAAAAGGTTTCGGAGTAATAAAAAAAAAATTTTTTTTTACAAAACAAATTCCAAATTAAAATTTTTTTAATAAGCAGTCTTATCATAAAAATCCACTCATATCATTTTTAACTCTAACAAGCTAATACTTTCGGAGATATGATTTTTCAAAATTTCAATGTAAATCGTTTTTCACAGATTGATATAATTATTCTATGTATATTCTATGTATGAATTGCCATAAAGTCAACTTGACAGAAGGGAATATTGTAACTTCAAGAATATTGGGGTTGAAATACTCGTATTTTAGCGATGCAACGGGGACCTCACCCGAAAATGTTTGAAAATATTACGTAAATATTGAAAGCATAATTCCAAAGTTCGAGAGAGGAGAAAATTTTGTGAACGTAGATCAGGAAATTTTTGATCGATTACAAGGTAATTTATTATTTTATACAAGTTTTATGGAATACCTACTATTTGTAGGTACTTTAAACCTGTTTTGGGCAATTGTCATACGAAACTTGTTTTTTTGGCGCTCTAGTTCCTCGGAACAGATTGCTTATCAATTTGCCCAAGTGTCTGTAATTTTGGAATTTTTGGCTGAAAATGGTCTCAAATGATTTGGTTCGACTCACTGATCAAGAATCAGAGTGCGAAATCGATTCTGTCCGGCCGGCCGACCGGCCGTAGGCACGATAACTCTCGAACGAAAGGAGTTAGCGGATTGAATATTGCAAGGTGGTTTTGGAGCGTAAATATCTCGGACAAGTTCGTTAATGGGCGAAAACCCCAAGGGGTTTCGGAGTTATGGCCGATTTTAGTAAAAATATTTTTTATGAATATTTCCGAAACCGATCACTCGATCTATCTGAAATTTAGCACCAAATTGTAGAATCATGACCTTTATACGCATGTGAAGTTTTGTATTGACCAGATTACCGCAAAGTGTCAAAAAAAAAAATTGAAAATGTGGTGCAGTTCTCATTCTCATGATTGCTCATTTAATCTTCATAAATAAACTATTATTTGAATTGAATTTCCTTTTTGATGCAGTTCTATCATATGAATACATTGATATAATTCCCAACTCTGAGAAACCAATACCAGATATAATTTGTCTGTTTGAACTAGAGCGCCAGAAAGCTCCTTTCCACAGGGCTTGAACCCATTTTTTTTTATAACTATTTCAAAAATTGAATAATAACCGAACGGAATTATTTTTTGGTGAATATTAGTGTTAGAGTGAAAAGCATAGAAATTTTTTTTTAACTGAGATTCTCGAAATCTGTTCCAATTTTCATAAATCTTTGATCATACAAAATATTTAACTGGCGTTGAAATCGAACGATGGATATTCATGACAAAATTCCATTTTATAAAAAATCTAGCTATAAATTGGCAATTTGCGGCCAGATTTGTATCTTTGGGATTCTCGGATGTGAATAAAATGCGAAATTGAAAGATTTTAATGGCGAAAATACGAATAGGAACAACTGAGCACCAGAATGAAGCGACTTTGGAGGAAAAATTCGAACAAATGTCGGAAAACCAACTTCCAACCAAATTTACTAGTTACAATCATATTCATGCTGATAATACTGTCGTCTAGTCACCGAAAAAAAATCCGTTAGGTAATTATTCAATTCTCAAAAAACTTATGGGAAAAAAAAAATATTTTTCATGGTTTTCCGACCTGAAATTTGGCAGATGTATCTAAATTCTAATTTCGAACAAGTTTACTTAAATCACTGCAAAGAAGAGGCTCAAATTTTCCAAGATAATGGACATTTCTGTATGAAAATGGCGATTTCCGGTCAAACCCGAAGTCTCAGTTGGCCGAGCATACTTTCGGAGATATGATGTTTCAAAGTTTAAATAATACATCGTAAGTTCTACGTATTCACAGAATGTGAACACAGAACGTGAACACAGAATCTGTCTGTGATCACTATTCATAAATGTCATCTTTTCTAGCTATTAGAGATTGTCAATTCATGGTTGTTATTTTCTCTTGGAGAGCAAGTATTCGATTCTAGAATTTGTGAATATATACAAGACTATTTAGATGTAGTTTATGGAGGCAATAGGAAAGTAGAACATAATGAAATCATCAAAAGAAATTACTGTTCGTTGACCATTGAGATTAATATTACCTTTTACTTCCTTAAGTAGTGAGACATGTTCCTATACACAGTATTTTCATAATGTTGCTAGCAAAAAAATACTGAAATATGGATCTACATTTGTGTATCAATCATTTTTTCTTGATTTAAGATACAAATAATACACAAAAGAATGTGTTAGTTGTATGGACTATTAAATTTTAAATTATGAAAAGAGGATAGTATTTTATTGATATATTCTGAACTATTAAAATCATTTGTTCGTAATCCACTACCTACGCAAATATTAGGAATAAATGGACAATCTGTTATGATTGTCTCCAGCCTTGCTCTAGACATTTCGATGATACTTTCCTTAGGTATTTCGAGTTGTGAAAACTATGCACCGAGTCTAAGTTGCAACAACCCATTCCACGAGGTTGAATCATTGCAGATTGCTCATTTAATCTTGATAAATAAATTTAATGACAATTTTTGAAGCATTAAGGCATTGTAGATTGGCCTTTTTTTTATAAGATAATTTTTGAAGCATTTTTTTTAAAAGGCCCTTTTTTAAATTTAATTTCTTTCATGATGCATTTCTATCACAGGAATCCATTGATATAATTCCCAACTCTGAGAAACCAATTCTTTCGGAGATATAATTTGTCTGTTTGAACAAGAGTGCCGAAAAGCTCCTGTCCACAGGGCTTGAACCAATATTTATTGGTCAGCTGGAATCTATGTTAAAAAGTAGTGTATAAGTTTAATACTTTTCTGTTATGGATCTATCATGAATGATCATCGATGAATATGGTGGCATTCCTGTATAGTTTAATTTAACCTGTGGTTTAATTATCAAGTATTATTATAATCACAAGACCAAACCATAAATATATGAAAATAAGTTAAAACAACTTGAAACAATTTGATAAGTTGAAGGACAATAATGGCAGGATTGTCGCATATCGCTATTCCAGTTTTGGATTAGATGAAAGTGATAAGGTTACAGTTCCAGAAATATTTCTTTAGTTGACTATAGCCAGTAGAATAAAAATCAGTTTGAATCCTCTTGATTTGAGAGAATTTCAATATCTAGGAACGGACTCTTATTTCACCTAGGTTTCTTCTAATACCAATGACATCGATGGAACCAGTTTTCATCATCTGCTATGACAAGGGAAGTGACCACTCTATGATTCCTATCCACCAAAACCCATGTCTTATTCCTCAAGTTACTGTCGAACAAGAACCTCAGCCTACATCAGGTATTCATGCAGGGGAAAATATGTTTTCATTTTTTCATTATTCCACGCAAATAAATATATTAATTTCCTTCGCGGATATTTAAGTTCCAGATACAAAATTAGCATTTGTATGTGAAATTTCTGAGTGCATTTATCAAACCGAATCAATCATCACGACGAGCCGGACCTGAGTGGACCCCGTGTTTACCAGCAATCAGGAGTCTTATCGGCGTGTTATCGCGGATAGGGTCACGTGACCGCCATCCATGTGATTGCGTCCTGAACCTCGTTACATCATGCAAATCAGGACTTGGCCATGGCGTTCCATGGTCATCTTTAGGACCCGAAGATGAGATGAAATCTGAGATCTAATATTAACCGTAAAGTTCCAGTTGACGTGTCTTATCGGTTACAGTAGGGGCACTTATCTTTTCGTTGAAACAACTGCGGCTATGTTCACGTCTATACAGACTGAGACTTCAAGTTGAAAATTAATTTTAACCATAGGTTCCTTTCTTAATTTCTCCAGATTGAAAGGTTTTAAGCGTTAAACGATATCGCAATTTGCTAATACACTCCTACGTGTGAAACATCTTAGACTTTGATGGTGAACGAGAAAAGAGTATGGCGAACAGCTTGTTCGATGATTCCATAGCTCAGGAGCTGCACCGTAATGTCAAACTTCTGGAATATCAGATTTTATAACATTCATTGAAGGATAACTCGGAAGGAGAAATTATTAAGAATAAGTTACTTTTCTTGAAATGCCCGAAGTTAAACTTAATCTGCTTTCTATGTGCTCATATTTCATTTAGTTCTATGAATTCGCGAGTCTAGGTATAACTAGGAATCCAGTGAAAGTAAGAAAAAACTATTAATTGGAGAATATGTAACACGAAACTTTTAAAGACAAGTCATGGTCGTTGCAATAGCATTTGTGAATGTGGAGATGCGGAGGAAACAAAGGATGATTTGGTTAATAATTGTCTCATATGTAAATTTGGGAGGAAGCGCTATTCACATTGTTCCTGAATTATATTTAGAATGGCTAGTGATTTTTATATTAAATAGAGAACAGAAGACTCCAGAGAGTATTCTATTTTACTTTTCTCGTTTTCTCCTTCTGTGTATTCCTTTTTCAGGTTGGGGTTTCAGGTACCATAGAGAAACCTCTCTGATTTTTTAAGACGAAACCTATATTGACGAAAAAGATGCTATTTAATGTTTCAGTTTATTCGGCAATTCAAAATTTTTCAAATCACAATAATAACGGGGGGAGAGGTAGTTTTTGCTGAGGTAACCATCAACAAACGTTTTGCGTGAGCCGGGCTAGGTCACCCCATCACTCAGTGTTCCTCCATAGAGGAATGCGTCATTCAAGGTTGGACACGAACCGCGGTTTCATAGTTGTTACCAATCATCAGCATGACTTAGCACCCTGAAAGAACAACCGAAGGAGTTCTGGGAAACTTCATTCCATCAGTTGCGAACTGGTAGGGAAAGAATACCACTAGCGGCACCCATGGAAATCCTTACAAACTCCGACCCCCTGCGATGCTAAGTCAAGCTGATTGTTTGTAACAACCATGAAACCGTGGTTTATGTCTGCCCTTGAACGACGCTTTCCTCTTTGGAGGAACACTAAACAATGGAGTAACCTAGCTCGGCCCATGCAAAATATTTGTTGATGGTCAAAATCAATGAATATTTCACCGTGTGTCTTATTTAGTTATTGGCAATAAGCCACAGTTCACCTCATTGAATGTTCTCTGGTTGGTGGTTTTTCTAAACACACTAAACTGGACTCATTCCGTAAAGGAATTATATAGGTTGACGGCTTTGCAGTCCCTGACCATCTTACGGCAAAAGAATGAACGTCGCTGAACATCGCTCAAGGTTTCTTCATCGCAGAGGGTCGGAGTTCGTAAGGATTTCCATAGGTGTCGCTGGTGAGATTCTTTCCTTACCTGTTCGCAACTGATGGAATGAAGTTTCCTAGAACTCCTTCGGTTGTTCGTTCAGGGTGCTTAGTCACGCTGATGATTGGTAAAACTATGAAAACGCAGTTCGTGTCTGCCTTGAATGGCGCTTTTCTCTTCGGAGGAACACTGAGAGATGGGGTGACCTAGCTTGGCTAACGCGAAGTATTTATTGATGGTTAAAATCAATCAATATTTCACCACGTGTCTTCTTTAGTTATTGGCAGTTAGCCACAGTTCACCTCATTGAATGGACAAATGTGTTTATCAACAGTATTTCAGTAGAAAATAGTAACAGAGATTATGTAACTTAGTATATCGGATGTCCCAACAGTACGTAGGTACTTGCTCGTTATATCGATAATGCTGATGTTGCTATCTTTTTCCGTTCGAAAGCTATCATGGCAATAGCCATCCATTCAGCTACTGAACTCACCCAAGGGTGCTCCGATCTCCAATAATATACATCCAATCGTGTTAAAATTTAGAACTTTGCTGTAATGTTAGGTTTTGAAGGTTCTCGCAAAATTTCAGTATTACATATTGAGTGTTTTGTAGCGAATTGTGGTATTCAGATAATTGTACTAATTTGTAGGTATGTTCATTTGAAAACAGTTACATTTTTGGATAGATAATCAACAGACCTTTCAAACGGTATATCACAAGCCCATTTAAAAGATTTGTAACTGACACTCGAAGAGGGTTGAAGTACGGATCAGATTTTCATGCTGAGGGATGTCAATATATAATTGAAATTTGACGTTTCTCTGGATGTTCTATAAGTATGTAACCAAAATAATGAATTTATTCCATTTGGCTTCTCCACTCTTTGTACTACTTTTTTTGCGTGCATGTTCTGGGGAACATCACGTTATCATTTTGTCCAAATGCCAGTAATTTTTGAAATTTCTGGCAAAAATGGTCTCGAAGGATTGGGTTCGAGTCCCCGATTAAGAATTCGAGGTCAAATTTGATTCTGTCCGTCTGGTTGTTGCCTCGATAACTTCAAAACGGAAAGAGATAGCGTATTGAAATTTTCCGGTAGGGGGCGCGTCCCAATACGACGGATATGTTGATCGAATTGTAACTTGGTGGGCAGTTGTACAAACTTCAAGACATTTGTGAAATTTTATGAGAATCGTATCATTAGAAGATTTTAAAAGAATTATTAAAAAAATATTGTTTGTCACGATAACCTGGGAACAGAAATAGATAGTGACTTGCAATCTTTAGGGTAGGTAGTGCATCCGAACGGGACACATATGTTTGTTAATATGTCAAATCGGCCAAATGGTTTTGAAGTTATACCCATGTGAAATTTGGTTGTTATTTCCTCAATAACTCGAAAAATACGAAACCAATCCAATTCAAACATGGTCATTAGTTGTACAATGCCGACGCAAAATTTATTGCAAAATTTCGTGAGGATCGTATTACTAGAAAATTCAAAAACAAAATTATTGAAAATCATTGAAACAAATACAATAGATCAGAAACTATTCGTCAGATATCGCCTTCAAAACCTAACTCTACTGCCAAGTTCCAAGTTTGGACAAGATCGGATCTATATTGTTGGAGATCCGAGCAATCTAGGGTGAGTTCAGTAGCTGGATGGGTGATCGTTGCCTCGATAACTTTCGAACGAAAAGAGAAAGTGACTTGCAATTTTTAGGGATAGTTAAGTTCGTTGTTGGGTATAATTATCCTAATGGTTTCGGAGTTATACCCATCTGGAATAAAATTTTCTCGATAATTCAAAAAATATCGACCCGATAGAATTGAAGCTTGGTAACTAGTTGAAGAATATCGACATAGAGACGTAGAGATGAAATTTTGTGAGGAAGAAGTACTAGAAAATTAAGAAAAAACATGAAATTTTTTTTTTGGTATCTGACGATAACTTGAGAAGGGAAAAATATAGCGACTAGCAATTTTCAGGGTAGGTTACGCATCCGAATGCGACACTTAATTTCGTTAATTGGCATAATCTGCCAAATGGTTATGAAGTTATACTCATCAATTGTGTTGTTATTGCCTGTATAACTAAAAATATACAAATCTGATCCAATTAAAAGCCGGAGATTACTTGTAGAATGTAGAATTTTATGAATATCGTATCCGGGAGTCAACTGAGGCGTAAGTTTTTCGTACTTCAATTCCAATATAATACATATGTCGGAATTGAACATTCTGCGATCATAGACGATGCACTCTATTTTGAAGATTCTTCATTCGATTAAGAGTGTCCGATAGAGTTGAATAGACAATAGAACATGCCCGCAAAAGCTCCTGACTTCACGTCAGTAAATCAATTCTTTTATATAGGTATAGCATTGATATATCAATAATATAATATTATCATTATTGTGTTTTCTGTTCATTAATTGTTCATTCTAGTTAAAATTCTATATTACTAGTATTTATTCGAATCCAATTAAAAATTTATTACTATAATTGTTGTATTTTATTTTATTGGAAATTTTTCTATTTCTCAGCGCCTTATTTTATTTGATTCATTCAATTGTAGACCTGAATAATTTCGAAACAGAAGGTCCCGACATGAAGTGATTCAACTTGAACGCAAAGAAGCAGAAAGAGATTCCCTCCGTCATATTCCATAATCAAATAATTATATGGAGAGATTTTCCATCCTGCTTGAGCCTCGAATG
Organism: Halyzia sedecimguttata; assembly: GCA_937662695.2. Classification (NCBI taxonomy): domain Eukaryota; kingdom Metazoa; phylum Arthropoda; class Insecta; order Coleoptera; family Coccinellidae; genus Halyzia; species Halyzia sedecimguttata. The sequence continues at coordinate 10,586,510 of OW569414.2, read as the reverse complement.
CTCCTGCATAAATCCTCGTGTAAGTGATCGGTTAACGCCGACCCCAGTTCAGGGATTTTTCTGCCCCAGGCGAGGCAACGACTCGCAATCTCTTTCTTTTAGATTTATGAATGTAATCGCTGAAGTAACAAGTAAAATCCCCGAAAAGTTTTTTATATCGGACCGATATTTTTCACTGTGTTCGCCCTCTGGAGAAGAGGGATGTCAGTTATAATTCCTCCCACGTTTCTGTTGTGAATTTTCAGAATGAATTCACGAAAATTCATTTTCAAAATCATGTGGGAAAATAGTATATTCTAAAACAAGTTGCAGAATGGGCTCCTATTAAAACACGAATGCGAAATTCGAAAACGAGCGAAGAAGGAGCGAGTTTCTCGAACGGATGAGTGTTGGAATTGCCTTCTGTAACGAGTATTAGACGATATTTTCTCTATTTCAGGCAAGTTTTGTAAAATACTGTTGAAATTAATTGAAAAATTCGGATTATACATCCTAGTGACTTTTGTATTGTATCTTGGTAGTTGGTGTGACTATTACCAAAGTTGACAGATTACGGAATTTAAATTTGAAACGTAAGTAGGGCATGGAGATCAGATTTAAAATTGTTTCCAAATAGTATGAATGATTCAAAATTAGCAAGAAGGAAATCTCTAGTACCATATTTTTTAATGAAAATAAAGCTTTTCCTCAACAATTATTTCACTATATCCAGATTATATTGTATTGTCAATTGACGTATGTTGAAATTTGATAGAATCGAATGTCAGTGCTGACTACCACAAAACGAAAAATATAACTAGAAACAATGCGGGAATGAGTTCATTCCAGCACTTTTTTCAGTGCTGGAATGGACTCATTACGATACTGAATTAGAGAAAAAGACTTCCACCATTGCTACCTACCTCATATGTCAATTCTTCGAATAGCAGACAAGCGGATGCAGTAAGAGTATATGTAAAAATATTAAAAATTATAAACACCTCCGCACGCTGAGATCTTATCCGGTTACCACATTTACCGCCGTATTCACAAAGCTTTCAATCTCCGTTAAGTCCTAACTGAGGTCCTCAGTTAAGGATAAATAAGAATCGCAACCTCAGTTAACGTACGTAACGGTGGTGAAACAGGCCTGTTTCACGTTAATTTCCACGTAAACTGAGGTTGCGATTCTTATTTATCCTTAACTGAGGACCTCAGTTAGGACTTAACGGAAATTGAATGCTTTGTGAATACAGCGGTTAATGTTGTTCTCCTGCCGTGAAATTGTTATGATTCCCTTTATTTGGCTGTATATTGTCTGGAATGTATCGTCTTGTCTCACCAGGAAAACCATACAGGTAGTATTGTAAGCACCTTCATGATAATAGTCACTACATTATAATGACAAAAGATTTTTGAAACAATTCTGTGCAACTTTGTATCGCTTCCAAATTTTATGTTCATTATAAAATTGTTATGAATGTTATACTCCTGTATTTGTTCGTATGATTGTCTGTTGTATGATATGATCGTGCATATATTTTCATGAAGTTGTGAGTTAAGATATTCTATTGTGTAATTAAGATGTATAAGTTAGTGTATCTACTGTCTTTTCTAGTACCCTGAGGAAGTTTATATATCAAACGAAACATCGACAATTACATAAATGGTTTTCCATAGTTTAGACATCTCAACTAGGGCTTCACACGAGAGCTAGATTTTTTAAGTCTCGTCTCGTTCTCGTCTCGGAAAAGAGAGACGAGACGAGAAGTTTTGAAAAATATTATAAGCGATTCCAAGACCAAATACAGCGCAACCCAAGAGTCACATTTTTGGTCTCATAATTTTTTTTTTATGAAGTTTTCATTCGAAATATTATGAAAGGTCTACATAGAGAACAATATACAATATTACAAAATATCAACTGCTGTGACTATCTGTGAAATATTTCTGTTCTTATAATAACTTATCATAAATATTTATTTTTGCAGATTTGTATCTTATGTTTGAATGATTTTTTTTCAAGATCGATTATTTACTCTCGGTTGAGTATACTTCTGTGTCTATAAAATACTGAGTAATAAACGTGTATACTATTGAAAGAGTTTCTTTGGCTCGAAATTTTCTACCTGGAAGATCGTCTTATTTACTACAGATACATACAGTAAACTTTTCTTATATACAACACGACCGTTTTCAACACCCACAGAATACAATTGAATATGAAGAGTTTTCACTATAATTACCAATATATTTTGTCTATGTTTTGCATCGATCGTTCTAGAAGATTATTAATTATTATATGTTTGTAATTATTACCTTGCGATAATTGAGATAATTTTTCAAGAAAAAATGGAATTCACAACCATAAAAACTGATGCCATTATGAATCGATACTTAACGGACAACTTTTATTGTCCCTAGATCCCAATGCTTTTAAAATTTCGTCTCTATTTGAACATCTGGAGAAATGTATTGTCTTGTGATTATTGTAGTGGAAATGTGAAAAATTATTGTTGTATACATCTGTGGAACTACATATAATAAAACTGGTAAAGAAATGAGGCTATTCAATGTTTCGAAAAGTGTTATGAGCAATACGCCAAGAACATCCTCAATGATCTACCCACTGGGAAGGTTTTCATATAAAACTATACCAATTTGTCCAATTCTATAAAAAATGTATTGACATCGATAGCCTCTTTAAAACATCAACAAAACCTTCGAAATATTGAAGAGCTGAGTTTGAAGAATATTTGCTGTTAGAAAAATAGGAATCAAAATATTTTACAGTGTTGGAAAGTTATGAAAAAGTTCTTCCTGCACTTGCCAAGATGGCCGATGACATATTAATGGCTAGATCCTTACCTGTTGAAAGATTATTTTCCACAGCAGGTATGAACATGGCAAAAACACATACATCATTGAAAGTTGATGTGATGCAAGCGTGATTATGTTTGAGTTCTTGGTTATCGAGTAATTTAAAAGATGAAATTAACTGTGTTCAAAATTAAAAATAATATGTACATGTACAACTATTTTTTCATAAGAGCGTAATCAATACAGGGTCCTTCACGAGGAACCTCACCCATATTTATACGGGAAACTACTGAACGTATTTTCATGAAGTTCAGCACTTATAAGTACTTCACGATGCTGTGAAATCTAAAATATTTTCAAGGCATGAGCACCTCCGGTTTTTCCGGAAATGACGTCAACTTCCGTTTTTCAAATTAGAATACCATTTTTTCATTGCAGAAATAGATTCCTTAGAAAATTTCAAGTTATTTTGATGTAACATTTTTCAGTTTTGGTTGGAAAATTCTCTCTGAGCGGGAAAATTCGAAAAAAAAATCGAAAATAGAGCTCCGCTGAAACAAGAATAACTTCGAGGTTTTTGGATGGAAAATTTTCATTTTTGGGATTTTTCAAGATGTAAGATTGATGTATCCACTTTAAAAGTCGAAATCGCGATTCATGATACAGGGGGTGAAGATGTAAGATTGATGTATCCACTTTAAAAGTCGAAATCGCGATTCATGATACAGGGGGTGAAAAAATCGCTTTCATAGTAAGGGATGACAAAATCGTGAAAAATAATTTTTTTCAAATTAGAACCCCATTTTTTTATGGCAGATATTGAATCTACGTTAAAAAATAATGTGAGTGTATGCATCACACCCTTGCCGTAAAATGGACATTTTCTGAGTTATTCACAAAAAACTGTTTTTCGTCTTGAATTTTCAGCTATTTCTTTTCCCTTCACGCTAAAAAGATGAAATTTTCAGGAACTGTTACTTAAACCATGTTTTAGATTTTACTACCCTAATATGCAAGAGAAAAAAGTTACAGGTTGTTCCTAAATAGATGGCGAATTTTGAGTCGAATTTGTATCGGAAACCTCTTTATTTCAACTAATCGGCCATCGGTTTTCTCTCCAGTGATAAATAAATAATTCCTTATGAACCATATGCAAAAACTTACCATGTTTTACATTCTTTTTTTTTAATGAAAGATATCATTAATTACATCTGCCAAATTCCTCTTTATTCAGTAGCATTTTGTGTTTACTATTAATTTGGTGATAATTCGTATTAAGTTATAAAATCGATAACTATGCCTAATTTTACCAATGAAGATTATTTAAATCTCATTCTACTTCATGGAGAATGTATAAAGTAGTAGATAGAACGATTCGACTGTTCATTGAGAGGTTTCCTGACCGACCCAGACCAACGAGAGATACCATTAACAGAACCATGACAAACTTGAGAAATGTCGGATCTTTCGTTAAGAAAACTATGCACAGAGAAAAAAGTGTAGTAGAAGATGAGAACAACGAAATTACAGTTCTTGCATATTTTCGTGTGAATCCTCAAAATTCTCTCAAAGATGCTGAGATTGATCTGGGATTATCTCAATCGAGTGTTTGGAGAATATTAAAAAAACATAAAATGCACCCATATAAATTCAATAGGGTACAGCATTTGAAAGAAACTGATTTCGTCAGGAGAACAGAGTTTTGCGAAGCTATGATTATTCGATTTCAAGAGAATGAAAACTTTTTGGACTGTATAATTTGGACAGATGAATCTAAATTCACAAAGAATGGTTCTTTCAATAGGCATAACAGTCATTATTGGGATGAAGAGAACAACCACCACTTCAGACAATGGAACTTTCAAGAGACCTGGAGTTTCAATTTTTTTTTGCGCCATCAAAAATAATGCAATTCTCGATCTTCACATTTATGATGGGACTTTAACTGGTAAGATAGAACATTACACATGTTTGCATTATTTAAAGAATGTTCTCCCTTAGGAGATAGATATTCTGACATATTGACTCAAATAATTGAGCCGCTAGTACAGAACCATAATGACTTATGGTATCAACAAGATGGCGCACCTCCACACAATTCACTCAATGTGTCAAATATCCTCTACAGGCTATTTGAAGATCGATGGTTGGCGAACAATGGTCCACATCTTTGGCCACCACGTTCTCCCGATTTAACTCCTTTAGACTATTATGTTTGGGGTAGGATAAAAAATATTGTCTACTCAACTCCCCTGACTGATAAAGAGGACTGCATAGAACGAGTCAGAAATGCGTTCAGGTTTGTTTAGATTTTTAGATTCATAGTTTTGAAACTCAATTTGGTTTTTAAACACTTTTGCAGATCTCTTCCTCCCGATGAAATAAGAAGAGCAACGCACGAAGCATTCCTGAGACGTATAAATAAATGTCTAGAAATTAATGGTCAAAACTTTGAGCATCTTCTCTAGTTATAACTGCGAGAGTTTGCCATGGTTCTCATAATAGTAACTCGAAGTCGGTTTCAAGAAGGGGTGAAAAATCTACAGCATGGTTCAAATAGCAGTTCCTGAAAATTTCATCTTTTTGGCGTGAAGGGAAAAGAAATAGCTGAAAATTCAAGACGAAAAACAGTTTTTTGTGAATAACTCAGAAAATATCCATTTTAGGGCAAGGGTGTGATGCATACACTCACATTATTTTTTAACGTAGATTCAATATCTGCCATAAAAAAATGGGGTTCTAATTTGAAAAAATTGATTTTTCACGATTTTGTCATCCCTAACTTTGAAAGCGATTTTTTCACCCCCTGTATCATGAATCGCGATTTCGATTGGATACATCAATCTTACATCTTGAAAAATCCCAAAAATGAAAATTTTCCATCCAAAAACCTCGAAGTTATTCTTGTTTCAGCGGAGCTCTATTTTCGAATTTTCCCGCTCAGAGAGAATTTTCCAACCAAAACTGAAAAATGGTGTTCTAATTTGAAAAACGGAAGTTGACGTCATTTCCGGAAAAACCGGAGGTGCTCATGCCTTGAAAATATTTTAGATTTCATCAGCATCGTGAAATACTTATAAGTGCTGAATTGCATGAAAATACGTTCAGTATAGTTTCCCGTATAAATATGGGTGAGGTTCCTCGTGAAAGACCCTGTATAGCTTCACAATATTATTCATTATAATATTTATTATCGTTATTAAGAATTACGCGACGAGACAACTGATAACGAGTCGAGAACGAGACTTAATATTTTGGGAATTGGCGAGACCGAGACGAGATTTTTTATAGTCTCACCTACTCTCGCCTCGTGTGAAGCCCTAATCTCAACTAATCAACTTTTTTATCGATTATAAATAAGGTTGTCAACGCAACTTCATAATTATCAAAGTTATGAAACAAAAACTGGATCATCACCACCAGTTTTCGACCGGAATATTAGGAATCAACACCCTTATTCTGAACTGAATATGAAATGGCTATATGGACGAGACCTCGGAAGAAAAAACTCATAAGTTTCTCCCTGTTATAAATCACCTATTTGTGAATTCACCTCAGCATCAGTCGCCAATTGTGGAGGTAACTAATTTTCAATTTGAATCTTTTCTTTTCTTATCGTGTCGGGGCCAGAAGAGACAGACTGTCGCGCGGAAACCTTACATTATTCATGAAAACTGCAGCCGAACTCCACATTTATATCTCGTAAAGACTTGGCAGACTTCAAGGGTGCATTATAAAAGATACCGCTTTCAATCATGTGCAGTGTTTTTTGTCGCCGAAAAACCGCTCGGGGGTTTCGATATATTGATATATAATTTGAAATCAGAGTCGCCACCCCAACGGAATTTTGTTTTCAGTTTTCTCTCCATATTTGGGATCGAATAGAGAAATAGCAGCTGAGTTGGTTTATTTTACAACTGCAAGTCTGATAGATATTTCCCAGTTGAATTTTCGAATAATCATTAATAGTTCAGTCAATCTGGCAAAAATTAAATCGTTCCGATACAGAAAATAACCAAAGGCTGAATCTTTGGTAATAGTTGGAGAATGATGTTAGAAAAGGGTTTATTGGGTCGGCCACGTTGGACCGTGATGCGTGTTTTGAAAAACTCAAAAAAATTTTGAAATGCATTTATCTCGTGATCTATGCATTTCACAGAAAAATGTATTCAAGAAAAAATGTAGAGGACATCGATATCTACAATTAATCTCATTGGTGCTATGCCGTACAACAAAAAATGCACGCAGTAGGTGGCGCTAAAGTTCCAAAATAAGAGTTTTTCCACTTTTTTGCTATTAAATTTTCTTTTTTCAACTATATTGTAAATGTTGTTCCTTTTAATATTACGAACAACTTTTATTTGAACATTTTTTACATACAACTTACCGTTCGAAAGTTATAGTGTAATACAGCGCTGCGTTAACATCGCAGTGCTGCTAACGGTATTTTTCTCGGTCCTATTATATCTTTTCGATCAAAAGCTATAATTATTCATAATAATTTACAATCGCTAATTGGAAATATTACAAACAATGTTGCAAACAATATAAATTATTACATCTTGATCAAAACAATAAAGATACGTCAGTTATATGCACCACAGCTGTCCTCATACTTTGTGAAATCGTTGTAATGGAATTTTCAAACTTCAGCAAGCTGTAGCTTCAAAACGGTAAGTTGTATGTGAAAAATGTTTAAATAAAAGTTGTTCGTAATATTAAAACAACTTTTACATTTACAATATAGTTGAAAAAAGAAAATTTAATAGCAAAAAAGTGGAAAAACTCTTATTTTGGAAGTTTAGTGCCACCTACTGCGTGCATTTTTTGTTGTACGGCATAGCACCAATGAGATTAATTGTAGATATCGATGTCCTCTACATTTTTTCTTGAATAAATTTTTCTGTGAAATGCATAGATCACGAGATAAATGCATTTCAAATTTTTTTTGAGTTTTTCAAAACACGCATCACGGTCCAACGTGGCCGACCCAATAAACCCTTTTCTAACATCATTCTCCAACAATTAACAAAGATTCAGCCACTGGTTATTTTCTGTACCGTCGAAATGCCAGATTGACTGAACTATAAAGGATACTGTCATTTAAACCTAAATGACATTATAGTGAGCTTTGATGTTGTCAGTTTGTTCCCCAATGTTCCTGTCGGTAAGTCGCTTCAACTAGTTCGAACGAAATTAGAGAATGATGATGACTCGATAATGAAAGATTCAAAATTTAATGCCAATGATATTATGGAAATGCTTGATGTTTGTTTGAATACCACCTATTTCCAACTAGGAGATGTTTTTTATCCACAAAATTTTGGAATGACAATGGGTTCGCCTTTATCACCTGTCATGAGTAATATATTCATGGAAAATTTTGAAGAAAAATTTGTGGATACATATTTGTTGAAACCAAAAGCTTGGTGGCGATATGTTGACAATATATTTGTAATTTGGCAACATGGTAGAGAAGAGTTAGGCAAATTTTTCGATTTCATAAATTCAAAGGAACCTACAATAAAATTTGAATTGCTATTCAAACCATCAGCTTAGTGTGAAAAGAGGCGTTATTAAAACACTTCATGATAGAGCGAACCTAATTTGTTCTATTCTTGAAATTCGAAATAATGAAATTGATTTCATCGAAAATTTTCTTGATAAAATGGATATCCGAGGTAATTCACAAATACATGTATCATGAATTTAGATAGAAGAGCAAATAATCAAGAACAACAAAATAATCAACAAGTACAACAGAATTATCAACAAGAACAGCAACCCAATCTGTTGAATGTGATCCCTTATGTTCGTGGCCTTTCTGAAAAAATTAGAAGAATCGGTTCTAAGTTCAATATAAGAACCGTATTCAAAACACAAAATGATCTTAGGTCTTTATTAACGAAAACAAAACCAATAAATGAAAAACAAAAATAAAAAAAACTGTGTATATAATATTCCTTGTATTTGTGGTAAATCATATACAGGAGGAACATCAAGACCACTAGAAGTAAGAAAGTCAGAACATAAGAATAACTTGAGAAATATAGACATACAGAAATCAAAAATAGCAGAACATGTATGTACAATCCAAGGAGATCACATGATGGATTAGAGTAATACAAAGATTCTAATGACAGAACCTGATTATATTAAAAGGAAACTTAAGGAGTCAACTTGTATTTTATTGAACAGAAAATGCAATTTTGCAAATTGCTCAATTGGTATTGACCATATTTGGCTAAATTCATTGAAAAAGGAGTTGGAACTTGGAAATTTCTATGCGAAGTAAAACTATGTTAGCTATGATTTTTAAATACTGTCAATGTGACTATTCTTGAATTTCACAAAATAACTATCAACAAAATAATTCTAAAGATTTTCATTAAGCGTCTGACGAAGCAATTGATTGCTTCTGACAAATATCTTGTGTTTCTTACGCAGAAGCAAATCATAAAATAATTAATTTTTATTTTATAGATATTTTTCAGAGTTTGGGAGAGAAAACCCAGAAAAAACCTTTCAATAATGAATTTTCGAATGCTCATTAATTTCTATATAAAACATATTCATACTTTCTAACTGTGTCATCAGGTTCTGATTGTTTTGCGTGTATGTTCTGGGCATCGCGTTATCATTTTGCCCAAATGTATGTAATGAGTTTTTTGCGGAAAATGGTCTCACACGATAGGATTCGACTCCCCGATGAAGAATTCGAGGACAAAATTTGATTCTGTCCGCCCAGTCGGCCGGCTGGCCGTTGCCACGATGACTTGAGAACGGAAAGAGCTAGCGACCTGAAATTTGCAGGGTAGGTGCCGCATCCCAATACGTCGGACAAGCTCGTTAATGGGCATAATCAGCCCGATGGTTTGCGAGTAATAATTTTGATTTTAACCAATAAAAATCCGATCGAATTGAAACTTTGAGAATAGTTGTTGAATCTGAACTCAAGCACGTTTGTGAAATGTTGTGAGAATCGTATCACTAGAAAATTTAAAAAAATTATTATAAATTATTTTTTATGTCACGATAAGCTAAGAACGGAAAGAGATAGCAACTTGAAATTTTCAGGTTGGGTTATGTATCTGAATGTGACATCAGAGCTTATGAGCATAATCGGCCAAACGGGTTTGGAGTTACACCCATCTGAAATGTTGTTGTTATTTCTTCAATAACTCGAAAAATACAGAACCGATCTAATTCAAATATGGTTATTAGTTGTAAAATGCAGGTGCGGAAATTTTTGCAAAATTTAGTGAGTATCGTATATTTGGAAAATTTAAAAAAAATCATTGACAATCATTGAAAAAGATTCTATATAACAGCAACTGTTCATCCGACATTGCTGAAATTTTGCGAGAGCCTTCAAAACCTAACTCTTCTACCAAGTTCCAAGTTTGAACACGATCGGATCTATATTGATTGAGATCCGAGCAGCCTTGTGTGAATTCAGTAGTTGGATGGGTGACCGTTGCCTCGATAACTCTTTAATGAAAGGAGATAGGTTCTTGCAGTTTTCAGTGTAGGTTGCTCATCTGAATGGGAGAGTTAAGTTCGCTGTTGGCCATAATCGGCTCAACGGTTTCGGAGTTATACCCATCTGGAATATTATTTCCTCGATAACTCAAAAAATGTAGACTCGATCAAATTGAAGCTTGCTAACTAGTTGTTGAATTTTAGAAAAATTACGAAAAGATATTATGTATCTCACGATACCTTGAGAATGGAAAGAAATAGCGACTTGCAATTTTTGAGGGTAGATTGCGTATCTGAATGCGACATTTGAGTTCATTAATTAGCAAAATCGGCCAAATGGATTTGGAGTTATATCAATCTGAAATTTCTTCAATCACCCAAAAATTACGATGGCGATTCAATTCAAACATGGTAATTAATTCTAGAATGCCGATGCAAAAATGTTTACAAAATTTCGTGAAGATCGTTTTACTAGAAAACTAAAAAAAATCATTGGAAACAAATTTATAATATATCAGGAAGCAGTTGTCCGACAATGCATTGCTGAAATTTTGCGAGAACCTCCAAAACCATGAATGTCATGATGACATATTTAATTATAACATACTTTTTCGGGTCGATTCAAAAAAGGTAGTGAATCATGTATCTATGGGAGGTGATAGGCCTGCATTAGGGTCCTGTAGCGGTCTTTCTGAAAACTAGCGGAGGCGATTCTTCTTCCAGAGATCCATGCAGCTACAGAGGAGTATATTTGTGAGAGGGGACTTTTGAAAGGTTATGTATAATTTTTTATGATTTTTTTTTATCAAAAACTATTCCTACTGCCAAGTTCCACGTTTTAACACAATCGGATTTATATTGCTGGAGATCCGAGCAGCCTTGTGTGAGTTCAGTAGCTGGATGGGTGACCGTTGCCTCGATAACTTTCGTACGAAAGGAGATAGTGACTTGCGATTTTCAGGGTTCGTGGCACATCCCAACTGGAGAGTTAAGTCCGTTTCTGGACTTAATTGGTTCATCGGTTCCAGAGTTTTACCCACCATGAATATTATTTCCTCGATAACTCGAACAATATAGATTCGATCGAATTGAAGCTTGGTAACTATTTGTAGAATATCGACACAATGGCGTGTGTAGAATTTTGTGAGCACCGTACGCCTAGAAAAAATGTAATAAATTAGGAATATAATGACGTGTGTGAAATTTAATGATATGAGTACCTGTATTGGACACTCTTAATCGAATTTACCATGGTTAATTCGAATTGGACACTCTTAACCGAATTTACCATTGTAAATTCGATTAAGAGTGTCCAATACAGGTACCAGGTACAGGTCCAATTTTCTAGAGGTACGATCGAGGAAATAATTAATATTTCAGGTGGGTATAACTCCGAAACCGTTGGTCCGGTTATGCCAAACAACGAACCGAACCCTCCCATTCGGATGCGCAACCTAGCCTGAAAATTGTAAGTTCTTATCTCTTTTCGTTCGAAAGTTATCGAGACAACGGTCACCCACCCAGCTATAGAGCTCACACAAGGCTGCTCGGATCTCCGACAATATAGATCCGATCGTGTTCAAACTTGGAACTTGGCAGTAGAGTTAGGTTATAAAGTCCCTCACAGAATTTCAGCGATGTCGAACGAATAGTTTCCTTTAAACATTTTCTAGTGATACGATCCTCACGAAATTTTGCATGACTTTTTGCGTCGGTATTTTACAAATAACTACTACTTTAGAATTGAGTCGGTTTCGTATTTCTCAAGTTATTGAGGAAATAACAACCAAATTTCAGATGAGTATAACTCCAAAACCGTCTGGACGTTTATGCTTACTAACAAAGTTAAATGTCGCATTAAGATGCGCAACCGAACCTAAAAATTGCAAGTCTCTGTTTCTTTCCTTTCTCAGGTTATCGCGACACAAATAATATTTTTTAATAAATATTCTAAGATTTTCTAGTGATACGATTTTCACAAAATTCCACAAATGTCATTAGGTTTGTATTCTACAGTTAACCACCAAGTTTAAATTCGATCAGATTCGTATTGGTTGAAAACATATTTATTACTCGAAAGCTATTGGGTCGATTTTGCCCATTAACGAACTTTTCCGACGTATTGGGAGGGGCCACCTATCCTAAAAATTTCAAGTCGCTATCTCTTTCCATTCTCAAGCAATCGTGGCAACGGACGGCCGGCCGGGCAGAATCAAATTTGTGCTCGAATTCTTGATCAGAGAGTCGAACGTAATCGTTTGAGACCTTTTTCGGCAGAAGTTCTCCAGAAAAGACGCGCAAAAAGGTTAAACTCCGTAACCACTTGACGGACCCCCTCCCCATTAACAAACTTGAACGAGATATTTATGTTCTAAACCTGTTCTGCAGATTTCAACTCTCTAACTAATTTCAATCGAGATTTAGCATGCTTATAGCCAAATGGACAGAAGTGGATATGACCCTAGATTAATTATCAGTTTGTCGAACCCAATCATTGGAGACCATTTTGGGCCAAACGTTCCAAACATACAGACATCTGGTCAAAATGGTAGCACGATGTTCCTGTCTGAACAAGCGTGCAAAAAGATATAGTCATGTAAGAAATTATTGCTCAGATCATTAAAAGAATCCAACTTTTAGCGTGCGAACGATTCAACCGTATCCTAAGAGGGCGTTCAAACGATACAAATATTATGTTTCCCTTCATCTAATGAAACTTTTTTGCGGCTAAAATGAAGCGAACTAATACACCATCTATGACAAATGGAGGATACTCAGACCTGCGAGATAGGAGGAAAATTAATGCCTGATAGCTCACAGACAATGAGGCATCTCGGATAATACGGCAGTATCCTGTGTTCGTAATTTGCGACCTTCCTGGCAGATTTCTAATATTGCTCATAAGTATTGTTTTGACATAAGGGAAAATTTATTGAAGTATCATATATTATTATTCCACGAATAATATCAAGTTTAATAAACACGGCTTCATTAAAAGTACACTGGCGTTCGTTCCCTAGACAAGTCTGTATAATAAAGTATAGGTTACCATGGCAAATTGTTACCACGACTCCATACGAAGTTTCCGTTTTCTGTTATATCGACTATCGAGAGCTACTCGAAGGATGTTTAGACTGAGTTCTGTTTCTCTATATTATCTACTCAAGAATACCGAAATGAAATGAAATGAGGATTTTTTGATTCCATTGAGATGGATAGGTACTTCATTTTTGCGCGTATGTTCTGGAGAACATGGTCTCAAACGATTGGGTTCGACTCCCTGATCAAGAATTCGAGGTCAAATTTAATTCTGACCGGCCGGCCGGCCGTCCGTTGCCACGATAACTTTAGAACGGAAAGAGATAGCGACTTGAAATTTACAGTATAGGGCGCGTATCCCAATACGACTGACATGTTCATTTAATGGGCATAATCGGCCCAATAGTTTCCGAGTAATAATTTTGTTGTCAACCAATACAAGCCCGATCGAATTGAAACTTGGTGAGTAGTTTTGGAATGCAAAACTAAGTACGTTTGTGAAATTTTGTGTGAATCGGATCACTAGAAAATTTTTAAGAAATTATCAAAAATATTATTTATGTCACCGTAACTTGACAACGGAAAGAGATAGCGACTTGAAATTTTCGGGTAAGGTTGTGCATTTGAATGGGATATTTGAGTTTGCCTATAGGTATAATCGACCAAACGGTGTTGGAGTTATACCCATCTGAAATTTGTTTGTTATTTCCTCAATAACTCAAGAAATATAGAACCGATCCAATTTAAACTTGGTAGTCAGTTGTAGAATGCCACCGCAAAAATTCCTGCAAAATTTCATGAGGATGGTATAACTCAAAATTTTTTTAAAAATCATTGAAAAAAAATCTATATATCGGAAACTATTCCTCTGACATCGCTGCAATTTTGCGAGAGCCTTCAAAACCTAACTCCACTGCCAAGTTCCAAGTTTGAACACGATCGGATCTATATTGTTGGAGTTCCGAGAGCTTCGATAACTTTCGAAAGAAATGAGATAGGGACTTGGAATTTTCAGGGTAGGTTGCGCTTCCGAATGGGAGGGTTAAGTTCGTTTTTGAGCATAATCGGTCTAACGGTTTCGGAGTTATACCCACCTGGAATATTATTTCCTCGATAACTCAAAGATACTGGACTCGATCGAATTGAAGCTTGGAAACTAGTTGTAGAATATCAACATAAAAACATGTGTAAAATTTCGTGAGGACCGTACCACTTGAACATATTAAAAAAAATTATGAATAAAAATTGGTTTAGCACTGACGTGAAGTCAGGAACTTTTGCACGTATGTTCTATTGCCCATACTCCTATATTGAACACTCTTAATCGAATTCACCATGGTGAATTATATTGTCCGTTCTCCTGTATTGGACACTCTTAATCGAAATGGGTACGTGGTAAATACGATTAAGGGTGTCCATAACATGACAATCGACAATAGAACATACGCGGTTTTGAAATATCTAATTGCAAATGTTGAGTTTCGATTTTTCAAATAAAATGTGACATTGTTTGATATTTACCCTCAACCCATCAGATATTGATTTCGGTGAATCGTTCCCTTTAGTATGCTTGTGGATGCCATAAATATTGCGGAAATATCTGAATTAAATGAAACTAGATCGATTTATTAAGACGAAAATATATCTCATCTCTTCAAGCTTTAAAAACAGATCTCACGAAGGCTTCTCTGCAAGGAAAAGGGAATCGAGAAATGGAACAACAACCTCCTTGGAAAGTTTTCCAACTTTGGAAAGTTCTTCGAATCGATAGCACCAGGGATGGTGTTCTTATCGAACAGCCAGCTAGGAATACCGGGAAGAAGCAGAATGGGAATCTTTGTGCGATCGAAGAGGTAACCTCGATTTTTTTTTTTGAGATATTGGATTCTGTCAAATCGGGTTGATGTTGAATGAGAAATTGGTAGTGTATTTGTCATATCAGATTTAATTAGAAAAATAATAAGAGCAGTGACGATAAATTTCTTGCTGTTGTACACAGTTTTTTACAGACACATAACTGCGTTATTGAATGTTCTCAAACAAAAAACTCGGACAGGTTGATTTTAGATTTTAATTAAACATGTGGCATAATAATTTTACTTGAGGCGCCATTCATTTTTACAGAGGGGCGTCCTATTCAGTTTAAATGAAAACCTCAATTTTTTTTTACTGCTTTATCAAACTTACCTAGATGCCGGTGTAAAAAAATGTATACAATTTTTTTTTATTTTCTGAAAAAAAAAGTTTTCTACGGTACTGCACTGACTTGAGGCCAGTCTGCCATGGCATGCTTATTCATATGCATGGCCAAGGTGGTCACCCATCCAGTTACTGAACTCGCCCAAAGCTACTTGGCTTCCAGAAAAAAATTTATATTTTTCCGATATTTTCTACAACATAGATCCCGTTAAGCTTTATTCTAGATCTTAATAGGGGTTTCGTAGGCTATTGCAAAATTTCAGCGATATCTGACATAATTTCTGAGGTATAATATTATTGCGCGCATGTTCTAGGGAACTGCGTGCTATTATTTTGCCAAAATGTAGTTAATTTTAGATTATTTTGCATCTCAAACGATTATGTTCTACTCACTGATGAAGAAGTCATCGTTGATATTCGAATCTGTCCGGCCGTTGTCACGATAACTTTCCAACGGAAAGAGATAGCGACTTGAAATTTTCGGGGTACGTTGCGCATCCGAATGCCACAATTAAGGACTTCCTGTTGTTAAACTGTCCCCCGCGGCTTCTGATGGAAGTTAGGGATGCTTTAAGCTAGCAGTGAGTTTCCTTATTTTGAAGATATTTTAGAGACCAGTTGATATAGAGCAATTGAATTTAACGTTTTGAGTAAGCAGTTTGAGTACTTTGAAACCCTGGTGAGATAAGTTTCTGTAACCCCCACTAGAATAAATGGTAGGAGTTGAGGATGCTTTTTAAAATAAATGATTTTTTCCCCGGTAACTTACTAATAACATAAGATTCCCAAACTGCTCCTCCTTGGTAACATACTAATAATATTAGATTCCCAAACTGCGATCTTTTACCTTTCCTTTGGTGTATCGCTGACACTTGGGGCTCAAGCGGTTACAAAGATGTTATCAAAAGAATGTCACGAACACACAACATTTTCGATAACGGGGTAGACCACTACATACAGATTTTCCAGCTTCCCATAAGCTTATTGTAATTTTTTCCCTTGCGGTTGTCGTTAGGGACCATAGTCTGCATATTTTCAATATATCAAGAAGTATAAATGGTGTTCCGAAAAAGGCTAGTCATGTTACAACTTCCAAATTTTGAATATGACACCCTGTATACTTTATCATTACAAAGTTTCAAAGTACTCGAGCTACTTACACAAACCGTCAAATTTTCTTGCTCTATCTCAACTGGTCTCTAAAATATTTGCAAAAAATTGGCTCAAGCACTGACGTGAAGTCAGGAGCTTTTGCGCGTATGTTCTATTGTCCATTCTCCTGTATTGGACACTTTTAATCAAATTTACCAAGGTGAATTCTATTGTCTATTCTCCTGTATTTGACAGCTTTAATTGAATTCACCATGGTAAATTCGATTAAGAGTGTCCAATACAGGAGAGCAGACAATAGAATTCACCATGGTAAATTCGATTAAGAGTGTTCAATACAGGAGAATGGACAATAGAACATACGCGCAAAAGCTCCTGACTTCACGTCAGTGCTTGAACCAATTTTTTTTTCGTGAAGTCAAGAGCTTTTGCGCGTATGTTCTATTGTCCATTCTCCTGTATTGAACACTCTCAATCGAATTCACCATGGTGAATTCTATTGTCTGTTCTCCTGTATTGGACACTCTTAATCGAATTTACCATGGTGAATTCAATTAAGGCTGTCCAATACAGGAGAATAGACAATAGAATTCACCATGGTAAATTCGATTAAAAGTGTCCAATATAGGAGAATGGACAATAGAACATACGCACAAAAGCTCCTGACTTCACGTCAGTGCTTGAACCAATTTTTTTTTTCGTGAAGTCAAGATAGAAAGCAATGATGAAAAAATTAACATATTATTGTCTACCTTCGATTCTTCGTTAGGAGAAGAATACATAATTATTCTTGAAAAATATTACTGGAATTAGTGTCATATTTAAATAATCAAAGTAAAGAAAATTATAAGTTTAGATACTAACATATTGAATGAAATTCAATTGAAACATCAAGGTGAAACATAAAGATATATTCTCATTAGTGATAGAAAAACTGGCCTAAAATTCCTCTCTACCCATCACGAGATTTAATATCCACAAATGAGCCTCTCACCTTACAAGATCAGAAAGTGTGGTTAATTGAAAGTCTAGTTTTGAAGCCTTCAGCAAAATTCCAGCGATATCATATTAAAAATAATACATAACCTTTCAAAAGTCCCCTCTCAAAAATATACTCCTCTGAAGGTACATGGATCTCTTGAAGAAGAATTGCCTTCTCTATTTCTCAAAGATATTCACTCTTGTTCATAGAAATCCCTTCAATATTTAGTTGGAGTCTCTTTCAAAACCAGGTCTGACCGCTAATGTAGGGCTTACGCCTCCCATAGATTTGTGATGAAATAACACGATTTTCCCAAGAACATACGCGCAAAAATATGTCATCATGACATTCATATTTTTGAAGGTTCTCGCAAAAATATGACCGTAGACAACATATCATACGACGATTCGCATCCAGCTACCGAACTCACAAAAGGGTGCTCAGTTCTCCAACAATATGGATCCGATCGTGTTCAAACTTGGAACTCTGCATTAGAGTTAGGTTCTGAAGGCTCTTCCAAAATTTCAGCCATGCCGGACGAATAGTTTATGATATATCATATGATATGATATATCAATTGAAAAAAAATCTATATATATATATAGATTTTTTTTCGATTATTTTCAATAATTTTTTTGAAATTTTCTAGTTATACCATCCTCAAGAAATTCTGCAAGCATTTTTGCGTTGGCATTCTACAACTAATAACCATGTGTGAATTCAATCGGTTTCGTATTTTTCGAGTTAATGAGGAACAAAAAACAACCAAATTTCAGATGGCTATAACTCTAAAACCGTTTGACCGATTATGCTTATAAACGAACTCAAATGTCGCATTCAGATGCACAACCTATCCTAAAAATTTCAAGCCGCTATCTCCTTCCGTTCTCAGGTTATCGTGTCATAAATAATATTTTTTAATAATTTTTTTTATTTTGTAGTGACACGATTCTCACAAAATTTCACAGACGTGCTTAGGTTTATATTCTACAACTATTCACTAAGTTTAAATCCGATCGGATTTATTTTGATTGAAAGCAAAATTATTACTCGGAAACCATTGGGCTGATTATACCCATTAACGAACATGTCTGTCGTATTGGGATGCGCCACCTAATCTGAAAATTCAAAGTCGCTAGCTCTTTCCGTTCTCAAGTTATCGTGGCAACGGCCGGACGGCCGGACGGCACCACAGAATTAAATTTAACATTTGGGCAAAATGATAACGCGATGTTCCCCAGAACATACGCGCAATAAGGAAACTCACCCCTGGCTTAAACCGTCCCTAACTTCCATCAGAAGACCCGGAGGACAAATTAACAACAGGAAGCGTTACACCTTATGGTATCCTATCACCTCCTCACCCATGTCGGTGTGGCGGCCTCGGACCCTGTATATCTCAGAAAATATCCGTCCAATATTGCTGAATTTGTTGGAGTCTTAAAAACCTAACTTGACAGCCAAGTTCGAAATTTGGACAAGAACGAATCTATATTGTTAGAGATATGAAACAAAAATTGGAAGCCGAGCAGTCTTGGGTGAGTTCAGTAGCTGGATGGGTGACCGTTGGCACGGTAGTGTTCGAGCGTAAATAGATAGTAGTTTGCAATTTTAAGGGTAGATTGCGCACCCGACAGCGACAGTTGAGTTCGTTAATCGACACAATCGGCTTAGGAGTTATATCCATCTTATTTTTTTTATAATTCCTCAATAACTCAAAACAACCAAATCTGATCCAATTAAAACTTGATAATTACTGGAAGAATGTACACGCGCTAATTTTCGCGAGATTTCGTGAATATCGTATCACTAAAAAAAAAATTATCTTGGAAAATTTTTTATTTTGGAATCTATATCCGTTGGAATAAACTCTAAATTCCGATATACCTTCGAGCCACCATTTTAGAATCGAGTACTGAATCTCAGATCGATCGACTTCGTATGATGGCGTGAATAGACAATGGACTCTGCCTGCAAAAGCTCCTGACTTAACGTCAGTGGTAAGAGTTTTTCAATAACAAATTGATTTGATCAACTCAACAAGTCCAACATTATCCCAGTTTCTGGATCTTTTTGGCACTCTTGTTCGTCGGAACAGAGTTGTTATCAATTTGCCCAAATGTCTGTAATTTTCTAATTTTTGGATGAAAATGGTCTTAACGATTTGGTTTGACTTACCGATCAAAAATCCTTGGTCAAAATAAATTCTGTCCGGCCGGCCGTAGGCAAGATAACTTGAGTTAGATGATTTTTATTTGCAGAGTAGGTTTGGAGCGTAAATATCTCGGACGAGTTCGTTAATGGGCGGAATTCATTGAGTGGTTTCGGAGTTATGGTCGTTTTTAGTGAAAACATTTTTTATGCATATTTCTGGAACCGATCACTCGATCTATTTGTTCAATTTCTTGTTTGGTGCAGTTCTATTATAAAAATCCATTGATATCATTCCCAACGCTGAGGAACCAATACTTTCGGAGATATAATTTGTCTGTTTGAACAAGATCGCCAAAGCTCCTGTCTACAGGGCTTTCCCACTTTTGTTAGTTATATACAACAAACTTTGTTCTAGAATGAAAATAACTCTCAAAGAGTATTGTATCCAAAAACGAAAGTATGGTGCATCCAATATTTCACAGTTGCATATATTATAGTACCTCACAATTATGCGCATGTTCCATCGAAAACAATCCTATTTCCCGATTATAAATATTGAGTTGCTGCAGACTTCATCGGACGCGTCGAATTGTCATTCTAACTTATTATGAGTTCCACATTTTCATTGCAGGGCAAATAATATGGGACCTCTTCGAATTCGAAGTGGTATCATAAATATTTCTCAGATGCATAATTTTTCTGCAATAGTAGAATAAACTTCACAAAAAATCTAAAACTGTTAAACTTCTGCTTACTTAAACTTTTCGTTTTCAATGTTGGACTGAGGTAAATTCTCCTCATTCGGCAACAGTAAACACCCAACAGATGGCAGCGAAAATTGCAACACTAGGTTGTCGCAGGTTTTAATGTAGTATCACGGAAATCCTGTGTTTGTTGTTGTCGTTCTGTGAAAATTTTGCTGCTTGAATGGAATGAAACTGGTTCAATATATAGGCTATAATTTTTCCATATATCCCCAATATTTCCAACAATATAGATCCGATCGTGTTTAAATATAGAATTTGTTTCTAAATTGAGTTCACGGAGGCCCAACATTTCAGCGATAGCAGACGGATAGATTTTTTAAATTTATTAGTCATATGATCTTCAAAAATTCTCCTTGTCTATATTCTTCAACTAACTGTCGAGTCTAAATTTGATTGGACAGAAATAAGATTGAGTAAAAACTGGATGTTTGGGAACATTTTCTGTCAAACATTCGAAAATCACAGACATTAGGCTAAGTTGATAGGCACTCTGTACGGAGAACGAAACGCGCCATGAAATGCAGCACTGTTAACAAACTAAATCAAGGATGAAGCTAAAACTACTCGTAAGTATAAGTTCTGACAACTTGGTGACAAAAAAAAATGTTTAAACACACTGACGTGGAGACAGTAGAGTGATCGAGTAGATCGAACAGAAATTAAATAGATAATCCATTGTGAAATGGTAACTCAAAGGTATATGCGATATTTGAGCGGTTTCTGACTGATCGTTTCTGAGATATATTTTTGCGCGTATGTTCTGGGGAACATCGCTTTATCAGTTTGCCCAAATGTCTGAAATTTTCGAATTTTTTGCCGAAAATGTTCTCAAACGATTGGGTTGGACTCCCCGATGAAGAATTCGAGGACAAATATGATTCTGTCTGGCTGGTCGTCCGTTGCCACGATAACTTGAGAACGGGAGTTCTCAGGTGCATCTCAACGGACAAGTTCGTTAATGGGCATAATCGGTCCAATGGTTTCCGAGTAATAATTTTGTCTACAATTAATACTAATCTGATCGAATTGAAACTTGATGAGTAGTTGTAGAATACAAACCTAAGGACGTTTGAGAAATTTTGTGACAATTGTATCTCTAGAAAATTTTGAAAAAATTATCAAAAAATATTATTTATGTCCCGATAACCTGAGAACGGAAAGAGATAGCGACTTGAAATTTTCAAGTAAGGTTGTGCATATGAATGAGACATTTGAGTTTGAGTTTTATAGGTATAATCGGCCAAACGGTTTTGGAGCTTTGTTTTCAAGCAACTCAGTTTCGTTAAGAAATAAGTCGACAGACTTATCGCGAAAATTCAATCACTTGTGATATTAATAGTGATACCTCAAAAGTGTGTAAAATTTTGTGAGAACCGTATCCCTAGAAAACTTATAAAATATTACAAAAAAAAATTGGTTCAAGCACTGACGTGAAGTCAGGAGCTTCTACGCATACGTTCTATTGTCCATTCTCCTGTATTGGAAACTCGAATTCACCATGGTACCTAAGTTCGATTAAGGATAAACCTTTGTTTTGTCGATCTAAATGTTGTCTCAAAAGTCACATATGGTATCGTGTCCACGTCTTGAATTGAAGGTCAAAGGTCACAAAAAGCGTTTTTGGTGAATATCTCCCTTCCTATTGCTTAAATGAGTATAAGATTCTCTACAATTTTTGTTTGAACTTTTTTTTCATCAACCGTTTTTGGGGTAGAGCGCATAGAGTGCGCAGCGTATAGTCATATATGGCCTAATGCAAGGTCAATCATGAGTGACGGTTATCGGTACGTTGTTTGAAGTCAATTATTCACTTAAAATTTCAATTATTAAGCAATGTCTATTATTTATGTACCAATAATTAATTATTTATATTTAATTTAAATAAGTAACTTGTTTATTTATATTTAATTATTTAGCTATTTTATATTATTATTCAGGATTATTTATTTCAATTATATTTATTAAAAAGACGATTTTTTTTTTAATATTTAAACTTACATTTTAATAAAAGTATAATATGCCATATTTAATGATAAATAAAGATATGTGAAAAATATATTCCCTTACTGTCTTTCTAATTTAAAATATAAATAAAATATATAATTCAGAGTTAATAATATACTGATTTTATTTTCTAGTCATACGATCGCTGAATATCAGCAATATATCGGAAGGTTAGTTGAGATACATAATATTAAAAAAAAAATTTTGTGATTCGAAATTCCGCATAAGTATTTGTGTCAGCATTCCGTACCTAATTACCAAGTTTAAATTCGATTTGATCTGTATTGTTTGAAAACAAAACTTGTACTCGGAAACCGTTTGGCCGCTTATGCGCATTAACGACCTTGCCCGTCGCATTTGGATGTGCAACCTATTCTGAAAATTTTAAGTCGCTATGTTTTTCCGTTCTCAAGTTACCTTGGCAACGGCCGGCCGGTCGGCCGAATAGAATTGAATTTGACCTCGAATTCTTCATCAGTTTGAGACCATTTCCGGAAAAAAGTCGAAAATTACAGACATTTGGGTAAAATGATAGCACGCTGTTTCCTAGAACATGCGCGAAAACATGTTGGCAACCCCGTTTGAAATAATCATTTCACGGTACTTTCTTGACAGAAACATTTGCAAAAAACTGATTTTTCATGCACGAAATATCATGAAATTCGTACCAGACACCGTAATATTTGTCGTGGACAAATGCCGTGTTAGGGTTTGACTTATCGGATCTTATGTTTAACATGGCTGAGCTGAAAGGGTTGGGCAGCATCAGGAGCTCCTTGGATGGAATCTATTAAGCGGATTAGGTCCCAATGAAGCCATCATTCCGATGCCCCGCACCCTTCCTGTGTGTATCTAAAGAGTTGGGCTTCTTCATTATCTGCGGTCGCCAAGCACTGCCGAGCGGATATCCTGTCTAATCGGCAGAAATATAAAACGAACAGTGACCTTAAATTAGAATAATACATTTACTGGGTAAATATTGTCGACTTCGTATCTGATTTAGGGGATTTGTGCGAGAAAGTTCCTGATTAATCGAAGTGTGTGTGGATAGAGAGGATTAGTCTCTCAAGAAAATGAAAATAGTTGTTCGATGTCGTTAATTGTGTTTCGACGTGTTTATGGACCTTTAGGGTTGTTTTTTTATATGACAACGTCGGGGGATAAAATTGCCTTACTCCACATCTTTGAAATTGTTTCCGTTGTGTTTTCAAATGATATACATGGAAATATTGCATATACAGGATGAGTCTTTGAGTTGTGCATTAAATTTTACCATAGATTGCTCTCATCAAGTAAAATACTTTTTTCATTTACCATACTCCAGATTCGGTACAAGAAAAAAAAGATACAGGCTGTTGAAATTTGAGTAATAAAATGGTTTTCTTGTTTCTCTATGATCTTTACATAAACATATCGCATGTATTTGAAAATCTGTCAAGTTAATCTGGGAATATACAATTTCATTCAGTTTAAATTTAAAAAATTGGTTCAAGCACTGACGTGGAATCAGGAGCTTTTGCGCGTATGTTCTATTGTCCATTCTCCTGCATTGAACACTCTCAATCGAATTCACCATAGTAAATTCGATTGAGAGTGTCCAATACAGGAGAATGGACAATAGACCATACGCGCTAAAGGTCCTGACTTCACGTCAGTGCTCGAACCAATTTTTTTTTCGTAATTTTTTAGAATTTTCTAGCGGTAGTTTCTCATAAAATTTTACACATGTATTTATGTCGAGTCTATATTTTTTGAGTTATCGCGGAAATAATATTCCAGATGGATATAACTCCGAAACTGTTGGGCCCATTATGACCAACAGTGCACTCAACTCTCCCATTCAGATGCGCAACCTACCCTGAGAATTGCAAGTTCCTATCTCCTTTCGTTCGAGAGTTATCCAGGCAACGGTCACCTATCGAGCTACTGAACTCACACAAGACTGCTCGGATCTCCAACAATATCGATCCAATCGTGTTCAAACTTGGGACTTGGTAGTACAGTTAGTTTCTGAAGGCTCTCGCAGAATTCCAGTCATGTCGGATGAATAGTTTCTGATATTAGAATTTTTTTCAATGATTTTCAATGATTTTTTTTTTAATCTTCTATTCATACGATCCTCACGAAATTTTGCAAGAACTTTTGCGTTGGCATTCTACAAGCAATAAACATGTTTGAACAACCAAATTTCAGATTGGCATAACTCCAAATCCGCTTGGCCGCTTATGCTTATAAATCAACTCAAATATCGCATTCAGATGCACAAACCTAACCTGAAAATTTAAAATCGCTATCTCTTTCCGTTCTCAGGTTATCGTGACTTAAAAAATATTTTTTAATAATTTTTTCAAAATTTCCTAGAGATACGATACTGACGTGAAGTCAGAAGCTTTACGCGTATGTTCTATTGTCCATACTTCTGTATTGGACACCCTTAATCTAATTTACCATGGTAAATTCGATTAAGGGTGTCCAATACAGAAGTATGGACAATAGAACATACGCGCAAAAGCTTCTGACTTCACGTCAGTGCTTGAACCAATTTTTTTTTTCGTGATTTTTTAAAAATTTCCTAGGGGTACGGTTCTTGAAATTTTCTTTTTCGTCATTTTTTTCAAATATTCTAGGGGTACGGTTCTTACAAAATTTTAAACACGTCTTTATGTTGATTTTCTACTACTAGTTACCAAGCACCAATTCGATCGAATATTTATTTTTTGAGTTATCAAGGAAATAATATTCCAGGTGGGTATAACTCGGAAACCGTCAGACCGATTATGCCCAAAAACGAACTCAACTCTCCCTTTCGGATACGCAACCTACCCTGAAAATTGCAAGTCCCTATCTCCTTTCGTTCGAAAGTTATCGAGGCAACGGTAACCCATCTACTGAACTCGCACAAGAATGCTTGAATCTCCAACAATATTTAACCGATCGTATTAAAACTTGAAACTTGGCAGTAGAGTTAGGTTATGAAGGCTCTTGCAAAATTTCAGCAATTTCAAACGAATAGTTATTGATATATAGAATTTTTTTTTTTATTTTCAATGATTTATTAAAAATTTTCTACAAATGCTATCCTCACCAAATTTTGCAAACATTTTTGCGTTGGCATATTCTACAACTAATAACCTTGTTTGAATTCAATCGGTTCAGTATTTTTCGAGTTAATGAGGAACAAAAACCACAAAATTTCAGATGGCTATAACTCTAAAACAGTTTGGCCGATTATGCTCATAAACAACCTGAAATGTCACGTTCTGGTGCACATCCTAACCAGAAAATTTGACAATATCTAATAGCTAGAAAAGATGACATTTATGAATAGTGATTACAGACAGATTCTGTGTTCACATTCTGTGAATACAAAGAAAATACGATGTATTATTGAAACTTTGAATTATCATATCTCCGAAAGTATTAGCTTGTTAGAGTTGAAAATGATAACAATGGATTATTATGATGAAACTGCATCCTAAAAAAATTTGAATTCAAAAGTTGTATCGTAAAAAAAAAATATTGTTTTTCGTTACTCCGAAACTATTAGACCGATTTTGCCCAATAAAGTACTTAGGTGAGATATTTATCCCTCAAACCTACTCTGAAAATTTAAACTGTCTAGCTCATTCCGTTCGAGAGTTATCATGTTAACGGCCGGCCGGACAGAATCGATTTCGACCACGGATTCTTGATCAGTGAGTCAAACCAAATCATTCAAGACCATTTTCATTCAAAAATTCGAAAATTACAGACATTTGGGAAAATTGATAAGCACTCTGTTCCGAGGAACAAGAGTGCCAGAAATACAGACATTTGGAGGAAATGATAGGCACTCTGATCACCTGAACAGTGCGCCAAAAATGATAAAGTGTACACATAGTATCATATATCTACCTTCTTCTCCGAACTATGATTAACGATTCGACGCGTAGTGGCAAAAAGTTCTTGTAAAGCTAGTTAGCAATCTCCAATATTCAATATGTTGCCAAAAAATCAAGTCGATGAAATGACTCCTTCTGCTTTCAACACTCCTAATGTCACCGAGTATATTGAGGGAGTCCTAATGCATGTTCATGTCATCAGTGTTTGAAATCCATAGAGTAAATATCTATCATCAGTGAATAAATCGAGTTTGTGTCATTATTATTAAAATACACTGATCAACAATTGCTAGGGATCACTTATGAACTTCTCTTCATTTGTATTTTTTTCAAGTTATCTCGTGAATATCTGTACATTATATGTTCTCTAAGGAAAAATTAAGATGTTTTGAGTTGATTATATCAAATTTTTCCTCACTTCATCGGCTCTTGTTCACAAAATCGATTATTATCTGTAGGCTGTTACATGTGGAGTGAAAAGCAATGTGGTATTTGTTATTAAATCTGTTTTTTTTCTCTCGTTCAAACACATAAGGTGACAATAATTGAAGAAATGAGAACAATATTAGCTTATCAGTCATGCCGAGAAGACGTTTGGCTCCTGTGCAACTGGACCAAATCATACGGTGGATACAGGAAGGTTTGTCCCAGCGAGAAGTGTCCCGGCGGTTGAATGTTTCGCAAAGTGTCGTGAGTCGGGCTTGGAATAGGTTCATCCAAAACGACTCAGTAGCTTATGTTCATGGGGGAGGTCGGCAGCGCAGTACAACAGCTGCCCAAGATCGTCTTTTCGTCCTCAATGCTAGGAGAAATCCCACTTACCCGGCGTCGCGGCTCAATAGATCACTGAGAGTTGCAACAGGAGTTCTAATTTCGAACCAGACTGTAAGACGACGACTACATGTTCGTGGTTTGAGAGCACGTAGGAGGGTACAACATCCCCGTTTGAATAGGGAACACCGGGTTCATCGACGGCAATGGGCTGAGGAGCACCGCAATTGGACAGTTGAAGATTGGAGCCGATGTTTATTTACGGATGAGTCTAGATTTCGTTTGGTCAACTCCGATGGACGTATTCTTGCTTGGAGAGAAAGAGGTCGAAGGTATGCAGAACAGTTTATGGTACCCACAACAGCTTTTGGCGGAGGTTCTATATGTGTATGGGGAGGCATTTGTTTGAACCAACGCACAGAGTTGGTTGTTCTGCAGAACACCACAATGACCAGCCAGAGATATCACGATATGATTATTGAACCCATAATTGTTCCGTTTGCGGCTGCCTTGGGCAAGAATTTCATTTTAATTGACGATAATGCCCGTCCACACCGTAGTCGTCTGGTTAATGAAGAGCTAGAAACTCATGCTATTGATAGGATGGACTGGCCAGCTCGCTCTCCAGACATGAATTGCATCGAACATGTCTGGTCTGAGATGTCTAGACAATTGTCAACCTTAGAACAACCGATCAATAACCTGGAGGACCTTTCTAACGCTTTACGGGATATTTGGACGAATTTGCCCCAAAATTTTATAAATCGTTTGATTGAAAGTATGCCTCGTAGGGTAGAATGCTTGAGACGAGCTCGTGGGGGGCCAACTAGGTACTAGCTTAACCGAAACTTCAGCCTTATTGTGGTGTCATCATAAAATTTTTATGTTATTCAAACACAGAATTTTGAGTGTTCCTAATAAAGTCTTTTTTTCTCTCCAACTTTCCATTTTTTCATTCTTTTCTCAAGTGAACCATATTATCAACTGAAAATACTCTGATATCTGACTAAATTTATAATCTTGGAGCGAATAATTCAGAAATAAATTTAGAAAAAGTAAGTGATCCCTATGAATTGTTGAGCAGTGTATTTACAAAATATATAATATTCTTGGAAATTTCATTCAAGTTGATGTCGCTTCAACGGATAACGAAGAAAAATCTTCCGGAAAACTAGGCGTATAGGATAAATGTTCAGCGTCAAAAACGATTTCATGAAAACCTAATCAACCACTTCCCATTATTTCGCGTCGAAGGAATTAGTTGAGCAGTCTCATCAGATGATATCAGCATCAAAATCTAATCAGTTAGAAATTTTAATTCCAACGGGGGCCTCTGCGCTAAATATGATTTGGTGACTCTTCCCTATTTCCTTAGATCCTACAATTACGCAATTTTGTCTTAATCCTTTTTTGTCCTGATCCCACCCCTGAAACAAGTAATCATTAGTGTTAGATATTCTTACTAAAACTGTATTATTCTGTTGGCTTTGCTCTTGGAAGGTAATTGGGTTGAGGATCGGTCAAAGAGGAAGATTCACTACTAACAACACAATTTTCAGTATTGATGTGATACTATAAGAGAAGTTCAAGATAGTGGCACTTAAAAACTGATCATTTAATTGGTACCATTTAGACTAGTCAACAAGTGCCGTTTGGACCAACTTTTTTCAGCAGTCTCCGAAAATTATGTATGATGTGACATTCGATTCGGAATGGCATCTAGATGATTTTTGAAAAAAATGAAGTTCCGCTTGCAAAAATTGTAAAAGTTATTAACAATTAACTAAAAAAAAGGGGTTTCAGTTTTTGGTAAATATCTCAAAAACTAATAAAGATTTTTCAAATCTGAAAAAAGATTCAAAAAGAGGAGGAAATTTCCTAAAAAAATTCTCGACTCCCGAAACTGTACGATAAATATTTATAATTCTTACAGAGGGATGAAAATACGGCCGAAAACGGGTACTCTGGCTTGGAGAAGCCACGCCCACTTCGGGCACTTCAACAATAAACATTTTTTAAACATTGTAAATATGAAATAAAAAATTGAAAAAATTCAGGCAGCAACTGAATAGATGAATGAATAATAATCCGCTTGAACAAAATTTTTATATTAATTTTTGTTTTAGTTTTTCAATAGTTAATTAATATCTCTTTTCTGCTTGCACATTAACATTGCAAGTGTGATAATTGCCAAACTATAAGTTTTAGATTTTTTTCCTCTCTTCGAGCAATTCTTCAAAGGCTTAAGAAAAGAATCCCTTTGGGAAAATTAAACAAGCACTGACGTGAAGTCAGAAGCTTTTGCGCGTATGTTCTATTGTCCATTCTTCTGTATTGGACACCCTTAATCGAATTTACCATAGTAAATTATGTTGTCCATTCTCCTGTATTGGACACTCTTAATTCGAATTTACCATGGTAAATTCGAATTAAGTGTCCAATACATGAGAATGGACAACATAATTTACCATGGTAAATTCGATTAAGGGTGTCCAATACAGAAGAATGGACAATAGAACATACGCGCAAAAGCTTCTGACTTCACGTCAGTGCTTGAACCAATTTTTTTTACCGATTTTTTTGAAATTTTCTAGGGGTACAGTTCTTAAAATTTTTTTTTTCGTCATTTTTTTCAAATTTTTTAGGGGTACGGTTCTTACAAAATTTAAAACACGTCTTTATGTTGATTTTTTACAACTAGTTACCAAGCTTCAATTCGATCGAATATTTATTTTTTGAGTTATCAAGGAAATAATATTCCAGGTGGGTATAACTCGGAAACCGTTAGACCGATTATGCCCAAAAACGAAAGTCCCTATCTCCTTCCGTTCGAAAGTTATCGAGGCAACGGTCACCAATCTACTGAACTCACACAAGGCTGCTCGAATCTCCAACAATATTTAACCGATCGTGTTAAAACTTGAAACTTGGAAGTAGAGTTAGGTTATGAAGGCTCTTGCAAAATTTCACCAATTTCAAACGAATAGTTACTGATAATATAGAATTTTTTTTTCAATTTTCAATGATTTTTTAAAAATTTTCTACGAATACTATCCTCACGAAATTTTGCAAGAATTTTCGCGTTGGCATTCTACAACAAATAACCATGCTTGAATTAAATCGGTTTAGTATTTTTCGAGTTAATGAGGAACAAAAAACAACCAAATTTCAGATGGCTATAACTCTGAAACCGTTTGGCCGATTATGCTCATAATTAAACTGAAATGTCGCGTTCTGATGCACATCCTAACCTGAAAACTTCAAGCCGCTATCTCTTTCCGTTCTCAAGTTATCGTGACACCAAAATATTAATTAATAATTTTTTAAAAATTTTCTAGCCATACGATTCACACAAAATTTCACAAACGTGCTTAGGTTCATATTCTACAACTAGTCACCAAGTTTCAATTCGATCGGATTTATATTGGTTGAAAACAGAATCATTACTCGGAATCCACTTGGCCGATTATGCCCATTAACGAACTTGTCCGTCGTATTTGGATGCGCCACCCATTCTGAAAATTTCAAGTCGCTAGCTCTTTTCGTTCTCAAGTTATCGTGGCAACGGCCGGACAGAATCAAATTTGACCTCGAATTCTTCATTGGGGAGTCGAACTAAATCGTTTGAGACCATTTTCGTTAAAAAATTCGAAAGTTACAGACATTTGGGCAAAATGATAACGCGATGTTCCCCAGAACATACGCGCAAAAAGGTTTATTTTTCAATTTTTTATCAATAATTTTCGTTGTTTCAGAATTAAAAACTTAAATTAATCATCGAACAAAATTTTTTTTTCGGCAACCGTCCGGGAAGTGCCCACTTCCCGGACGCTTTTTCTTTGAGAAAGAAGCATTTCCCGGCCTAGTCCGGGAAGTACGTACTTCCCGGACTAGGCCGGGAAATGCTGGGAAGAATCACGTCGTTTTGGTCATTGTAAATATGAAAATCATGGTAGGTATATTTTTGATAAATGAAGTTACCATAGCACTGAGGAAACGGCTGACAGTTCATATAAAATTAGTTAACATGTTATATTTTCATTCTGTTTAATTTGAATAAGAATCAAAATATATGAAAAAGAAATGTGTCGTCTCATTGATTTGTTATTCTACACGGTTGCCGAAAAAATATTGTACGCAACACGCCCGAAAAAGGTTTTTTTGGACTCATAGACTTCTAGGACTCGCTTACGCTCGTCCTAGAATTTTGTCTATTCGTCCAAAAAAACCCTATTTTCCGGACTTGTTACGTAAATTACTATTTTTATAATATTATTAACGATCCGTTTTTATGTTATTAGAAACTGCATAGAAATAATGCATAAATATGTATAAAATAAATTATAAAAATTTTGTTCAAGCGGATTATTATTCATTCATCTATTCAGTTGCTGCCTGAATTTTTTAAATTTTTTTTTTCATATTTACTATGTTTAAAAAATGTTTATTGTTGAAGTGCCCGAAGTGGGCCAAGCCAGAGTACCCGTTTTCGGCCGTATTTTCATCCCACTGGAAAAATTATAAATATTTATCGTACAGTTTCGGGAGTCCAGACTTTTTCTTTGAAAATTTCCTCCTCTTTTTGAATCTTTGTTCAGATTTGGAAAATCTTTATTAGTTTTTGAGATAATTACAAAAAACTAAAACCCCTTTTTTTTTTAGTTAATTGTTAATAACTTTTACAATTTTTGCAAGCGGAACTTCATTTTTTTCAAAAATCATCTAGATGCCATTCCGAATCGAATGACATCTCATAAATAATTTTCGGAGACTGCTGAAAAAAGTTGGTCCAAATAGCACTTGTTGACTAGTCTACATTGTAACGATGACATTATGCTTGCCTCTCTTACCATATTCAAAAAGCTTGTGCACGACTATTTGCTGAAAAACAGATCAACAATCTTAAATGGCAAAATTTTTTAATTAGATTTGTCTTCGTTTAAGTTAAATTTTTTTGTGTATTTTTGGCGAGCTTGTTTCACGGAACAGAGTGCCTATAAATTGGCTGAAATGTCAGTAGTTTTATAATTTTACTTGAAAATTTCCTCGAACGATAGTGTTCGGAAAAAGTATAACCAATTTCGGACGGAATATGTTCGTGGTGAATATTTTTTTTCTTATGATTTCAACTCGTGGATTAAGCGATTTAAGATTGGCTTATTTTTCGGGTTTCGGGAATTACTTGTTAAACGCCAAAAAAAGGTGCAGATTCATTTCTGATTGTATTGGAGTCAATATTGTAATAATATCAGGTATTAATGAAAAAGTCCTTCCTTCAATGTTTGACTTGATTTTAAAATGATCTGAATTTATTTGTCATGCTGAAGAAGAACTGCTATAAAAGTTCCATTAAAATGGTATGATATAATTATGATTATACTTCTAGGTCTTCTCAAGATATCCCTCATGAAATCTTGAGCTTGTGCGAGTTAGGAGAACAGCTGTGTTCTGTGTAGGCTTTATCACTATATCTTCACGTCACCTTAGACACAGCACCGTTTCTGACCCAACAGTGA
Source organism: Halyzia sedecimguttata (assembly GCA_937662695.2). NCBI lineage: Eukaryota > Metazoa > Arthropoda > Insecta > Coleoptera > Coccinellidae > Halyzia > Halyzia sedecimguttata. The sequence goes on along the minus strand of OW569414.2, from coordinate 10,553,806 downwards.
ACGGTGGGTGCTACCATCTGAGTAGGAAATGTATTTCCTATCCTCTAGCTAGAACTTGGTACCTCCGTTTCCTAGTCCAACATATATGGCTGGTAAGCACATGTAAAAGCTGGAAATAATTATATTTCTGAACCTGCCGATTGTTAGAAAGTTGGTAAATATTTCTAGACGAATTTACTAGCTGTTTCTTCATTGCTCAAGTAATATGTGTTTTTGAGTCTCACTGAGAGATAGGGCTTCACGCGAGAGCGAGATGTTTTTCGTGTCGTCTCGTTCTCGTCTCGGAAAAGCGAGACGAGACAAGACGAGATGATTCCAAAAATATTATAGGCGACACCGAGACCACGTACAGCGCAACACGAGAGTCTCGTTTTAGGTCTCGTTAAATTTTTTGTATGAAGTTTTATATACGACTCTTCTTTTTTCAACAGCCACATAAAACAATTGAATATGATGAGTTTCTCCTACATTTACCAATATATTTTGTCTATATTATCTATCTTACTAGAAATACACGATTTTTAGAAGATTATTAATTCGTTATGACCATGTATATTATTCAAGAAAAAATAGAATTCACAACCATATAAAAACAGATGCCATTATGAATTCAATACTTAACGGACAACTTTTATTGCCCCTAAATCCGAATGCTTTGAAAATTTCGTCTCTATCTGAACATCTGGAGAAATTAATTCTCTTGTGCTCCTTGTAGTGACGATGTAAACAATTATTGTATACATCTGTGGAACTACGTATAATAAAACTGATAGAGCAATGAAGCTATTCAATGTTTCGAAAAGTGTTATGAGGAATATGCCAAGAACACCCTCAATTATCTACCCACTGGGAAGTTATTCTCTGTTTAATTCGACATCGATAGCCAATTTAAAACATCAACAAAACTTTCGAAATATTGGAAAGCTGAGTTTGAAGAATATTTGCTGCTAGAAAGAGCAAATAGGAATCAAAATATTTTATAGTGGTGGAGAGTGATGAAAACGTCCTTCCTACACTTTCCAAGAGGGCCGATGATTTATTAATGGCTACATCCGCATCTGTTGAAAGATTATTTTCCACAGCAGGTATGATAATGGCAAAAACACGTACATCATTGGAAGATGATGTGATGCAAGCGCGATTATGTTTGAATTCTTGGTCATCGAGTAATTTAAAAGTTGAAATTATCAGTGTTTAAAATTAAAAATAATATGTACAAATATTTTTGTATATAGCGTAATGAATATAGCTTTGCAAAATTATTCATTATTATATACCATTTCGTTTATATATTATAATATTTATTATCGTTATTCAGAATTAAGTGAGACGAGACGAGACAACTGATAACGAGACGAGAACGAGACTTATTTTTTTGGAAATTGGCGAGACCGAGTCGAGATTTCTTATACTCTCGCCTACTCTTGTCTCGTGTGAAGCCCTATTGAGAGTTATGTTGAACAATATTTACGGAAAAAAACACATATACGGATTTTGCGGATAGGTTTTTATTAGGATCAGGCTAGCAAAAAATGTCGAGAAATATTTACCGACTCCCTTAAAATATCTATTCACATGTGTTTACTATAGCTCGCATATATGTATTGGAGAAGGGAACGGTGGTCCCAAGGTAGCGACCACCATTCACTGTTTGGTTGAAAATGAACAGCACGGAATACACGGAATACAACCGATTCTAATAACTCGCACAAGGTCTTAAGAGTTCATGAGGAGTCTCCTCAGAAATTCTAGGATTGTCAGTATAATATTAATCATTTCCCCCATGTTAAAGAAATTATTAAAGTGCCTTATCTTGCTTGAGGTATTAATTCAAATTATTCCAGAAATCAAGTTTAGCATTCACGGGAGCAAATTTTCATTAAATCTCTGTATATTGGTCGCATTCAGCGGACGAAGCGCTCAGCCACTTTACGCTACCGCTACCTAGCGCAAATCAAATGTGCTCCATAAAATAGCCTCCGCTCCACAACGTGTTGAGTTCGTAGGGCATGTGCCACCGAACGTTTTCGTAACGGTTGCGCAACTGTTTCGTCCGCTGAATGCGACCATTGTCTCCGACACAATAAGAAATGCATCTCTTTACGTCTAACAAGTCATTTCGTTAAACATTAACCCCACTGATTCAAAAATGCAAAACGAACCACGAAAAATTTAAACTGAACCACCAAACCCAGATGTCCAAACCCCACCGAGTAGGTAGGTTGCAATTAATTAGCCGATAAATATTTTTCCTGGAGTTCAGCCAATCTTAAGTCACATATAGTGGGTTTCACGAAGCTTCGATTAGCTTAATTGTGGATTTAATTCGATGATTGCATCAAAATTGAACTGGGAAACGACATAGAATCGCACTAATTTGGCAACTAAGAGCTGTCAAAGCTTTGTGAAACCCACCGTTAAGCTACGAGTTGAAATCATATATAAGAACGAAGATATTCATCACGAACATAACGAAAATTGACACAAAATTGTACTGAGTATATCTGAAAATTTTGTCTGAAATTGGATTTACTTTTTCCGAAATTGGTTTTACCTTTTCCGAAATTGGTTTTACTTTTTCCGAATTGGTTTTACTTTTTCCGAAATTGGTTTTACTTTTTCCGAAATTTTACTTGAAAAGTTATAGTACTCGTTTGAAAAAAGACGGCTTGAAGTTTCATGTATAGTATTTCGTGAGGATGTTTTAGGCGTACATAGACAAAAGAACATATGCGCGCAAATGCTTCTAACTTCACATGAGTGCGTTTCTCAATTTTTTTATTTTATTAATTTCCATTAGTGAGCATCGTTTCCGATGAGAATGCTCCAGGATATTTCTTGGATGAAAATCAATTTTTCATCATGGTATGTCATGAATTTGACTTCAATAGTTTTGTGATCAAGATACCCCGGACGTACGGCTGATAATAGCCAGACTTTTATATTCGTAGTTCTACGTTCAAGAACTACTTTCAACGTGGAATACATTTTTTTGCCTTACGATTTCCAAAGGTCCAAAAATAGGGGTCCAAAACAACTGTCACCTCTGAAAAAAACGTCAACTAAAGTGATTATATAATTGAGTTGTAGCGTATGAAATAAAAATTAAAATATCACGAATTACGTAATTTATATTGAATAGTTTTCATAATATGGAGATATTAAATTTATTTTAGGTTTTTTCCAAAATGTTCACTGCATACACCTATTAATATTCATCTTCCCGTCTTTGACCTACTCTGAAGCGTGTCTGTTCATTAATAAATTTGCAAATGGAAATTCACTCTGTTCATCCATGAAAAAAAGTATGTGAGCAATAATCAAATCAAAATGATGAACAACGAATGAACCGGAAAGCTATAACCTCCCGATGAATTCATCAAGTGTTGAAAAATTCAGAATAAATATCGGCTAATAATAATTCAGGTGAAAATATAAACTCCATCGAATTTCCCGAGCTATCACGGAGACTACGCCGACTACGATGTGGAGTTGGAAAATTGGAACAACAACTTTTTCAAACTTTGCAAAAGTTCTTCGAATCGATAGCTGGAGGAGAGCCGGGGAGCTGGTGGTCCTTGTCAGAGCGGGCGGGCCATCCTAGCGTCCACCCCACATCTCCTCCAAGATCCACAAAATGTGCTAGTCGTTTGCTACGTCCAGACGTCGGCGTCGTGGTACCTCCTCTCCCGACGTTCGGCGATCGTCGGGTGCCCTCGGCGGGGAGTTCTCTCCCTCCCAGGTTCGAGACGAAGTCCTGCGTCCAGCAGCTTATGCCGTCAGAATCCTGACAGCGTCGAATTAACTCCAGGTAGGAGCCACTGAAAATTCTTCTGTTTCTCGGTGCCCTCCGGATAGCACGGGTTAGTCGAAATAGGTTGAACTGAAATATTTTGGTTCGAAATTTATCAAAATTACTTGAAAAAGCACAGACGTGAAGTCAGGAGCTTTAGCGTGCTTGTTCATATAAATAGCCAGATCACCTATTCACGTACTGAACTCGACCAAGGCTACGTGGCGTGGTGGTAAAAAATCTTTCACAATATTTCCAACAATATTGATCCGATCGAGTTTAAGACTAGAACTTGGCCGTAAAATAAGGTTTTTGAAACTTGTTAAATTTCAGCCGTATCTGAACTGTGATAAGTCAAAATATCTCAATAAAATTCTATGAAATCGTGATTCTTCTATGAATGGTGCAGGATATTTTTCAATTCAACCTTAGAACATATAATTATTTTCTCTATTTCAGTATCCTAATAAGTTCATTACAGCACTAAAAACAGTGCTGTAATGAACTCATTCCCGCATTGATTCTAGTTATATTTTTCGCTTTGTGGTAGTCAGCACTGACATTCGATCCTATCAAATTTCAACACACGTCAATTGACAATACAATATAATCAGGATAAAGTGAAATAATTATTTAGGAAAAGTTTTATTTTCATTAAAGAATATGGTACTACAGATTTCCTTCTTGCTATTTTTGAATCTTTCATGCTATTAGGAAACTGTTTTAAATCTGATTTCCATGCCCACGTACGTTTCAAATTCAAATTCCGTAATCTGTCAACTTTCGTAACAGTCACACCAACTACCAAGATACAATACAAAAGTCACTAGGATGTATAATCCGAATGTTTCATTAAATTTCAACAGTTTTTTACAAATCTTGCCTGAAATAGTGAAAATATCGTCTAATACTCGTTGCAGAAGGCAATTCCAACACTCATGCTTTAAAAAACTCGCTCCTTCGTCGCTCGTTTTCGCATTTCGCATTCGTGTTTTAATAGGAGCCCATTCTGCAACTTGTTTTAGAATATACTATTCTCTATTTCAGTATCCTGATAAGTTCATTATTAAAAACAGTGCTGTAATGAACTCATTCCCGTATTGTTTCTAGTTATATTTTTCATTTTGTGGTAGTCAGCACTGACATTCGATCTTATCAAATTTCAACACACGTCAATTGTCAATATATTATAATCTGTATATAGCGGAACAATTATTGAGAAGAAAAGTTTTATTTTCATTAAAAAATAAGGTACTAGAGATTTCCTAATTTTGAATCATTCATGCTATTAGGAAACTATTTTAAATCTGATCTCCATGCTCTACGTGCGATTTAGATTCAAACTCCGTAATCTTTCAACTTTCGTAACAGTCACACCAACTGCCAAGATATAATACAAAAGTCACTAGGATGTATTATTCGAATTTTTCATAAAATTTCAACTCAATTTTACAAAGCTTGCCTGAAATAGAGAAAATATCGTCTAATACTCGTTGCAGAAGGCAATTCCAACACACATGCGTTTGAAAACTCGCTCCTTCGTCGCTCGTTTTCGAATTTCGCATTCCGGTTTGAATAGGAGCCCATTCTGCAACTTGTTTTAGAATATACTATTCTAAGAATTTATCTAATAAGTTATTATATTTGATATTATGAGCCAGTTTTGCGTTTAAATATAGCAATATATCGATTCAATTTCTCGAATAAAACTTTCATTCCGTAGAGAAAATAAACATTACTCCGGCATCTTTGGTCAGAAAATATCTGTTTCAAATCATCAAGGTACGTCCAATATACCATATATGAAATAACGGTTTTTCAACAACCTCTGAAACTGACATTTTATAATTTTCAGAATGAACCATTTTATAGTGAATCGGTGAAAAACCTGTAATAATCTGGAAAATTCTTGAAGATTGTAAGTTACTTAAGCTATTTCATTATTTAATGTTGTATTATACAGAATATTTCCGATTTCGGCTAAACCGCATATGTTGGTTAATCTGTTATATCTGGAAAAAATATTGTTTAACTTTCAAACAAACCGAATAATTATATGGGTACCAATTCTTGAAAATAATTCCATAAGTAGGTACTATATCTAGCTCGTTGACCCGCGATATATATTGAATGTCGTTTTAAAATATTCTTTTAATTAAATTGATATTCTCTCATAAAAATGACATCATCATGACATGACATTTCTAATAATATTATTTCAAACTGAATAATAAAATTCATTCGCTCAAATAATGAATATTCACATATGAATTTAAATGAATTATATCTGATTTTGAGTTCAGTAGTTCTGGAGAACAGAGTGCCTATCAATTCGTCCAAATGTCTGTAATTTTTGAAATTTTGGCCGAGAATGATCTCAAACGATTAGTTTAAACTCACTGATCAAGAATCCGAGGTCAAACTTGATTCTGCCCGGGCGTCAGCACGATTATGCTCGAACGCAATAAGTTAGGGAGTATGTTTGAAGTCCAAATGCGCCAGCTATGTTCGTTAATGGGCACCGAGTTGTTTCAGAGTTATAGCCATCTGATATTTTGTTTTCCCAATAACTCGAAAAATACTGATCTGTTCGAATTAAAGTGGAATAGTTAGTTGTAAAATACCGACACGAAGACTTATGTATGGATCGCATGACTAGAAAATTAAAGAAAATATTTAAAAATATTCTCAAATGTCGTTGAAATTCTGGGCGGCTCAAAACCTTATTTTGAAGTTTTAAGTTCTAGATATGAACTCGATCGGATCTATATTGATGAAGATATTGCCGAAACATCGAAATATTCCAAAGATCGAGATGTACTGGTCTACTGGATCACACTCGACAAACTAAGTTCTCAACAATTTTAGATTTTTGAAATGCCTAGAGTAAATTTAATGAATCATAATATCATAGACAATATAATAAGTCTATCTATGTTCAATTTTTTTCTGTGCTTCCGAGCGCTCAACCGAAGTTGAATTTGACCAGTCGATCCGTCAAGAGCATGCCAAAATTCAATCACAAATCGGTTGAACAACATATTAGATGATATTTTGCTAGTTATCCAGAGTAATTTAATTCCCGAAGAAATGTATGTAATATAGTAAGTAAGTAAGTAAAGTAAGTAAGTAAGTAAGTAAGTAAATTTATTCTCAGTTTGAATACAATACAAGTAAGTAAGTAAATTTATTCTTAGTTTGAATACAATACAATCGATTATATATACACACCCCTATTATTACCCTCTGTGTGATGGTTGCACCTAAGTAACTGTTGTACTTGTGTTGTGCTTTCCATCAACCACTCAGGGTATACAAAAGTGACATATTATTGATGGCAGTTCATATTGTATTTTTGTAATCTATAAATCATATATATATACACACATCATACACACATACATATCCACATACATAAACACACCCATACACGTAAATTTCGATTTATAAATTAATGAATATAGAGAATGATGAAGAGAAACAAAATAAAAATAAAAATAAAAATGAATGAATGAAGGAAAAAGGAGAGGTGAAGAGTCTGCTGAACCTCATTTCTCTTTAACCGAATAAGTCAAGAAGTTCGGTATTGAGCATAATGAATACTTTGATTGACCTTTTGAACCCATTGAGATTGGAAATATTTCTTATGTTGGCTGGCAGAAGATTGAATAATTTTGGACCATGATAGAAAATACATCTCTGAGTGTGACTTTTTTTAAATGCTGGTAGGTTTATGGATGAATTAGTGACGAATCTTGTTTGTTTTTGTTTGTTTGTTGATTGAAGTGTGGATCTGTTTGTGTAAACCCAAGTTAAACATTGATGGATATAGAGGTCTCTAGTTTTGAGTAATTGCGTTTCCTTATACAGATATTCGGTGGAGAACAATTTAGGTTTTTTGAACAATATTTTCAGGATTGTGTTCTGAGTTGTTTGAAGGATGTTAAGGGAATTGTTGAAAGTACCACCCCAGGCAGCAATACAATATCTCATCACAGATTCTGCTAGGGAGTGGTATATTGTGATCAGATTTTCGAACTTCAGGATATTTCTCAATCCATAGAATTTTTTAGTTGAATGTCTAAGCCGTTTCACAACATAGCTTATGTGGTCACCCCATCTCATATACTGATCTACAATTACTCCCAGATAATTAATCATATTTGTTCTATCTATAACAGCACAATTGCAGTTTGTTGGATTAGTACAGTCTTTGTCATGGATATGGATTATGTTTTGTTCAGGTTGACTGTTCTGTAATAAGGTGAATGTAATAAATTTAGTTTTTTTCACATTGAGACTCTGAAGGTTGTGATTGAGCCATATCTGGATATCTCTCATTCCCTTTTCTGATTTTTTAAATACCTCCTTCCAACTATTACCTACGAAAATGAGTGCTGTGTCGTCCGCGTATGAGATGAGATGGCCCTCAAAATTACTGATGAAGCAGATACTGTTGATGTAAACAAGAAATAAAATACAAATTCGGTAAGTACTAATATCGAACTAATATTGCTTATTCATTTATTCTACGATAATTTTTTAATACGAAAGATTTATTGTCAGTTTCAGGAGAGGTTGGAATACAGTTATTTAGATACATTTATATCGATATTTAAAATCATTGGTTGGTCAAAGAGAATAAATTATGGTATATTGGAGGAATTATGATGAATTGAAACTGATATTTTCAGATCAGAGATCCTTAAGTAAATGTTTTTGTTCTCTTCTGAATGAGGAGAACATTTGTTTTCATTTCTATTGAAATAATAACTCCGAGAAAACAGTTATCCAACGAATTTAAGTTGATTTTTTTATTATGTGAAACGTTAGTATTTTCATATATTATCAGATATTGAACTTACTGATATACAGATGTTATTTGTTAATTGTCAACTCGTAGCTTCTCATGGCACATCCGTACGATCAGACTGATTTGTTTCATAGAAATTACTCTCGGTATGAACTACTGAAAATAAACCACTGCTATACAGGGTGTTTTTTATCCCATGGCACAATTGTATGATTGAACTGATTTGTGTCCTTACGCCAGAGTTGAGTACCTGGATGGGTGGCCGCTCTGGTTATACATTGGAACAGCGCGCCAAAGCTCCTGAACAAAGTGTTTCTGCAACTTGTTTTTGTACATATCTGTATGCTTCCATGGAAATTGGTGCACTTAAATGGAATACTTTGAAACTACTTTCAAGTGTGTGTATTGTGTATTAATTCGTTCTGCTTTTCAATAAAGCAATATACAGGGCAGTTTTTTTGCTCAATGAATAAAATGCTATTTGATATAACAATCCGTCTCTGGATAATGAAGTTCTTTCATATTAAGAAGATTCAAATTGATATTATCCTACTAGGTGCAACATTTCATATATTCCGGTACAGTTTTTTGATGAACCTTACACCGTCAAATAAAATCACTCTCTGAGTACCTGTATTCAATTTCTTTCTCGAAATCTGTAGGTGTATACCATGAGAGTTTATGACTTCATATTGAAGGGTATGCAGTGTAGATTGAACTCCTATATCAGGAATTCTACTATTCCATACACTAACGGGGAGATAGGGTCTTCTTGCTATCATAACACTAACGGGGAGATAGGGTTTTTTAGCTGAGGTATTTTCCCTAAGCTCTAGTATCATATATCAAATTATATGGTACCCCGTTGCACTAACCTCTGCTAACACTTTTTTCATACACATGCTTTATTGTTAGATAAAAAACAAATTCTAATACTCGAAGTTCAACATAATATATATAAATATATATTTATGTGATCTGTATATTAGAAAAATAGAGCCCTGTCCTGGAAATTAATAAAGGTTTATCCCAGCTTTATAGGAATCAATGTCCTATATACAAAATTTTATGACTTTGTGGTAATTTATTGTGAAATGGGGCATTTTGTAAATATGAATCACAATTGGAAATCACCCTGTATAAACCTGTTTATTTTCGGAACCGGCTATGTGTCTTTTATATCTGTATGAAATATGCACAGTTCATCATGATTCACCCTGTGAGTATATGATAATAATAATAATTATAATAATAATAATAACCTTTATTCAATTCATAGTACAAAATTACTAATTGTACAAGAAAAAATGTCAAACAAAACTTTCCTCACATAGTATGTAACAGTTTACAGAGTATTAAGCAACCAACATATTTCCATACAATCTGCAATATTCCAGATACTCACTCACATTGTATGGTTCACAATTTATTATCAATGAATAAAGCTCCTTGATAAATATTCTTTCACTATCTATAAAACGGAATTTTCTTGGTAAAGAGTTGAACAATTTAATACACATATACAAAGAATTATTGTGTGTAATAGCCAGTGAGTGAATGGGGTAAAAATATTGATCCATTTGTCTCGTTCTATTATTGTCATTTTTATAATTTTCAAATAATTCCTTATGTTGAACAATAAACTTAACACAATTATATACATAAAGGCCTGTTAAAGTAAGTATATTATTAGCCTTGAAAACACCCCTACAAGTCTGCCTAAATTTCATATTAAATATGGATCTTAAAGCCATTTTTTGTTTCACAAATAAACTATGAGAAAAAGAACTATTTCCCCAGCTGACAATTCCATATGACAAAACAGATTGAAAATTTGCATAATATACCACCCTCAGAGTAGATACATCAACTGATTTTTTTAATACATTGATTGCATATAAGTTGGAATTTAATTTTTTATTCAGGTATTCTATATGACTTTTCCAAGTCAAATCATCATCAACATATACCCCCAGAAACTTGGTAGTGCCAGCTATTTCAACCTGAGTACTATCTATTGAGATCGTCTTCGGCAATTCGATTTTTGATCTAGATGTACGAAAAATCACACATTCTGTTTTCTTAGCGTTTAGTTTCAGACCATTTCTCGAACACCAGTTATTGACATTTGTGAAAGCATTATTTGAATGCTCAGTCAAATCTAAGGTGTTACTTAAGATTTTTATTACATTAGTATCGTCCACATACATTATCAGATTCAGCAACTGATCAATATTATTTGGAAGATCATTTATGTATACTATAAACAAAAGTGGACCCAAAATACTACCTTGTGGAACGCCAAGATTAACCACTTTGTCTTCCGAAATGAAAGTTTCAGAGTTTACTGTAATGCGTACCTTTTGTTTTCTACCACTTAAATAGCTTCGTATAAGTTCAAGCTGTTTGTCTCTTATACCATAAGCTTCAAGTTTCTTTATCAATCTTTCATGATTCACACAATCAAACGCTTTTGATAAATCAAGAAATAATGCTACAGGAATTTGCCCTTTCTCTATCGCTTCTATAACAGTTTGTGTCAGCTCGAAAATTGCCGTTGTTGTATTTTTTTTATTCATGAAACCATGTTGTGCCGAACAGAAAATCTCATGTTTTCTAAAAAAATGTATAAGACGATTAGCAAGAACTTTCTCAAAAACTTTTGAAAAAGTTGTCAACATATTAATCGGTCGGTATTGAGTTTATAGTTTACAAGTTGTCGTGGAGGTATAGAAAGTATATCAAATGATATATTTTTATGGGCCCACCTTTGAGAAATATTTAGTCCATTGAAACATCACCATATTAACTTGAAGACAGATATTTCATCCACATAATGTTTGACACACTTTTAAACTTTCGAAACTTTGAAATAGGAACGTCATTAAGCTGAAAGTTTTCATCTTTGGTTAATTTGTAGCCTGAAAGCTTTTTAGTAAGTGTTTTATAGTGACATAATTATAAATTTGTTGAATGCGTCATATTTTCAGGTCGTTTTGAATACGTTGAGGCTCGCTTCACATCAACACGACACGGTTTTATGTACGGCAACGACACAAACGCTCGAGATTTCCCACAGCCTCGCTTCATAGTCGTGTAAACGACATCGGCATCCGGTTATTGGGTGAAGGCTTGAATGATAGCTTTCACAGCTATCCGGCCGAGTCGTGGCCGTGTGAACGACACACGGCTGCCGTGCACGACTCGAGGGAGTCCGGCAGTCCCCTCGAGCCGTGCAAGGCAGCCGTGTGTCGTTCACACGACCACGACTCGGCCGGATAGCTGTGAAAGCTATCATTCAAGCCTCATACTCAGAATCATCGGATAATTATAATAGCACTAACTTGGGTATTCAGCGCTATCGATTGAATAGTTAATATATTCCACTGATTTATAACACCTCACCTTACTGAAATATGCGGGGCAAGCTGTATAGTTGTATTCAAGTCCCTTTTCGATTTCTTCAAATTTTGTTAGTATTTGTAGGATCATTCTCAAGCAAAAATATCAGTTGCATTTTCAATTGTCCGGCACGTTCCATTTGTACAACGAAAATTTCTAGAAGGTCAAGTCCCTTTTTTTGGCGCTCTTATTCCTCGAAACGGAGTGCATATCAATTTGTCCAAATGTCTGTAATTTTCGAATTTTTGAATGCAAGTGGTCTTAAACGATTTGGCTCGACTCACTGATCTAGAATACGTGGTCAAAATCGATTCTGTCAGGTCGTTAACACGATTACTCTTGAACGGAATTAGCTAGAGTGTTGAAATTTTCAGAGTAGGTTTGAGAGATAAGTGTCTCAGTTAGGTGCGTAGGCTCGTTATTGGGCAATATAGGCTTGGTTAGAAACGAAAAAAAAAATGTTTGTACATTACAAAATGAGAATTAATTTATTTTTGAGATGCAGTTTCATCATAAGAATCCATTGATATCATTCGCAAGTCTATAACAAACTAATACTTTCAGAGATATGATTTTTTAAAATTTCAATAATTAATCGTAATTTTATGATTTCATAGAATGCTCTGTGACGGAGGTTACACGGTCAATCTGGTTCAGTTTGACAGCAATCATGGATTGATGTCAGATTGATGGGAAACTGATTGTGTACGCGTAGACTGATGGTCCGGATTCGTGGGAAGATTGATGTCAGATGGATGTCAGATTGATGTCAGATTGATACCAGATTGACCGTGTTACTCTCCACCTAATAACAATTTGCTGATGTATGTAAATACAACATTTTATTATTGTATATTATTATACAATTATTATATTATTATTTGAGGTGAGTGATAGACCTACGTTTCGATTTTTTTATGATACAGTTCTATCATAAGAATCCATTGATGTCATTTCCAACAACTGAGAAACCGATACTTTGGGAGATATCGCATTCTTCTGAAATGAATGATACAATATGCTTTTAAGGTTTATTGATTCGATTATAATGGAACACCCTGTATTTCGCGAACAACTTTCAGGTTTATTTAATTCAGAATTAATCTAGTATACCTACCGTGGAAAAATTTGGATGAAGGTAACTCTACGGGACACGCTGTATAAAAGAGATCTGCGATATCAAGAGGACAATATTTCAGATGGGTATATATGATGAGAAAATTGTTTATAATACGACTTCAGATAAATACGCAAATCTATGAATTTATCAGACAACGAAAGTTTATTATTTGAATTGATAGATTTTCAATACGGGAATCTGTTGCAATACTTCATCTTTGATGTATTTCAGAGAATCAAGATATTATTAATAGTGTCTCAAATTCATGGCAAAGAATGAACGTTAATTTAGATACCACCATTGAAATATGCAGTTTCCAGAAAAACAAAATTTTCTATAGGTTAAAAGAGTTAACAAGTTAACTATAGTTAACTGCTTCTAATGATAGACATTGTTGTATGTTTCGAAATTTAAATCTTGCGGCTTTTACTTGATTCAAAACCATATTAACTCAATGAAAAATTATGAAATGGACATACCATTTAACCCATCGAATTACAAAGTTAAAAGACTCTCAAAAATTGGTTCAAGCACTGACGTGAATTCAGGAGCTTTTGCGCGTATGTTTTATTCTTCATTCTCATGTATTGGACACTCTCGAATTTAGCATGGTAAATTCGATTGAGAGTGTCCAATACAGGGGAATACACAATAGAACATGCGCGCAAAAGCTTCGGACTTCACGTCAGTGCTTGAACCAATTTCTTTTTTCGTATTTTTCAAAAATTTTCTAGGGTTACGATTCTCACAAAATTTTACACACGTCTTTATGTCGATATTCTACAACTAGCTACCAAGCTTTGATTCCATCGAGTCTATATTTTTTGAGTTATCGAGGAAATAATATTCCAGGTTATTATAAATCCGGATCAGATGGGCCGATTATGCCCATAAACGAACTTAACTGTCCCATTCGGATGTGCAACCTACCCTGAAAATTGAAAGTCCCTATCTCTTTCCATTCGAAATTTATCGAGGCAACGGTCACCCATCCAGTTACTGAACTCCCACAAGGCTGCTCGGATCTCCAACAATATGGATCCGATCGTGTTCAAACTTGGAACTTGGCATACGTAGAGTTTGGTTCTGAAGGTTCTCGCAAAATTTCAGCGATGTCCGACGAATAGTTTCGGATGTATAGAATTTGTGTGTTGCGTTTGTGCGGAATTTCTGCGCAATCTGATCTGAAAGTTTCTGAAATATAAAATATTTGAAGAAAAATTTGTATCTTTCTTTCCGGTCATTTGATCCTGAAATAAAAATTGTTAAAATTTGTGCGTCGGTATTTTACAACTAATTATTAAGTTTCGATTCGATCAAATCTGAATTTTTTCAGTTATTGGCAATAATAACAACAAAACTTCAGATGGATAAAACTCTGAAAGTCTTTAGCCGACTATGCTTGTTATTTAATTCAACCGTCGCACTTTAATATTCAACCTACTCTGAAAATTGCAATTCGCTATCTCTTTCCGTTCAAAAGCTATTGTGGCTACGGACGGACGTCCGATCGGCTGGCGTTTGGGCAAAATGATAGCACGCTGTTCCCTAGAGCATGCGCTCAAAAAATACAAATTTGAAAAAATCGAATTACAAACGAGATAACAAACATAATCACATCCATCAATCAAAAGGGACGAAACAAATAAAAATCGACAAAACTGAGATTGCTGTATATCTAATAATCTATTTCAGTTATGGATTATATGACCTTGAAGTGCTTTCTTGTTTCGCGTGAATATTCCAGTGTTTATTTTAACCCATAAAAGCAATGTGTCTCACCAACGCCTCATAGTTTATGAATATTTGTTCGGAACTTTCTGAAATGGCTCAGTTTTTCGAAAAGTTTATTTCACTCCGACGGATCGATGGGAAACTCCAAGTTCAAGACAGTTCGATGGAAGTTTTTTGCTTAACTTCAAGGTTTTAATCGATTGCTCTCACTTTCTATACAGGCCAACTTTCCAGTAGAAATTCTTGAAATAAAAGTACAGAAGTTGACTTTTTTAGTAGCCGAGGTCAGTTAAACGAGCATCAGGTTTTCTGATAGATATCGGATGTTGACTCGAAGTATAACTTAAATGAGAGTAATTCGCTTCTCAAAGATAGGATTGATGACTTTTTTAATTTATGAAAATCCATTAGACACCTATATTGAGATAGGAGAATTTATATCTAATAAAATTTCAACTCCTGCATGGAGTACTTGAAAATACACAAGGACCAATATCAGAAAGTACGAAAACTCAATAGTAAAGTATAATTGTATCATTTTCTCCTCCTCAACTTATATATTTGTAATTCTCCTATATTTAATTGAATAGGTCTTCACTTGATGGGAATACATTTGAAATGTTACATTGTGAATAGCTAAATACTTGTCTCGAATTTTTTTTCTATACAGTTTGTTTGGTAATTCGACATGACCCTTTAACGGGGTTATACTATACCTTTTCAAGTTCAATTTCGGAAAAAGTAACAGCAATTTCGGAAAAAGTAAAAGCAAATTCGGAAATTGTACTAAGTAAATCTGAACATTTTGTCCGAAATAGGATTTACTTTTTCCGAAATTGCTTTTACTTTTTCCGAAATTGAACTTGAAAAGATATAGACATCATTTGCAACGATTTGAGTCCGATGAACCATGGTCCAAAAGTCTATGGTTACTGAGATATATTGATAGTTCGGCTTTTTGAAAGTATTTCGACCTACCATCGAAAACAATTAATTTTGTGGAAACTACTCAACACTGAATAAAGAGGTTTTTTTGAAAGCTGTTGAGATGAGGATCACTCCAATCCACCAAAAATTCGAATAATCTGAAAAATAAAGGGTCTGAAGTGGCATCAATTGTTTTTCTCATTCAATTCTCATGAAACAATGGCGTATTTCTCGAAAACATTATATTTTACTTTACCCACAAATACGTGGAAATACTTCCTTGGTTGATGAACTTTCCAGAAAGGTGCATATGTAATAAATTTTCCAAGGAGATCAAAAAATATAGTCGGAAATCCGAGCAAGTAACAGACTTTTTCAATACTTGGTCATCCCCTTATCTTCTCCTTTACTTGTGATTATTAGTTGCTTGCTACGAGTAGGACTAGAACGAATTAAAAAAATCACTGTATTTTTAGAATGAAAACTGAAATAATCCTCAATTAACTGAGAGTAACTCTAAAGAATTTCAATTTGAGAATAATTAGTTTCAAACAGAAAAAATGCTGATATTTCATTGTGTTATGGGTTGTGTCCCTGGAATAAAATACGCCTCATTGGAGCGGTTTTCCGGCCTTTTTTTCGATTTCGTGAAGGTATTATTGACATATGTACCTTCTTGAGGAGCTCAAGAAACGAGAAAGATTTTTCGTGAATTTGTACACCAAGTTCATAATACTTTTTCTGAGTAATATCCCAAGATTTTATGAGGAAAACAGTTGATGCCATATATGACCACTCATATCTTAGGTTATCTAATTTTTAAGTAAATACTTTTCCGCTTTAAATGATAATGACCTCTTCAACTTCAAAAAAATATCCATTGAATATTTAGAGTCAAGTAATTTTTATGGAATCAATTATTTTATATAACAAAACAGAAAACTAACAATAAGTTGAGAAATCGCCATATCTTCGTAACCATAGATTTTGGGACCATAGTTCACTCCACTCAATTCATTGCGAATGACGTCTAGTAAATTTTTCGTGGTTTTCGGACCTGAAATTTTGCACATTGATCTAAATTATTTCAAACAAGTTTACTTGGGGCGTTTCCTACAAAAATTCGAATTTCCCGAGTTAGTAGACATTTTTGTTTGAGAATGACGATTCTGCGAGAACAGGAAGTTGCAGTGTGCCGAGTTTTATATCATTTTCAATGCACAACTTTTTGTAAGGAATGAAATTCGAAAATATTCATAAAAAAGAAAAGTCTTTCTTGGTGCGGAGTTGCTGGGAAACACTGTACTTATAGTACAGTAGGTATTCAATTCGACTGTGGACAGTTTAATTAAAAACTATTTAACAGTTGTGAGTTGTTTAGATCAATTTGATTTAATATTCTGATTTCATTGCATATAAAGGGTTTTCCAATAAGAGGTGTTATTTTTAATAGCCCGCTATTTCGGTAGATGTCACTTTTGAAGCTTGTATTTTTTGACATTTGACAAGTAGAAACTACGTCATTAATAAAAATGCAACGATACATGCTTCAAGAAGGCATTGAAATTATTAAAATTCACTATAAAAATGGTCAAAATTTGGCAGAGACGGTTCGTAAAACTGGAACACTTTTGGGTCGTCGTGAAGCACCTTGTCGGACCGCAATAAAGAAATTGGTGGAAAAATTCGAGCTGTTGGGACGAGTTATTTATGTGAAGAATAAAACCCGTGCACGTCGCTCAAGAACAGCTGAGAATTGCTGCTGTAGCCGAAAGTGTTGAAGAAAACCCAGGTTTGTCCATTCCTCGTCTTCTTTTGGAATTAGGCATTCCACAAACGTCATTACACCGTATTTTGCATAAAGATTTGGGTCTTAAGGCTTATAAAGTTCAGTTAACACAAGATCTCGAGCTGGCCGATAATCAACAACGTCGTGTCTTTGCTGATTGGCATGAAAATGATCCGGAATTCCATCGAAAAATCATCTTGAGTGATGAGGCCCATTTCCACCTCGGTGGCTTCGCCAACAAGCAAAATTGTCGCATCTTGGGGCTCGGAAAACCCAAGAGTTATTGTTGAAAAGCCGCTCTATCGTCAACTTGTGACTGGTGAGGTTTATGGTCCGGTGGAGTCATTGGACCTTACTTTTTCGGAAATAGGGTTGGAGCAACAGTTACGGTGAATGGATTGCGCTATCGAGAGATGAATAATAATTTTTTATTGCCGGAATTGAATGGTACTGATCTGGATAACGTTTACTTTCAACAAGACGGCGCTATGTGCCACACAAGCAACGAAACCATTGATATTTTGCGGGAAAAGTTTCCGGACCGTGTTATCTCTCGAGGAGGTGATCACAATTGGCCACCGAGATCTTGTGATTTAACACCTTGCGACTTTTTCCTTTGGGGCCACGTGAAAGAGAAGGTTTACGCCAATAGCCCAGCGTCGATTCAAGACCTCAAAGATGGAATTCGTGAGGCTATCGGGGACATAGGGCAGCCACTTTGCGATTTGGTTATGGAAAATTTGATTAAAAGGATATGGTTCTGTAAGCGTGGTCGTGGTGGTCATTTGCCTGATATTATTTTCCACTATTAACGGCATAGCTTCTTCTTTATAATGAAATAAACATCCTATCATTTATATTGAAAAATGGCATTTTTCTTTGAATATTAAAATAACACCTCTTATTGGAAAACCCTTTACTTATCTACAGCAATTCTAACAGGTTGATAGCATAACTTTTACTGTCTATACATTGTGGAAAAGCAAAATAATAATGAAAAAATAAATTATCTAGGTTACTGTACCTACATATTTATGGAAAATCCCGAAATGCGTCAAATATTAATTTTAAATTCTTTCACGTAGAAATGCGAAGCCTACCTTCAACCCCCTTTGAAAGACAGGTATAAACTCCAATTTTTCAAATACGAAGTATGGGCTTGTGATACTTCGTTATAAAGGTCTCGTCATTTTCTATTCGGAAATGTTATCACTTTCATGTTTATTGCAAAAATCAAATTATAAAAAAATAAAATCAAGTGGTAAGTGAAATTTAGTACAATATCAAAAGTAAAATGTAGCAAAAAATCATTAATATTCACCGCGAACGCTTTGGCAACATCCTCAAATAAAAAGTTCTCCCAGCATTATTCAACAGCTCAGTAGTGATAATTTTCTTTCTATCACATCTTGAAATAAGATTTGGTAATATTCGAGACTCACGTCACTACTTTTTAAACTTTTTTGGAAAAAATTACCCCTTAATGAACCACCCATACCTACTTCAGTCATTATCTCACTGATTCATGAAATTTCATTAAATCGTCCCAAATTTAGGTTTAGTATATAGGGGAGGGATATTCCCTATCGGAGGTCAGTCGAGCGCCAGCAAAACAAGCCATATCCTATCTGCGGAAAACCATTGCGGAGATACTTCTAGATGGGGTTTCCAGATTAAATAATGTCTATTACCGTCTAACGGGAGCAGATAAGATGGGGATATCACATGGAATCGCGCACCATAAGCAACGTATGATGTTTATGTGGTTTAATTTCCCAGATGCCATTAAAATCCGACGCACGGCGATCTAATATGTCGAAGATCAGTGCGACGCATAAAATTCATCAAAATGGATAGTATCTCAGAACGCGGAATGCCAGAACCGGATTTGGCGAAACAAATGAACTCTTCGAAGATAGAACTATAAATGTGGTAGAGCCTATTAGTCTAGTCTAGTCAACAAGTGTTTTTGGCGCTCTAGTTCCTCGGAACTGAGTGCTTATCAATTTTCCCAAATGTCTGTAATTTTCGAATTTTTGGATGGAAATTGTCTCAAATGATTTGGTTCGACTCACTGATCAAGAATCCGTGGTCGAAATTCATTCTGTCCGGCCGGCCGTAGGCACGATAACTCTCGAACGGAATGAGCTAGAGAGTTGAAATTTTCAGAGTAGTTTTGGCAGATATATAATCTCGGTTGAGTTCGTTAGTGGGCGAAATCGGACAAATGGTTTCGGACTAACAAAAAAACATTTTTTTTTACATAACAAATCCCAAATAAATTTTTTTTCAATGAGCAGTTTTACCATAAGAATCCAATGATATCATTTTTAACTCTAAGAAGCCAATACTTTCGGAGATATGATTTTTCAAAATTTCAATGAAATTCGTATTTCTACGTTTTCACAGAATTATATAATTATTCTATGCATGAATTGTCATAATGGCAACTTATTTTCCTGAGACATGACATTGTCTAATTCCTTGCTAATAGTTGGTTCGAGAAACGTCAAAATCGACTCAGAGAGACAAGGGTAAGAAATCGTCAAATAAACCCCCATG
Source organism: Halyzia sedecimguttata (assembly GCA_937662695.2). Lineage (NCBI taxonomy): Eukaryota > Metazoa > Arthropoda > Insecta > Coleoptera > Coccinellidae > Halyzia > Halyzia sedecimguttata. Next base: position 10,533,666 of record OW569414.2, on the reverse strand, counting down.
TGGCGATTTTATGTCGAAAAGTGAAAATTAAGAATATATATCCCAGGTAAGTACCGACGTTTTATTCTAATACCGAAGATCGACAAGATCGTACGAGGAGCCCGATAGCCGTTTCGTCTAGTCAGTCGGGTTTTCGGTTTCGGAACGAGAGAAGGCGGGCTCAAATCCCGGAAAGGGAATTACACTTTTTGGCGCTCTAGTTCCTCGAAACTGAGTCCTTATCAATTTGTCCAAATGTCTGTAATTTTTATTTAAGATGCAGTTTCACCATTAAAATCCATCGATATCATTTTCAACTCCAACAAGCTAATACTTTCGGAGATATGATTTTTCTAAATTTCAATAATGAATCGTACGTACTTCTATGTTTTCAAAAAATGCTATAATTATTCTATCTAAGCTTTATTATTATATGATCTGTGTTCATACTCGTACATTTCATCCTGTTTTATAAGAAAGAGATTCATTTCAGCTATTTTAATTTGATTTCTTCCATGGTGCAGTTCTTATTCTCAGATTGCTCATTTAATCTTGATAAATAAACTTCTATTTGAATTTAATTTCCTTTATGATGCAGTTCTTTCATAAGAATACATTGATTTAATTCCCAACTCTGAGAAACCAATACTTTCGGAGATATAATTTGTTTGTTTGAACTAGAGCGCCAGAAAGCTCCTGTCCACAGGGCTTGAACCCATTTTTTAAGTAAATTTTTTGCGTATTATCTGAAAATTATGATTGAGGTGTCATTCGATTCGAAATGGCATGTAGATAGTTTTGGAGAAAATGCTAAGACCGCTCGCAAATATTACAATATGTAGTTAAAAACAATTCAGTGAAAATAATAAAATTGGGTTTGGTTTTCCACCAATATCTCGAAAAATATTTGAGATGATTTAAATTTGAAAAAATATCCAAAAAGAAGAGGACATTTCCTAAAGAAAGTTGGAACTCCCGGAACTGTAGGACCAACATTTATAATTTTCCCAGAGGGTTGCAAATACGCCCGAAAACGGGTACTCCGGCTTAATCAACCCTCGCCCCCTTCGGACCTTTAGTGAATAAAAGTGATTTAAACTTATTAAATATGAAAAAAAGAATTGAAAAAATTCAGGCCCCTATAGCATAGATCAATGAACAATAGACCGTGGTCCAAAAATGTTTATCACGATTTTTCAATTAATTAGTTATCCATTAGATAATTAATAATTTTGTATAACACGAACATTAACATTCCAAGTGCAATAGTTGTTGAACTAATAATCTAGGAATTTTTTCCTTTCCTGTAGCTATTTTCAAAGGTCTTAGAATAGATTCCCGTTGAAAAATTCAAAGAGTGGGAAAGCCCTGTGGACAGGAGGTTTGGCGCTCTTGTTCAAACTTTGACAAATCATATCTCCGAAAGTATTGGTTTCTCAAAGTAAGGAATGATATCAATGGATTCAAATAAATAGATTCAAACATCATAAAATAATTGAAATTCAACAAGATTGCCAAAAATCATTAATCCAAAACCAACAGACCAATTTTACCCAATAACGAACTTATACTATATATATAGTATATTATTATATATAGATTTTTATTCCTCAAATCTACTATGAAAATTATATTACATTAATTGAAACTTAGCTAATATTCCAGTTAAGTTCATACTGGAGATATTCTGATCCCAATTTACCTACCAAAGTATATATTTCCATCATCATATGGATTATCCACGGGCATTATATTATCACCTCAAAAGTATAATATCATCCTCATAACTCTACGATAGCTGAGGTTATTTCATAGGTCCGTTTGCATTCAATCATACTTTGTTTCCTAGAACAGGAAGGATATTTTATATCAAGAATAATGAACGATTTATGTTTGAAATTTTGAAAAATCATATCTCTGAAAGTATTAGTTTGTCAGAGTTGAGAATGATATCGATGGATTCTTATGATAAAACTGCATCTTGAGGAAAAAATTATTCGAAATTTGTGATGTAAAAAAAAAAAATTCCGGTACTCCAAAACCATCAGGCTGATTCTGCTCACTAACTTAATTAAGCGAGATATTTATCTCCTTAACCTACTCTGGAAATTTCAACTGCCTAGCTCATTCTGTTCGAGAGTTATGTGTTAACGGAGGGCTGGCCGGACCGGACGGCCGGACAGAATCGATTTTGACCACGGAGTGAGTCAAACCATTTGGGCAAATCGATGAGCACTCTGTTCCGAGGAACAAGAGCACCAACAATTGTTGATTTTCGATTTGTTATTGACAATTTACTCAAGTGAAAAATCATAATGCATTAAACAATGAAAAAAACTTTTTTTATAATATTACTATTGATCCATTTTCTTATGATTATAATTCACTTAAGAATGATTTTTGATAATATTTATCTCCTATTGTTTAAAAAATTGTTATAAACAAATACATTGTTTATGAGATATTGCTGCTTTGCGCTCGCTCGGAGGAAAAATAACTTTTATTCATGGAATTTCCTACAAGAGCTTAGGAGAAGATTCTCAGACTGATGGATTTTTCAGTAAATTTTTGAATTTCTGTGAAATATCAGTGGATGTTACAAAAATGATATCACTGCATAATTCCAAAAGTTCATTATTTAAGAAAATGATAATGAACCAAAATATGATTTGCGAAACGATGGAATATTTCATATTCATGATTAGTGTTTAGGGTGAAAGAACGATTACTTCCTTCATTTCCTCCAAAATTTAACGCCACAGAACGTTATTTTCATGGCCCACAATCTCGCCTAGCAGCTGATGCAGGTCGATATTGCAGATGTCACAAATTACAATCAGCCATGAATTCACAGAATTCAACCCTTCCTTGATTCCTTCTACTCCTTCATTCCTAAATTGTATGGGGGAGGGGTTAATATTGCGCTTCAGGATACAGCTGATCGAATGCTTTCATTTAAATAGGCAATATTTCCCTTGTCGAAATTTTTGCGAATTTGAATATCAATTCTTCGAGGGAATTATCAGTATTGTGAATTTGTAATAACAGTCTGGAAGTGTACCATAATTTCGAATCCAAAATCAACTGATTGTACTATTGACGAAATCTGTTACTAGCAAGACAGAGTTGATTTATCAGGGTGTTCCTTAAAGATATGCGAATATACAAGGGAGTGATTTTTGCGCATGTTCTGGGGAACATCGCGTTAAATTTTGCCCAAATGTCTGTAATTTTCGAATTTTTCGCCGAAAATGGTCTCAAACGTTTGGGTTCTACTCCCTGATCAAGAATTCGAGGTCAAATTCGATTCTGTCCGGCCGGCCTGCCGTTGCCACGATAACTTGAGAACGGAAAAAGATAGCAACTTGAAATTTCTAGGGTAGGTGGCGCATCCCAATACGACGAACAAGTTCGTTATTAGGCATAATCGGCCTAATGGTTTCCGAGTAATAATTTAATCTACAACCAATACTAATCTGATCAAATTGAAACTTGGTGAGTAGTTGTAGAACATAAACCTAAGGACGTTTGTGGAATTTTGTTATATTTATAACAAATAAAATTATTATTATTATTTACGTCACGATAACCTGAGACCGGAAAGAGATAGCGACTTGATATTTTCAGGTTAGGTTGATAATCTAAATGCGCCATTTGAGATTTTTTGTAGGCATAATCGGCAAAAGGATTTCGGAGTTATACCCATCTGAAATTAAATTCTTAGTTCCTCAATTCCTAATTCGAAAAATACCTAACCGATCCAATTCAAACATGGTTATTAGTTGTAGAATGGCAACGCTTAAATTCTTGCAAAATTTAGTGTGGATCGTATAACTAGAAAATTTTTAAAAAATCATAGAAAATTGATCAATGTTGGCCGCGAAAGCCTCAATCAATTCATCATAGAAAATTATTGAGAAAAATTCTATCGAGGGTAAGTCTTTGACCACTGTATTAATTTTAACCAAAGATTCCTCTCATCAAATGAAACACTTTTTTCATTCAACATTTTTCCAAATTCAGCTCAGGTAAAAGATACAGGCTGTTGAAATTTTGAAAAAAAATCAGTTTGTATTTTGTAGCTTTGACATCCTTTTTTCGAATAAAATGAATGTTGGCGTAAAGTTTCCTATAACTATGATACATATTTCTAAATATTAGTTATTTTCTACTCTTACTGGTTTTATAGTTATGGACTCGTGGATTCATAAAACTAAACGAAATTAGCATAAAGAAAGCATATAAAGTTTTTCTTGAGTCATTTCAAGAATATTCCATCGTTTTAGAACATTATATTATTCTTCTTCATTTCTCCTTAAACGCACCGTTTTCGAGATAATCTTCATTGAATATTTTAAAATGGAAAACTCCATAAATTTCACTACTTTTATGGATCCGTCCCTGAGCGTTGGAATCCCGAATCAAGCTGTAAACCACGTTACCATGCCTTATTCTCGTCCGCCAACAATGTCATAGATAATTTATATGCGGGAGTGTATTAGCACATTGTGAAATCTATAAACGCTTGTAACTTTTTACCTGAGCCGAATCTGGAAAAATGGTAAATGAAAAAAGTGTTTCATTTGATGAGAGGAATCTTTGGTTAAAATTAATGCAGTGGTCAAAGACTCACCCTGTATATCAAAAACTATTCATCTGACATTGCTGAAATTGTGCGAGAGCCTTCAGAACCTAACTCTTCTACCAAGTTCCAAGTTTGAACATGATCGGATCTATATTGTTGGAGAACCGAGCAGCCTTGTGTGAGTTCAGTAGCTGGATGGGTGATCGTTGTCTCGACAACTCTTGAAGGAATGGAGATAGGGACTTGCAATTTCGAGGATAGGTTGCACATCTGAATGGGAGAGTTAAGTTCGCTGTTGGCCATAATCGGCCCAACGGTTTCGGAGTTATACCCATCTGAAATATTATTTCCTCGGTAACTCAAAAAATATAGACTCGATCGAATTGGAGCTTAGTAACTAGTTGTAGAATATCAACATGAAGACGTGTGTAAAATTTTGTGAGGACCGTACCACTAGAAAATTTTTAAAGAATTACGAAAAAATGTTATGTATCTCATGATTCCTTGAGAACGGAAAGAAATACCGACTTGCTGTTTTCAGGGTAGATTGCGCATCTGAATACGACATTTAAGTGCGTTAACTAGGATAATCGGCCAATTATATAAATCTGAAATTTGGTTTTTATTTCCTCAATAACTCAAAAAATTACAAATCCGATCCAATTGAAATATGGTTATTAGTTGAAGAATGACAACGTGAAAATTTCGTGAGGATCGAAGCACTAGAAAAAAAATTGGTTTCAGCACTGACGCCCTGTATTGGACACTCTTAATCAAATTTACCATGGTGAATTCTATGGTCTGTTCGAATTAAAAGTGTCAAATACAGGAGAATGGGCAATATAGTTTACCATGGGAATTTTGATTAAGAGTGTCCAATACAGGAGAATGGACAATGGAACATACGCGCAAAAGCTCCTGACTTCACGTCACTGCTTGAACCAATTTTTTGACATATTCTTAGAAGAAAAACTCCGTATGAATGTATGTTCTATAAGTCTTAACTTTTGAGATACGGGGTGATGAAATTTTGAAAAAAAATTCGAAAGTTACAGACATTTGGGCAAAACTATAACGCGATGTTCCCCAGAACATACGCGCAAAAAACAATATTTTAATAATAACTGAGATAATATTGCAGACATCTTTATAAAATTTTGTATACGTCTTCTATGCATCAAGATGCATTTTGTGTTGTACACAAAGTTTCATTTTCTCTACCAGTGACCTCCATACGGGTTTCGCATTGAATATTTTTGGAGAAAAAAAAATACTACGCAACTGCTTTCTTTTGAAATAAGAATAACTTTTAAGATCTTCGTTCATTTTTGAGCAAATTTTATCTCACGCATATTCTTTGTCCGACGCATGGTTTCCGCTCAAAAAATAAAAAATATTTTACTTCAGGATCAATTCCTCAAAAATCTGATGAGGTGTGGAAATGTTTGTGCATCGACCGAAATCAAATGAAGAAATTTGTTCCGAAATGAATCAGAATCCAAAAAATCTGTAAAATTACTTCATATCGCAGTACCAAAATTGTATCACCCTGTATCTCAAAAGTTAAGACTTTTAGATTATACCTTCATAGGAAGTTTTTTCCTTAAAATGAGTAAAGGAATCATCCCCCTAAATATTAGCATGTCTTTAAGGAACAGCCTGTATATTGTCCCGAATATACATAGCTCTTCAGTCGTTTATCGGTTTCAAGAACCTAAATAGTTTTGAAATTTGAGACACGGACTTTTAATTATAATTACTTATTTTCGGTTTCATAATTTTTTAATTTATTTAAATTATTATCAAGATATATATTATTAGACAATTTTTATCTTTCATCTTCACTTTTTGTCATGTTTCCAGTTCGAAAACGGTCCGAATCCGCATATTTTGCGATTTACGCAAACACATCATGATTCTTCAAATTCTCTCCAGGCTGGTCAAAAATTAGAAACTGTTGACAGCCTTGTTTGTTCAGTTTTAAAAAAAATGGACCAGTACATCTCGATCACTGAAATATTTTGATATTTTGGAAATATATTCACCAATATACATAGATCCGATCGAAGTCAAATTTAGAACTTTTACTTCATAATAAGGTTTTGAAGGCTCTCAAAACGAGTTTCAGCGATATCTGACGGATAGTTTCTGAGATACAGAATTTTTTTAAATATATTTTTTTATTATTTTCTTGTCTGCGATCCTCACTAATTTTTGCAAAAGTGTTCGTGTCGGTAATTTTCAACAACTACCGCGCCTTAATTCCATCAGATCAGTATTTTTCGAGTTATTGGGGAAATAATATTTCACATGGCTTTAACTCTGAAACCACTCGGTGGATTTTACCCATGAATGAACTCAACCGGCACATTTGCACCTCAAACCTACTCTGAAACTTTCAGCTCCCTAACTCATTTCGTTCCAGCGTAATCAAGTTTGACCTTGGATTCTTGATCAGTGAGTCGAAACTAATCGATTGAGATCATTCTCGACCTAGAATTAGAAAATTACAGACATTTGAACTGGCATTTGAACAGGCACTGCACCTGAAGAGTGCGCCAAAAATGTCGACAAGCAGCGGTCCGCCAGAAATATTATATCTTCGGAACTATTCATAATAAAGTGAAATAACGGACCATATTGCAAAAACTGTGCCTTGTATTGCATGGTCACTCAATGATGTAACGTAAAAACTATAAATTTGTTACGTTGAGATATTTTAAACTGAAATATCTTGATTATTACATATAGCACCCCGTATACATATCGGCGGTGAAATTAATTTCATCCGCTAGGAACAGCGTGCTATCATTTTACCAGATGTCTGTATTTTTATGTGTTTATTTAATAATTATTTCATCCCCCAAACCAGCTAGAACTTACCATAAAATTTAGGCATTTTAACTCAAAAACCATTTACTAAATATTGTTATAGCGAGATTACATTCCGTTCTAGGATGAACAACTATAAGGTAGAATATTTAACTTGACTTTCGTAACAACTGTTCTGAATGTTTTTCTATCAAACCTCCGAAATTTTGGAATTCATAAATAACTTAAAAACCAAATACTAATTAAATTGAGGTTTATTGAATCATTATTTCATTCACTGATTGTGAAATCTATAGCTAAACCTCTCAATATTACTGAGAAATCATCCCCTCCCTTTCAGTTTATGCGTGGCAGTGGTCTCGTGTTTGGGAGTGGGGGCATCCCTACCATGATGGGGGGGAGCACTCGACTGCGTATATAAACTACCCGAATTTTCGTATTTGGCACATCAGACTGCTTGCTGCATTCCTAAGCTTGTATCTGCTATTTAAAATGTATTACATTGTGTTACCGACAACCTTCGTCATCAGAACCGATCGCTTCCTGCTGAGATGGTGTCTTCGATATTTAGATTTTTGGATGACATTTCTCTATTGAGAGTATATTTAACTTCTAAAAGATTCAAAAAAGTCTGCCTCTTGGATCCAATGATCAGGTCTAGACTCCAACTGAGGAGATCTGAACTTTTGAGGGAGAAGCGGAATCAAATTTTGAATCCGACAATTGGCATAAAAGTAGTTCGTAATTATAGTAGGTCGGTACCTGCTTTCAATATAAATTTATTGACTACTGATAAAATTTATCTTGAAGAACCAAATCTGAGACCAAATCAGAACAATATTTTTTTAACTATTCCGAGAATACGGAGTTCGATTACTGAAAGGAAGAATAAGAAGACAATTCATCGTTCGATGAGGATTTTATTTGATACATTTTCTTTTGGGTGATATTCGTATAATAACATCAACTTTTTTAATTGGATGTTTGAAATTTTCGCATCTATCTGAGAATGATGAGAAATTCAAGATTTATTTCACAGTAATATTTGACGACAAATTTGGATATTCTTTCAAAAGTTGTAGTTTTCCATGACTTGGTGACATTTTCACTGTTCATGATGTTGAAATCGGTTCAGCAATATAAAATTTTTCTCGTAATTTCCGGATCACAAAATGCATGGAATGAATCACATGAAAATATTTTGAGGCAATTATAGTTTAACTAATGACACAATTAAGCGGAACAAGTACCCATGGGAAACAGAATAATTTCTGGAACATGTTATATTTCATTGATTAGACGAGAAAATATTCTATCTTTCCATGACAGTGTCTCGTATAATTTATTCATAAAATATTGGTTCAATCACTGACGTGAAGTCAGGAGCTCTTGCGCGTATGCTCTATTGTCCACTCATCTGTATTTACCATGGTAAATTTCATTAAGAGTGTTCAATGCAGGAGAATGGACAATAGAACATTTTTTAGGGGTACGGTTCTTACAAAATCTTGAATACGTATTTATGTCGATATTCTAAAGCTAGTAACGAAACTTCAATTCGATTGAGTCTATACTTATTGAGTTATCGAGGATATCATATTCCAGGTTGGTATAACGCCGTAACCGTTGGACCAATTATGCCCGCAAACGAACATAACTCTCCCGTTCGGATGCGCAACATACCCTGAAAATTGTAAGTCCCTATCTCCATTCGTTCGAAAGTTATCGAAGCAACGGTTACCCATCCATCTACTGAACTCACACAAGGTTGCTCGAATCTCCAACAATATATATCCAATCGTGTTCAAACTTCGAACTTGTCTGTAGAGTTAGGTTCGGAAAGCGATGTCGGATGAATAGTTACTGATATATTAGAATGTTTTTCAATAACTTTCAATAATTTTTTAAAAATTTTACAGTGATAAAATCCTCACAAAATTTCGCAAGATTTCCTTCCGTTCTCAAGTTATCGTGAGATACATAATATTTTTCGTAATTTTTTTAAATTTTCTAGTATTACGATCTTCACAAAATAAGACTTTCAGTTGATATTCAACAAATAGTTATGTTTCAATTTGATTGGATCTGTATTTTCTGAGTTATCAAGAAAATAATATTCCAGATGGGTGTAACTCCGAAACTGTTGGTCCGATTATGCCCATAACAACGAACTCAAATCTCCCATTCAGATGCAAAACCTACCCTGAAAATTGGAGGTCCCTATCTGTTTCCGTTCGAAAGTTTTCGTGCAATGATCACCCATCCACTTACTGAACTCACCCAAGGCTGCTAGGATCTCCAACAATTATGGTCCAATCTTGTTCAAACTTGGAACTTGCCTGAAGTGTTAGGTTTTGAAGGCTGTTGCAATTTCAATTTCAACGATATAAGACGAATATTTTATGATCCATAGAATTGTTTTCAAAGATTTTTTCAAAATTATCTAACAAAATTTTGCAAAAATTTTTGCTTTGCCGTTCTACAACTAGTTGTCATGTTTGAAAAGGATTGGTTTATTATCAAATTCGACCTTGAATTCTTCATCAGTGAGTCGAACCGTTTGAGACCATTTTCGGCAAAAAATTCAAGAGTTATAGATTCCACCAAGAATCAGAACTGAACCAAAAGTAAGAATTTTAACAAGAGCGCCAAAAAGAAAAATCTTGTTGTTGAAGCTTGAACACTGAACGTCTTAAATGGCCCCTTTCTGCGTTTTCTCTCCCAAACTGAAAAATATCTATGAAAGTTTAAGTTTATTACTTTGTTAATTGCTTCTGCGTCAGGAACACAAAGTAATACATTCTTTATTTTATAGACATTTTTCAGTTTGGGAGAGAAAACCCAGATACGAACCATTTAATAATGAATATATACCTCCCAAAGTATCCTTTAATGATTACTATACGTGTTCTTGGATAGTGACTATAATAAAGGGTTTTCCAATAAGAGTCCAATTATTTTGAATAGCCCGCTATTTCGGTAGATGTCACTTTTGAAGCTGTCATTAATAAAAATGGAACGATACACGCTTCAAGAACGTATTGATATTATTAAAATTCACTATAAAAATGGTGAAAATTTGGCAGAGACGGTTCGTAAAACTCGAACATTTTTGGGTTGTCTTGAAGCACCTTGTCGAACCGCAATAAAGAAGTTGCTGGAAAAATTCGAGCTACTGGGACAAGTTAGTCATGTGAAGAATAAAACTCGTGCATGTCGCTCAAGAACAGCCGAGAATATTACTGCTGTAGCCGAAAGTGTTGAAGAAAACCCAGGTTTGTCCACTCCTCGTCTTCCTTTGGAATTGGGCATTCCACAAACTTCATTACACCGTATTTTGCATAAAAATTTGGGTCTTAAGGCTTATAAAGTTCAGTTAACACAAGAACTCAAGCCAGCCGATCATCAAAAACGTCGTGTCTTTGCTGATTGGGTCGTTGATATGCATGAAAATGATCCGGAATTTCATCGAAAAATCATCTTGAGTGATGAGACTCATTTCCACCTCGGTGGCTTCGTCAACAAGCAAAATTGTCGCATCTGGGGCTCGGAAAACAAAGAGTTATTGTTGAAAAGCCTCTCTTATCCTCAACGTGTGACTGTTTGGTGCGGTTTATGGTCCGGCAGAGTCATTGGACCTTACTTTTTCGAAAATGAGGCTGGAGCAATAGTTACGGTGAATGGATTGCGCTATCGAGAGATGATTAATGATTTTTTATGGCCGGAAACGGAAGGTATTGATCTGGACAACGTTTACTTTCAACAAGACGGCGCTACGTGCCACACAAGCAACGAAACCATTGATCTTTTGCGGGAAAAGTTACCGGATCGTGTTATCTCTCGAAGAGGTGATCACAATTGGTCACCGAGATCTTGTGATTGAACACCTTGCGACTTCTTCCTTTGGGGCCACGTGAAAGAGAAGGTCTACGCCAATAGCCCAGCGTCGATTCAAGAACTCAAAGATGGAATTCGTGAGGCTATTTAGGACATAGGAAAGCCACTTTGCGAGTTGGTTATGGAAAATTTCATAAAAAGGATATGGTCCTGTAAGCGTGGTTGTGGTGGTCATTTGCCTGATGTTATTTTCCACTATTAATGGCTTAGCTTCTTCTTCATAATGAACTAAACATCCGATAATTTATATTGAAAAATGGCATTTTTCTTTGAATATCAAAATAACACCTCTTATTGGAAAACCCTTTATATGCCAGTTTTGACACAATTTCAATTTCATAAGTATTAGAATATCTCGTTTTGAAATAAGGTACTATTACTATCTTCATAGGTAACATTCGAAGGTATAAAATAAGTTTAAGATTTCTCCAGTTTGAATTATATCATTAACCTCAATGCACAAGACCCATCGATAATCAGAAATATGCACCACAAATTAGGGTAATGTCACTCCAACAGATTGAAAATCCCATTTTAATGTAAATCAAATTGGAGCAGAAAATCGACCCTCTTCAAGCGCCGCCAAGTTTATTTCATTCCGCACATAGGAAAATCTAATTACCGATGTTTTTACCTACAAACCATTCGGCGAAGTGCATTTAATTGTTCCACTGTAATTGAATTAACGTCCTCTTAAATCACATTTATATAAAGTAATGCAGAAATGGAAGACAACGCGGAGCCTGATCTTGTTAACAGCTTTATTTACCAGAGATACAGGCACTAATTTGTATTAATTATTGCACTAACAATTGCCCTCTTTCACGATTTTGTTCCTCTTCTATTCAGGGCAGTTGACGCCAACGGTCTGTGAAAATCGATAAATGAAATTAACTTATGGATAGAAAGATACGGATGATAAATATTTCGAAAATCAAGATATAGGGGTAGCCCGTTTCGCCCCTTACGCAATAATTTTGAAAACCTTAATTAATTTAATGAGCGCTTCATCGACAGCAGATTTTGAGTGATTGATTCATTTGGTGTAATTCTCTTGTTATTGAAGAAAACATGTTATTTTCCAGAATGATCCAACCTTCGAATCATACAATTGTCATTAAATTATACTGATATAAGAACCATTTCAACTTGAGCCAAGAAGGCATATTCGAAGAAGTTCTCGCTATAAGATTGCACTTGTAAAGTCATATTTCGGGCATGGAGTGGTTATGTGGGTGATTCTGTTCTAAGTGTTAAATTTTTGATGGAAGATAGTTTAATTATATTGCAAAACTTCTTCAATTTTTTCACACATGTTATTATTCTATATCAATGTAAAAGTGAAAGTAAAAAGTGGGAAAGCCCTGTGTAACGTTTCTTTTTAACTCAGGCAAGGGTTTGTTTATGTTTTGTTTACGATAAGGTTGTCGTTTGTGTTGACGTCGAATTTGAGGTTGGATCTCAGTGGTACCAATCGACGCTAAATAATAATTGTTGTATTCGAAGAACCGAATAAGTTGGCAATATTGTTGAATTGTGACAGTCTGAAATTTGTGAGGGTCTGCGCCAGTCAGGGACATGAGGTCGTCCATTTTGTGAACACTCGAAGGAGGAGCAGTAGGTTAGGCGTATTTTCGGAACTTAATAAGAATTGGTGATTTCTTCTTAGTTGGATATAGTTTCGAAAATCGAATTAGGAGTGAGCGTTACATTGGTTTGATTTGGGAAGATAACAGGTAACTTGCACTCGTCTCGAAAGAGGATATAAAGACCTTTCTGCAAATCTAAGAGTTGACCACGTGAACGATCTTGGCGACTTTGACAGGTATGTGTTAGATGTGCTATTCTCGTCATTTATAGTGGAATCAATTCAGGTCGTAATTATATTTCTATATCCAGAACATCGCTGTGTGCTTGAAGAATTATTTGGTGGAGGCACGACAAGATTTGGTTTCGAAGCAAACGTGTGCAGGACAACCCCGAACATCAGGGTATGTACGAATTCTATAACTGTTGCATAACAACGAATAATTGGTCTGATTAATATTATGATAACCGAAATTATTATGTATTGCGAAAATTCATTTGTTTCTTATCCGAGAGAAGTCACTCATGATTTCTTTTCTGTCATCAGGGTTTTTGTAACATCAGGAGTTTTTGTGGCAGCCCGAATTTTTGTGGCAGCACGAGTTTTTGTGGCAGTCCGAAGTTTATGGTGGCAGGAGTTTTTGAGGCCAGTACGATTTTTTATATCAGGAAGAGTGTAACTGAGACATTCGGATATATACAAGGTGGTCCATAAGTAGCGCTGTGAGACAGCCAAAGCAGTGTTACCGATCCCGAGTATATACAAGGTGGTCAGGAAGCAGCGCTGGGGGATATTCAGTCAGAAGTCGCAGACGGCGAGTACAAAGGGAAGGAGAACGGTATTGCGAGACCATCGAGGCAATAATACGTTCAGGCAGGAATAGCACGCAAGTTATAGAAAACATATCCCGAATCATCTTATACCTACTATATATATAACTTGAACATGTATTGTTATCAATTATCTAGGTTATTGTTATTGGAAAGCGGAAATTGGGGCAAGATTTGTAGTAATCGTATATGATCATAGAGGAGAAACGTGAATGCGCCTGAGCTCAAGCGACGCGTATTTGAATCCAAGAATAATATCTACGTACAATTTCCGCCACCCTTATTCAGGGTTTCATAATAGTTAACTTTGCTGGATCTAAAGACCTGGGTTGTATGCTATTAGAATAAACTGTTTGTTTTAGCGTGAATATTCTTTTGGTGAATTTAGGAATTAGTACATTACGCAGGGGTATCTGGGAGACTTAAATTTACCTGGCGCCCATTTACTAGGTTCCCTTTTTAGGAATCCACTCCCATCTCCACTGGAGCTAGACCGCGGATCCCTGAGTTCTAGTAGCTCCGATCTTAACCACTGCGACTTGGGAACAGTCGCATGTCGTTATACCTGTGGATAGGAGCTTTGGCGCTATTGTTCAAACTTTGACAAATCATTTATCCGAAAGTATTGACTTCTCAGAGTTGGGAAGGATATCAATAGATTCTTATGATAGAACTTCATCATAAAAGAAATTTAATTCAACCATCATAAAAGAATTTAAATTCAAAAAGAGTGCCAAAAATCATTAATCCAAAATCAACAGACAAATTCTACCCAATAACGAACTTATGGGAGATATTCATTCCTCAAATCTACTATATCAATTGAAACTTAGCCAATATTCCAGTTTTGTTTTTACTGGAGATATTCTGAACCCAATTTGTTTAACTTACCGAAGTATATATTTCCATCATCATCATATGGATTATCACCATCATATGGATCGTCCAAGAGCTATTCTACGATAGCTATTCCTTTGATCATTCTGCATTCAATCATACTTTGTCTCTTATCCATAGAACACTAATAGCTCTTCTCTGTAGATGAGATGACAATTATGAAATGTATGAACACAGATGACATTCATAGATATGGACGTTAATTTTCGATGCAGCATTCTGTGAAATCATAGAGTTACGATTTAAGGTTGAATTTTTGAAAAATCATATCTCCGAAAGAATTAATTTGTTAGAGTTGAAAATAATATAAATGGATTCTTACGATGACACTGCATCCTAAAAAAAATTGAATTCGAAAGTTGTAATGTTAAAAAATTTTTTTTCGTTACTCTGAAACCATCCGGTCGATTTTGCCCAATAACGAACTTAATCGAGATATTTATCTCCTGTACCTACTCTGAGAATTTCAACTATCTAGCTCATTCCGTTCGAGAGTTACCGTGTCTACGGCCGGACCGCCCGGACAAAATCGATTATGACCACGGATTATTGATCAGTGAGTCGAACCAAAACGTTTATGACCATTTTCATCGAAAAATTCGAAAATTACAGATATTCAGATATACAGTCTGTTCCGAGGAACAAGAGCTCGAAAAAGGATTTAGCTACAACTATAAACTATCGAAACAGAAATTTCAATTTCAAATTTTCTTTTCGCGCGTATTCTGGGGAACATCGTGCTATCATTTTGCCCAAATGTGTGTGATTTCCAAAATTTTTGGCGAATATAATCTCAAACGTTTGAGCTCAACCCACTAATGAAAAATTCGAGATCATATTCAATTATCTCCGGCCAGCAGTTAACACGATAACACTCGAACGCGTGGCAATTTCTAGGGCAGGTTGCGCATCTGAGTGCACACGGTTTTGTAGTGATAGGTATCTGAAATTTTGTTGTTATTACCTCAATAACTCAAAAAATACCCAACTGATCCGATTCAAACATGATAATTAGTTGTAGAATGCTAAGATGCTTATTTTCGCGAAATTTTGTGAGGATCGTATGATCGACTGAACGGTTTCAGAGTACACCCATCTGGATTATTATATTCTCGATAACTAAAAAATTTTAAATCCGATACAATTGATACTTGGTCATTTGTTATAAAATACCGACGTAAAGAAGTATGTAAAATTTGGTGAGGATCCTATCACTAGAAAATGTTTAAAAAATTATTGAAATAATATTATGCATCTCACGATAACTTGAAAAGGGAAACAGATAGCTACTTGCAAGTTTCAGGGTAGGTGGCGTATCCAAATCCGACATTTAACGCTTTGATAGGCATAATCGCTAATTGGTTTTGGAGTTATATACAGGGTGAGTCTCAAAGTTGTACATTAATTTTAACCTTAAATTCCTTTCATCAAATAAAATACGTTTTTCAATTTTTCATGTTGAAAATTCAACAGCCTGTATTTTTTACCTAAACCGAATTTGGAAAATGGTCAATGAAAAAAGTGTAAATTTTTCAGAAATTATACGTCAAAATCAAATGAAATTTTGTTCATAACTTCAACCCACCATTTTGCAGTCGAGTACCGAATTTCTGCTCGATCGACTTCGTATGAGGCAGGAATAGACATGCGCGCAAAAGCTCCTGACTTCATGTCAGTGCTTTCCTCAATTTTTGGAATTTTGGATTTGGAATTTGATGATATCCAATTAACCTGTAATTTAGGTTATAAAGGAGTGCAGAAATTCATTTTAGTACTATGTAAGAAAAAAATATTAATTAATTTAGTTTACGAGTAGCATGGTACTGCTAAGTAAATTTATGACTCATCGTTTGAAAATTTGAGTTCTAAAATACACAAACTCGTTGTACTATTCCATCTGCTCGATGTTCGTAAACATTACTCAGTTGAGTTACTATCACAATGTCTCACTAGTTATTTCATCAATTTCGAGAAAGATGGCGCATGGAATTAAATTTGAAAACTTTAAGTTAAAGCTTAAATCTGAGGATGAAAGTTATTCGTTATCTAATCTACCTACCGTTAAATTAATATATTGAATCTTTTATATCAATTTCTGTTAAGTTAATAAATTATGTATGTATATACAGTTTATGCGATAATTAGATCGAATTGTTTATTGCGAAACAAATAATAGCTAATTTAGGGTAAACTCTTAAAAAATGACATGCCACGTTACTGAAATTGAAGAGAGGTATTGGGAATACTATTTTCATTTCAACTTTTATTATAGTCGTATTATTATAAAAAAATGGGTTCAAGCCCTGTGGACAGGAGCTTTCTGGCGCTCTAGTTCAAACAGACAAATTATATCTCCGAAAGCATTGGTTTCTCAGAGTTGGGAATTATATCAATGTATTCATATGATAGAACTGCATCCTAAAGGAAATTCAATTCAAATAATAGTTCATTTATCAAGATTAAATGAGCAATCATGAGAATGAGAACTGCACCATGGAAGAAATCAAATTAAATCTTGCCAATTTTGCCCAATAACGAACTTAACCGAGATATTCATCTCCCTAAACTACTCTGAAAATTTCAACTACCTACCTCATTCCGTTCGAGAGTTATATCTATGTCTATGGATGAAAAGCAGTCTCACTACTCTCAGATCTCTTACTTCATGTTCAGTTCCGAAATGTAAGAATTTTCTGAGAAAAACTAATTTCGGAGCAAACAACTGAGATTTTTCTCACTTCGCTCACAATTCCTCGATTGATTAGATAATGTCTCAGGAACATCATTTGACATTATGACAATTCATATTCATACATAGAATAATATCATTCTGTGACAACGTTGAAATACGATTTATTATTGAAATTTTGAATAATCATATCTCCGAAAGTATTAGCTTGTTAGAGTTAAAAATGATATGAGTGGATTCTTATGATAAAACTTTTTATTAAAAAAAATTTAATTTGGAATTTGTTCCGTAAAAAAAAAATTTTTTTTTTGTTACTCCGAAACCATCTGTCCGATTTTGCCCAATAACGAACTTAGCCGAGATATTTATCCCCCAAACCTACTCTGAAAATTTCAACTCTCTAGCTCATTCCGTTCGAGAGTTATCGTGCCTACGGCCGGCCGGCCGGACAGAATGAATTTCGACCACGGATTCTTGATCAGTGAGTCGAACCAAATCGTTTAAGACCATTTTCATCGAAATAATCGAAAATTACAGACATTTGGGCAAATTGATAAGCACTCAGTTCCGAGGAACTAGAGCGCCAAAAATGGTCATGAATTATCGTGAGGGTTATAGTGGTATGAAAAATCGAATAATAGATTGATATTGTATGTATAGTCAATAAGAGCGAACAGTACACGAATTGCATTAGCACGTAAGGGCCAAAATCTTGAGGCAATTCATTTCTTAGTGCTTCTGTGGCCCATTGATAGTGATTTGTCTACTTGACAAGTAGGTACCGGGATCGATTCCTGTAGCCCAACTCTATCGGAATTCTAACTTTGTGGAAAGGATATATTGATGTTGTTATAGATATTATTAGATATTGAAAAAAAAAATACTTGTGTACTGGGCGTTTTTGATAAAATGCCAATTCATAGTCCCTCAAGGCACAACCGTAGGATTCGACTGATTTGTATCATAGGAATAATTTTCGGATTTGAATATTGAAAATAAAAACACTGCTATACATTAAGCCTCCACAAAAGGAGCACTGTTTATTTTCGACCCAAAAGTAAGTGTTTGTATTCGAATGGGTCCTTACGCCACACAACATGCACTTTGTATTTTTGACCCTACAGTGAATGTATGTATTTAAGTCGTAGCTAATCGTTTGAGATCATTCTCGGCCAAAAAGTTTTTGGACGCTTGTTTTTACAGTGGGATTTATATTCTTGGAAATATCGGAAATATTATTTTTCTTCCTGGAGCTTAGTGATTTTGGGCGAGTTTACTAACTGGATGGGTGACTGCTTTGGGTATACAGGGTGAGTCTTTGACCACTGCATTAATTTTAACCAAAGATTCCTCCCATCAAATGAAACACTTTTTTCATTTGCCATTTTTCCAGATTCGGCTCAGGTAAAAAGTTACAAGCATTTAAAGATTTCACAATGTGCTAATACACTCCCGCATATAAATTATCTATGATATTGTTGGCGGACGAGAATAAGGCATGGTAACGTGGCTTACAGCTTGATTCGGGATTCCAACGCTCAGGGACGGATCCATAAAAGTGGTGAAATTTCTGGAGTTTTCCATTTTAAAACATTCAATGAAGAATATCTCGAAAACGGTGCGTTTAAGGAGAAATGATAAAGAATAATATAATGTTCTAAAGCGATGGAATATTCTTGAAATGACTCAAGAAAAACTTTATATGCTTTCTTTATGCTTATTTCGTTTAGTTTTATGAATCCACGAGTCCATAACTAGAAAACCAGTAGAAGTAAAAAATAACTAATATTTGGAAAATATGTATCATAGTTATAGGAAACATTACGCCAACATTTATTTTATTCGAAAAAAGGATGTCAAAGCTACAAAATAAAAACTGATTTTTTTTTCAAAATTTCAACAGCCTGTATCTTTTTACCTGAGCTGAATTTGGAAAAATGTTAAATGAAAAAAGTGTTTCATTTGATGAGAGGAATCTTTGGTTAAAATTAATGCAGTGGTCAAAGACTCACCCTGTATATTTGAACAACGCGCCCAAGTCCACAGAGCTTTTCCAAGTCTCCTAATGAGACTTCTTAATATTCAACATAGAATAATAGTTGAATTTATGACAGTACTTTCCGTATTCTTACCCTTATTGAAAGAAATTCATAAACCGATTCGAATTCCTATCCATCGCAGATGTATTCCTTTGACATATTAGATCTTTTAATATTGACTGGATCTGAAAAAGCATTAATTGGCTTATTTTACTTTCTGCGCGCAGGCTGATGAAATCATCCCCTAGTATCGATTATTTCTGAGCTATCTAATCTTGAGTTCCCAACCTTATTGCAGATGTCAGAAATCGCAATAGGCGACCCCTACTTCTAACCCTTCGTTTTCATCTCCCCCCACGCCGGGGCTTCAGTTATTTCAACACATGCCTGCATAAAATTACGATTTTCACGACGCTTTTGTATGCACTAAGTCTTATGCCTGATTTCCAAATCATATCTAACTAGACAATATCAGTTGATGAGACATTAATACCTGCCCTTAGCACAATACGTGCGAAAATAACTGCTTCAAGAACGGATCAACTCAAGAATTAACATTCAGAATATCTCTCAGTTTGAATTTGATATATGCAAACACAATATACGTAGCATAACTAAAATCGCAAAAAACACAAAATCATAGTTACCTTTGATACATTTTTACATTCATTCGATAAAGTTGGATGTAAGTTCTTCTATGTTTCAGTGCTAATCACCTCGTATCTTTTGAAAGGTTATACTCATAATAGTGAAATTTGAAGGGTGGAAATAAAGGTATATCAACTAATTGAAATAGTTGTAATAATTATAGATGAAGTCACAGGGCCACTGTGATTGATACTTTCAAGATAATTATGCAGTCACGTCAGTGCTTGAAGCAATTTTTTTCCCCGAATGTTTTTGAAATTTTCTAGGGGTATAGTTCTCATAAAATTTCACACACGTCTTTAGGTCAATATTCTAAAACTAGTTACCAAGCTTCAATTCGATCGAGGCTATATATTTTGAGTTATCGAAGAAATTAAATTCCAGGTGGGTATAACTCCAAAACCGTTGGACCAATTTTGCCCATAAAAGAACTTAAGTCTCCCCTTTAGATACGCAACCAACCCTGAAAATTGCAAGTCTCTATCTCCTTTCGTTAGAAAGTTATCCAGGCAACAGTCACCCATCCCGATACTGAACTCACTCAAGACTCTTAGGATCTCCAACAACATAGATCCGATCGTGTTCAAACTTGGAACTTGGCAGTAGAGTTAAGTTCTGAAGGCTCTCGCAAAATCATCTATGTCGGACGAATAGTTTCTGATACACACAATTTTCTTCAATGATCTTTTAAAAATTTTATATTAATATGATCCTCCCGAAATATTGCAGGACTTTTTGCGTTGGCATTCTACAACCAAAATCCATGTTAGAATTTAATCGGTTTTGTATTATTCGAGTTATTGAGC
Organism: Halyzia sedecimguttata; assembly: GCA_937662695.2. NCBI lineage: Eukaryota > Metazoa > Arthropoda > Insecta > Coleoptera > Coccinellidae > Halyzia > Halyzia sedecimguttata. Next base: position 10,512,876 of record OW569414.2, on the reverse strand, counting down.
AAATAACAACCAAATTTCAGATGTGTATAACTCCAAATCGGTTTGGTGATTATGCCTGTAAACAAACTCAAATGTCGCATTCAGATGCACAACCTAACCTGAAAATTTCAAGTCTTTTCGTTATATAGTTTTTAATTTTCTAGACATACGATTCCTACAACGTTTCACAATCGTCCATAGATTTGTATTCTACAACTACTCACCAAGGTTCAATTCGATCGGATTTGTATTAGTCTTGAAGACATGCCCATCAACGAACTGTGATGTACCCCAGAACATACGCGCATAAACATGATATGTGTGTTGAAAGTGATTTTATTTTTTTCGTGAGATTGTTCAATTCGCTCTGCTCATTTCAGACAATATTTCACTCACAAAATGAAACATCACTTTTAACACTCAAATCATAAATAACTATTAGCCATTTCAAATCACCAACATCGTTGACTATAAGTGTAGTGTCATCCTTATGGAGCCAACCATAGCACCTGACTACGCCGACCAATATATATCCTATTGAAAGTTTGGTCTAACCAGGCGTTTCATCCAACATGCGGTGGTGCTCCGTCGTGCTGCTACCACATACGATTATATACCAAATCCACAGGAAAATCTTCTAGAAAATTAGTGAGATCATTTTCTAAAATATAAAAAAGCCCTAACGGGAAGACCCCAAGGAGATCGCTCAGAAGCTCCTAGGAGCTTGTGCGACTAAGGAGAGTCAGTTGTGTTCTTTGTCAACTTTGTTGATCTGTCCTTATGCCAGCTTAAACACAGCACTGTTAATTTATGACCCGACAGTAAATGGTGTCTACTGCTCTGTGCGTAGATCTCCGACTCGTTATAACCACTGAGCTAGAAACACTCCTCGTTCAATTCAAATTAGCCAACGTGAACACGCGTGCCAAAGAGTACTGACTTCACGTTAGTGCTTTTTTAAATTTTAGAAAATGATCTCGCAAATTTGCTTAATGATTTTCCTGTGGATTTGGTATATCATTGCATGTGGTATCAGCACGACAGAGCACCACCGCATGTTGGATGAAACGCCTAGTTTGACCAAACCTTCAATAGGAGACATGTTGGTCGGCGTAGTTAGGTGCTATGGCCTGCGAGATCACCAGACTTGAATCCTTTGGATTATTTTGTATGGGGGCATTTAAAACAACTAGTTTACGTATTGAAAATGAATAATCAGGAATCAGGAATACTGGAACGAATTACTAATGAAGTCGAATCTCAAAATGGGCAAGACATGCAATTAGTATACGATTCTCTTATTTTGGGTTACCAAGCCTGTATCGATGCTAATGGTGTTATGCTTGAATATTTGTATTAATTATTTTTGTATTTTGGCGCTCTTGTTCCTCGGAACAAAGTGCTTATCAATTTGCCCAAATGTCTGTAATTTTCGAATTTTTGGTTGAAAATGATCTCAAACGATTTGGTTTGACTTACTGATCAATAATTGATGGGAAAAATCGATTATGTCCGGCCAGCCGTCCGTCCGGCCGTTAAATCGATAACTCTCGAACGGAATGAGCTAGACAGTTGAAATTTCCAGAGTAGGTAAAGGAGATAAATATCTCGGTTAAGTCCGTTATTGGGCAAAATCGGCCAAGTGGTTTCGGAGTAACAAAAACAAAATTTCTTTTCTACATTACAAATTTTAAATTGAATTTTTTTCAAGAAGCTGTTTCATCATAAGAAATCATTGATTTCACTCTCAATTCTAACAAATTAATACATTCGGAGATATGATTTTTCAAAATTTCAATAATTATTCTCAATTCTATATGGTTTCATAGAATACTCTAATTATGATTTCCTGATGTATATAAATCCAACATGAGATGAGTCATAGACCTACGTTTTGAATAAATTACGAAAATTGACTTGAGAATTGACGCACAGAGGCCAAATTGAAAAAGTGGGAAGGCCCTGTGGACAGGAGCTTTGGCGCTCTTGTTCAATCTTTGACAAATCATAATTCCGAAAGTATTGGTTTCTCCGAGTTGGGAATGATATCAATGGATTCTTATTTAATATTTTTTATTTTAGGATGCAGTTCATAAGAGTCCATTGATATAATTCCCAACTCTGAGAAACCAATAATTTCGAAGATATAATTATGTATTTTGTCAAAGTTTAAACAAGAGCGCCACCGCTCTTGTCCACAGGGCATTTCCACATTTTTTTTATATTATGTATTACAGTTGAAAAAAGATAACATGCAATAAATTGAAGTCTAAAATCTCGGAAATAAAGCCATATCCACAAATTTTATTTTAAATTTCTTATCAAGAATATCAGCCTGCATACGTTCCTTAATCGTTTGTATCGAGTTTGGAATCAACCTGTATAAAGCGGAAAAATAGCAAAATTCCATAGGCTGACTACGATGTTACAATCATTTATAAAGACCCTGTATTAGTTAATAGGGAATATCGAAATATAAGTTGTTGGTTTGAAGATGCAGAAATCATATTTCTCCACCATGTTTTCGGTTTATTTGGCGAAACCTCATTTCCATCTATTCCAGAGATGAAACTTCCCTGTTCTTATGCAAAGACCTAATCAAGCCGAAGAATGAAATGGAACTGAAAATTAAGGCCCTTCATAGAGCATCCGCCTGAAAATGATTAACTCCGCGATTGCTTGTCGATATTTTAAAGGAAAACTTTCTAGACTATACGCCCGGGTGCATACGGGCAGAAAGGAAAAGGCGAAAACCCTCAAAACGATGTAGTGGGTCTTAGTCTAGCATTATACTTCCTACTAATTATATTTCCTTTCTAGTCTAGCCAGGCAACGATTTTCCGTCTTAACAATTATCAACTTTTCCGTTTATTTATACCGTATCTGACACGTTGCACATATACTTCTTCCAATTTTCATTAGCTCTCGAGTTTCCCGCTCTCTTTCTGGGAAAGAGGTAGGAGAGCTGGAATATGGTTAATTGAGATAAAATGGAGAAAATTTATTACGAAGCGGAGGGGATCCGTTACTCGAGTTTCATTTGTCAGCTATCAGTTATGTTTCAGAGAATTGTGGATCCAGTTATCATGTCGTGTGTAGAATTTACGTTTCAAGGTGCTAGAACGTTATTTCTGGAAAGCTAGTTAAAATTAGTTTGGTCTACTCAACAACTCAAAACAGCTTTTAGTATAGCTTGTTGGCTTGAACAGAGTGCCTATCAATTCACCCAAATATATGTTATTTTCGAAATCGTGGCCGAAAATGGTCTCAAACCATTAGTTTCGACTCACTGATGAAGAATTCAAGGTTAAACTCAATTCTGTCAGGCCAACCGTCAGCACGATTGCACTCCGACACAAGGAGTTAGAGAGTTGAAACTCGCAGGGGATGTTTGGAGTCAAAATGCGCCGGTTAAGTTCTTTAATGGGCAAAATTCACCGAGAGGTTTCGAGTATCTGAAATTTTATAATAAAATGGGTTCAAGCCTTGTGGACAGGAGCTTTCTGGCGCTCTAGTTCAAACAGACAAATTATATCTGGTATTGGTTTCTCAGAGTTGGGAATTATATCAATGTATTCATATGAAATCACTGCATCATAAAGGAAATTCAATTCTAATAATAGTTTATTAGATAAGTAATAATAAATTACCTTGTAATCGATCAAAAATTTCCTGATCTACGTTCACCAAACTACAGAATTATGCTTTCAGTATTTACGTAATATTTTCAAACATTTTCGGGTGAGGTCCCCGTTGCATCGCTAAAATACGAGTATTTCAACCCCAATATTCTTGAAGTTACAATATTCCCTTCTGTCAAGTTGACTTTATGACAATTCATACAAAGAATATACATAGAATAATTATATCAATCTGTGAAATAAGATTTACATTGAAATTTTGAAAAATCATATCTCCGAAAGTATTAGCTTGTTGGAGTTGAAAATGATATGAATGGATTCTTATGATAAAACTGCTTATTAAAAAAAATTTAATTTGGAATTTGTTTTGTAAAAAAAAAATTTTTTTTTTATTACTCCGAAACCTTCTGTCCGATTTTGCCCAGTAACGAACTTAGCCGAGATATTCGTCCCTCAAACCTACTCTGAAAATTTCAACTCTCTAGCTCATTCCGTTCGAGAGTTATCGTGCTTACGGCCGGCCGGCCGGACCGGCCGGACAGAATAAATTCCGACGACGGATTCTTGATCAGTGAGTCGAACCAAACCGTTTAAGACCATTTTCATCGAAATATTCCAAAATTACAGACATTTGGGCAAATTGATAAGCACTCAGTTCCGAGGAACTAGAGCGCCAAAAATTTAATAACTCGAAAATTCACTCATCCGATCCAATGAAAGCTCGGTTGTTAGTTGAAAAATACCGACACGAAGACTTATGCGAAATTTCGCGAGGAAAGTAAGACTTAGGGCTTCAGACGAGAGCGAGATTTTTCTCGTCTCGTCTCGTTCTCGTCTCGTATAAGCGAGACGAGATGAGACGAGACGTTCTCAAAAATATTATAGGCGATACGAGACCACATACAGCGCAACACAAGAGTCTCGATTTTGGTCTCGTTAAATTTTTTGAATGAATATTTATATACGACTCGACTTTTTTCAACATAGAAAGCAATTGAATATGAAGAGTTTCCACTATACCTACCAATATATTTTGTCTATATTATGCATCGATCGTTCTAGAAATACAAGATTGTTTAGAAGATTATTAATTCGTTATGACCTTGCGATAATTGAGATTATTTTTCGAGAAAAAATAGAATTCACAAACATAATAACGGATGCCATTATGAATTCAATACTTAACGGACAACTTTTATTGCCCCTAAATACCAATGCTTTGAAAATTCAGTCTCTATCTGAACATCTGGAGAAATTTATTCTCTTGTGCTCCTTGTAGTGAATGAACAATTATTGTATCCATCTGTGGAACTACGCATAATAAAACTGGTAAAGAAATGAAGCTATTCAATGTTTCGAAGAGTGTTATGAGGAATATCTACGCCAAGAACACCCTCAATTATCTACCCACTCGGAAGGTATTCTTTGAAAACTATACCAAATGGTTCAATTCTATCAAAAAATTTATCGACATCGATAGCCTATTTGAAACATCAACAAATCTTTCTTAATATTGGAAAGCTGGTTTGAAGAATATTTGCTGTTAGAAAGAGCAAATAGGAATCAAAATATTTTACAGTGGTGGAGAGTGATGAAAAAGTACTTCCTACACTCTCCAAGATGGCCGATGATTTATTAATGGCTACATCCGTACCTGTTGAAAGATTATTTTCCACAGCAGGTATGATGATGGCAAAAACACCTACACCATTCGAAACTGATGTGATGCAAGCGTGATTATGTTTGAATTCTTGGTCATTGAGTAATTTAAAAGTTGAAACTATCAGTGTTTAAAATTATAAATAATCTGTACATGTACAAATATTTTTGTATAAGAGCGTAATAAACATAGCTTTACAAAATTATTCATTATTTTATACCATTTCGTTTATATGTTATGATATGTATTTATTATCGTTATTCAGAATTAAGCGAGACGAGACGAGACAACTGATAACGAGACGAGAACGAGACTTAAACGAGACTTAATTTTTTGGGAATTGGCGAGAGCGAGACGAGATTTTCTATACTTTTGCCTACTCTCGTCTCGTGTGAAGCCCTGGTAAGAGTATTTATTTATTTATAAGAATATTTCGAAATTTAAATCCATTCAATTTTCGAAGAGAATCAAATATGGTGGTATATTAGACGTATTTTGATGACTAAACAAATATTTTAAGTAACCATTAAGGGATACTTTGATAGGTGAATTCTTCATTACATGGTTCCTTTTCGGACTTTCTCCGACAAACTCTAAAAAATACCTATGAAATGAAAATTTTCATTATTTTGTAACAATTGTAATTGTAAGCAATATATAGAACAATATTGCCTAATAATCAGTAACGAAACAACAACAAAGATAACACATCTATATATTAAGTCTCCAAAACGTTACAGTTATACTAAATCAGACTCCTTCATCAAACAAGCGAAATTCTTCAGAATTATTTTTGTTGACAGTTGTTATGGAACTTGTCATAAAATTTGGGAGAGTAAAACCCAGAAAAGAACCATTTAGTAAGACATTTTCAGATTAGAGATGCTGAAGTAGATTTGTTTGTTCTATACGGAATGAAGACTTTATTGATACCCTGCAACAATGGAGTGAACCTCAGCTTATATTTCTTGAGTTACGGCAATGAGCAAGAATGGTTTAAGTCTCATCAACAACATAAAAATAAATGTCGTTACAATACAAGAGGTGGCTTGATGCCGTGTTGCATATGATATATTATGTTTCTTGATGGAAAACTTGAAAACATGCAAACTAAAGGTTACACCATTATTGCAGAACATCGTCTTGAATAGTCCAGGTTACTATTTAATTCAATCTTACAACAAAGAACTTTTCTAGGATTTCAACTGATCAAAAGGTTTTGCTACTCACTGACTGACTGACTCGCTCACTCATCAAAACCTCTAGGTTATTTCCTGAAGTCCTAAAAAGCTGAAGCTAGAATTGGCGCACAAATAAGGGAACAATTAATAATGAGTATATCTCCCACAGTATCCTTTAATGATGACTAAAAAATTAAGAAATCCATAATTTGTAATGTGTTGGTCTGTATATTGAACTAATGAAACTAGGTTACTTTTCTAGGTCGTAGAAATCTAAAATTTGGTATGCAGCCAGCAATCGACAGAAAAATTAAAAAATTGGTTCAAGTACTGACGTGAAGTCAGAAGCTTTTGCGCGTATGTTCTATTGTCCATTCTTCTGTATTGGACACCCTTAATCGAATTTACCATGGTAAATTATGTTGTCCTTTCTCCTGTATTGGACACTCTTAATTCGAATTTACTATGGTAAATTCGAATTGAGTGTCCAATACAGGATAATGGACAACATAATTTACCATGGTAAATTCGATTAAGGGTGTCCAATACAGAAGAATGGACAATAGAACATACGCGCAAAAGCTTCTGACTTCACGTCAGTGCTTGAACCAATTTTTTTTGCGTGATTTTTTTTAAATTTTCTAGGGGTACGATTCTTAAAATTTGTTTTTCGTAATTTTTTTCAAATTTTCTAGGGGTACGGTTCTTACAAAATTTTAAACACGTCTTTATGTTGATTTTCTACTACTAGTTACAAAGCGCCATTTCGATCGAATATTAATTTTTTGAGTTATTAAGGAAATAATATTCCAGGTGGGTATAACTCGGAAACCGTTAGACCGATTATGCCCAAAACCGAACTCAACTCTCCCTTTCGGATACGCAACCTACCCTGAATATTACAAGTCCCTATCTCCTTTCGTTCGAAAGTTATCGAGGCAACGGTCACCCATCTACTGAACTCTCACAAGAATGCTCGAATCTCCAACAATATTTAACCGATCGTATTAAAACTTGAAACTTGGCAGAAGAGTTTGGTTATGAAGGCTATTGTAAAATTTCAGCAATTTTGAACGAATAGTTACTGATATATAGAACTTTTTTTTTTTATTTTCTATGATTTATTAAAAATTTTCTACCAATGCTATCCTCACCAAATTTAGTAAACGTTTTCGCGTTGGCATTCTACAACTAATAACAATATTTGAATTCAATCGGTTCAGTATGTTTTGAGTTAATGAGGAACAAAAAACCACCAAATTTCAGAAAATTTCAGATGGCTATAACTCTAAAACCGTTGGGATGATTATGCTCATGAACAAACTAAAATGTCGCGTTCTGGTGCACATCCTAACCTGAAAATTTCAAGCCGCTATCTCATTCCGTTCTCAAGTTATCGTGACAACAAAAATATTTTTTAATAATTTTTTTAAAATTTTCTAGCCATACGATTCGTACAAAATTTCACGAACGTGCTTAGGTTCATATTCTACAACTACCCACCAAGTTTCAATTCGATCGGATTCATATTGGTTGAAAACAAAATTATTACTCGGAAACCACTGGGCTGATTATGCCCATAAACGAACTTGTTTGTCGTATTGGGATGCGCCACCCACCCTGAAAATTTCAAGTCGCTGGCTCTTTTCGTTTTCAAGTTATCGTGGCAACAGACGGCCGGACGGCCGGACAGAATCAAATTTGACCTCGAATTCTTCATTGGGGAGTCGAACTTAATCGTTTGAGACCATTTTTTTCAAAAAATTCGAAAGTTACAGACATTTGGGCAAAACTATCACGCGCTGTTCCCCAGAACATACGCGCAAAAATCTGTAACTTTTACCCTCCGACACCCATAAAGAGAGGTGTAAGTATGTATATTAAACTTATGAAACTAAGGTACTTTACGAAGTCCTAGAAATCTGAAATGTTATGCTATGCAAACTAGAATAAGCGAAAAACCAATAGAAAAATCAACAAATCTTTAACTTTCACCTTCCAAACCTAATAATGGGGGATGCTGTATTTTAAACTAATAAAACTATTTCCTGAAGAACTAGGGACCTGAAAGTTGGTATGCAAGTTAAGATACAAAGAACAACAAAAAATTGGAAATCCGCAACATTACTCTGTAATCCCTCTGTTTTTGGGTATTATAGGGACTTGTCCCTCTGCCCTTGACATTATCTAATAATGATAACTTTTTCACTTTGGAAGATCCGCTTCTGAATATGGTGGCTTATTTTAAATTAAGACCCAAGGAGCTTTCCTATTTATGGCTGATCAGAGAGCTTTGGAGAACCTCAGTATAACTGGAATATCCATCGATCATGAGCTAGCAGGAACACATATCACGCCAACAGACCAAAGAAGAGTTGGTAGAGAGATAAGAAAAGCACAACTGAAGACACTGCTCGAAAATCACATGAGTAAACACCTGCACTCCATATATTTCAAGAGTTTGAAAGATCAGGGCCTGTCGGAAGAATTATCCTTCGACTTTTTTAAGTCCGTTGGGCTCAAGTCGGAAACCGGGAGATTTGTGATGGCTTGTCAAGACAGGGTGATAAATACCAGATGGTATAATCTAGAACACCATGAAAGTGGACACCTCCACAACGTGTAGAGCATGCCATAGCCAGGAAACTGTTATGCACACTCTGTCTGCTTGCAGAGTCCATGCTCCATCAGGATATGTGGAAAGGCACCCAAGGCATAAAGTTAGAATGGTCATTCTATTCATAGGATGCCTATGCGGAATGAGAGTGAACTACGTGGCAGAGTTGCGGATAATTCCGGCCTGTAGATGCCTGGCCGAGGAATTGGCACACATACTGCAGAAAGCAGTGTTGCTCGGATCACTTTGATTCATCAGGTCCAATCAACTGTGAATGCCGCCTTGCAGCGCATCTCTTTTGTTAAGGGTCGCTGTAAGGGCAGGACGAAGAACTACTCCAAGGAACGTGCGAGAGGTTTTTAACCAATCAACAAATGGAGTCAAACATTCCTGAGAGAAGTGGAACCTCTCAGGGGGGGGCTATAAAAGGTTTTTTCTCTCGAGCGGACAAAAAAAACTGTTTCACTTTGAAATCTTGCAAGACTTGGCAACCAATTTTACATGAGATGTTTTTGGTTGGATAGCATTTATCCCGCAACACCTGATGAACCACTGGGTTAAAGCGTAGTGCAGTCATTCAACCTATCATGTTCATTGTTTAGGTCCGTATTGATTGTATTGTTGCATTAATGTCGATTTCGTGATATACATACTCATATTTTGAATAATGGACTTTCTGTATTGCGGTTTAAAAAAGCCTTAATTTTGAATAGTTTCATTATTCAGAATTATAATCTTTTCACTCTGCGAGTATCTCCCGACTTTCTCGCTAGAATGAGACGTCTGATTCGCCGCGTTTCGTTCGATAAGAAAAGGCAGGCAACGTTTCGTGCCGCTCGAGGTTCTTCGCAGACGTATGGACATTACCAACCATTTCGAATTTTAATGTGTTCGGGCGCGACGACAGCAGTGCATAATGTGCATCGTTCGGGGTTAATTAGACAGAAGGGATAAGCCGAAGGGGTGGAGGAGGTGGTATTCGCCCTGGCACGGGGTATCACCGATATTAGCGCTATGCAGCAGGGCCAGGAAGTTCACGTGTGTTAAAAGTCGAACGTAGACCCTCTCGCATATTAGGGGGGCATGAATTCAAGCCTCGGAGCTCATTCCTGGAACCAATTGAGCAACACCTTCAGTTCTTACTCCGTCTACACTTTGGATCGTTAGCTAAAACGAACGATCAAACTATCGTTGTAATTTACGGCTATTTTCGATCATCAATTCAAATTATGGTTAAGAACCGTGCTCTTTATGCGAAAGTATCATGTCAAAATTGAAGACACTTTTTATCAACCTGAATTTGTTCTTCGGGCTTTGTGTCCTGAGCTGTAGGATTAAAATACTCAAAGTACACAAAACAAGTAGATTTAAACAATACTTCACAATATGATATGTGGTTTATGTACAGCGTGTTATTGAATACGTGTAACAAGTTTACAGGGAATGTAGGAAGTGCAACAGTAGATGGGAATTTTCCTATAGACATGTCGTTAAAGTTGTTGCTTCGTAAGAGTCTACGAAAATGTACTTTGAGGGTGTAATGCTTGGATACTGATCGTCTTTTTCGGCAGTGATTGTAGATTTAGGCAAAAGGACGTGATAATTATTTTTGTGCATCTCGTATTAAACCATAAGGAAAAATATATATTTTGGAATAAGTACTATAAACATTAATTTCTATGTATGCGATTCTGTAGTACCTATCTATAATTTCAATTTCATTAACCGAACTAGTTCTAGAAGAAGGAGGAGATTGTCCTCCGAAACGTTGGCATTGTTAGGAGTTGATTATTATTACGAATGAAAAGTCCAAGTACCCATTATCGTCATATTGAAATTCATTTCTATGATATTTGGAACTTGAATTCCTACCATTGAAATATCGTGGAAACCTTGGGTCTAATCAAATATAAATACAGGGTGATTTCTGACCAATGACCCATCGGCAAGGGGTAATAGAGAACCATATTAGGAGTCAGAAAGAGGCGCCCAAACATCTCCTATACCTACTAGTTTCTGAGGTACAGGTTGTGTCCTGAAAATCATATAAATTCCAAACCCCAAAAAGTTGATAACTATTGAATCGACCATGATAATATTTAATCAGCTTATTGTATTTCGTACACTTAAAAGAATCCGGAAGCGAAAACTAAAAAAATCAGTACGGCACTAGAACATTATTTATTTACGTCCGGCTACCAAAACATCACTCTGTACATGAAAAAAAAGTTTGTTGTCAGTTTCGTGAAGAATTGTACATTTTTTTTCTACGGAGTGGCATCATCTTAAAACATAATATCTCGTTTTTTGGTGTTCCTGTTCTCCGGAACAGAGTGCTTATTAATTTGCCCAAATGTCTGTAATTTTAAAATGTTTGAATGAAAATGGTATTAAACGATTTGGTTAGACTCACTGATAAAGAATTCGTGGTCAAAATCATTCCTGTCCTGCCGGTCCAGCCGTTAAGATGATCACAAAGTGGCGAAAAAAATTTCAAAAATGTTAAAATTTCGTTTCCTCAATAACTCGAAGACCACTGATCTGATTGAATTGAAACTGAGCAGTTAGATGCAAAAGACCAAAGTAAACAGTTTTGCAACATTTCGTAAGGATCACATGACAAGAAAAAATTCGAAAAATTACTACTATTTTGCGGAATATTTTACTTGAAATTCCGAAACCTATATTCTTGAAGTTCATTCTGCCCATTCCGGGCATTTTAATGCATATGCGCAGATGAGATATGATTTAACTGCTGGAGTTTTAGTCTGAGAGGATTGGGATTTTGGGGTGGAGGATGCTATTCCTCGATAAAATTCCCTGGTCTGTGCCTTCGTGGATTGAAGCTGCGATATCTTCTGTACCACTAGGGTTGGAGAATCGAAGTTTTTTGTGAGGTGTGTGATTTTGAGTAGACTCTCAGCCACGAGTGGATTGCGCATGCGAAGAGGAGAACTGTCGTTTTTTATGTTGTATGGTTCATGTTGGGTGCGGTTTACTTCTAGCGGTCATGGATTTGGTGCTGAGCTGATATAAAGAGGTTTTGGGAGAAATTTCATGGCAATTCTGTGCACCGACAAGTCAGTTTCGAGAAAATAACATTGTCTCCGAGTTGAATCTGGGGTCCCATAACCGCATTTTTTTTATTTCTATCTAAAACTAAAACTAATAGCCAGACTGTACCAATAGCCAGATTTGCTAAAGGAACTTGAAAAAATACAGAAAAGCACTGACGTGAATTCAGTACTCTTTGGCGCACGTGTTCATGGTAGCTAATTTGAATTGAATGATGAGTGTTTCAAGCTCAGTGAATAGAACGAGACGGAGATCAACCCAGAGAGTAATGGACACCATTCACTGTCAGGTCATAAATTAACAGTGCGGTGTCTAATCTGGCATAAGGATAGAGTAACAAAGTTGACAAAGAACACAACTGACTCTCCTTACTCGCACAAGCTCCTAGAAGCTTCTGAGGGATCTCCTTGGGGAAGACTTGGGAGGATCAGTATAATCATAATCATGTTTATAGCACGCGTGCCAATTGCAGATTGACTTCACAATGAAAGAAAAAGGCTAAGGAAGCATTGACGTGGGATCAATCTGCTTTGGCGCGCGTGTTATAGATAGACATGATTATGATTATACTGACCCTCCCAAGTCTTTCCCAAGGAGATCTCTCAGGAGCTCCTAGAAGCTTGTGCGACTAAGGAGAGTCAGTTGTGTTTTTTGTCAACTTTGTTACGCTATACTTATGCCAGCTTAGACACAGCACGCTTAATTTACGACCCGACAGTGAATGGTGTCCACTACCCTCTGGGTAGATCTCCGACTTGTTCTATCCACTGAGCTTGAAACACTCATCATTCAATTCAAATTAGCCAACGTGAACTCGCGCGCCGAAGAGTACTGACTTCACGTCCGTGCTTTTTTATATTTTATTGTTAGTGATTGTTTGCAGATAAGTTTCAAATTTAAACTTTAAATTCTCAATAAGTATTGGGCGGAATTATAAAATTCATAAATTATTGCATAGAGAATTTAAATAGTATGTGGTGATCCTCATCTTCGCTTGGGGAAGAAAGAGTTGGGGTCTGTTTCGTCTTCAGTTCGCCACCCTGTATATTACATTTATCAGTCACATAAAAATGAATGCATTCATTCCGAATATTCGAAAGAAGCGAAAGCATCAGAATCGCAGATTTAGTACGAATTTTCCACAATATATTATGTTTCAGTCCCAAAATCTGGCCATGCAACTAACTTTCCTATTTGCGAGTTCAAAAATAAGAGAGCACTCTGCGAATATTTGTGGAGTATCCCACAAAATACCGTCAGGCACAATATGACGTCAACCGTCTTCAAATAATATTTAGTCAAAGGTTGTGCGGTCTAACCCGCTCAGTCTACGATCGATGCCGGCAAACATCGCAAGAAGCTCTGATGTGGTCTGTGGCGTACTTCATAAACCGCCTTTTACTCTGGCCGTCAACTAATTTCGAAGCCTGCTCCCATTCCGCGAACAAACAATAAAATACGTATTGTGGCACATGCCATTCAGACCCCGACAGACGCATGTAGATCCGTACCTCCGGGTATGGGGTACTTGTTTGAAATTTTGGGCTGACCCTTATTTGCCGTATGGCAGCAGATTGCTGTTATTGACAATTTTACGTAGAGAAGGGCTTCCTTGGACGTCTACTAGTTTAGTGGTTTCCATTTGATATTTAAATTCGTCTGTATTATTTAAACTCAGGAATAAATAATCGGGATGGCTGTAACACAATTAGATCCTATTTATCGGAAATTTTACTAAGCTTTTGAACAGAATCTTGTTCTTCTTCAGGGTTAGGTAAAAATGGTATAACAGGATGTGAACTTCTCTTATGATATAAATCAAAAAAATCACTGAAGTGATGACAGTACTCTTTGGCGTGATTGTTAACGTTGCCTAATTGGATTTGAATGATGGGTGTTTCAAGCTCAGTGGATTGAACGAGCCGGAGATCTACCCAGAGGGTAGTGGACACCACTCACTGTCAGGTTTAACATGAACAGTGCTGTGTCTAAGCTGGCATAAGGATAGAGTAACAAAATTGACAAATAACACAACTAAGTCTCCTCAGTCGCACAAGCTCCTAGGAGCTTCTGAGGGATCTCCTTGGGGCATGGTCAGTATAATCATAATCATGTAATCATGCGCGCCAAAGTAGATTGACCCCACGTCAATGCTATTATAGCCTTTTTCTTTAATTGTGAAGTCAATCTGAATTTGGCGCGAGTGCTATAAACATGATTATGAAAAATACTGCCCCTTCCCTGACTTCCACAAGGAGTTCACTCAGAAGCTCTTAGAGCTTGCGCGACTAAGGAGAGTTAGTTGTGTTCTTTGTCAACTTTGTTACTCTATCCTTAAGCCAGCTTAGACACAAAACTGTTCATTTTTGACCCGACAGTGAATGGTTTCCACTACCCTCTTCGTAGACCTCCAGCTTGTTCTATCCACTGAGCTGGAAATACTCATCATTCAATTCAAATTAGCCAACGTGAACACGCGTGCCAAAGAGTACTGACTTCACTTCAGTGCTTTTGTTATTTATATCATAAGAGAAGTTCACATCTTGTTACTAACTCTGAAGTCCCCCTTTGTTACTCTATCCTTAAGGCAGCTCAGACACAGCACTGTTTATGAGCCGACAGTGAATGGTGCTTAATAACCTCTGGATAGATCTCCGGTTCGTTCTATCCACTGAGCTTGAAACACCATCAGTCAATTCAAATTAGCTAACGCGAAAATGCGCGCCAAAGAGTACTGATTTCACGTCAGTGCCTTTAACAAATCTTGCAATCGATACAGTCTGGCTATTAGTTTTAACCTAGATGGAAAGAAAAAGAATGTGGTTATGGTACTCTCGCTAGAAACGCAATTACTTACGCCTATTCTACAAATCCGAACGTAATTTGATATAGATCTTACAAATATATTTTTATCTATGAATTGGCGCCAGGGCCACTGGCCACGATACAAAAATTTCAACTAGGAAACAATGCTATATCCTCGAAATTGACTTGTCCGTGCACAGAATTGCCATGAATATACTTTTAAAATCTGACAATTACGGCTCAGCAGCAGACCCATGACTGATAGTCCTAAACCACTCCCAACATAACCCATAAAACCCAAAAACACTTCTCCTCTGCGCATTTGCAATCCACCCGCAGCTGAAAGTCCTCTCAAAATCACACAACTCACAAAAAACTCCGATTCTCCAACACTAGTCGTTCAGGAGATATCGCACTTTGGATCCACGCATGAGCGGATCCTCACCAGTGGATTCTACGCAGGATTATTACCCTCTAACCCAAAACTGCAATCCTCTCAGGCGAAACCTCCAGCAGTTGAATCACTTCTCATCTGCGCATTCGCATAGCGAAATATACCTGGATGGGGAAGCATGAACTTACAAAACAGATTTCGGAATTTGAAGCAAAATATTTCGCAAAATAGAAGTAATTTTTTGACTTTATTTTTGTCATGTGATTTCGGAAAAGTGTTCGCTTCGGTCTTTTGCATCTTACTACTGATTCAATCAGATAAGTATTATTCGAGTTATTGTAGAAAAAAATTTTCGAAGTGTTTTTTTTCCACTTTATAACATATTAAGTTCATGATTCTACAATTCGATGCTAAATTTCAGATAGATAGAGTGATTGCGTCCTGAAACATTCATTAAAAATGATTTAACTAGAAACGGCCATAACTCCAAAACCGCCTGGTGGATTTCGCCTGTTAACGAACTTGTCCAAAACATTTACGCTCCAAAACTACTCTGCAAATATCAATCTCTTCTAACTCCTTTCGTTCGAGAGTTATCGTGCTAATGGCTGGACCGGACGGACAGAATTGCATTTGACCTCAGATTATTCATCATGGCGTCGAACTCAATCGTTTGAGACCATTTTCCTCAAAAAATTCGAAAAAAACAGACATTGTGTCAAAATCATTGCGCGCAAAAATTATCGATCTTGCACAATCGATTAACTTTGGAGAAAAAAGTTGGAAGCTCCATTCAATCAGCTGCTGTCACAAAGGATAATCAGTCATAAATTTATTAAAACATTCCTAGATCACACTGAAAAACACCAAAAATTATCAATTATCCGACAATTATCAAAATTCTGAAGATGTGTCCACAAGCACAGCTGGGGCCACTGAAGAAGAGTACATCTAGAACTAAGTACTCAGCACTCAATAAAAATGCTTCCAAATCTCGAGTACTAAGCACTTCATGAAAGCAATTCGATTTTTCGAGCACTAGCACTGAGCACTTTCAGAAAACAGTTGGAAGTGAGGTTATTCTCCGAATTGTTAGATAAAATTGTATTCAATTGGAGAAACATGTAAACATACAAACTAACCTACCTCATATGTGTCATTTACAGATAAGAAATGTAGTGCAGCGAAATGAATTTCCGGAAAATTAACGATGTCAAAATTAGTTAGTTATTCTCTCACAGGCTGAAAATGTCTTTATTATTTGAGGAAATGATGATACAATGAATAAAGATATGAATTCCATAAGCGTCTCAGTTGTTTCTGCAAATGCAAAATGTACTTCCCATTTTTAAAATTGGGTAAAACCCGAAGCATATATGGCAACATAGTATTATAATGTGACACTTAGACCAAGTGTTTTCTTCTTTTCGAAAAAACTTCACTTATATCTTCTTCATAAACGATCCACATAACAATGCTTTGATACCAAATACATTTCAGGAGTTGTCAATATTCACATATCCACGCACCGTTATATAAATCAACAACCAACAACTTATAATTGCAAATTCCGTCCATGCCTCAATTGATCACCCTGGTATACATTAACATCTTCAGAGCGTCGGCGTCTATTCGTGTTACGAAATATCGGAAAGGATTAGTACTTAATAATCCTCGGAAGTGATTGGAAGCACTTGGGGGATTATTAAGCAATAAGCCTTTTCATGGAGTGCTTAAATTACTAAGCATTGGTTCTAAAAAGTACATAGCACAGTACTCGGATCCACAAAAAGGCTTCAAGGGCTATCACACGCACTAAGCAGAATGTCTTGGCTGATACACAAATGTAGATCAATATTTCAGCATGTTTTTACGAGAAACATTAGGACAATTCTGTATATAGGAACATGTCTCACTACTTAAGGAAGTAAAAGGTTATATTAACATCGTTGGTCATGTAGTTCTTTCCTATTGCCTTCATAAACTACATCATCAAAATGATCCAATTCTAAATTTTCTGAAACATCATCCACAATATTTGCACATCAATTATTATTCAATATGCAACAAGTCAATGTTATTTTTGGTATCAAAACAGTCTCGTATATATTCACAAATTCAAGATGCGAAACCTTGTTTTCCAACACAAAATATTTTCTTAGTACGAACTATATAAACAAATTAGAACGGAAATAAATATCACGTATATAAGATGACATGGATGAACAGTGAGCACAGATAGAACACAGACAGATAGAATTGGCATTCTCTGAAACATAGAAGTACGATGTATTATGTAATTTTGAAAAAAATCATATCTCCGTAAGTATTAGCTTGTTAGAGTTGAAAATGACATCAGTGGATTCTTATGATGGAACTGCAATTTAAAAAATTGAATTTGAAATTTCTAATTTAAAAAAAAATTTGTTTTTCGTTTCTCTGAAATCGTTGGGCCAATTGAGCCCAGTAATGAATTTAACCGAGATATTTATACCCCAAACCTACTCTGAAAATTTTGACCGTGTAGCTCATTCCGTTCGAGAGTTATCGTGCCTACGGTCAGCCGGACCGGCCGGCCTTAGATTTTTGTCATTTTACGGGTATCAATACAAAACTCCGCATGCATATAAAAGTCGTGATTCTACAAGTTGGTGCTAAATTTCAGATTGATCGAGCGATCGGTTTCAGAAATGTTCATAAAAAATGGTTTTTCTAAAAAAAACGGCCATAACTCCGAAACGGCTTAGTGGATTTTGCCCGTTAACGAACTCGTCCGAGATATCTACGCTCCAAACCCACCCTGCAAATTTCAATTCTCTAAATCCTTTCGTTCGAGAGTTACCGTGCCTACTGCCGGTCGGACATAATTGATTTTGGACACGGATTCTTGATCGGTGAGTCGAACCAAATCGTTTAAGATCATTTTCATCCATAAATTCTAAAATTACAGACATTTGGTCAAATTGATAAGCACTCTGTTCCGAGGAACAAGAGCGCCAAAAACAAGTTATGTCGTAATGTTGGGGACAATTTTCTCAGCTTATCGATACCCCTCCTTCACATTAGTTGCTTACTCAAATTGTCAGCTTGATAATGAATTAAGGAAAGTTAGAAACTATAAGAGTATTTTAATTTCAATCAAGTATTTCGAAAATACGCATTCTGCATTACGTACCTCAAATTAAAAAAAAAATTATTTCGTATTTGAAAAACAAACATAACTATTATTTTCATTTGCTACTTAAATACATTTTATGAACTATTTTACACTTCTCTGATTACTAGTATTATTATTACGAGTACAAATTGATAAATACCTGGGAAAATTGGGAAGGATTCTCAAGGAGCCCCTTGTATCATCGTATTCTTATTTATATGTCAGTCGGTATATTCTTCTTGGAATTCTATTGTCGATAGCGATTTATATTCGAAATATATCTACAACGGTGACTCCTTTCGGTTCCCAACATTCGCAATATATTTTCTTAAATGTTACAATCCCCCACTACGTGCCTAGTCATGTATAATTTAGGACCTTGGGTAAATCGTGCGTTCATCTAGCATGGGCCTTCGAGCAGGATGCACGCACCATATGTCCGATCGAGTTTTCCCTAATGTGTCACACAACATGGCTCCATCTATCGTAGTTTCCGAAATTAGATTTTGTTATTTTCTACACATCATCCGAACCATTTGATCTCTGCGCCAAATTATTAGGTACATTATACTGGGATACTATCGTTAAGATGAATTATGATCTTGTTTTTCACGGCGACTATTAATCCAGGAAGAATATCCACCTATTTGTTATCCTCTATGGTGTGGTGCAGTTTTTGGTGCTTAACAAAAAGTTGTTGGAATAGCAGTTTGTTTGATAGCTAACTCTGTCATGGTATCTGAGATCTTCACATTAATCGTTGCACACTTTCAAATTTACGAACTGTTTCAATGAATTTCAACAATTTCGATGAGTTGTTGAAGCGTATATCGTTCTATTCTTGGCATGCTTGTTGTCCTAAACAGAGCGCTGTTATTTCCTACAATTTTTGGCTGAAATGGTCTCAGACGTATAATTTCGATGAAGAGTGCGAGGTGAAACCTAATTCTGTCCGGACGATTACTATCGAACTAAACGAGTTAGGAAGTTTAATTTCGCAGGGTAGGTTTGGATTCCAAATGCACCTGTTAAATTCGTTAATGGGCAAAATCCGAAGAGGGGTTTCTTCGATGTAGCCATCTAAAATTTTTTCAATTACTGGACAGATACTGCTCTGCTCGAACTTAAGCTTGGTTATTCTGAATCTACATTGTTGGCGATTTTGCCGGAAACTAGAAAAATTATAATCCATACAGCGTGCCAGATTTTTTCAGTTGATCAGCAAAATATTTATACAACAATAACAGCGAACACAGAATTTCGATAAGACTTCCTTCTGCATCAACCCCGTGTTTGGCAGTTTCCGCTGACAGTCGGTACGTCGAAACTGTTGAGTGTTGACAGATCGTCACCTCAGAATTATACTTTTGATTGTGCAGTAAACTAAGTTCTGAGAAAAAGAGGAAACAATTTTTGAGGATTATAGCCCTACAGGTAGGAAAGTTACACTCATCTGGAAAGGTAGTGTATAACAGCTTTTGTTACATTAACTTATAATTAAGCTAGAAGATTCAAAATAAGTAGGTGGCGCATAATCGGCCCAACGGTTTCCGAGTAATAACTTTGACATCAACCAATATAGATAAGATTGTATTGAAACTTTGTAGCTAGTTGTAGAATACTAATGCAAAGACTTTTGTGAGAATCGTGTCACTAGAAAAATTAAAAAAGTGTATAAAATACACGATAACCGTAGAACGGAAGGAGATAGTGACTCATTGAAATAAATTCAATATATCAGCAACTATTCGCTGAAAATCTTCGAGAGCGTTCAAAACTGAATTCTAATGCCAAGTTCGGATTTGTGTTGTTGGAGATTCGAGCAGCCTTAGCTGAGTTCAGTCACTTTCGAACGAATAGAGATTTTCAGGGTAGGTTGAGCCAACGGTTTCACAGTTATACCCATCTGGAATATGATTACCTCGATAACTCAAAAAATAACGAGCTGATCGAATTGAAGCTTGCTAACTGATTGTATGATATCGACATAAAGACAGACGTGTTTGAAATTTTGTGAGGATCGTACCACTATAAAATTAAAAAAAAAATTACGAAAAAATATTATGTATCTCACGATTACTTGAGAACGGAGAGAGATATCGACTTGCAATTTTCAGGGTAGGTTGCGCATCCGAATACAACATTTATGTTAGTTAATCAGCGTAATCGGCCAAATTGTTTTGGAGTTATCCTCATCTGAAATTTTGTTGTTATTTCCTCTATAACTCATAATATCAAACTCTGATCCATTTAAAACTCGGTGATTACTTGTATAATTCCGACCCACTAATTTTCTCCAAGTTTCGTGAATATCGTATCCCGGACTTGCTTGAGGGGAAAGTATTTTCGTATTTCAATTCCAATAGAATACATAATATGTGAGAATTAGAAATTCTGTGATCATAGATGATTCTCTCGTTACACTGAAGTCTGTCATTAAAAAGGTATGTAATGTATTAATATATTATGAAAGCTGGGAAAACAGTTTAGATCGATGCTAAATTCGTAGGAGAGTGTCCAATAGAGGTGAGTAGACAATAGAACGTACGCGCAAAAGCACCTGGCTTTACGTCAGTGCTTGGACCAAATATTAATTTTATAGATATTTTTCAGAGTTTAGAAGAGAGAACCTAGACAGGAATCATTTAATAATGAATATATCTACAAAAGTATCATTTTATGATGCGAATCAGTGAACATTTTAAACATTGACCTGGGTTGAAAATTCAGCTACACAGTAAAATTTTCATCATAGTTTTTTCAAACGAAAATATTAAACCATTGTATAGAAAATGCAGTGTTTCACTTGAAAATATTCGAATAGGCATAGTGATAGACGAAAAAATCAATGATTTTGGTACATGCTGCTCTCCAAATTCTCCAGTTATAAGGAAACAGCCAGAAGAGTTAATTACTATCGCCGTGGGGGTAATTTGTTTGGAGCAACGTCAACAGTGCACAATATCCCGACACATGTCAACCCAACGTAATACAACCCTGTCTCCAGAGCCCGAAGCGAGTCAAATGCTACCTTCGTAGGAGTCGAAACAATCAACAAGCTCTTGTACCCCCTTTCAGCACTCTCCGACCTGAGAGCGTCCATCTATGTGGTGACGGGCTGTAAATTAGTTCCTAGGCTCCAATAAACATTCCTTGCATAAATTACCTGTATTTTCGGATTAATTACACACTTCACAACAACTTCTCCTTTACCTTAAGAAGTTGCGGATTTCTTACATGGCAGTGAAGTTAATTAACTTTCTCTCAATTTGAGCATCCCTAACGGAGCTCTAGCTAGGATTTTTAATTTTGGTGGAGTCACACCCTGACGAAAGCTAGAAATTTTACAATATTGCATATAGGCGTACCTTTACAATGAGCTCAGTGTAAAGTGTATTGAGGAAATTTGTAGAATTCCAGAGAAGGTAGAATTGAGCATTTCATAAGAGTTGGAGGAAAATCCTCATTTATCTGCAAGAGAAATGGCGGCAAATAACAATATACCGTAGAAATCGGATTTGAGAAAATTTAAACACCTTAAATGGCACCCATTTAAGATTAATTTATAGCACAAACGCAATAGAGATGATTTTGATCGCAGAACTCAGCTTTCCGAACATATGATGATCGTTTGCAATGCTGATGTTTGAATTGAATTTAGTGACGAAGCAACATTTTATATAAATGGAACAGACAAAACTGTCGCTTTTAGTCAGATCACAATCCAAACTGGATGATGGAGGCACATACACAATTTCCTGAAAAAGTTAATGTATGGGTTGGAACTGCGTAGTAACAGGGTTATAATTTATAATAAATATTGGGATTTATTACGGGATGACCTGATTCCAAATCGCATTGAATACAATCCGGTGTTCAGTAAAACGTGCCAAGAGGGTTCTAAAAGCTGTACAAGTAGCAAATGGTTGGTTTTCAATAGTGAAAGACATAGCTGTCCTGTACGTCTTTTTCATAAACTGATATCAAAACGAGGCGACAATAATACCTCACCACGACTGTTCTTAAAACCAAATCGATACCGAAAAAATGAAAATTGGTTCAAACCCTGCGGACAGGAGCTTTGGCGCTCTTGTTCAAACTTTGAGAAATCATATCTCCGAAATTATTGGTCTCTTGGAATGATATAAATGGATTCTTATGATAGAACTGTATCACGAAAAAAATTGAATTCAAACATACCGATTCTCCCCAATAAGGAACTTATCTGAGATATTGAATCCTCAAGTCTATGAAAATTATATTATATCAATTAAAACATAGACAATATTGCAGTTTTGTTTTCACTGTAGATATTCTGAACCCAATTTGATTATCCGCCGTATTCACAAAGCATTCAATCTCCTTTCCTAACTGAGTCCTAACTGAGGTCCTCAGTTAAGTATAAATTTGAATCGCAACGTCAGTTAACGTGATAATTAATGTGAAACAGGCCTGTTTCACCACCGTTAAATACGTTAACTGAGGTTGTGATTCAAATTTATCCTTAATTAAGGACCTCAGTTAGGACTTAACGGAGATTGAGTGCCTTGTGAATACGGCGGTATGTATCTTACCAAGGAATATATTTCCATCATGATATGGATTATCCACGGGCATTATCTTATCACCTTAAAAGTATAATATCATATCATGCTCATTATTCTACGATAGATGAGGTTATTTCATTGGTCATTTTGTATTCAATCCTCCTTTGTTTTCTAGAACAGGAGGTGTATTTTATATCAAGAATAACGAACCAGAAATAATTTTGACATTTATCTCTCATAGGAAAATAAGATGACATGTAAGAACACAGATCATATAATAATTCATAGATCGAATAATTAAGTACAGCATTCTGTGAAAACATAGAAGTACGATTCATTATTGAAATTTCGAAAAATCATATCTCCGAAAGTATTGGTTTGAAAGATTCGAAAATGATATCAATGGATTTTTATCGTGAAACCGCATCTTATAATGCCTTTGAAATTTGTAATCCAAACAAAATTTGTTTTTCGTTACTCCGGAACCATCAGGCCGATTTTTCCCAATAAAGAACCGAAATATTTATCTCCTAGCCTAGCTCATTCTGTTCGAGAGTTATTGTAGAAATAATATTCGAAAATTTAGAATTTTTTTTTGGCACTTTACAGCAACCCGATCAACACAAAACTTCGCATGCATATAAAGGTCATTATTCTACAATTTGATGCTAAATTTTAGATAAGTCGAGTAATCGGAAATATTCAAAAAAAAATGTTTTTACTAATAAGGGCCATAACTCCGAAACCGCTTGGTGGATTTCGCCCGTTAACAAACTCGTCGGAGATATTTATGCTTCAAGCCTACCCTGCAAATTTCAATCCGCTATCTCCTTTCGTTCGAGAGTTATCGTGTTAACGGATGGACGGCCGGACAGAATCGATTTCGACCACGGATTCTTGATCAGTGAGTCTAATCAAATCGTTTAAGACCATTTTCAGAAAAAATTCGAAAATTACAGACTTTAGGGCAAATTGATAAGCACTCTGTTCCGAGGAACAAGAGCGCCAAACATGGTAGGATGATGTTCCTGTAGGTAGAATTACTATGAGTGGATGTGGATCAGTGAATGGACTAAATCTGCTGCTGAGGCAATTGGCTTGAATGTTAAAGTTAAAAATTGGTTCAAGCCCTGTGGACAGGAGCTTTATGGCGCTCCTGTTCAAACAGACAAATTATATCTCCGAACGTATTGGTTTCTCAGAGTTGTGAATTTTAACAATCGATTCGTATGATAGAACTGCATCATGAAAGAGATTAAATAAAAAAAAAGTGTCGTTAAAAATAATAGTTTATTTATCAAGATTGAAAGAGCAATCTGAGAATGAGAACTGCACCATGGAAGAAATGAAATTAAAATACCTGAAATGAATTTGACTCTCTCCTGTAGAACAGGTTGATATGTACGAGTATGAACACAGATCATATAATAAAGCTTAAAAAGAATAATTATAACATTCTGTGAAAACATAGAAGTACGATTCATTACCTATTGACATTACGAAAAATCATATCTCTGAAAGTATTAGCTTGTTGGAGTTGAAAATGGATTTTTATTGTGAAACTGCATCTTAAATAAACCTGAATTTGAAATTTGTTTTAAAAAAAAAAATTTTTTTTTCGTTACTCCGAAACCATCTCGCCTATTTTGCCCAATAACGAACTCAACCGAGATATTCATCTCCCTAACCTACTCTGAAAATTTCAACTGCCTAGCTCATTCCGCTCGAGAGTTATTGTAGAAAAATTGTTTAAAATTGTCAAAATTTTTTTTTCACACTTTGCGGTAACCTGGTCAATACAAAACTTCATACGCGTATAAAAGTCATGATTCTACAATTTGATGCTAAATTTCAGATAGCTCGAGTGATCGATTTCGGAAATATTCATAAAAAATGTTTTTACTAAAATTGGCCATAACTCCGAAACCGCTTCATGGATTCCACCCATTGACGAACTTGTCCAGGATATTTACGCTCCAAACCCACCTTGCAAATTTCAATCCTCTAACTCCTTTCGTTCGAGAGTTATCGTGCCTATGGCCGGCCGGACAGAATCGATTTCGACCTCAGATTCTTGATCAGTGAGTCGAACCAAATCGTTTGATACCATTTTCAGCCACAAATTCGAAAATTACAGACATCTGGGCAAATTGATAAGCACTCAGTTCCGAGGAACTAGAGCACCTAAAATGATGCAAAAATTACCTTTTAAAAAAAATGCAATCTACAATGCGTCAATGCTTCAAAAATTGTCATTTAATTTATTTATCAAGATTAAATGAGCAATTAGCAATGATTCAACCTCGTGGAATGGGTTGTTGCAACTCACACTCGGTGCATAGTTTTCACAACT
Organism: Halyzia sedecimguttata; assembly: GCA_937662695.2. Classification (NCBI taxonomy): domain Eukaryota; kingdom Metazoa; phylum Arthropoda; class Insecta; order Coleoptera; family Coccinellidae; genus Halyzia; species Halyzia sedecimguttata. The sequence continues at coordinate 10,487,467 of OW569414.2, read as the reverse complement.
CGAAATACCTAAGGAAAGTATCATCTAAATCTCTAGAGCAATGCGGGAGACAATCATAGCAGATTGTCCATTTATTCCTGATATTTGAGTAGGTAGTGGATTACGAACAAAATATTTTAATAGCTCAAAATATATTAATAAAATGCTATCCTCTTTTCATGATTTAAAATTTAATAGTTCATACCACGAATACATTCTTTTCTGAATTATGAACCTTAACTCAAAAAAAAATGTTTGATACACTAATGTAGATCCATATTTCAGTATTTTTTTTGCTAGCAACATTATGAAAATACTGTATATAGGAACATGTCTCACTACCACTACTTAAGGAAGTGAAAGGTAATATTAACCTCAGTGGTCAACGAACAGTAATTTGTTTTGATGATTCCATTATGTTCTTCTCTCCTATTGCCTCCACAAACTACATCAAAACAGTCTTGTATATATTCACAAATTCAAGAATCGTATACTTGCTTTCCAAGAGAAAATATTTTCAAACTACGAATTGACAATCTTAAATAGCTAGAAACGATGACATTTATGAATAGTGATCACAGACAGATTCTGTGTTCACATTCTGCGAATACATAGAACTTACGATGTATTATTGAAACTTTGAAACATAGTATCTCCCAAAGTATTAGCTTGTGAGAGTTGAAAATGATAACAATGAATTCTTATGATGAAATTGCATCTTAAAAAAAATTAATTCAAAAGTTGTAATGTAAAAAAAAATATTTTTTTTCGTTACTCCGAAACTATTAGACCGATTTTGTCCAATAACAAACTTAACCAAGATAGTTATCCCTCAAACCTACATTGAAAATTTCAACTGTCTAGCTCTTTCCGTTCGAGAGTTATCGTGTTAACGGCCGGCCGGACAGAATCGATTTCGACCACGGATTCTTGAACATCGTTCAAGACCATTTTCAGCCAAAAATTCGAAAATTACAGACATATGGGCAAATTGATAAGCACTATGTTCCGAGGAACAAGAGCGCCAAAAAATCAATCGAATAGATCAACTGCTGTTAACGAATTTGCAAAAAGTGGCGTAGAAGAATAACAACTGCTGAAAATTACTGGTCATACCAATCAAAATTTAATAAAACCATACTTAAATCTCGATCAAGAACACCACACCATGATCATAAATACTTTTCTTCAATAGTAGAGAACAGCAACGAATCTAATGTTGAGTTGAATTTTAATAACTGTACTTTCACTAACTGTGCTTTCAATAAATAAATACATGTTGTATTTGTTAATTTATTTTTTCGGCAACCATCCGGGAAGTGGGCACTTCCCGGACGCTTTTTCTTTGAGAAAGAAGCATTTCCCGGCCTAGTCCGGGAAGTACGTACTTCCCGGACTAGGCCGGAACAATCACGCCGTTTTGGTCATTGTAAATATGAAAATCTTGGTAGGTATATTTTTGATAAATGAAGTTACCATAGCACTGAGAAAACGGCTGACAGTTCATATAAAATTAGTTGTCAACATGTGATATTTTCTGTTCTGTTTAATTTGAATAAGATTCAAAATATATAAAAAAGAAATGTGTCGTCTCATTGATTTGTTATTCTACACGGTTGCCGAAAAAATATTGTACGCAACACGCCCGAAAAAGTTTTTTTTGGACTCATAGACTTCCAGGACTCGCTTACGCTCGTCCTAGAATTTTGTCTATTCGTCCAAAAAAACCCTATTTTCCGGACTTGTTACGTAAATTACTATTCTGACAATACAATTATCAACGCTGACAATTTCGAAGGCCTGTAAAATAGTAAGGATCCTTAGCGAAAAGCGGCAAAAAATTATTTAAAGCCAACTACGATGTTAAAATCATTCATAAACACCCTGTATTATAAAATTGATTATCACAGTCACAAACAGAATACGAATCTGAAACATACCCATATTATTATGCATCCAAAAGTCATTAATGTCGTAGTGTGAACGGCACACGTTTATCTCGACTGAGATAAATAGGAAACGTAATAGCTCGTCGAAAAGGCTGAAATGTCAACTTGTTCGAGTAATTCAATAGCAGTTAAATTCCCATCTTCAGTTTGTAATCCCTGTAGCAATCGCTAAATTTATAACAATTTCTAAGGTGTTCATTCAGGCGCAGTTAATTTGGATCTTTGCTCTGTTTCCTATGTACATTCGGGACAATGTGTTAGATGCGATTGCCACCTTTGTTGTCTTTGTAATGGGGAACATGGGATATTACTTCTGTGCTTATTGGAAATGCGATGTGATATACGGTTTAGACGTTTTTTTGCAGAGTAAATTCTGCTATCGAGTGGAGCATTTCATGCTTTTGAACGAGGAAAAGTTTCGTAACTTGTTTGAAAGATTTAGGAATCTTCCTAATGAAACTGGAGTTTTCAAAATTCATTTGAATCATTGTAATATGTATATTCAGTTGAATTGGAATCGCTACACCAAGAAGGGGTAGGAATGTTTGAGAAAACTTGGCTGGAACTACTGAAAATTAGAAACTGATTAACATTAAAAACATCTGACGTGAAGTACAGTGCTTTAGCAATTTAGCAATAATTTACCAATTTCTAAGGTGTTCATTCGCTTCTATCCGAACATCTTTTAGGCAGAAGTACTTGCAAACGAAAGATGCGTGGAAATGAACCCAGAAAGAAACTACCAGAGATGTGATATAGCAATCCACTCTGACAGTCAAACTACTATTAAAGCTCTGAGCTTCCATGTTATCGAGTCCAAGCTAATATGGGAGTGCCGAAGAAAACCCAATGAAGTAGGCAACAACAACAGGGTCTCCTTGGTCTGGGTTCCTGTTCACGAGGGAATTGAAGGAAATGAGGAGGCGAACACATTAACCAAGAAAGGAGCACAAACCCCCTTTTTTGGCCCGGAACCCTGCTGTGGGGTTTGTAGATACACCTTCAAGAGTGAATTTCGGATGTAGGAAGAAACTGAAAGAGGTATTTTCTGGAGATCTCTCCGGAATGTATCACTCCAAAAAATTCCTTCGGAACTCTGACACTGTTAAAACCAAGAAATATATGGACCTCAGTAACAACACGCTGCACCTCCTCACTGGTTTCCTCACAAGGCACTGCGTCCTTAGAAAGCATACTCGTATGATGAGATTAGGGCTAGCAGAAACTGACGAGTACAGTTTGTGTTGGGAGGAAGATGAAACTCCTGATCACCTGATATCGGAATGACTCGCCATCTCAAACCAATGCTTTGGGCAAGAAATCTACAGGAACGAAGACGTAGCCTTCTTGAAGCCATCCCAGATACTTTTTTTTCCAGTTCATCAGAACTGTGGAACTGGAAGGCGAGCTGTAAATGTTGATGAGATTGACAGCTCTGATGGAGGGACACAATAATAGACCTTAAGGTGGCAGTGCAACGTTACCCCCACAACAATATACAAGGTATTCATTCAGGCGTAGTTAATTTGGATCTTTGCTCGGATTCCTATGTACATTCGGGACAATGTGTTAGATGTGACTATTGCCATCTTTGTTGTCTTTGTAATGGGGAACATGACATACTACTTCTGTGCTTATTAGAAATGCTATGTGATATAGGTTTTAGATAGTTTTAGTTGCATAGTAAATTCCGGTTTCGAAGGCTTTCGCAAAATTTCAGCGATATCGGGCGAATTGTTTCTGAGATACAGAATTTTTTTGAATGATTTTTGAAAATTTTTCTAGCGATACGATACTCACGAAATTCTTCAACTCATTACCATTTTTGAATTGCATCGTATGTCGGTGCATTACCTTCATAAGGTCCATCTTCCTAGCAAGTAGGATTAGGCTCTTGACTGGGTTCCTCGCACGGTTTCTGGCACTCAGGATCGTGTCATCACCCCCATAGTGAGGTCTCCATCGAGTGGGGGGGGGGGGGGGGGTTGGACAGTCAAATGACATGTGAAGCTGTTTTGTCTGCCTCCATAAATTTCCTACAAACAGGGTTTCCTTGGAGAATTCTCATATTGTTCAGGTGCTTTTTCAGGGTAAAGTGTCCGGTTAGTAGGTCAGTTACTGTCCTGAGTTTACTCCTACTCAGTAGTAAGACGTTAGTGAGGGGCAGCGTTGCCCCATCAATAACTTACCATGCCACTGGCCCGGAATTTTTTCCAATACTGAGTGTGCTGTAAGGATCCATTTTTCACTGACGCCTTTTGCAGCCAATTTGGTCTGCCCTCTCTAGTTATTGCGTCAGCTCTTTTATTCCTTTCAACCCCTGTGTGCCCCGGCACCCACCCGAACTCATCTCGGTTTCTGGCAGCCAAGATTTCCAGGTGATGTCAGCATTCCAACACAAGCTTGGAGTTAATTCTCCAGCTGGCTCTTGCCTTAAGTTCTACCTGACTGTCCGAGAGAATTTGTTTGTTCGTATTGGAATAAGCCCATGCAAATATTCTCCACGACACATGTCGTCATGGCTACCACTTCCACCTAGACTATAGTGGTGGATTCCGTCATTGAACCATGTTAGTTCACTATGCGCTCTTTTCTCCCCCTCCACGGGGGCTTTAGCCGCAGCTTGAAAGAAGGATCAAATTTGTTAGTTACTGGACTTCAGTCGCTCACCATGTTCAGGATTGGATGACTAATAAGTCCCCCAATCCCAGCGTGTCCGCCTGACCGTTGGCTCCAGGCACCATTTAGCCGCAGCCTGTAGACCCTCAGCCTCGCTTCAGTCCCCAACAGAAGGTGGAGGGAGTCCCACGAGGACCTCCATGGCCGAAGATGGATTACATTTCATTGCTACAGTAACACAAAGCAAGGCCAGCCTCTGAACTTTCTCCAACTCTTGGACGGCCCTGCTCTGGTTCATTTTTGTCCACCACACAGCATCATCATATCTGAGGAAGGGCCTCATATTGCAGTGTAAATACACCTAGTGATTCCCGGGCCCAAGCCCCATGTTTTACCAATTGGCCTGCGAGCAATCATGAGGGTTTTCTTTCCCTTGGCAACTGTTGCTGAGAGTCGTGCGTTCCATGTAAGCTTGGTATCAAGCATAACGCCCAAGTAGCGTACCTCATCAGCCAGGTTCAGTTGCAAACCCATTAGTTTGGGGGCCTTAATTCCCCACAATGTCTTTTTGGCTGACCCTCTAGCACCAGATTTCTACCACTTTCATAGTTTGGCGATTTAACCCTTGGAATCTTTCCTCGGATTAATATGTAGATGTCATTCGCATAACCCTTGGTGTAGAATCCAGTGTTATTCAGTTCCACCAAGAACCCATCTATAACATGGTTCCATAGCAGCAGAGAAATTACTGATCCACCTGCAATAGGTTTCGTCTACTCCATGCTTGTCTGCCGTATTAAGAATGGCATTATAAGTGGCATTGTTAAACGCCCTTTCTATGTCAAGGAAGGTTCCAAGTGCCACTTCCTTGTGCTCAATCATCTCCTCTATCCTAGACGCGAGATGGTGTAAGTACGAGTCACATGATCTAACCACACGGTTAGCATGTTGGATTCAGTGTAGTGGCCTCTCTTTCAGAAAGTTTTGCAGCGCATTAATCCCCGTCAATTTCTCAAGTTTCTTTAAAGTGAAGGACGAGGGAGTAATGGGTCTACCACTCTGTCGAGTTTCCAGTCCTGGGGGATGTATCCAAATGCCACGCTAGCCCGAAAAATTCTGCACCAAAGTGGTCCGATAACGTCCCAGCCCTGCTGCAGTACTATTGGAGAAATCCCGTCTGGTCCAAGTGATTTACCTGGCAAGAATCACTTAATGGCCCATTTTACCCTACCTTACGATAAAACTCTTTTCGCAGTTTACCAACTAGATCTAGAGGTCCTGTTGGGCAGTCCCTCTCAAACCAGTCGGTCAGCCGGTTCGGAGGCCATCACCGATTCTATGGGGTGACTTTGGAGCATAAGTTCCAATATCTCCCTGCTGTCAGCTGTGAATCCACCCCAGGTGGTCTGAGGGTCCCCAGTGGGTTGGCTGGTTCAGGTTACTTCATGTTTTAAGTATCCATGTAGTTCCCATGTCCACAATGTAGAGCTCCGCATGACGTAGTCAGGATATCATACAATGGGGTGCCCCAAGGGCTCTTTCATGGCGCCATTCTGCGATGGTATTCAGCAAGATGCTCCACCTTGGTTTGGGAGACTGATGCCGATGCACCCGATGCTTGCGCACCGGGTGATGGAGTCGTCACTTCCCTACGCCAACATGTTTCAGATGGGTATAACGGGTATAACCCCAAAATAGTTCTGCCGATTATGCCTATAACATAATTTAAATTTCACATTTAGATGCACAACCTGCCGGGAAATTACAAGTCGCTCAAATTATCGTGAGAACGGCCGGTCGGCCGGCCAGACTGAATCAAATTTGATCTCGAATTCATCATCAGTGAGTCGAACCTAATGATCAGAGACCATTTTAGGTTACCCAGAACATGGGACCAACAAGATGTTCGTGGTATTTACCGACACGCGTTTCGGCTTATTGGCTTCTTCAGGGCCATGCAACCTACGAGAAGACGGAAGGAAACGGAACACATAAGTGACACCATAACAGGAGCGAGCATCTAATTTTACCTTGACCAAGGGCATCCATTTAGGAGGAAAACTACAGCATCGACATGGAGGAGGGAGGCAAGGGAAAGCTGAAAAGATCCTAAACACATAAGTGAAGCCACAACCGAACTGAGCCAACAAGCATGAATTTTGTGCCGGCAAGTACCAAAAAAATGCGTATTTATTTTTATCACAGATCTATCATGTTAATAATACAAAATTTCAATTGGGCGTAATCAAAATTTATTGGAATATGCATTTGGATAAATAGGAACGCAAATTCAAAAAACTTCATATTTCGAGATACTAAATCTATCAAATTAATGGCGTCTATTGGTTTATTTCACAGACGCAAAATCAAACTCGTAATAAATCAAACTCATAGCAACGAATAAATGTCTTAATTGAGATGAGGATTTTCCAGAAAAATCGTATTTTCTGCGACAATACAAAATTTATATGGCTGAATATTGTGGATGTCTCATTTTATCATAACCTAAAATATACAAGCAAAATTTTGGGATATTTTGACTCTAACTTCCCGAAATATTGAATACTGTAAATCGAACATTGTATTCTGTTCTGAGGTAAAACAAAAGAAAAGCGCGCAAACCATTTGCAAATCAGAGATTATAGAAAATTAAGTTACCTACGTTACATCATATTTTCAAGAACTCCTTGAAAAGAGAATTACAGGATTATATCGAACACTCAAATGAGTCTACGAACGCCAAACAAAGTTCTAAACCATTACTTTTCACTACTCAACTTTTGAGTTAGTTCGAACAAGAGTTTCAAACTTTGACCTAATTTTTCCGACAACTCCATCATTGTTGAGCCTGCATTTCGTATTTCCTAGAATACAAAAATTTAGAAGCACCTCCGTGATGTACGGACCTTTGGGGCGATTTCTCATTAAATATTAACTATATATTTCACTAATTAGCATAACCTAACTTGAAACAGAAAATGCTACTCCTACTTAGATAGATACATCAATCTCAGATGATGAATTTCAGATAGATCGAGTGATCGGTTCCGGAAATATTCATTAAAAATGTTTTTACTAAAAATGGCCATAACTCCGAAACCGCTTAGTGGATTTCGCCTGTTAGAGAACTGGTCCGAGATTATTTACGCTCCAAACCTACCCTGCAAATTTCAATTCTCTAACTCCTTTCGTTCGAGAGTTATCGTGCCTACGAACGGCCGGACTGTCCGCGGACAGAATTGATGTCGACCACGGATCCTTGATCGGTGAGTCGAAAAAAATCGTTTAACACCATTCTCATCCAAAAATTCGAGAATTACGATATTTGGGCAAATTGATAAGCACTCTGTTCCGAGTAACAAGAGCGTCAATAATGGCGCTGTCTCTACTCTCTAGAAGGTGTTTAGCATATCGATGGTTCAATTTGTAAACCTGCTCCAAAAATGAAAAAACTTTTCAGGGTATCGAAATAATAATTTTGATTTGATTGAATTTATATTTCAGAATTTTGTTGGTCGTTGTTTTACATATGGAAATATAGCACTCTCTCATCAACAAAAATACTTTATTCAAAACCTAATTATGTATTTATAGCCAACACTGACTTAAACAATTAGAATTTGCTTAAAATGAGTTTAGCTGGTTTGCACTCTTAGCCATCGATATGTGGAATATTATTTCTCTATTTCAGTATCGTAATGAGTTCATTCCAGCACTAAAAACAGTGCTGGAATGAACTCATTCCCGCATTGTTTCTATAGTTATATTTTTCGTTTTGTGGTAGTCAGCACTGACATTCGATCCTATCAAATTTCAACACACGTCAATTATTGTCAATTTAGATAATCTGGATAAGGTGAAATTATTGTTGAGAGGAAAGGTTTTATTTTCATTAAAAATAAGGTACTAGAGATTTCCTTCTTGCTAATTTTGAATAATTCATTATATTAGGAAACTGTTCAATCTGATCTCCATGCTCTACGTACAATTCAAATTCCATGATCTGTCAACTTTCGTAACAGTCACACCAACTGCCAAGATACAATACAAAAGTCACTATATGTAGGTATAATCCTAATTTTTCATTAAATTTCAACAGTATTTTACAAAACTTGCCTGAAATAGAGAAAATATCGTCTAATACTCTTTGCAGAAGGCAATTCCAACACTCATGCGTACGAAAACTCGCTCCTTCGTCGCTCGTTTTCGAATTTCGCATTCGTGTTTGAATATCAGCCCATTCTGCAAATTCTTTTAGAATATACTATTCTGTATTTCAGTATCGTACTGAGTTCATTACAGCACTAAAAAAAGTGCTGTAATGAACTCATTCCCGCATAGTTTCTAGTTATATTTCTTTTCTTGGTAGTCAGCACTGATATTCGATCTTATCAAATTTCAACACACGTTATCAATATAATATAATCTGGATATATATTGAATTACTCGTTGAGAGGAAAAGTTTTTCTTTCATTAAAAAATAATGTACTAGAGATTTCCTTCTTGCTAACTTGTAATCTTGAAACAGTTTTAAATCTGATATCCATGCCCTACGTACGATTCAAATTCATATTCCGTAATCTGTAAACTTCAGAAACAGTCACACCAACTGCCAAGATACAATACAAAAGTAACTAGGATGTATAATCCGAATTTTTCATCAAATTTCAACAGTATTTTACTAAACTTGTCTGAAATAGAGAAAATATCGTCTAATACTCGTTGCAGAAGGCAATTTCAAAACGTTTCACATTCGTGTTTGAATAGGAGCCCATTCTGCAACTTGTTTTAGATTATACTATTGTTGTTGTTGTTAATAATGGAATTCTGGTGTTCTATTATCATAGTGTTGAAAGCTCTACCCATTTCATCAAAGTTACTAACAGTATATAAGGGCATGCATGTCATGTCATTATTTTCGACGTTTGGTCTCAAACGATTAGGTTCGACTCATTGATTAAGAATTCGAGATAGAAATCGATTCTCTCCGGCCGGCCGTTCGTTGCGACGATAACTTTCGTACGGAAAAAGAAAGTGACTTGAGGGTAGGTTGCGCATCCGAATGCGACAGTTAAGTTCATTAATGGGTATAATGAGCCGAGCGGGTTCGAGTGGAGAAAGAAAGTGACTTGTTAGGTTCATTAATGTGCCAACCGGTTTCGTGTTATACCCATGTGAAATGTTTTTGTTATTTCCTTTAATACTCAATATAAACAAACCTGGACCCATTTAAACCAGTTGATTACTTGTAACTTGTACTTAAATCGATCAATTTTGTATGAGGCATGAATAGACAATGGAATATGCCCGGAGAAACTCCTAACACGTCATTGCTCTTCAAGAACGATAGAATTATTTTTTATTTTTTATTGATTTTCCCAACGAATTTGTGGTTTTCGGTATATGAAACATTGAAAGTTTGATTCTTCTCCAAATATCCAGCATTTATTCAGATTTTCACCCTATATACCATAATAAATTATATTTTGCATCTTCCGGTTAAATTTTCGGGTATATCTATCATAATGATCGTTTAAGTTGTATTCAATTTCAAGTTTTTGTCCGTTTCAGAAGCACTAGAAATAAACAGGCACAATAAAAAGACATTCTGTTAAATTACCAGACAGGCCTGAACAGATCCCCGCTTCTCAACATTTTCAAACTAAACTTGCATAGAAATAATAATAATAATAATAATAATTTTATTCACACACACATAAAGAGTACAATCCATAAGTAAAACACTGTAAAATAAGTAAAATACAAGCTGTGAATATAATAAATCCACAGAAGCAGCTGGTGCTACTTGTATGTGGACATGGGTTGCATAAATTTTTTGCAGATCACCAATGACAAAATCAATGTACAATCATTCAAGAAAAATTCTTCCGGGAATGGATCAGCGCGGCCAATGACCCACCGCTACGCAAAATTATCAGCTTGCTTGCCTTCCCGCGCATCATGTTCAAGAAGTTCCGGCACACACAAGAGAAAAGACAAACACCACGAAAGTATTGAGAAATACTTGAATGTGTGGTCTACCCATCTCATCATGACACTGTATGTTATCTGAAGCCCCGATCACGCATTAATCCTCCCAAAAGTAACAGCACTAAAATTCCCTCTCAAAATGATCACTATCTAAAGATAAAGTTAAACAAAAACAATCATCGGTATAGTTCATTAAAAATAACATCATAAACAACATGGTTCACCAGCACAATACAATATGAACAGTAGAACATGTGCAACACAACGAAAAACTCTGGCATTAAGCCACAACTAGAACTCCCGACCACCAAACCGTCAACACAACAGTCAGACGAGACCATTAAAATCCCCGCTCTGTTAGAAGCAGGAACCTGAATTTTACCGAAAAATCATCATGAGTGATGAGGCATATTTTCAACTTGGAGACCTTGGAGTTAATGGCCAGAATTGTCGCATTTGGGATTCGAAAAACCCAACCATGATTATAGAAAAGTCTCTCTCATTTAACAGTTTGGTGCGGTTTGTGGGCAAGATGAATCGTTATGCCTCATTTCTTTGAAAGTGGAGCTCTTTCATTGAATCGATTGGGCTATCGAATCATGATTCGTGTTTTTATTCCCAGAATTCGAAGATATGGAAGTGGGCGGTGTTAATTTCAACAAAACTTGCCATACTAGTGGTGAAACCATCGTCAGATATTAGGGGCAATTTGTAACCTTATTTATAAAAAAAATTAGACGGTCGGGATTCACGTAAGGACGTAGTAGAAGGTTAAAATGGACGAAATGCGTAAATTTTGTTTTCCACTTCTGAACGTGAGTATTTTGAGAAAATTGCAGAATAGCGTTAATTTTTCCAGAAATTCATCGATATTTTCGACCACTCAAAACAATCTTAATTCCCAAGAAACGTCAAAAAGTTGATGTCGTGATTACCCGAATTACGTCGAAATTTCCCATATTCATGAAAAACCAAGGGAATTACGGTAAAAATATTATGAAGCATGTCTGTAAATATTGGTAAAAACCATCGTTAATCCAGCTAATGGGCGATTTAAACAAAAACAGAAATTCTAACCGCTACACAGGCTTTCATAATATGATATTTGTTTCATTTACCCGCTGATCCCGTTACTCTTATATCAAGTACGTGGCTTGATCGTTAAGAGTGCATTTACTTCACAGTCTCGGGTTCGATTCCCGTAGCTGATCCTGTATTTTTTGGTCTTTTTTTCACTTCATTCAACAAAATTACTGTAAGGAACTCAACTTCCGCAAACCAGACTGTAGTAGTATCAGATGGCCAACCTCATGTATGATTTATAAAATTCTCACCCTTGTAAATAATACAGTTAGGAGTAGTTTTGCTGGTGCATACAAAGTTTAACGAGGTTCGTACCGATACTTCAAACGTATTTATGGATTATATCCCCGTCTGAAGAAGACCTAAAACATCCCCTGGACATTGAATATTAACTCTGGAGTTGCCTCGAAGCCAATTAAGTCATCTTGAGTAGCAGAATTTTTCACTGAACACGATTCCCTAATACCATATTCATGTTTAGGTTCTCGTAAATTTTCGTAGTGCCTTTGTGGGTGAGCAAGTTCTTGGAACTCAGTAACGCTCCAGATATCGTTCTAATGGAACCTCATTGGTTCCAGCGAAGTATCGCAAGGTAGAGGATCTACCACTCAGCTTTGATCACTACTGGTAGTACAGCCCTAGCTCACGGAGTGGGTCTCAATTTCACAAAGGGACCCGGTAGGCTGCACTGCAATCAGTTAATAGGAAATCAAAATGGGACAGATCTAGATGAAACTTTGTGTGTTTGTGTTTAAGTGGTTATCAGGTTTCCAATAGGATTCGGTAGGTAAACTGTAAATGATTTATAGGGACTCAAAAATAGGTCGACCGATTTCGATTAAACTTTTTGTGTGTGTTTGAGTAGGCATCAAAGTGATTGCTCTGGCACTGTCATCACTTTATATGAAACTTTGTGTGTGTGTTTGGATGGGTCTTATAAACACAATAGGGCAAAGCAGGCTAGATGGATTAAAGGCTAGGTATGCTATGGCTAGGTAGAATAATGAATGGGGGAATAAAGGCTAGGTACATTAATGGCTTGGCGGATTAATGGCTAGAATTATTACTAAATCAAATTCAGAGCAACAAATTGATAGATTGCTTACATACCCTCACTAAGTTGTGTATTTTCCAGAAATACAGTATTTTTTGTTGTTATAAGCTCATTTTTTCGTGTTTCAGAGAATTATAGCGGTAAGTTTCAGAAGTATTAAATTTTTAATGGCTTCTAGTGGTACGATTGTCGTGAAATGTTTCATGAACGTTTAAGTATGAATCCTTCTATGCTAAATCTAATTACCACATTTCGGATATGTAGTTTAGGGAGTAACAGGAAAAGAAAATCACAAATGGGCGTATCTTCGAAACCATCAGCGAATTGTGTCCATCTGCGAATTTGACCGGCGTATTCAAGCCATAAACCCGTCCTGCAAAACTTAACCACTTAGGCATATCGTCAGCATAGAGTTTAAGTTTGCTAGAGCTCCTTCGTTTGTCATTTAGTGATTAAGTTACGCTGATGATTGTTAACAACCATGAATCTGGTATCTGCCCTGAATGGCTATTTCCTCTTTGTATGAACGTTGGGTGATGATGTGGCTATCCCGGAAAACGAGGAAATATTTGTTGATGGTAAGTCGACGAATATTCTGCCATGTGTCTTAGTTATTGACAATTAGCTACCTATGTTCATTAATGTAGATGTAAAAATAACAGTTTTGGAGAATTCAATTTTGGTTCTTTCAGACGTAGCTATCGAATAACTTAAGGAATATTTGGGAATATAAAATTTGATCCCATATACGTTAGCAACCTATAAGTTAATATCTTAACTGTAGCTTAACCGTACATTTCGGGACAACTTGTATAAAGTAAGAAATGATATTACCCATATATTTTCCGTTGGTGTGTTTCATTTCGAGCAGATTCTGTCTCAGTGTCCTCTCTCTACATTAATTCAAATAGGTGCTCAAGGCTGCTCGGATCTCCGACGATATGGATCCGATCGTGTTCAAACTTGGAACTTCACAGTAGAGTTAGGTTCTGGAGGCTCTCGAAAAATTTCAGCGATGTCGGACGAAAAGTTTCCTATATATAAAATTTTTTTCAATGATTTTCAATGATTTTTTCAAAATGTTCTACTGATACGATCGTCACGAAATTTCGCAACAATTTTGGCCTTGGTATTTTACAATTAATAACTATGTTTGAATTGGCTAGTTTTGTATTTTTCGACTTATTGAGGAAATAACAACCAAATTTCAGATGGGTATAACTCCAAAACCGTTTGTTATCGCGACAAAAATAATATATTTTTTAAATTTTCTAGTGCTACGATTCTCACAAAATTCCACAAACGTATTTACGTTTCTCTTCTACAACTGCTCACCAAGTTTCAACTCGATCGGATTTGTAATGGTTGAAAATTATCACTCGGAAATCGTTAGGCTGATGATGCCCATTAACGAACTTGTCCGACATATTGGGACGCGCCATCTACTCTGAAAATTTCAATTCGATATCTCTTTCCGTTCTCAAGTTATCGTGGAAACGGCCGGACGAACAGAATCAAATTTGACCTTGAATTCTTCATCAGGGAGTCGGACCCAATCGTTGGTGACCATCTTCGGAAAAAAATTCGAAAATTACAGACATTTGGGTAAAATGATGATGCTCTTCCCCAGAACATACGCGCAAAAATAAAAATACAAGTATATTTTTCTGAACAGTGAGTAGGTATTACTTCTATTTAACCAATACTATGCAGCCATGGATGAGTTCAGTAGCTAGATGGGTGACCGCTCTGGCTGTGAATTTGAACAAGCGCATCAAAGGTAACTGAACTCAGTACATTACCAACTAATTTATGGTGTTTTTTGTGATATATTGAATAATTTCATGATGTTTTAATGAATTATAAAATATGGAAAATCCTGTGGCGCTCTTGTTAAAAGGTAACTTAAGGAGTCAACTTGTATTTTATTGAACAGAGAATGCAATTCTGCAAATTGCTCAATTGGTATTGACCATATTTGGCTAAATTTATTGAAAAAGGAGTTGGAACTTGGAAATTTCTATGCGAAGTAAAACTATGTTAGCTATGATTTTTAAATACTGTCAATGTGACAATTCTTGAATTTCACAAAATACTATCAACAAAATAATTCTAAAGATTTTCATTAAGCGTCTGACGAAGGAGTCTGATATAGACTCCGAAACGTTACGATATAGTTGTTTCTTCGTTGATGTTGTTTCGTTGTTGTTTGTTAGGCAACATTGTTCAATTGATTGCTTCTGACAAATATCTTGTGTTTCTTAAGCAGAAGCAAATCACAAAATAATTAATTTTTATTTATAGATATTTTTCTGAGTTTGGGAGAGAAAACCCAGAAAAAAACCTTTCAATAATGAGTATACCTCCCACAGTATCCTTTAATGATTAGTCTTGTTAAAACTTTGACAAATTATATTTCCGATAGTATTGTTTTCTCAGAGTTGGAAATTATATCAATGGAACCTAATTTAAGAACTATACATAATTAAATTAAATCAATTAAATAAGAATCCATTGGTATTATTCCCAACACAGAGATACCAATAATTTCGTAGTTACGATTTGTCGCAGTTTAGAAAAGACCGCCAATTCAAAAATAAATCATCGACCATCTTGGAGAGTGTAGTAACTTTTTCATGCACTTTCTGCACCTCTAAAATACAATAATGATTCCTATTTGCTCTTTCTAACAGCAAATGTTCTTCAAACTCAGCTTTCCAATGTTTCGAAGGTTTTGTTGATGTTTTAAAGAGGCTATCGATGTCGATACATTTTTTAATGAACCATCCCAGTGGGTAGATTATTGAGGGTGTTCTTGGCGTATCTCATAACACTTTTTGAAACATTGAATAGTTTCACTATTCTTTTCTTCGCCAGTTTCATTATATTTACTTTCACTGATGTATGCATTAATTGTTCAAATATTCACTAAAAGAAGCACAATAAAAAATAATAAATTTCTTCTCGTGTTCAAATAAAGACGAAATTTGAAGCATTGGGATTAGAGGCAATAAAAGTTGTCCGTTAAGTTTTGAATTCATAATGGGATCGTGCATTTCTAGAACGATCGATGTATAATATAGACAAAATATATTGGTACTTATAGTGGAAACTCTTCATATTTAAATGTTTTCTGTGTGTGTTGAAAAAGGTCTAGTCGTACATACGATAAGTGTACTGCATGTATCTGTAGTAGATAAGACGATCTTCCAGGTAGACATTTTCAAGCCAAAGAAAGCCTTTCGAAAGTATACACGTTTATTATTAGTTTTTAGACAAAAATACTCAACTGAGAGAAAAAAATCGATCTTGAAAAAAAAACACAATCAAACCTAAAATATAAAAATATGCAAGGATAGATATTTATGATAAGAGATACGTTACTATAAGAAGTTATAAGAACAGTTAACAAGTTGAAATAAAAATGTGAAAACATTATTTTAATTCAAAATAAAATATTTCACAGAAAGTCACAAGACTTGATATTTTGTAAAATATATTGATCTCTATGTAGAAATTTTCTAATTTTTCGAATAAAAACTTAACGAGGACAAAAAAAGAGACTCTCGCGTTGCGCTGTATGTGGTGTTGGTATCGCCTATAATAATTTTCAAAACGTCTCGCTTTTCCGAGACGAGAACGAGACGAGAAAAATTTTGCTCTAGTGTGAAGCCCTAGTGAAAGAACACAGCTCGCACATTCCTTCGGAAAAACCATACTCACTCATTGATGATTCGTCATTCACCGAGCTAAAATCAATACCGATAATTACACTTTTATGGTCAAAATCTCAATATCACGTTCGAATAGACATTCGCTTGCAGCCAAAGTCAAACTCGAAAGATTCAACCGGTAATTTTCGTCCTTTCAATATTCAGTAATTAATTTCCAGTAGCGGTAATTGCAGGTTGCGTGCTCCGAAGATGGGGGTCGTATGGTCTTTATACCTTTTAATGAGCCGTTATATATAGATCGGTTGATCAAATAGTCTCTTCCTCGATTTATAATTCATTTAGTCGTTACCGCACAACAACGTTACTGAAATACATTGATAAATACCGGTAATTATTATGCTTTCCCAGAAGCCATTAAGAAATATTAAGGGTTACGTCTTATATTTACTCAGTGCTTTGGTAGACGATTCGATAGGTTTTTCCTAATTCCTTAATCTGAATTCTTTGGAGTAAACTTTTCCATTTTCATACCATTAGGCATTACAGCTCGCCATCGATATAATCACTTCAATGAGGTAGGTACATTCGGTTTCAGGCGTACTTAAACATACAATATTTGTTTTTGACTGAAGTCATAAGCTGGGTAGAAGGGAATCTAAGAATGCGGGTTTTGGATTATAATGGTTGTCAAATATATCCCTTCCGCCTTTTTGTCTTTTGAATTTCGTGGCTATGTACAAAGCGCTACAGAGCTTGTAACTGGCAATACTATACATAATTTGAAAGGTCTTGACATAGCCTACAAAACGACGCTATGCATGATTAGTTTGGATATTGCGTTCAACAGTTATAGACGTGTAAACATGGAGTTCACTAACGCCGAAATTCGCGCTATTTCAAAGTTTTCCTTCGTAAAAGGCAAATCCGCTAGAGAAACGTTCCGTGAGATTAATGGTGTTTTGGGGGATGGTACTCTATCAGTTCCAACCGCGGAGGAATGGTTTAGAGCCGGTTAAAACGACACCATGGATAAGCCAGCCGGCGGAAGACCTGTGACGACAAATACCGATCAAATCATGGAATACATCGAGTTAGACCGGCATATGGCAACTCGTGACATCGCCCAGGAGATGGGAGTTAGTCACCAATCATCAAAAAAAAGCTTGATGTTTGGGTGCCGCATGATTTGACGCAAAAAAACCTTCTGGACCGAATCAACGCCTGCGATATGCTGCTGAAACGGAACGAACTCGACCTATTCTTGAAGGGGATGGTGACTGGCGACGAAAAATGGATCACATACAACAATATCAAGCGAAAACGGTCGTGGTCGAAGGCAGGTGAATCGTCCCAAACAGTGGCCAAGCCGGGATTGACGGCCAGGAAGGTTTTGCTGTGTGTTTGGTGGAATTGGAAGGGAATCATCCACTATGAGCTGCTCCCATATGGCCAGACGCTTAATTATATCATCTACTGCGAACAACTAGACCACTTGAAGCAGGCGATCGACCAGAAGCGTCCAGAATTGGCCAACAGGAAGGGTGTAGTGTTCCACCAGGTCAACGCCAGAACACACACTTCGTTGATGACTCGTCAGAAGCTGCGGGAGCTCGGATGGGAGGTTTTATCGCATCCACCATATAGCCCGGACATAGCGCCAAGTGATTACCACCTGTTCCTGTTCATGGCGAACGCCCTTGGTGGTGTAAAGTTGAACTCAAAAGAGGATTGTGAAAAGTGGCTGTCCAAGTTCTTTGCAAATAAGGAGGGGGGCTTCTACGAGGGAGGTTTTATGAAGTTGCCGTCTAGATGGAAACAGATTATCGAACAAAACGGCGCATATTTGAACTTAATTTGATCACTGTAACACTTTTTATAAAGCATTGAATAAAGAGCAAAAAAGCGGAAGGGAGATATTTGACAACCAATAAACTTTCAGTATTGGGGTAGATGAAAGTGTATACTAGACCATTGATATGACAGTAGAGAAAAGTTGGCACTGTGTTTAAGTATGTTGAGGAAACGTTGCATAGAACATGTAAATAATAATTAGATATTACTAAGTACCTGCATGACTAAGCAAAGGCAGGAAAAAATATAAAACTTCATGAATACAGTTTGGTTGGAATCTGGAGAAGTAAATAAATTGAATTCAATAGTTTTTGGCGCTCTTGTTCCTCGGAACATAGTGCTTATCAATTTGCCCAAATATCAGTAATTTTCGAATTTTTTGCAGAAAACGGGCCTTAAACGATTTGGTTTGACTCACTGATCAAGAATCCATGGTCAAAATCGATTTTGTCCGGTCGTTAACACGATAATTCCCGAACGGAATGAGCTAGAGAGTTAAAATTTTCAGAGTAGGTTAAGGAGATAAATATCTCGGAAAATAGAATAGGTGGTTTCGGAGTAACAAAAAATTTTTGTTTACATTACAAATTTCAAATTCAATTTTTTGAATATGCAGTTTCATCATAAGAATCCACTGCACTCCGCACCAAGAGGGAATTATTAATATTTCCGAATTTCATTAATTTCAAAAAGTTGGTGCATCAAAAATGATATAAATCTCGGCCAACTGAGACTTCCGGTTTGAACGGAAATCGCCACTTTGAAACAAAAATGTCCAATATCTTGGAAATGTTTTTTTGTGAAGCGCTTTAAGTAAACTTGCTTAAAATAACAATTCAGATCCATGTGCCAAATTTCAGGTCGGAAAACCTAAAAATTTTTTTTTTTGCTCATAACTCTTTTGAAAATTGAATAATTACCTAATGGTTTTTTTTTTCGATGACTACACGACATTTGTGACAGCACGAACATGATTGTAACTAGTACATTTTGTTTAAACTTGGTTTTTCCAAATTAGTTCGAATTTTCACCCAAAAGTAGTTTCATTCTGGTGTAAACTAGTTCCTATTCTTATTTTCGTCATTAAAATCTTTCAATTTCACATTCAATTCACGTCCGAGAATCACAAGAATGCAAGTATTATTAAGTTAATTATTTTCTATGGCCACAGATTTGCGAAAATTTTGTAAAATGTCCTAAATAATAAGTTCAAACAAAATTTTCTATATTTTCCATGTTGACACTAATATTGTCTAATCCTGAAAAGAAATTTTGTTCTGTAATTATTCAATTTTTGAAAGAGTTATTAGCAAAAAATATTTTTTTCTACAAACGTCAAAAAATGACAAGGTTCGCGCATTGAAAACAATATGCGAAGTGACCCTTTTTTTCATTTTCCTTCGTTACCATGACACCGTGCGCGAAGTAGTGTGCGAAGTACTTACTTCGCACACTGCATGTAAACTATATGGAGTTTTTATATTTTAACCTTTATGTTCCTCAATCAAACAAACAAATGCCATTTTATTTTCATAGTTACAGTATTCACTTGATTTGGAAAAACATTTTAAGCCAGTTCAATACTATTTTTCATTTTAAGCTATGCATGTTACTTATTTTAGAACAATATTTTTGGCGTTTGTAGAAAAAATTGTGTTTACATCTCATGCGCGAAATACTTTGGTGATCTCGACTATTTTTTTTACTCGGCTGCGCCTCGTTAAAAAAATCAGTTCTCGATCACCAAAGTAGCATTTCGCGCACTAGATACAAAAATAACTATTTAAGGTTCTCCGATCTCCGATTTTTGCACATTGATCTAAATTGTAATTTCAAACAAGTTTACTTAGAGCGTTCCATACAAAAAGTTCGAATTTTCCGAGATAGTCGACCTTTTTGTTCAGAAATGGCAATTTCCACTCAAACCGGAAGTCACAGTTGGCTGACTTTTATATCATTTTTTATCATTTTTGATGCACCAACTTTTTGTAAAAAATAAAATTCGGGAAGCATTGTATATGATTTTATATAATAGGTACTCTAGTTATAATTTCCTGATGTATATAAATCCAACATGAGATAAGTCAACGACCTACGTTTTGAATTTAATTACCAAAATTCTTGAGAATTGACGCACCGGAGCCAAATTGAAAAATGGGTTCAAGCCAAGCGGACAGGAGCTTTCTGGCGCTCTAGTTCAAACAGACAAATTATATCTCCGAAAGTATTGGTTTCTCAGAGTTGAGAATTATATCAATGTATTCTTATGATAGAACTGCATCATAAACGAAATTCAATTCAAATAATAGTTTATTTATCAAGATTAAATGAGCAATCTGAGAATGAGAACTGCACCATGGCAGAAACCAAATTAAAATAGCAGAAATGAATTTGACTCTCTCTTATAGAACAGGATGAAAAGTACGAGTACGAACACAGATCATATAATAAAGCTTAGATAGAATAATTATAGCATTCTGTGAAAACATAGAAGTATGATTCATTATTGAAATTTAGAACTCTATCTTACCAGAAATTGAATTCAAACATCATAG
Source organism: Halyzia sedecimguttata (assembly GCA_937662695.2). NCBI lineage: Eukaryota > Metazoa > Arthropoda > Insecta > Coleoptera > Coccinellidae > Halyzia > Halyzia sedecimguttata. The sequence continues at coordinate 10,466,712 of OW569414.2, read as the reverse complement.
AAGAATTCCAATTCAACAAGAGTGCCAAAAATTATCAATCCAAAACCAATAGACGAATTCTACCCAACAACGAACTCATCCGAGATATTCATTCCTCAATTCTATGATGAACGATAATATATATCTTTCCTCAAATCTACTCCAATACACCAATATTCCAGTTTTGTTTTTAGTGGAGATATTCTGAACTCAATATTATTAACTTACCATTCTCATCATCATATGGATTGACCATCGGCATGAAAATATCAACCAACAAAAAGTATGATATTATATTATAATTCTCATATTTATACGATTGCTGGAATGAATGACAATGTTATTAACTTACCATTACCATTCCCATCATCATATGGATTGACCAACGGCATGAAAATATCAACCAACAAAAAGTATGATATTATATGAGGAGTAACTTTTCAAAACGCATTATGTCCAATTTGGGCGAAATTGAGTTTGAAGCGGATTCAGAAATGTTTTCTGTTGCTCTATAGCCCTATGTAAACAAAATCTTCCAAATGGCATTATGTCCCTCTGTAATTCAAATCCAAAGTACGTAAGCCGCATCGCAATGAATTATGTTTACGTTTGCATTTTTAAAAGAAATAAAATATAACCAAAAACATGTTTTATCGATTTGCTCATGTTAATGAGGTTACAGGCCAACACTTACTGTGCAGACTGTTTTCTCTAAATGTATAAAAAATCGCAACAAACAGCATTATTTTCAATTTCAACCACATCAAAACGCATTATATACAATGAGATGAATCAAAACGCATTAAGTCCAAACGTTTTTGGCGCTCTAGTTCCTCGGAACTGAGTGCTTATCAATTTGCCCAAATGTCTGTAATTTTCGAATATTTCGATGAAAATGGTCTTAAACGATTTGGTTCGACTCACTGATCAAGAATCCGTGGTCGAAATTCATTCTGTCCGGCCAGTCCGGTCGGCCGGCCGGCCGTAGGCACGATAACTCTCGAACGGAATGAGCTAGAGAGTTGAACTTTTCAGAGTAGGTTTGGGGGATGAATATCTCGGCTAAGTTCGTTACTGGGCAAAATCGGACAGAAGGTTTCGGAGTAATAAAAAAAAATTTTTTTTTTACGAAACAAATTCCAAATTAAATTTTTTTTAATAAGGTGTTTTATCATAAGAATCCATTCATATCATTTTTAACTCTAACAAGCTAATACTTTCGGAGATATGATTTTTCAAAATTTCAGTGTAAATCGTATTTCACAGATTGATATAATTATTCTATGTATGAATTCTCATAATGTCAACTTGACAGAAGGGAATATTGTAACTTCAAAAATATTGGGGTTGAAATACTCGTATTTTAGCGATGCAACGGGGACCTCACCCGAAAATGTTTGAAAATATTACGTAAATATTGAAAGCATAATTCTGTAGTTCGAGAGAGGAGAAAATTTGGTGAACGTAGATCAGGAAATTTTTGATCGATTACAAGGTAATTTTTTATTATTACTTATCTTCTTTCATACATGTTTTATGGAATACATACTATTTGTAGGTACTTTAAACCTGTTTTGGGCAATTGTCATACGAAACTTGTTTTTTTGGCGCTCTAGTTCCTCGGAACAGAGTGCTTATCAATTCGCCCAAGTGTCTGTAATTTTGGAATTTTTGGCTGAAAATGGTCTCAAACGATTTGGTTCGAATCACTGATCAAGAATCCGAGCGCGAAATCGATTCTGTCCGGCCGGCCGACTGGCCGTAGGCACGATAACTCTCGAACGAAAGGAGTTAGCGGATTGAAAATTGCAAGGTGGTTTTGGAGCGTAAATATCTCGAACAAGTTCGTTAATGGGCGAAATCCATCAAGGGGTTTCGGAGTTATGGCCGATTTTAGTAAAAATATTTTTTATGAATATTTCCGAAACCGGTCACTCGATCTATCTGAAATTTAGCATCAAAATGTAGAATCATGACTTTATACGCATGTGAAGTTTTGTATTGACCAGATTACCGCAAAGTGTCAAAAAAAAAAAATTTGAAAATGTGGTGCATTTCTCATTCTCATGATTGCTCATTTAATCTTGATAAATAAACTATTATTTGAATTGAATTTCCTTTATGATGCAGTTCTATCATATGAATACATTGATATAATTCCCAACTCTGAGAAACCAATTCTTTCGGAGATATAATTTGTCTGTTTGAACTAGAGCGCCAGAAAGCTCCTGTCCACAGGGCATGAACCCATTTTTTACATTTTCTGTGTATATCTGATCAATATTGATTTAACTGAGATTAGTTATTACCTTTAGATGTAAATTTCTATCAAACAAACTCGACATACTCAAATTATTAGCCAGGGAGGAAGTAAAAATCGTTTTTCGTTGATTCCCAATAAAATGGTTTTTGGACTTAATGCGTTTTGATAAGTTGCTCCTCATATTATGATTCTCATATTGATACCATTACTGGAATGAATGACAATGAGACAACGTCAAAGTTGACATTATAACAATTCATAGAATAGCCACAGAATAATTCTATCATTGAAATTTTGAAAAATCATATCTCCGAAAGTATTAGCTTGTTATAGTTTAAAATGATATGAATGGATTCTTATGGTAAAACTGCTTATTGAAAAAAATTTAATTTGGAATTTGTTCTGTAAAAAAAAATTTTTTTTTTGTTACTCCGAAACCATCTGTCAGATTTTGCCCAATAACGAACTTAGCCGAGATATTTATCCCCCAAACCTGCTCTGAAAATTTCAACTGTCTAGCTCATCCTGTTCGAGAGTTATCGTGCCTACGGCCGGACCGGCCGGTCAAAATGAATTTCGGCCACGAATTCTTGATCAGTGAGTCGAACCAAATCGTTTAAGACCATTTTCATCGAAAAATTCGAAAATTACAGACATTTGGGCAAATTGATAAGCACTCAGTTCCGAGGAACTAGAGCGCCAAAAAGTGAGAAAGCCCTGTGAACAGCAGCTTTGGCGCTCTTGTTCAAACTTCGACAAATCATATCTCTGAAAGTATTGGTTTCTAATGATAGAAGTTCATCATAAGAGAAATTTAGTTCGGATACATTTCCATCATCTTTGTCATATTGATTAAATAGCAGCTATCTACGATAGCTGAAATTATTTCGTTGGTCATTTTGCATTTAATCATACTTGGTTTGACATAATATCTCTGATTTGTAGATGAGATGACAATGATGAAATGTATGGAGACAGATGACATTCATAGATAAGGGCGTTAATTTTCGATACAGCATTCTGTGAAATCACGGAGTTACGAATTAATAGGAGTCGGATATAGACTCCAAAACGTTACGATATAGTTGTTTCTTCGTTGATGTTGTTTCGTTGTTGTTTGTTAGGCAACATTGTTCAATTGATATCTTGTGTTTTTTACGCAGAAGCAGATCACAAAATAATGAATTTTCATTTTATAGATATAGTTTGGTAGAGAAAACCCAGACAGAAACCTATTAATGATATTCACGTTTTTAATGTTGAAAAATCATATCTCCGAAAGTATTAATTTATTAGAGTCGAAAATGATATCAATGGATTCTAATGATGAAACCGCATCTTAGCAAAATTGAATTCAAAAGTTGTAATGTAAAAAAAATTGTTTTTCGTTACTCTGAAACCATCAGGCTGATTTATATAACGAACTTAACCGAGATATTTATCTACCTACTCTGAAAATTTCAAATGTCTAGCTCATTCCGTTCGAGAGTTATGGTGCCTGCGGTCAGAACGGCTGGACAGAATCGATTCTGACCACGGATTCTTGATCAGTGGGTGAACCAAATCGTTGAAGAACATTTTCATTCAAGAATTCGAAAATAACAGAAGTATGGGCAAATTGATAAGCGGAACAAGCGACGAACAAGCTAAACGGTGTTTATTTGATGAAGTCTTATTTAAAAAATTTGCACATGTTTCTCAAATGAAAGAATTAATATCTATAGAATTTTTTTTCTATAGAAATGGCGTTCTATGTGCATTATCGAATGTAGAATTTAATGATCTTTCCATGACAAGGATAAAGTAGGGGCTTGCAGTTCAAATAGTATATCGATCACGTCACGGCTTGGTAACAGGAAATGATATAAAATTAAAAACCAACAAAAAATAGTCCTTAGAAAATAAACTACATTGATCTATCAAACCATTTATTGATATTTCCGACAGAAGAAAATAAATTCCATACTTTTGACGATCACTGTATGATTTCACTTACGAATGGTGTTGAAAATCTGTGAAAGATATCGATAATTCATGAAATGAAGACTCCTGACAGTCACGTCAGCGCTTTTGTAATTTTAATTTCGAGTCAGTTGATCCCACTTCTTCACTACATCATCAAATTTTACGGCTGTTTGTTTATGTCATCATTTAACCGCCCCTGGTTTAGTTAGCAATGTTACGACTCATTCTCGGAAATTTAGAGTATATTGGTACCCCCATTAAATAGCTCACAAGAAGATCTTCAGTTGAGTGGCGGTATAACATTCCAACCCTGAATTACCACCAATTACGTACCCACAAATTTGGCATAATCACCATTAAATCAGTCATAAATCATGCAACCCCCGAGAGTCGTATTGACATATTAACTTTCTGAGCTCATTTATTATTGAATGTCTGAAAAGGACTAAAGGAACAAGTCTCCTTTGACATTCTCTCTATATTATTCATGTTCCCTGGAAAATTGCCCATTCCGACACATTGACGGTCATTTTCTATCATATGATTCTAATTTACTTTTGAGTTTATTGAGTCCAATAATCCTTCGATACTGCATACTATCAGAAAAATGTGAGAAATCCCTGTGGACAGGAGCTTTGGCGCTCTCGTTCAAATTTTGACAAATCATATCTCCAAAAGTGGTTTCTCAGAGCTGGGTATTATACCATTGGATTATTATGATAGAACTGCATCATAAAATTAAATAAATTAAATAAGAATCCATTCATATCATTCCCAACTCTGAAAAACCAATACTTTCGGAGTTATGATTTGTCAAAGTTTGAACAAGAGCGACAAAGCTCCTGTTCACAGGTCTTTCCCACTTTTTCAATTTGGCTTCTGTGCGCCAGCTTTCAATTCAATTTTTGTAATTAAATTCAAAACTTAGGTCTATGAATCACCTCATGTTGGATTTACATACATCAGCAAATTATAACTAGAGTGTTCTATAGAATCATATAGAATTATTTAGAATAATTATTGAAATTTTGAAATATCATATCTCCGAAAGTATTAGTTTGTTAGAGTTGAAAAGGATATTAATGGATTCTTATGATGAAACTGCACCCTAAAAAAAATTGAATTTAAAATTTGTGATGTAAAAAAAATTTTTTTTTTTACTCAGAAACCACCTTGCTGATTTTGCCCAATAACGCACTTAACCGCGATATTCATCTCCCAAACCTACTGTGCAAATTTCAACTATCTAGCTCATTCCGTTTGAGAGTTATCGTGTTAACGGCCGGCCGAACAGAATCGATTTTGACCATGAATTTTTGATCAGTGAGACGAACCAAATCGTTCAAGATAATTTTCAGCCAAAAATGCGAAAATTAAAGACATTTGGGCAAATTGATAAGCACTCTGTTCCGAGGAACAAGAGCGCCTAATGCAAATTTCAACTATTTAGCTCATTCCGAGGAACAAGAGCGCCAAAAATTGTGGCACGTGATATTAGTTCGAGAAATTGGCTATTCAGAGATTTCACGCACTCGTGGCAGGGTTTTAGCGTTTTGAACAAATGTCTGTAATTTACGTACTGTTTGAAGAAATTTTGTTTTTCTACTGATGCCATCCCCACGATATTCTGCAAAAATGTATGCATTGGCGTTCTTCAACTAATTACCAACTTTAAATTCGATCTAATCTGAATTTTTTGAGCTATTGGACAAACAATATTTAGAATTGAAATATTATTTTCACAATAATAGCTGAAATACGAAGCCGATTCAGCTTGAATGCGGTACTCTACTGTAAAATGGTGGCTTCAAAGGTTTATGCGGGAATTTAGCAGAATTTGACAGATACTTTCTGAAATATAACATTTCACGATCACGAAATTATACAATTTGCACGTCTGCATTCTACAACTAATTAGCGAGTTTCAATTCGATCGGGTGTGTATTTTTTGAGTAAATGAGGAAAAAATATTTCTGGCCCAATATGCCCATTAACCCTACTTCACTTCGTACTCGGATGTTCAATCAATCTCTAAAATTTCAAGTCGCTATCTCTTTCCTTTCGAAAGTTATAGTGGAAACCCACGGACGGCGGACAGAATCGAATTTGAACCAGTGCATCAGTGTGTCGAATTTAATCGTTTGAGACCATTTTCAGCAAAACATTAGAAAAATCCAGTAATTTGGGCTAAATGATAGCACGCTGTTCACTAAAACACGCGGGCAATAAATTTAAACAGAAATATTTGGAATTATCTTGCCCGAAACGATTCGGTGAACGTATCCCCGCTAGATTCTACCCCTAATCCTCTCAGAATCATCCAACCAACTTATGTATAACCTCCGACCATGACATCTCGACTTCACAAAGATACAAATGAGTAATTGTCATAGATACTTGAGTCTGATTCATTCGAAAATGTTAAACTGACATTACACTACAAAACTAATCTAAAATCTAAATAAACACAACCAAACTTATATGGATTCACCCAGTAATTTCGAGAAATAAAATTTAATTTGAAAAATTAAATAAAAATTATCACAATTTTTTTGTAATAATAGGACAAATAAGATAAAGACTAGATTTCTATTGAAGTAATATTTTTGGTCCAGTTTGAAAGATAAAGGTCATTAATTTCAAACGAAACTGAAAGTGTATTTCTGGAGAGTTTGAAATTTGGATTCGCTAAGTTCATAGGCAAAGGTTTTTGGATAGTGAGTCGAACATGAATGATGCAAGGAAGTCGAGCATAATTTACGAGTCATTCTCTAATTATGGAAGATTTGGAACGGGATTTCCAACCAATGTTCAGGTAGTTATTACTTAGTAATACTATTTAAGATAATCTACATAATTATTCTGGTCACTTCGACTTGCAGGCGAAACATTAAAATCTAAACTGACAGGACAAATCTTATCAAGTTATTTCTCTATCTACCTGTTCTTGTAAAAGTATTTTTTTTGCTCGTAAGAAAAAATACACACAACCAAACTTATGGGGGGAAAGCCCTGTGGCAGGAGCTTTGGCGCTCTTGCCCAATCTTTGACAAATCATATCTCCGAAAGTATTGGTTTCTCAGCGTTGGGAATGATATCAATTGATTATTATGATAGAACTACATCTTGAAAGAAATTTTAATCCCTTTGCATTTTGTCTTTATATGGTGGTCCAATTTTGGCTACAAGTGTTTCCAAACTATCAGGAGTCATTCTGAAAAATTGAGTAGATGAAATAACCAGCTTTATTCATGAAACAAATTTACTGTCATCTGTCCAAGAAGAACTAAAACCAGAATACTTATGTAGGAAACCTTAAATAGTGTCACTAAGGAATAACTACTTGTACATTAGTTGGAAATCCCGTTCCAAATCTTCCATAATTAGAGTATGACTCGTAAATTATGCTCGACTTCCTTGCATCATTCATTTTCGACTCACTAACTAAAAAAAGCTGCCTATGAAGTATGAACTCAGCGAATCCAAATTTCAAATTGTCTACATGCTCACACCAACCAAACTCTCCAGAAATACAATTTCAGTTTCGTTTGACACTAATGATGTTTATCTTTCAAACTGGACCAAACATCAGCTACCGCAAACAGATAAAACACAGAGAGATAATATTCGCATTCCGTGAAAACATAAAAGTACGATGTATTATTGAAATTGAAAAAATTGAAAAATCATATCTCCGCAAGTAATAGCTTGTTAGAGTTGAGAATAATATCAATGGATTCTTATGATGAAACTATATCTCGAAAAAAATTGAATTCGAAATATGTAATGTAAATAATATTTTTTTTGTTACTCCGAAACCATCCGGTCAATTTTCAATTTTGCCCAATATCAAACTTAATCGAGATATTAATGTCCCAAACTTACTCTGAAAATTTCAACTGTCTAGCTCATTCCGTTCGAGAGGTATCTTGTTAAAGGAAGGCCGGACATAATCGATTTCGGCCACGGATTCTTGATCAGAGAGTCGAACCAAATCGTGTAAGACCATTTTTAGCCAATAATTCGAAAATTACAGACATTTCGGCAAATTGATAAGCACTCTGTTTCGAGGAAGAAGGGCGCGAAAAATGAATCAATATTTCATATTAATACTGGGTGATTCCATATAAGTTTGGTTATGTGTATATATTATCAAACAAGTATTAATTTAAGTAATCATTAAATGATACTGTGGGAGGTACATTCATCATTGAATGGTTTCTTTCTGGGTTTTCTCTCCCAAATACTGGAAAATATCTATAAAATAAAAAAATAATTATTTTGTGATTTGCTTCTGCGTAAGAAACACAAGATATTTGTCAGAAGCAATCAATTGAACAATGTTGCCTAACAAACAACAACGAAACAACATCAACGAAGAAACAACTATATTACAGTAACGTTTCGGAGTCAATATCAGACTCCTTCGTCAGACGCTTAACGAAAAATCTTCAGAATTATTTTGTTGATCGTTATTTCGAGAATTATTCGAGAATTGTCACATTGACAGTATTTGAAAATCATAGCTAATATAGTTTTACTTTTTATAGAAATTTTAAAGTTCCATCTCCTTTTTCAATAAATTCAGCCAATATGGTTAAATACTAATTGAGCAATTTGCGAATTGCATTCTCTGTTCAATATTAAAAGGAAACTTAAGGCGTCAACTTGTATTTTATTGAAGAGAGAATGCAATTTTGCAAATTGCTCAATTGGTATTGACCATATTTAGCTGAATTTATTGAAAAAGGAGGTGGAACTTGGAAATTTCTACACAAAGTAAAACTATGTTAGCTATGATTTTCAAATAATGTCATGTGACAATTCTCGAATTTCATAATAATGATCAACAAAATAATTCTGAAGATATTTCGTTGAGCGTCTGACGAAGGAATCTGATATAGACTCCGAAACGTTACGATATAGTAGTTTCTTCGTTGATGTTGTTTCGTTGTTAATTATTAGGCAACATTGCTCGATTGATTGCTTCTGACAAATATCTTGTGTTTCATACGCAGAAGCAAATCACAAAATAATTAATTTTTATTTTATAGATATATATTTTTCAGAGTTTGCGAGAGAAAACCAAGAAATAAACCTTTTAATGAAGTATTAATTTAGTGGGTGATATAGGCAAAATGGGAAATTATCCCGTTAAAATAGTCTCGCTCTCGTGATGAAAATTATTCGGAAATTTCGGTATCCATATTGGATTCATTGTGTAAAACAGAAAATCAAGTGAGGGATTCCGACCATAACTAACACCAGATTCAATGTTTGCGAAAGCTCTAATGTAACTCGCCAAGCTGACCAGAACCGTGGGTTCATTCCCGACTAATTAATCATAACAGCGCTATTTCGTTTCAATAAACAATGAGGGGGTTTGCCTAGATAAATAGGTTCATATATGGACCTGAATTTGGAACCCCTGTTATCGTCAAGAGAAATAAGTTTAAGATACACTGGGAGCTGCCAGTGGCGTAGTTGTCGGATTCGAACAAGGCCTAACCGGATTATTTTAATTTGGCTGCTCAGAAGTAGTGATTCCAGTTCTAGTTTTGGTGAATTTAATGAACCTTGTTCATTTTTTTTTTAATATGGTCGGAAAGTCAGGAAAACACATATTCAATAATAATAGCAGTATTTCAAATACCGTTTGATATGGCATCAGCTTGTGTTATTTTCATAATTAATTTCATATTTGGCGTATACGTTCTGAATTAGGGATTCACACGAGACGAGAGTAGGCAAGAGTAGAAAAAATCTCGTCTCGGTCTCGTCTCGCTTAATTCCGAATAACAATTATAAATATCATAATATACAAAAGAAATGGTAGATAACAATGAATAATCCTGTAAAGCTATATTTATTACGCTCTTATACAAATATATTTGTAAATTCTGTTAATTTCATCTTTTAAATTACGATGACCAAGAATTCATTCAATGTTGTACGTGTTTTTGCCATGATCATACCTGCTATGGAAAATAATCTTTCAACAGGTACGGATATAGCCATTAATAAATCATTAGTCAACTTGGAAAGTGTAGGAAGAACTTTTTCATGCACTTGAATAGCTTCATTTTTCATTTCTTTCCCAGTTTTGTTATATGTACTTCCACAGATGTATAAAATAATTGTTCATATATCTTCACTACAAGAAGCACAAAAAAAATATTCTCCAGATGTTCAAATAGAGACGAAATTTTAAAAGCATTGTGATTTAGGGGCAATAAAAGTTGTACGTTAAGTATTAACTTCATAATGGGATAATTCTCCTTCGTCAGACACTAAGCGAAAATCTGACGAAGGATTCTGATATAGACTCCGAAACGTTACGATATAGTTGTTTCTTCGTTGATGTTGTTTCGTTGTTGTTTGTTAGGCAGCATTGTTCGGTTGATTGCTTCTGACAAATATCTTGTGTTTCTTACGCAGAAGCAAATCACAAAATAATAATTTCTTTATTCTATAGATATTTCTCAGAGTTTGGGAGAGAAAACCCAGAAAGAAACCTTTTAATAATGTTAACTGAGGTTTGCGATTCGAATTTATCCTAAACTGAGGACCTCGGTTAGGAATTAACGGAGATTGAATATTTTGTGTAAACGGTGGTGAGTCTCGGAGGGCAGATCAGCAACTTCAAATACCTTAGTCTCAAATATAACGAACACTGAAATATTATCATAGACACCCACCGAAATGCAAAAAAAAACGAATGCAGGTTTGTTAATGACACTTTAACTCCTCACACAAATTTCTGTGGACAGATGAGTCCTCATTTACTAGACGTGGATTTACCAACGACCATAATATTCATGTTTGGGCACACGAGAATCCTTGCGATATTCGGCCACGCTCATTTCAAAATGAAAATTCCGTTGATGTTTGGTTGGCAGTTACTAACAATTTAGTCTGTGGTCCACATTTTCTACCCCCAAGATTAAACTCAGAAATTTTTCTTGAATTCTTCTGAATAATTTGCAGGAATACATTGAAGATTTTTCTTTAAATTTAAGACTCGGTAGTTTTTGAATTTTCATTCTTTACTCAAGAAATTAGAGAAAAAAATGAAAGAGAGCTTATTTATCTCAAATTGAATGATACATTCAAAGTTGATGTTTATTTTCAAGAAAAGCAGTGGTGCAACATTTTTTCCCCAAAAATGTCCTGTTACGTGCTAGTACAGACACCACTGGAAGTACAGAAAAATAGTTTCCATCGCAGAATTTGCTACCACTCTGGAAATTGAGGCCTACAAAATTTCATTCAATTACTCCAACAGTTTGGCAAAAAATTTAATTTTTTCTAATCAAACTTGAACGCCCTCTAGTTTGTTAACGAATCATTTCCCGAATATAGGTCACTAAGCAAATTCATATTATCTGTTGAATCCTGATTGATTCATCAGAATGTTATGGCTTGAACGATCGAATGTTGAGACCTGATTCTTTAATCAGGATATAATGTTATTTCGAAGGCCCAGAATTATACACCCTGATTGGTTTATCAGGGGGATGAGCAAAGGGGTATACTTAACTTCTAGCAACCAGTAGTAATCTCGTTGATTACTGCGTAAGTTGCTACTTGCAATAAGATAACAATTACGATGATAGGAAGTGGTGAAACATTCGAATACACTTTGAACAAAACAACAAACTGTATTTTCTTGACACCGATAATAAGATAACAAGCACGAAGTAATTGTACAATGCGCTATTAATACAATCTAAAATCTTCCTTCTATATGAAAATTTATAGCAAGAAAAGAAGTGACTACATAGTTGGAAGGAGAACTAAAGGAGTATTAGTTTCACGACCGAACAAAATATAAGTGATGTCTCTTGCACTAAGAAAAGTAGTTGTAGTGGCAGTACTGTGGTGAAATATTTCAGTGTAAAATGAATATAAAAGACCAGATAGATATTAACAATGATTGGGGTTTTCATCTTAAAACCGCCCTGATATGTTACAACAATACTCTCATTTGTCGTTTATGAAATAAAGTGGGAATGCATCTGAAATTCCACCAATGAGTGACCTTCTAGGCTGTTTAATCTTAGGAATTCAAAACCTGGAATTTGCCCACTCATCTAAACTAACTTACTTGATTCCTGCATAAAATCTATCAGCGACAGCTGATATATAACTTTCACTGATTAGGGCTTGCATTGCGTCTAGACAAAATGAATACCAGCACTGGGCAATGTGTTAGAAAACTGATAAGTTTCTTACCACATTAGTTGTTGAATGCATTTTAGCATTCTTTACAGGAAAGAGGCAATAAATCGCTCTACAAAGGTCGAAGCTTAACAAGAAATTCTACTCGCAGTTATCTTTTCGTGGAAGTATTATTTTCAAGGGTGATACATAGTAAACTAAGACCCAGTTAACTCAATAGACAAATATTGACGTTTTAAAAGTGGGCTCCTTTGTTGAGAAAAACAAATCTACGTTTCACTAAATGTGACGTCATCTAATGGATTTTCCGCCAATCAAACTGGACCACCCTATATATGGTCATTCGAAATGAACGGACTAGCAGAAACCCATGTTAAGGGTAATCCACAGAGTGTGTCTTCACCAAAGTTGAATAACCGTTCATTTCGAATGATTACCGGTAGCTTTCACTTAAAGCGTTATTCTTTCTTTGTATTATATAGGGTGTTTCATTCAAACTATTGGCCTTATATGCACTGATGCCACAGTGCTGAAAAAGCATTGAAGATCGATATAATAGAAATCATACAGAACAAATCAGACTTCCAAAATAATTCCTGTACTATTGTAAACATCTGAACTCCATCGACCGCCAGTGTCCATGTAACAATGCTCCTAATATTCGCATCGAAAAATCATCAATACATAATATACAATGGCTTCACCTACAGGTATATTTCCTTCATTGTCCCTGTATTGTGGGTGTTTCGCATCCAGACAGGCGGCAGTATTCGAGTTCATTACAGAACGTGAACTCCTAGAGATTTCCGACGTTTGTTCTGGTTTTCGTTCAATTAAAGCAAACAAGACAAACCGACCCGAATAAACGCGAAACGTTGCTAATTCTCCTATTCTCCTTCAAATTATAATTTGCAAGCTACATCCATTATAGGACGTTTCACACCTGAACAGTGGGCCAGAGCCTTCAGTCTGTATATCCTGCAATCGTCACTAATTTTCGGCGCATTCTTCAGGTGAACAGAGTGCCTATCAATTCGTTCAAATGTCTGTAATTTTTGAATTTTCGTACAAGAATTGGCTCCAACGATTAGTCTCAACTCACTGATGAAGAAACCGAGGTAAAACTTGATTCTGTCCGGCCGTCCGGTCGTCAGCACGTTTTAGCTCGAATGCAATGAATTAGAGAAATGAACTGAAAGTAGGTTTGGAGTCGAAATCGACAAAATCTGTCTAGTAGTTTCGGAATTACAGCCATCTCATATTTTGTTTTCCCAATAACTCGAAAAGGATGATCTGATTGAATTAAAGGTGGTTGGTTGAAAAATACTGAAATGATGACTTATGCAGTATATAATAAAAATATATTTAAAAAAAATTTTCATCTCAGGAACTATCCGTCCGACATCATTGAAATTTAGTAAGAGCCTTCAAATCCTTATTTTATAGTAAAGATTTGAACTTGATCTGATCTATATTGTAGAAGTTATTAGGGAAATACAGGAAAATCACAAAACTGAAATTAGAAATTGAAAATTCGTTCCTAATCCACCTTTCACCGCAAATGCTTATAGTCATATCATAGATCAGTCGGTTGAAGCATTGTGCATTAGCCTAACGCTTTCTTTCTATATGAATATAATCCATAACAAGAATGTACCGGGGTTGAGTCCCGCTGCCCTTATTCGTATTTTTCAATTCAAATCGATTTTTTTCTCAAGATTATGTGAAACGTGAGTATGTTCGTATATTATTAGATATTAGAATTACTGATATACGGAATGTTTTTTATGAATAGTCAACTCATAGTTTGTCATGACACAACCGGACGATTGGACTGATTTGTTTTATATACATTATTCTTGGAATACACTATTGCAAATAAACCACTGCTTTACAGTGTATTTTTTATCTCATGGCCCAATTGTATGATTGAATTGATTTGTGTCCTTACGCCACCACAAACAAAGCACTGTTTATTTTCGAGCCAACAGTAAATGTATGTATTCGAAGAGGTCCTTACGCCACCACAGACACATCACTGTTCATTTTTGATCCAACAGTGGAATTATGTATTTGAACAGAAATCTTACGCCACCACCAACAGAGCACTGCTCATTTTCGAACCCACAGTGAATGTAAGTTTTCTAATGGGACCTTACGCCATCCCAGACATAGCACTGTTCATTCTCACACCAACAGTAAATATATGTATCTGAGTGGTAACTAATCGTTTGAATCGGAAATTTTTATTTCAAAAGAACTCACGGAGACTTCTGCGAGCACATTCATTCAATGATCAATATATTGTGCTGATTTGTAGAGTATTATACAAGGCACTACGCATAATACTCTATTAATAACTGAATCAAACCTATTTTATGATTCCGAAAATTTAATTTAATTTTTATAATGTGGGCATATAACTAAAGTTTCGTTTCACTTGGTTTCTGAAGACAAATATAAGCCACGTCATCCATTCTCCATAAACTGAGTCCTGGCCTTTTTCATGACCCTTGCCAGCATATAAGGAGTTAAGTTGGCAATTTGTTCTTGGATGTTGGTCTCCAAATCTTGTAGGATCCTTGAACGGCTTAGATAAACACGGGATTTCAAAAAACCTCAAGGGGTCAAATAAGGAGAGCGGGCCGGCCACTCCAAATGTCCTTAAATGGGATAGGTGCTCTGGGAAGTGTTCCGTCAAATCAGCCATCGATGCTCTTGCAGTGTGTGTTTGTGTTTGTGTGTGTGTGTGTGTGTGTCATTGAACATTCTTGTTGAAATCAAGTTTCCCTTAAGTCCGACTCATTTATTCTAGTTTGAGTTCACTGTAGACTGATTGTGGACACTACACTAGTAACTAGACTCTTGTCCACTACAAATTTTGTCGCCTGAAATATGTTTCGGAAACAATGGTTCTGAGATGAAGCGTTATTGTAGTAGTTAGTTACTTTTGTTAGTTTCCGAAACATATGTTAGACGAAAGAACTCATTTAGGCGAGGGAAAAAATCCGGAATTCATACCCCTCATAGAACCATGGACCAATAATTCCAGCTGAGTAAATTTTACACCACACTGTGAATTCAGGAGAATGCAAAGTCCTTTGACGCAATTCTCGAGGATTGGTGTCAGCCCAGAAGCTCATGATTTGTTTGTCGTCAACAAAAATGAAAAAGGGCTTCATCACTGAAATAACACTGTTCCACTGATGGCGACTGGACTATGTCGGGACAAAACTAGTCCCACTCCTTGAAAGAAACCACTAGCGCTCCGCTACGACATCCACCGACTGAATGGCAAACATTTAAAAAAAAATTGGTTCAAGCACTGACGTGAAGTCAGGAGCTTTTGCGCGTTTGTTCTATTGTCCATTCTCCTGTATTGGACACTCTTAATCGAATTTACCATGGTAACTTCCATACACACAAAAGCTGACTTCACGTCAGTGCTTGAACCAATTTTTTTTTGGTAATAGTCTTAATCGAATTTACCATGGTTAATTCGATTAAGAGTGTCGAATACAAGAGGATGTACAATAGAACATACGCGCAAAAGCTCCTGACTTCACGTCAGTGCTTGAACCAATTTTTTTGCCTAATTTTTGGCGCTCTTGTTCCTCGGAACAGAGTGCTTATCAATTTGCCCAAATGTCTGTAATTTTCGAATTTTTGGCTGAAAATGGTCTTAAACGATTTGGTTCGACTCACTGATCAAGAATCCATGGTCAAAATCAATTCTGTCCGGCCGTCCATCCGTACGTCCGTCCGTCCGGCCGTTAACACGATAACTCTCGAACAAAATGAGCTAGACAATTGAAATTTTCAGAGTAGGTTCGAGGGATAAATATCTCGGTTAAGTTCGTTATTGATGGGCAAAATCGGCCTGATGGTTTCGGAGTAAGGAAATAAATATTTTTTTTACATTACAACTTTTGAATTTAAATTTTTTCAAGATGCAATTTTATCATAAGAATCCAATGAAATAATTTTCAACTCTAACAAGCTGATACTGTCGGAGATATGATTTTTCAAATTTTCCATAATACATCGTAATTCTATATATTCACTGTCTTTGTTTACTGTTCATAAATGTCATATTTTCTAGCTATTAGAGTCATGTCAATTCGTAGTAAGAAAACAAGTATCCGATTCTTGAAATATTGAAAATATACAAGACTGTTTTGAAACCGAAAATAGTATTGACTAGTTACATATTGAATAATTTACGTATAAATTCGGGATGATGTTTGAGAAGATATAGAATTGGATCATTTCAATGATGTAGTTTATGAAGTCAATAGGAAAGAAGAACATAATGGAATCATCAAAACAAATTACTGTTCGTTGACCACTGAGGTTAATATTACATTTTACTTCCTTAAATAGTAAGACATGTTCCTATATACAGTATTTTCACGATGTTGTTAGTTAATATATTTTGAACTATTAAAATAATTTGTTCGTAAGCCTCTACCTACTCAAATATCAGGAATAAATGGACAATCTGCTATGATTGTCTCCAGTTTGCTCTATACATTTCGATGATACTTTCCTTAGGTGTTTCGAGTTGTGAAAACTATGCACTGAGTGTAAGTTGCAACAACCCATTCCACGAGGTTGAATCATTGCAGATTGCTCATTGGATCTTGATAAATAAATTTAATGACAATTTTTGAAGCATTAAGACATTTAAGCATCGTAGATTGCTCTTTTATTTTATAAGATAATTTTTGAAGCATTTTATTTAAACGACACTTTTTCTAAATTTAATTTATTTCATGATGCAGTTCTATCATAAGAATACATTGATATAATTCTCAACTCTGAGAAACCAATACTTTTGGAGATATAATTTGTCTGTTTGAACTAGAGCGCCAGAAAGCTCCTGTCCACAGGGCTTGAACCCATTTTTGCTGATCGAGATGCAAAGGCGTTGTAGGCACATGAACACAGGATAACACTTCCTGACATTACGTTATTGGAGAAGTGCGTTCTCTTCCATCACAGGCTGGTAGTTCAAGAAAGTGATGGCCCAAATTCTGATAAGACGCGAAACGTTTACCTACACTAGAGATATTTCCATAATAGCATAGCAATATCCAACTCATTCTGTTTTCTCATAATATCTCGAGAAAACCCCAACGCTTGTCAGCTTTAATTAGTTGAAACCATGTATGCGGGGCAAGAAAGATTGTCGGAGACGCAAGAAGGGCGTCGGAGGCAGCAACGATCAGAAGCAGGTTTGTTTTAATAAGTGCCTACTCCTGCGAGCGAAGAAGGAAATAGCTTGACACTCATCCTTTCTGCTTAAAGACGAGAGTGGGTTAGGATTAGGCCAATATTTACAGATGAAAATTGACTAAGAATGGGAAACGTAGAAAGCTTTTTCGGTTGGATTATAACGTGAAACCCCCATCCGCTCGAGATTTATATACTTCTTGCGAGTCTTGCTGCACTTCTGGCCCCCTTATCAACCGCTCCGCTCCCCGAAGGAGGCGGCGGCTCCCGCATGGGGGCCGATGCAGGTGTAAGTTATACGTCTTTGGAAATAAAATACGAAATATGGTCGGAAACGTCTGCTTGTTTGATTTATTCGGTGGGTGTTCGTTAAATTCAGCTTGCTTTTCACTTGCCGCGGCGTTAGTGAGCTTCGTTATGTATTATCATTAAGGAATTTTACTGCCTGCCTTTCTGAAGCAGATGCTGGCTGGGATGGGGCAGTAAAAAATTCGGGATCGCTCACCTAAAATTTACGCGGAAGGATTTCGGTTTGGCTGGTCTTAATGGAGATTTATTTGTTCTTTTGGTCGGGAAGGAGTGTGACATATTGGGTTGGATATTGAAAAAAGGCATTCAAAAGATGTTCTGTTATTGGATATATACACCAGTAACTACACTCTACAAGTTGTCTCCTCAGACATATGTTTACGGAACTATGTTTACCTTTAGTTATAAACCGATTGGTGAGAACAATCAGTTTTTAATGAGGGTTAGATAATTATTGACTTTTACATCTTTTTGGAGTTTTAGTTCCTCGGAACAGAGTGCTTATAAATTTGCCCAAATGTCTGGAATTTTCGAATTTTGGGCTGAAAATGGTCTCAAACGATTTGGTTCGACTCACTGATCAAGAATCCGAGGTCTAAATCGATTCTGTCCGGCCAGCCGTAGGCACGATAACTCTCGAACGAAAGGAGTTAGAAGATTGTAATTTGCAAGGTGGGTTTGGAGCGTAAATATCTCGGACGAGTTCGTTAATGGGCAAAATCTATCAAGCGGTTTCGGAGTTATGGCCGATTTTAGTAAAAATATTTTTTATGAATATTTCCGAAACCAATCACTCGATCTATCTGAAATTTAGCATCAAAATGTGAAATCATGACCTTTATACGCGTGTGTAGTTTTGTATTGACCAGGTTACAGCAAAGTGTAAAAAAAAAATTTAAAATTTTAAAAATGTTTTTCTCCAATAAAAAATATTTGTAATTGACAAATTTCAAATTCAATTTTTATTTAAGATGCAGTTTCATCGTGAAAATCCATTGATATTATTTTCAACTCCAACAAGCTCCTACTTTCGGAGATATGATTTTTCGGAATTTCAATGATGAATCGTACTTCTATGTTTTCACAGAATGCTATAATTACTCTATCTGAGCTTTGTTATGTGATCTGTGTTCATACTCGTACATATCATCTTGTTCTATAAGGGAGAGTCAAATTCATTTCTGCTATTTTAAATTGATTTCTTCCATGGTGCAGTTCTCATACTCAGATTACTCATTCAATCTTGATAAATAAACTATTATTTGAATTGAGTTTCTTTTATGATGCAGTTCTATCATAAGAATACATTTATATAATTCCCAACTCTGAGAAACCAATGCTTTCGGAGATATAATTTGTCTGTTTGAACAAGAGCGCCAGAAAGCTCCTGTCCACGGGGCTTGTACCAATTTTTGTTATACATTTCGATCCCCTCAAGTGTTCCTAGGTACAATTTATTGGAATTTTCTGAAATTGAATGGATGGTTGTTCAAAAGTGATTTGGAACAGCAGATTTAAATATATTCGATAAAACTCCGTACATGTTTTCATCGGGTATATATGAAATTAAATGCTTAGATTGCAACAAGTGCTACGTCCGGCAAACAACCAGAAACATTCTCCCACGGTATACAGAGCATACGGGACAGATTTGGAACCACAACATCGATATATCAAATTAAAACTGGCTTTCCAAAATGAAACTTCTAGGAAATATATTCGATAAAACTCCGGACATGTAAAAATCGGGTTAGCTAAGGGAAAAAACCTCAGCAAAAAACGCTGTCTCCCCTATAGTATTGTGATTGGTGAAAATTCAAATTTTCAACAATATAAGCTGGAATATTGAATATTGAAGGGCATCTCTTTGTCCACTATCGATTCCTTCTTCAACAAGCAGATAGGTTTATCCAAGGTACCCAAAACTCAACCTGAAAAAGGAAAAGACAAATGGAGAAAATGATCAAATATAAAATGGAATATTCCTTGGTTTATCAAATACATTTAAAATTCAGTACCCATCCTGAAATCTATAAATGGGATAATTATTGTTAACCAAATGTACTATTGTTTCCTCTGCACTCAACTGAGTTGCATCTGGAAAGCATGATGTTGCAACGACTATGACCTATTCTTGAACTATTTAGAATATATTACTTTCACTGGTTTTCTAGTTATAAACTCACTGATTTATAAAACTAAATTAAATTAGCATAAGGAAAGCAAATAGAGTTTATGTCAAGTCATTATGAGAATCATCAATAATTTCAGGAAACTATACATTATTCTTCATCATTTCTCCTGAAGCGCATCGTTTTTGAGATATTCAACGTTGATTGTTATGAAATCTGGTTCCTTTCTGGGTTTTGTCTCTCAAAAAATATCTATAAAATAAAAAAAATATTATTTTGTCAATTTCTTCCGCGTAATAGGCAAGATAGATATTTGTCAGAAGCAATCTATCGAACAATGTTGCTCAACAAACAATAACGAAACAACATCAACGATAAAACAACTATTTCGTGAATTTTCGGAGTCTACTCGGACTCAGACTCCTGCATCAGACACTAAACGAAAATCCTCAGAATCTTCTCGAATTTACCATGATAAATTCGATTAAGAGTGTCCAATACAGGAGAATAGACAAAAGAATATACGCGCAACAGCTCCTGACTTCACATCAGTGCTTGAACCAATTTTTTTTTCGTAATTTTTTTGAAATTTTATATGGGTATAGTTCACACAAAATTTGACACACGTCTGTATGTCGATATTCTACAACTAGTTACCAAGCTTCAATTTGCTGGAGTCTATATTTTTTGAGTTATCGAGTAAATAATATTCCAGGTGGGTATAACTCCGAAACCATTGGGCCGATTATGCCCAAAGACGAACTTAATTCTCCCATTGAGATGCTCAACCTACCCTAAAAGTTGCAAGTACCTATCTCATTTCGTTCGAAAGTTATCGAGGCTGCGGTCTCCCACCCAGCTACAGAAGCGCTCAAGGCTGCTCGGATCTCCGTCAATATAGATCCGATAGTGTTCAAACTTGGAACTTTGCAGAAGAGTTAGGTTCTGAAGGCTCTCGCAAAATTTCTGCGATGTCAGACGAATGGTTTCTGATATATAGAATTTTTTTCAATGATCTTTTAAAAATTTACTTGTCATAAGAGCTTCACAAAATTTGGCACGAATTTTTGCGTTGGCATTTCACAACTAATTGCCAAGCTTGAATTGAATTGGTTTCGAAGTTTTCGAGTTATTGACGAAGTAATAACCAAATTTCAGATAGGTATAACTACAAAATCTTTTGACGGATGATGCCTACTAACAAACTTCAATGTCGCATTCAGATGCACAACCGAAACTAAAAATTGCAAGTTGCTATCTCTTTCCGTTCTCAGGTTTTCGTGAACAAATAATATTTTTCAATAATTTTTTCAAATTTTCTAGTGACACGATTTCCACAAAATTGCAATAATATCTTTAGGCTTGTATTCTACAACTACTCAAGGCCGATTATGCCCATTAACGAACTCGTCCGTCTTATTGTGAAAACCGTGAAAATTTCGAGTCGCTATCGCTTTCCGTTCTCAAGTTATCATGGCAACGGACGACCGGCCGACCGGCCGAAAATCAAATTTGTCCATGAATTCTTAATTTTCGGCAAAAAATTCGAAAATTACAGACATTTGGGCAAAATGATAACGCGATGTTCCTCAGAATATACGCGCAAAAATGTAACATTTTAACTCCGAGTTACTTAACTCTGTGCATAATATTTCAACCCTGTATTCCAATCAAATATCATAGACTGTAGTGACATTTCATAAGGAAAAGATTGTTTTTCCTTGAGATTTGCATAAGGATTTTTCGAGTATATAAATGATAACAAGTTCATGAAGGACATCATTTTGGGGTATGTTGGGAACATATTTTGACTTTTGACATTATCTTTGCCTATCCGCACATGCAGGGCAGTATAGCGGAGCGTTCTGGTGTCAACATAATCTTGTCAATTAATTTCAGTAGAAAGTCCATCATTCTGGTGACAGTTGAACCTTCCCCCATACTTTGCGTCACAACCTCTCTCAGCAAAGAAATATGATGACTTTTTATCAAGACCCATCCGCAGCACCCTCATTTCAATCAATGCTGATTACAGAAACGAATCACGTTCCTCCAGACAAAACATTATTATTCAAGAAATCCAATATTTGTCGACCCCAATCGGAAGCACCTCCCCGGGATAGGGATGTCCAACGAGAAATTAATTAAAAAATGATCTGTCAAAACGCCATTAATTAGCTTGTAGATGACAACAATGTAAATGTTGACTCAAACGATTCCTGGAAATTCAATTGGTTGATCTCATCGGGAACGGTGAATTTTAAAAATCTGTCTTCGATCTCGGCGAAGAAAAGAGGGAAGTCGTCACCCCTCTAATGGGGAGTTTCTCGAAGATGAGGGTGAACCGGAATAACTCTAACTCGTCGTTAAATATTTAAGATCCCCTGGGAATGATAACTGAATAGTTTCGACGGAGAAGTTGGTCATTTCGGTTGATATCGATCCGACATATTGGTGTGTGTTACAATATTGACTGGGGAATATTTTTGGGAGCTCGTAAAAGCGTATTATCGTCTCTCCCTAATGTCTGTTATATTAAAATTTTTAGCCGCGAATGGTCTTAAACGATTCGATTTGACATGATTATGTCCATCCGTACGTGAAATACGAAACATTTCGAAAGAAGAAACTAAAAGAATGGAAATTTGCTGGATACATTTCATATCAAGGTGTGCCGATCGGGTTCGTTAAATAAATCAGCCCAATGGTTCCGGAGATATATTCATTTGAAATAGTATTTTCACAATATTTCGCAAACTATACATCCGAATGATCCGATTTGAATAAAATGGGTTCAAGCCCTGTGGAGAGGAGCTTTCTGGCGCTCTAGTTCAAACAGACAAATTATATCTCCGAAAGTATTCGTTTCTCAGAGTTGGGAATTATATCAATGTATTCATATGATAGAACTGCATCATAAAGGAAATTCAAATAATAGTTTATTTATCAAGATTAAATGAGCAATCATGAGAATGAGAACTGCACCATGGAAGAAATCAAATTAAATCTGGCTAATTTTGCCCAATAACGAACTTAACCGAGATATTCATCTCCCTAACCTACCCTGAAAATTTCAACTACGTTCGAGAGTTATATCTATGTCTATGGATGAAAAGCAGTCTCACTTCTCTCAGTTCTCTTACTTCATGTTCCGTTCCGAAATGTGAGACTTCTCTGAGAAAAACTAATTTCTGAGCAAACAACTGAGATTTTTCTCACTTCGCTCACAATTCTTCGATTGATTAGATAATGTCATGTCTCAGGAAAATAAGTTGACAATGTGACAATTCATACATAGAATAATTATATCATTCTGTGACAACGTTGAAATACGATTTATTATTGAAATTTTGCAAAATCATATCTCCGAAAGTATTAGCTTGTTAGAGTTAAAAATGATATCATTGTATTCTTATGGTAAAACTGCTTATTTGAAAAAATTTAATTTGGAATTTTTTCTTTAAAAAAAATAATAGCTTATTTATCAAGATTAAATGAGCAATCTGATAATGAGAACTGCACCATGGCCATAACTCCGAAACCGCTCGGTAGATTTCGCCCGTTAACGAACTTGTCCGAGATATTTATGCTCCAAACCTACCCTGAAAATGTAAATCCTCTAACTCCTTCCGTTTGAGAGTTATCATGCTAACGGCCGGCCGGACCGGCCGGCCGGACAGAATCGAATTTGACCTCGGATTATTGATCAGTGAGTCGAACCCAATCGTTTGAGACCTTTCTCGGTAAAAATTCGAAAAATACAGACATTGTGACGAAAGCACGCTGTTCCTTGCGGAACACGCACGCAAAAATGAAAATGATCAATCCTTTCAGCTACGGAAATTGATACTGGTACCTACTTGCCAAGAAACCGAATTCTTATCGCTGGGCCACAGAATCTCTAAAATATCTATGTGAATTACGTATCTTGAACTCATGTTATTACTGACCTTTGATACCTTGTTTACAAATTTATAATTTCAGAAAGATATTATCATGTTACATTTTATTGATCAAGTTTTAATCAAGAATTTGGCGGTAAAATAAGTTACATATCATAGACAAGATATACCAATTCTCACCATGTATTGAACGACTGTTATTTCTGACGTATCGACTTGTCAAATTTGACTTCGGCTGATCTAACTCATTGAATTCTCTCCATCACGTCAAAAATTAAAAAACTGTTGACAACTTCGCTGGTCTAATGTAAAAGCATATTTTGAAATTTCAGCAATATCTTCACCAATATAGATCCAATCGAGTTAAAATCTGGAACTTTACTGTGAAATAAGGCTCAGAGTGCTCTCGCATAATTTCAACGATATCTGATGGATGGTTTTTGAGATAAGATTTTTTTTATTTTTCTGTCATGCTAACCTCACACAATTTTGCACAAGTCTTCATGTCGGTATTTTATGACTAACTACCGCGTTTTATCTCGATCAGATCTGTATTTTACGAGTTATTGGGAAAATAATATTTCAGATGGCTGTAGCTCGGGAATCACTTGGGTGATTTTACCCATTAACGAACTTAGCTGGCACATTTAGGTTCCAAACCTACTCTGAAAATTTCAACTATGTGACTACTTGAGTTCGAGCGTAATCGTGCTGACGGCCGGCTGAACGGCCGGATATATTCAATTTTGACCTTGGATTCTTCATCAGTGAATCAGAAATAATCGTCTGAGACCATTTTCGAAAATTACAGACATTTGGACGAATTGATAGCCACTCTGTTCACCTGAACATCACGTCAAAAATTTAGAATTTTTTTGATAATTATTATGCTGATCATCGTTTGCCGCCAGAGTCATGGCGGACATTTGCAGATATTATATTCCACACCTTATTTGCCTGATGTGAATTTAACATTATTATTGTGATACCCTTTACGTACGCCCTAGATGCAGGCCTTAATTCAATTCTATTTATGCAGAATCTTCAGTCAAAAATCCAATACTGTGAAATGTGCATAATTTAACATTAAATTTTCATTAGTTGAAGATCATTTTGCGTCTACAAGGTATAAAAAGGTGGTTGTCGAATTATCGCACACATAAACTATAATTTATATTCGATTGCTAGGGTTTCCCGTCGGGTGCTTATCGAAATCTGGAATGGTTCATTTGCGAGGGTTATAAACAGGATTGGTCCCTTGAAGGTCGTAGTCTAATATCGCCATCAAGTATATTGCCATTCTCCCGAGCAGACCTCTGTCGATCCTTTTCCTCCAGCTCACAAAAAGTTTTCCCCGGCATCATTGTTGTTATGACAGTTCGACATACATATTTTAATCATGGAAAAATGTTAAATGGCCAGGAAAATCGGTTAATAAATTATACCTCTACATATTTGGAATCAATCAAATCATGATAGAACATAATACAATATTTGTTTGGATTGAATTACTGAGAAAGTTGAGAAGCACTGAACTGAGGTCAGTCGGATTTGCGCGCGCTTGGTCAAATTCACAACGAGAGTGTTAACCCACGCAGGTACTGAACTCGTTCCCATAACCGATTTCTCTGTCAAATTTATCAAGTTGGTTAACAGAATTCAGGTTTCACAAAGCTTTTCGATAATATCATAACAAAAGATTGTTAGATAAGAAAATCCTTGATCAAAACCGTTCATTTGTGAATCGATGAAAACAATCTGACAATCTCGCATTTACTCTGCTTCAACCGAGGCAAGCACATCATGCACTAATTATTAGGTTATATTCTTATTTATTTAGGATTTCTATGTCAAAGTGTACGATTGTTCATGTATACATAGTTCCGTAATTCTTTCAATCAGAGCTAAACTGCAATTATTATAAATTACTCGTACACAATAATTAGCATAGCGGACAGTACGATTGAATTGGTAGAATGATATTTATAAATGATATTTGACTATGAAGTGTTAAATCCATTCATTATCTGATTAAAACACTGAATTTTGATTCCGAATAGCAAGCTCTTTTATGCATGAACTTCCACGTAGACTACAAACTTATGAGTCAACGTGAGTTGTCTGCTGGTAATTATTAATTGAATGTGTGTTACAAGATAAAATTATGTTCCATATATCAGAGAAATCCTAACAGTGATTGTACAGAATCATAGCAGTATGAAAATAAATATATCCATGATATGAATAACAGATAATAGAATAGTTATAGTCACTATTGGAGGTAGATAGATAAGAAATCATAGGATAATACAGATCATGGTAAGTCTAATCATCTATTTCCCAAAAGATAAATAAACTGCATTTCATAGTTGTTTGCATTGCCGGTGAATCCACAAAAAAGCTAAAATTCGAAAATAAACATTTATCAAGAATTTCATATTTGATTATAATATAATATTCAGTTATACCTCATCAACTTACCCCGTTTTAAGATAATAATATAACCAATATGGAATGCAAGATTGAAGTGCACAAAAATCATATTATGTGAGATAAGCGGGTTGAAGTTACTAGCTTTACCTCTTTCTAGAAGTGTTCTATTCTGAGATCATTATGCAGTCAGTCTATGCCTATTTCTATGCCTTCAGTCGAGGATTCTCGCACTTATCATCTGTAATTCTACTGCAGGGCAGGATTCATAAAAGCAGTTTAATTTCTGGAATTTAATCAGATATTATAACATTCAATGAAGAATATCTCGAAATCGGTGCGTTTCAGGAGAAATGATAAGAAATAATTTGATTATCCTAAATGATTAAAGATTCTTATAACGAACCAAGATAAACAATCCGCCGTATTCACAAAGCATTCAATCTCCGTCTTCACAGAGGTCCTCAGTTAAGGATAAATAAGAATCGCAACCTCAGTTAACGTATATAACAGTGCTGAAACAGGCCTGTTTCACGTTAATTTTCTCTTAAACTGAGGTTGCGATTCTTATTTATCCTTAACTGAGGACCTCAGTTAGGACTTAACGGAGATTGAATACTTTGTGAATACGGCGGTTTATCTGTTTTGTTTACGCTAATGTTTCATAGATTTATAAATTCTCCAGTCTATAACTAGGAAACCAGTGGAAGTGGGAAAACTGTTAATTGGAGATTATGTGTCATAGCTGTAGAAGACTTCACACCAAAATTTAATTTAATTCTGAATGATCATGTCAAAGCTACAAAAGGAAATCTGATTATTTTTGCAATTTCAACAGCCAGTTTTTAGCGCTCTTGTTCCTCGGAACATAATGTAAATCAATTTGCCCAAATGTCTGTAATTTTTGAATTTTTGGCTGAAAATGACCTTAAATGATTTGGTTTGCTCACTAATCAGGAATCCTTTGTCAAAATCGATTCTGTCCGGTCAGCCGTTAACACGATAACTCTCGAAGGGAATGGGCTAGACAGTTGAAGTTTTCAGAGTAGGTTTGGGACATAGATATCTCGGTTAAGTTCGTTATTGGGAAAAATCGGCCTGGTGGTTTCAGAGTGAGTTTGGCAGTAACGACAAAAAAATTGTTTTTTTCTACCTTAGAAATTTTGAATTCAATTTTTTTTAAATGCAGTTTCATAATAAGAATCTATTGATCTATTTTCAATTCTAACTGTCTAATACCATAGGAGATATGAATTTTCAAATGTTCAATATCAAATCGTGATTCTATGATCTCACAGAATACTGTAATCGTATATATGAATATATAAATATGAATGATCTGTGGTCTTACATGGCATCTTAGGGCTTTTCGGAAAGTGCAACTGATATACATAATAAACTATTTATTGTTTTTGGTGTAACCCTGGATCGAGTGGATCATCATCAGCTGTTTACAGGTTCTTGCAAAGAGTCGCGTTCTCGTTCCCCGTTTCCGAAAGCGGCAGTCAGCACTAAGTTCCGAGGTAGAATTTACATTACCTTATTTTTTATATGTTTATTATTCGTACTGTTTTGATACCAAAAACAATATCGACTTGTTGCATGTTGAATAACTTATGTATAAATATTGGGGATGATGTTTCAGAAGATTTAGAATTGGATCATTTTAATAATGTAGTGTATAAAGGCGATAGGAAAGAAGAACATAGTGGAATCATGAAAAGAAATTATAGTTCGTTGACCACCGAGGTTAATATTACCTTTCATCTCCTTAAGTAGTGAGACATGTTCCTATATACAGTATTTTCATAATGTTAAATTTTGATCTATGTGTATCGAATATTTTTTCTTGAGTTAAAGTTCATAATACAGAATGAATGTGTTAGTGGTATGAACTATTAAATTATGAAAAGGGGATTGTATTTTATTAATATATTTCGTCTAATATTGAGATAAGTTTTCAAATAAATGAATTGAACTATTAAAATAATTTGTTTGCCAGCCTATTATACCTATTCAAATATCAGGAAGAAATGGGCAATCTGCTATCATTGTCTTCAGCTTTGCTCTAGACATTTCAATGATACTTTCCTTAGGTATTTCGAGTTCTGAAAACTATGCCCTGATTGTAAGTTGCAACAACCAATTCCACGAGTTTAAATCATTGCAGATTGCTCATTTATCTTGATAAATAAACTATTATTTGAATTTAAAATCTTTTATGATGCAGTTACATCATAATAATGTGCTAATACACTCCCGCATATAAATTATCTATGTCATTATTGGCGGACGAGAATAAGGCATGGTAACGTGGTTTGCAGCTTGATTCGGGATTCCAACGCTCAGGGACGGATCCATAAAAGTAGTGAAATTTCTGGAGTTTTCCATTTTAAAACATTCAATGGAGAATACCTCGAAAACGGTGCGTTTAAGGAGAAATGATGAAGAATAATATAATGTTCTAAAACGATGGAATATTCTTGAAATGACTAATTTCGTTTAGTTTTATGAATCCACGAGTCCATAACTAGAAAACCAGTAGAAGTAGAAAATAACTAATATTTGGAAAATATGTATCATAGTTATAGGAAACTTTACGCCAACATTCATTTTATTCGAAAAAAAGGATGTCAAAGCTACAAAATAAAAACTGATTTTTTTTTCAAAATTTCAACAGCCTGTATCATTTTACCTGAGCTGAATTTGGAAAAATGTTAAATGAAAAAAGTGTTTCATTCGATGGGAGGAATCTTTGGTTGAAATTAATGCAGTGGTTAAAGACTCACCCTGTATGGTTAAAATTGAAGATTCACCCTGTACAAATACAACATTCTTTCAGTGAGCGTGTATTTCAAAACAAAAATCATTCATTATTGTTATCATTCAATTTCTGAATTTTATGCCTTTCGAAGTGAAGAGCATTTCAGGGTTTAACAAAAATGTTTTTACGTTGCTTAACAAGTCAGAAGCCATTTTTAACAGGATTTTCGGGAAAATTCGAGCAGCCGTAAAGTACATTCTCATAGTAGGTATCGATCCAATCAGAATTTCGCTCAGAGGTATTCCAAATCCAAACTAACAAACTTTGGCCTCGTAATATGCAACACATACGGCAGTTTTTTATCGAAAGTTCGGTTATCTGGCAGCAATAAATACTACAACGTAATAGAGCGTTTCTTACAATGTCGGTTGCTTATCGTGCACAACTGACAGGAGATAAAACGATAGAACCATACATAAATAGGCTGCCTGGGGCCTTGAATCTCTGTTTTTACTGCGTTTTAACATAAGCTCGGGAAGTCAGTTTATTGGTTGTTTAGGGCGTTGTTTTATTAGTATGTGCCCGCGGTAGTACATTCCTTCATACCTTAATCATCCCCTTGAAATGGCTCATAAATACAAATCACCCGTAATGTGGCTGGGATATTTGATTCATTGACACGACTCGTTTGACGACAATCAAGAGGATGAATAGATTATCATACTAACAAATCAGCTGTTATTTGGAATCTAAAGCAATATAAACGAATGATAGAACCTATACTGAGTAGGGCTCACTCCATCGAAGACTCATTGAATCGAAAGTTCACTGAATCGAAAGTTCACTGCATCGGAGGTTCACTCCATCGAAAATGACACCCACTTACTCCTGATTCGCCGAACGTGAAATCTCCTTTATCGATCGTCTTCGTCCGTAGTTTGGCTGGATGAGAGGTAATTTGTTTCATTGAGTGTACGTCGACAAGGCGCAATCTGATCTGCCTAAGCCAGGGTTCGACCACAGGCGGCTCTTTGAATATGTAACTGGGGCTCTTTAGTTCCATACGCAAATATTTTATTTATTATTGAATAACTATTATAAGTTTTTTCATCAAAAAACCTTATTTAGGAAAGTACTATTTATTGTTGGCAAGAACAATTTTTCTGACTCTTCTGGCTCAAAAGGTTGCCGATTCCTGGTCTAACCTAAAATTTGAAGGATGAATGTGTTCGACAATTTTCAATTAGTGAACCATTATGGAAAATCTTTGTACCTATAACTTGTACGTTATAAGTTGAGTTTTGTAACGTGCAGAAATTTGTCAAGGAGAAAACATCCTCCAGTGATCCTAATGAAAATATGAATATATAATATCTACTCTAGTATCATATCCTGATTCGAAATTAAATTGAAATCTAATAATATGCTGCATTATTTAATACTCTTAATCTAACGCATATAAACTTGATTTACTAAAGTAAATCTATCGAAGCAAGTTGAAATGACATAACTGTAATTTTCTTTCAAACTTCTAAATCTACATTATTTACATTAGTTTGAAAAATGTCGTTATTGATTTGAAGAAATACACAATTCAGTCTAATACATTCTGTTTTTGTTTTAAACAGCACACGTGTTTCAAGAGATTAACAAACAAACGAATTAATATTTTATGTATTTTTTTGTAATACGGTCCATTTTATAGTTGTTTTTGCGATCATATTCAATGTCATTTACTGAGATTTTGGAATTTAATTATTCACAACCTAAACTAGATAAGTTCAATGCGGATATCCACAGTAAAGCACTGGATAGAAACTTTACGAACTGTGAACGTTTCAGGTA
Organism: Halyzia sedecimguttata; assembly: GCA_937662695.2. NCBI lineage: Eukaryota > Metazoa > Arthropoda > Insecta > Coleoptera > Coccinellidae > Halyzia > Halyzia sedecimguttata. Next base: position 10,435,707 of record OW569414.2, on the reverse strand, counting down.
AAACTGATTTTTACTATGTTCTTTTGATAAAGAAAACACAGTGTCGCTTTGTTGTATATTTTAATGTGTAATATTGCAGATATAGCTTATATGTGATTTCCCTAATGTGTGACTTCTTACTGACTTTAGTACCTGGGGTGAAGTACTACATACCCAAATCGAGGGATGGGCGAGCCCATTCTCATTATGCGGGGGTGGACGGCTGTTAAATAAGTGATATAATTCTGGACTAAACATGCCGCCCCCCTTGAAAGAACCTATCTTTCAAAATGCAGAAAAAAAATATACAAAAATGAAATGCCTAAAATAAAAAGAAAAAAAAAATATATATACAGATACGATTAAATATTATACAAAAATGATAGAAAAAAAATATATACAAGAATGATTAAATATACAAACATGAATTCCCTTCATTAAAGGGAATGAAACGACTATATCCCAACTAGTCTTCAAGACTGGAATCCCTAGCCCTTTAATTTGTCTTTGGTGCCGTTTCAAATGGTAACGGACACACCTTAGCCGCAGCTCGTTTAATCACACCCTTCGAAGTTAACACCGATACCACTCGCACAATATCGTCGGCACCAGTATGTACTTGCACTACCCGACCTAATTGCCACTTGAGCGGAGGTAAATTGTCTTCTCGTATTACCACCATGGTCCCCAGTTGTAACTGAACTGAATTGGATGGAGATGTCTTCCATTTGCCCCTCTGCTGTAGTTGTGATAAATAGTCTCTTGACCATTGAGACCAAAAATGTTGTACCATCTGAGTCAACTGATGATATTTCTTCAAGCTGGTAGTTTTCTGGGAACTCAAATCTTCTTGGGGTAAAGAAACTAGTGGAGCACCGATCAAGAAGTGCCCAGGAGTGAGTACATCTAGGTCTTGTGGATTCTCGGATAATGGGGTGAGAGGTCGTGAATTCAAACAAGATTCTATTTGTGTAACTACTGTGTGCAATTTATCGAATGAAAAATTAGTGTTGCCAATTACCCTTTTTAGGTGATACTTGGCAGACCGGACAGCTGCCTCCCATAATCCCCCAAAATGTGGGGAGTGTGCTGGTATAAAGTGCCATTTCATTGACATTTGTGTAAAGTATTCATGGAAACTCGAACTTGTAGAAGGGTTTCGCATGAATCTGAACAGTTCTTGCAATTCATTTCGAGCGCCTACAAAATTGGTTCCGTTATCGGAATAAATATTAGAGCAAATACCGCGTCGGGCAACAAATCGCTTGAAACAGTTCATGAATGCTTCTGTAGTTAACTCATTATCTAGCTCCAAATGTACAGCCTTAGTGGCAAAGCAAACAAAAACAGAAAGATATCCTTTCACAAATTTATGTCCTCTTAATTTATTTGTCTTCATATTAAATGGACCCGCATAATCGACACCACAATTTGTGAAAGCTCTGCTGGGAGTAATGCGTGAACGTGGTAGGTCACCCATTAAATATTTGTAAGGAGTTGGCTTAACCCGAAAACAGATAAGGCACTCGTGTAGATATTTTCGTATCGTTCTTCTACCACCGATAGGCCAATATTTCAGTCGAATTAATGAAAGTACCGTTTGAGGTCCAGCATGCAAATGTTTGTAGTGCTCATGTAAGATTATTTGCTTGGTCAAAATATGGTTACTAGGTAACAAAATAGGATGTTTTTGGTCAAATGAAACATCCGAATGCCGTAGACGACCACCTAACCTCATTATTCCTTGGTCATCTATGAAGGGATTCAAACTTATAAGTGCACTTGAATTCGCTATTTGCTTCGATTTAAGCAAATGATGCAATATTTCCGTGAATTCTTGGTTCTGAGCTGTTCTAACCAGAATTGCCAAAGACCTTTGCATTTCCTCGAGAGTCAAATTTCCAAAATTTCTGTGTGTAACCGGCACGATACAATTTTTTGCAAATCTAAGACAAAACGCGGTCACTCTTTGCAACTTGTTCAAAGTCGAGAAACGCTGGAAAATATCAATATTTACATATGATTTGAATATTTGCCTTGGAACCTTCACTTCAGGAATGATATCCGGAGCAGTGAAATTAAAATCTGGCCATGAACTTTCGTCACAACTCAGCCACTTTGGGCCATGCCACCATAGACCACAAACCTTCAACATATGCGTATCCATGCCCCTAGATATTACATCCGCAGGATTGTCTCCAGACAATACGTGATTCCACTGATAACCCCTTGTTAATTGATGTATTTCCGCTGTTCTATTCGCTACAAATGTTTTCCATTCGCAGGGTTCTGAACTAAGCCACGATAAAACTATTGTAGAATCGCTCCAAAATTGCACCGAGTCAAAGGTGACCTGTAGTGTGTCAATTATTTCCCGTGCTAAATTTGCCGTTAATAATGCTGCGCATAATTCAAGTCGTGGCAAATTGACCGTTTGCACAGGGGCTACTCTTGATTTGGCACAGATAAGTTGGACATGATGGTGATGATTTTGATCTGTTGATCTTATATAAATGGCCGCCCCGTATGCAATTTCTGACGCATCAGAAAAGCAATGCAATTGAATCGTTTTGGATTCTTTGCAAATGGTTTGCCTTGGTATTTTCAGATCTTCCAAAGACTTGATTTGTTTTTTGAATTTAAGCCAGGATGTATGAAGTCCAAGCGGTAAGGATTCATCCCAACTTACTTTTAGTTTCCACAACTCTTGCATAATCAGCGTTGCCCTTAAGATCGCGGGACCTACCAATCCCAGAGGATCAAATATTTGAGATGTAACTGATAAAATTGTCCTTTTCGTAACCCTGGCTTGATTTTTGTCGATTTGTATCCTATACTGAAGAATATCTAGCTCAGAATTCCATAATAACCCTAGTGCTCGTGTTGTCGGATCGTTTGAAAGGTAATGTTCAATTTCTAGATTATTGTCAGTCTCATCAGATAACACCTCCTTACTATTTGAAACCCACTTTCTCAATATGAATCCCGCACCTCTCAGAATTTCACTGATCTGTTTCCTCAATACCTCAGCTTCCTGAATAGATCTAGTACTCAGTAATAGATCGTCCATGTAGAAATCATGAAGTATGGCTTGGCTAGCTTGGGGAAACTTTTCCTTGCTATCTAAACCCAGTTTTTGGAGACATTTCACTGCCAAGAATGATGCTGGAGCCGTCCCATATGTGATGGTGTTCAATTGATATACATCAATCGGCTCATCGATTGAAAACCTCCAAAGAATCCGCTGCAAGTTCCGGTGCTCAGGAGCAACAAGTACTTGGCGATACATCTTCTCAACATCTCCCGATATAACGATGTCGTATCTGCGAAATCGCAATAAAATGTTGAAGAGGTTTTCCTGTAATTTCGGTCCAACCATCAAAACATCATTAAGTGATATTCCTGTGTCCGTTTTAGCCGATCCATCAAATACCACTCGGCATTTGGTAGTGGAAGATGTTGCTTTAAAGAAAACGTGATGCGGTAAATGGTATATATGTTCATTGTTATAGTATTGCTTAGCTACCTCATCTAAGGTACCCAATCTTGTAGCATGACCCAAATTGACGTATTCCTTGATGAATTCATGATATTGGCGTTGAGTTTGAACATCTCTTCCGAAACGTTTTTCAAGTTGTTGCAATCTCTTTTTGGCCGTACCCACAGAGTCTCCCAGATTTGAAATATTTTCCCTAACAGGTAATTTGACAATGAAACGACCTTGGTTATCTCGCATTGTTGTATCGAGAAACACACTCTCGCAGTGTCTTTCCTCCATGGAAAGATGTTTTTTCTGATCGAGTTCATCGATAGCCCAAAATTTTTCTAATTGTTCTTGTATTCGACTGTTAGATGAAAAATGACAAGTTGAAATATTTGCTTGACCGTGCCTACCGATTATGGGTCCCGAAATAACCCATCCTAATTTTGTTTTCTGCAAAATTGGTTTATTGCTACCTAACTTGATTTGACCTACGCATATTAGTTCCCAGAAGATAGAAGCGCCAAGAATTAAATCTATTTTGTTAGGTTGGTTGAATGCAGCATCAGCCAAATATACATTTTCTGGAATAGTGATAGAAGTTGAATCGACCTGCACTCCAGGTAACTTGTCCGAAATGCTATCAATAACCAAAAAACCTGTTTCTAACCCGAAATCCCTGAATTTTGATTGAATTTTTGCCTTCACTGAATGTGAAATTTTCGTGGTTCCCTGTCCTATTCCTACTACTGGAATATGAACTCTTTGAGCAGGTAGTCTGAGTTCCTTCCAGAGTTCCCTGGACATGAAATTCGACTGGGATCCCGAATCCAACAGAGTTCGACACTCTTGCATTCTGCCAGCATGATCACGAATGTGGACTAATGCTGTGGACAACAAAGTTTCTATTGATCCTAGACTACCTGTACATTTGTATCCCTGCGTTTCTGTGACATGAACTTCCTTGTTCTTGGAAGATGGTTCACTAAGATGTAACATAGTGTTGTGCTTCCGCCCACATTGCTTACAGCTCCCAAAAGTGCAACTATCTGCCCGATGGCCTAGCTTCAAGCAGTTCCAACAAACCCCTGTCTTTTTAACTTCTTCCCTTCTATCCGAAACTGATAGCCCGTGAAACCTTTTACATGCGAATAAAAGATGATTTTCGTTGCATGATACGCACGTTTTCGTCATTGCGACGTAAGACTTCGACCCGTAGTGTCTTTCCCTTATATTTTTAGGCTCTGATGATTTGTTCACTATTTTACTTGAGTCAAGTGTTTCCAAAAGTTGGCATCTTTTTTCTAAAAACTCTTGAAATTCCGTTAATGTGGGAAATTCACTACTCGGCACACTTTTTTGCCATTCCCTTTTTGTGATCGCATCTAATTTTTGCTCCAAAATATATATAAGAAGTGTATCCCATGATTCAACTGGCTGACCTAGTGATTTAAGTGACCTTAAATCTCTATTGATTATATCTAACAGCTTTCGTAACTGTATAAATGACTCCTTATGTATTTGTGGAAAATTGTACATTGAATCGATGTGATTAAGCGCAATGAGTTTTTTATTCTCAAACCGATTTTTTAACAATTTCCAAGCTTCTACATAATTTTTCTCTGAAACTTCCAACGCACGAATTACCTCAGCAGCATCACCCTTCAAGGAATTTTTCAAATAATAAAATTTTTGTATGTCTGTTAGCTTCACATTAGTATTTATTAATGCGTTAAATGTGTCATGAAATTCTAGCCATTCCTTGTAGGAGCCATGAAATAATGGAATCTCCATTGTCGGAAGTTTCACATTTTTATCGATGTGTTGCCCTCCGGAGATTTGATTACATATTAAACTGCTACTTGAATTGCCGGTGCTCGAATGTAAATGACTTTCAGCAACACTTATAAGTTTGAAATAATTGTTCTCGAAATTTTCTCTCTCTTCATTTTGTATATCTGAGTCATCAAACGCTTCGATTGAAGTTTGTAATTTATCAAACTCTGCCCAATATTCCCTGAATTTTTCTATTCGCGCAGGTAATTGAGTAAGTGTATCACCCCCCGATATAGAATTAATGAAAGTTTCGAATCTCGTTACTCTCGATTTCAAAACACCCCTTTTACGAATCAATTCATTCAAATTATCTGCCATCTTGCTTGTTGATTAATGAAAATATGAAACTAAGAATTAATTCAAATGAATATTAAAACACAAATAGAGTCCGTTGAATATGTGTATAATTGAGGAGAAAGTAATAGGAAGGGATGTACTCACTTACCTTCACTTCACCCTGTACTGTGTGCTTTCTGCTCCCACCGTGATTTATTGCCCAAATTTGTAGTATCCAATGTGCACCTGTCCACTGTACACCTGACCACTGCTCTTCTTGAATTCCTCGTCCAGTATCTTGATTTGTCCCTTTTGACTAATCCCCAAATGTGCGTGGTTGGAATTCTGCCCGTTGCAATGGATCACTTTTCTAATTGCTAATTATTCACTAACAATTTATTTTAATCCGTGTCGAAGGACCATGAACGTTTTAGGTAAAACTGATTTTTACTATGTTCTTTTGATAAAGAAAACACAGTGTCGCTTTGTTGTATATTTTAATGTGTAATATTGCAGATATAGCTTATATGTGTGATTTCCCTAATGTGTGACTTCTTACTGACTTTAGTACCTGGGGTGAAGTACTACATACCCAAATCGAGGGATGGGCGAGCCCATTCTCATTATGCGGGGGTGGACGGCTGTTAAATAAGTGATATAATTCTGGACTAAACAAACTGTATAAGCAAACAACGGTAGAACTTCACTCAAGTTTCAAGAAAAGAAAAGTTAACCAGTTCGAAAAAAAATTCTTTTACGACTCACCATCACATAAATTTCCTGACCCCAATATAAAATACCGCAACAAAATGCAAGTCGCATCATAATTGAATACGAAAGACGCTTTCTATGTAGATGAAGGAATTATATTTGTATTTGAGGTTCAAATATATTGCATTATAGTGTGATTAGCCTCTTCTTTTGTTACAGAATAATCTCAAGCTACGGGCTCGTCAGCTGTGTTGGATTTTAATACACGTAAAATTAAAATTTGGGGTTTATTTGCATCTTGTAATAGGAAAAGAGGAAAAGTTTTTTAAGACCAACGAGTGTCCCGCGTACGATGATGGTAAATCAATTTTATCTTTATCACGACGAAGTTAGTCGGTGCGAGTTCAAAGAACACTATATTTCGAAATATTGTAATTATGTTCTCTCGGTGTAGAAGGTAGAAAAAAATACCGTTATATTATTGAATAAAAATTTGACGATTAAATAACAAAATCGCTCGAGCCCATTTCTCCATTTTGTTAGATGCTAATCGATGTATGTACAGGGCGATTATTTTAGATGTACATTAATTATAACCATAGATTTCTCTCATCAAAAGAAATTATTTTTCCATTTACTATTTTTCCAAACTCGTCTCAGGTAAAAAGATAAAGGCTGTTGAAATTTTAAAAATTCGTTCAAGCCCTGACGTGAAGTCAGGAGCTTCTGCGCGCATGTTCTACTGTCTGTTCACCTCAATTGGACACTAGCTCTTAATCGAATACACCATCGATATAGACCGTTTTCTCAGCTTTTATAAGATATAAATTCATTTCGTATTATTTTAATGAAGTTAGTGAGAGATTCGCCTAAGGTCAAAGAGTTTTAAATTCTGACATGTATTCTATTGGAACTGAAATTAATTAAATATCTAATAATAAACGCATAAACTCACGTCTAAAGTAATTTCAGCATACGATATTCACGAATTTCCGGGAAAATTAGCGCGTCAGCATTCTACAAGTAATTACCTAGTTTCAATTGAATCGGATTTGTATATTTTGAGTTATAGAGTGAATAACAATAAAATTACAGATTACTACAAAACCACTTGGCTGATTATGCCAAACTAGGAACTCAAAAGTCCCATTCTGATGTGCAACCTACCCTGAAAATTGCAATTCGCTATCTCTTCGTGTTCTCAAGTTATCGTGAGATACATATTATTTTTTGAAGAAATTTCTAGTGATACGATCCCCAAAAACTTTCACATACGTCTTTACTTTGGTATTCTACTAGTTAACTAGTTAAGTAACAAGTTTCAGTTCGACCAGATATGTATTTTTTGAGTTATCTAGAAAATAATATTCCAGATGGGTATAACTCCGAAACCGTTGGGCCGATTCTAACCAACAACGAACACAACTGTCCCATTTGGATGCGCAACCTATCCTGAAAAATGCATGTCGCTATCTGAATCATACCTTATTCCGACTTTAAACTAGAAATACATATTATTGTGATGTTGAATTCAGAATTAGAACTAGTTTGAGATTCTGATTTCAAACTGGGAATTTGCTATAATTCCGTGACTTCGAAACCGGAATTATACCTAATTCCTACTTTAAACTTGTAATTTGGTATAATTCCGGCCTTAAACTCGGAATTATACGTAATTGCGACTTTAAACTAGAAATTACATGTTATTCTGACTTTGAACTCGGAATTAGAACTTGTTTGAAATTTCGATTTCAAACTAAGAATTTGCTATAATTCCGTAACTTCGAAACTGGAATTATACCTAATTCCGACTTGAAACTCGGAATTTGGTATAATTCCGGCCTTAAACTCGGAATTATACCTAATTCCGACTTTAAACTAGAAATTACACGTTATTCTGACATTGAACTCGGAATTAGAACTAGTTTGAACTTTCGATTTCAAACTAGGAATTTGCTATTATTGCGTGAATTCGAAAACGGAATTAAAACTAATTCCGTCTTCAAACTAGAAATTTCATATTATTCTGATTTTGCACTAAGAATTTGAACTAGTTTGAAATTCCAAGTTCAAAATAAGAATTTACAATAATTCCGTGACTTCGAAATCTCATTTATAACTAACTCTTACTTTGAACTAGGAATTTGGTATAGTTCCTACTAAACTCATCAAACTATGAATTACAAACTAATTCCGACTTCAAACTCGGAATTTGGTATAATTCGGACTTAAAACTCGGAATTATATAAAATTGCAACTTCAAACTAGAAATGATATATTATTCTGATTTTGAACTCAGAATTTGAACTAGTTTTAAATTCCAATTTCAAAATAAGAATTTGTTATAATTCCATGACTTCGAAATCTGATTTATAACTAATTCCAACTTTTAACTAGGAATTCAGTATAGTTCCGACTAAATTCGGAATTGAAGCAAATTCCGGTATCAAACTATGAATCACAACTAATTCCGACTTTAAACTCGGAATTTGGTATAATTCCGGACTTAAACTCGGAATAACATAAAATTCCAACTTCAAACTAGAAATGACATATTATTCTGATTTTGAACTCAGAATTTAAACTAGTTAATAGGAATTTGCTATAATGCCGTGACTTTGATATGGGATTCATAACTAATGTCCAGTTTAAACTAGGATTTTGGTATACTTCCGACTACACTCAGAATTGAAGCTTATTCCGGTATCAAGCTATGAATCACAACTAATTCCGACTTTAAACTCAGAATGATCTATAATTCCGATTAATTTGAACTCGGAGCTACTCGCAACTCAGTTTTAAACTCGAAATTAAGTATAATTCCAACTTTGAACGGCTAATTATGGCTAATTCCGGCTTTGAACTCGGAATTAAAAGTTTTTTTGACTTCAAACTCGGAGTTAGGTATAACTTCAGCTTTGAACACGCGATTATGGCTAATTCCAACTTTAAACTCTGTATTACAGTCGGAATTAGCTATAATAATGACTTTGAGTTCTGAATTATAGCTAGTTCAGAGTTTAAAGTCGGAATTAATTATAAATCCGAGTGGAAAGTCGTAATTATAGTTAATTTCAAACTTAAAGTCTTAACAAGGTATTCTTCTGAGTTAAAATTCGGAATAAGGTATAATTCCAAGTTTAGAGGTAGCATTAGCCTTGATGTCAAGTTAAGTGTTGCAGTTATATCAAATTTAGTGTTGAAAGCCAGAATTAAGTATAATTCCGAATTTAAAGTCGATCTTACATACAAATATTTCTCTCTGAAGTGTGGACCTTCAACGCCTTCGTAGAATCTGATTTTATATTCTTCAATAATTATAGTTCGATCCTTGGATAACAACCATTTTGTGCAATCGCGATATATTCAGCGAAATCGCCCCATGGCAAAAACAAACATCGAAACCTACCAACCTCTTCGTATTCACCGTGTTCGAACAATGCTCCAGCAATAAATTCTTCCCCGCAAAATGGATTCCGGCGAAAAGTGAATCCGGGATAGGTGGAGTTGTTTTGCCATAATCAAATTTATATATTCAAGTCCGTTTCAGCATGGATAATTTATTAAGTATGGGAAAACAATGGGGAAAACTTCTTTGGGCATTCATACGGCGGAACAAATGAACGGGAGTGCGCGGATTCTTCCTCTATTTCAAAATCAGCGTCTTATTCTCCCCTTCCGCGTTATTATTGATGTCATCAGTGGCGACAAGAACTTGAAACACAAATCACGCTCCCTCTGCGGGTTTTCAAGCGGGCATTGAAACTTGGCGGCAGCTTCGCGGTGTCGAGAAAAGGTGGATGGGTGTGTCCAGGCTACATACACATCGCCGTGACTGCGGACTGCGTGTCTCTTCACAATACGACATCAATTACCGGCAGGCCATTAAGGCAACGCCGTTTCTGAGCTCTAACAACTTTCCTGGAGCCTTATCCTGACACGTACTCGGCCCCAGTACTGAATTCAATTCATTAGGACTCCAGTCTCTGGCCTCTCTCTGTGATATTTAATAGCGTAATAATAAGGGGAGGATGGACGCCTTTTTTCGCCATTCATTACATCTGTAAAGATCTCTGACAAGTTATGGGATGTTTTAATTATGAACGATCGATTGAATTAACGTTAATCGGTGGGATTGTTGGGGTGTAAGGAAGTTTCAGTAGGCCAGATTCGGTAGTAGGTGTAGGATTTCAATAACGATTGAATTTCTACTGGCGTATACTTAGTTAGAATTAAGATTATATTTGAAGACTGCAGAAGATGCATTATCAAAACATCAGACCTGCTCTGGACTCTCAGGCCCCTCAAACTCATTAGAATATCTTAGAAACATCCCAAAGACCATGTACCACTCGACAGGAGATGAAGTATTCAATACCAAACCCCTACCCTCTGGCGTCTCAAAGGAGGTCGGGGTTAACGGATATCAGTATTTGGAGTTTATAATACTCGAAGGGCTCTCATAAATTTTGGTGCAACATTGACAACGGATATATTCCTGGAATTGTCTTAAACCGTGGGTTCGTTCCCATGGAATTCAATTGGTCTAAGGTGAGGCATTTTCAGCCAGGGAATCATTGTATAGTGGGTGTACTACCCTGTGAGATCGAGGGAAAGCCTAATCGGGTGGGTGGGCTGAGAGTATGTACCTTGAGGCAATTGATTTTAATCGATATTTAATGCCTATCGTTGGTCCAGACGAGTTGAATATGCTACAAATGGACATTTTTTAAAGAAGGCTCCAGTACTAAATTCAATTCATCAGGACTCCAGTCTCTGGCCTCTCTCTGCGATATTTAATAGCGTAATAATAAGGGGAGGATGGACGCCTTATTTCGCCATTCATTACATCTGTAAAGATCTCTGACAAGTTATGGGATGTTGTAATTATGAGAGATCGATTGAATTAACGTTAATCGGTGGGATTGTTGGGTTGTAAGGATGTTTTAGTAGTTCAGAGTCGGTAGTATAGGATTTCAATGACGATTGAATTTCTACTTTTATATACTTAGTTAGAATTAATATTATATTGGAACAGTGCAGAAGATGCATTATTGAAACATTAGATGTTCTCCGGACTCTCGGGTATCTCAAACTCAGTACTATGCCGGTAGTGATCTTAGACACATCCCAAAGACCATGTACCACCCGAAAGGAGATCAAGTATTCAATACCAAACCTCGACCCTCTGGCATATCCAAGGAGGCTAACGGATATAAGTATTTGGAGGTTATCATACTCAAAGGGCTCTCATAACTTTTGGTGCAACGTTAAAAACGGATATGGGTAATGAGAGTAGGTATACCATCGAGCGTACCAAAAATGATTTCAATCAATATTTAATGCCTATCGTGGGTCCAGACGAGTTAAATATGGTACAAATGGACATATTTATAGGGATTTACTTTGGCTGTATTCCAGTCAAATAATTAAACCCAGAAATATGGAAGAACAAAAGTATATTGTCATCAGGTTCTTAGGTTAATAGAAGAGCATATATATTCAAGGAAAATTAGTAAAGTGAATAAGTAGATCATTTCAAGTAAATGTTGATCCCTTTCGTGTCATACGTCTGACTCAATATTAGTCGTCTGAACAGTTTCAAGCTCCCAACCCAGTAAAAATGATGCCAGTAGCTTATGTTCAGTTCTTTTATTCGAAGCTTCAATGGAATAACAATGCATTTTACCATTAAGTAATTATTTATCTTGTTCATGTATGCTATTGATTCTTAACTTTGTATTGTGTTATTTTAAGTATATAAAAGTATTGGAACAAATCATAATGATTTTAATTAGAAAAGAATTGAAAGATTGAAAGAATTTGGTCATTATTGCCTATTTGAATTGCGCATACATCTACGAGTATATACAAATATACAGGGTGGTCCAGATCTTAACCAAGAAATTTTAACCACGTATTCTACATCATCATCCTCTCCGAGATACAGGGCGTTAAAATTATTAGAAAAAGAAATGTTTTTTTTCCTTTACTTCGAACATCTTCTTTAAATTCGTATTTGAGTGTGGATATTAACGCTTATTTTTTCGTAATTACACATTTTTTACAAAGATAGTCTTATTATTACGAGTATTATTTTTATGTACCATATCAAATTTCAGCGATTTGCTCATGCATGAGAGTGTTTAATTTTTTTACTCAGAAACGGTGCCTCGTACGTCAAAAAGTCAGGAGAATGAATTTGCTTCAAATTAAATAAGGATTTCAAGAATAAATTTTATTGTTGGAAAAACCAGTGGCGTATCATTTTTTTATCCAAAAATATTCAGTCTCGATGCAGTACGGACACCATTGGTAAAATAAAAAAAAATATGGTATTCAAAAAGTGCCTCTTGATCCTTAAAACCTCTGTCCCAAATTTCATAAAAATATTTTAAGAAGTGTAAAAGTTATTGATAAAAAACATGTTTTTTTCTATAATTTCAACACCCTGTATCTCGTAGAGAAGACATTTCTCGACATTATATTTATATGACAAACTAGGACTTATTTTTCACATAGAATACGTGGTTAAAGTTTCTTGGTTACGATCTGGACCACCCTGTATATCATTACAATATATTATATTGTAATGATATCATAATCGGAAAGAGAGGGGTTTTCTTCTAAGTTATTTTCCCCGATCTTAGGTGAATGATGCCGAACGTAGATTAACCTCTTCAAGTTATATTATGGTTTTTTTTCATTCGCTCCTGAACTTCCCAACAATCTGTCTTGCTCTAGGTAACTAAAAGTATCTTAGTTTACAAACAGAATGAAGAGTAATAATTCTGCCATGTTTTAGGTAGAATCAACACAAATTGTTCAAGCGATAAGTAATCATAAAAAGAATCTGTGGGAGGTATACTAATTATTAAAAGGTTTCTTTCTGGGTTTTCTCTCCCAAACTCTGAAAAATATCTATAAAATAAGAATTGATTAATTATTTTGTGATTTGCTTCTGCTAAAGAAACACAAGATATTTGTCAGAAGCAATCAATCGAACAATGTTGCCTAACAAACAACAACCAAACAACATCAACGAAGAAACAACTATATCGTAACGTCTATATCAGACTCCTTCATCAGACACTTAACGAAAATCTTCAGAATTATTTTGGTGATAAAAAAAAGGAAAACATATTTTTAATAAATGACAATGATATGTTCTATACATAACTGCAGTTTCAAAGCAATAAGTATTTAATAAGAATAAATTTATTATTTCGAAGAGAGAATAGATATCAAAGATAAAAATGCTGCTCAATATTCAATATTTCAGCTTATTTTACAGCCAAGCTGATTTAAATTCGATCGGCTCTGTATTACTGGAAATAATAATAATAATAATAATAATAATATAATAATGTTTATTTGTCACCCAAAAACATCATACATAACGAAAGTATTTTATATTAAACAAATAAACATTTAGTTTCCCACAAAAGTTCGAAACTTGTACGTGGGCAGTACACCTCAAAAAAATTATAATGCTTAATCAAATCAATTCTTCACACACAGCTAGTTTTAAACGAAATTATTTCTATTTGTGAACGTATACCAGAACGATGTTGGCTTGCTTCGAATCCATTTTTTTATTTTCTTATTAAACGTTGATTTGGCCTTAGTTTCTTTGATTTTCATTGGAAGTATATTGTAAAGTAAAGGTGCCAGGTAAGTATGCGATTTTAAACCAATAGTCTTCTTAGGTTTAGGTAAAGGGATGTTGGGAGATCTCATATCTTTTCTATTTTTTGTAGGTGCATGTAGTTGATGTTGGTACATCAGAAGGGCACGGGCGTATAGTTGACGCACAGTAAACATGTTTGACAACTTGTACAGATTTTCTGTTGGGTAAGTAATCGGCTTATGGTACATAATTTTTAACACCCATTTTTGAGCTACTTCAATCCCTTTATAATGCGAGTCTGCTATCCCTCCCCATGATAGTATAGCATAATTCAAATGCGGCTCAACCAGTGCCTGATATACTCTTGTCATTTCGTCTTGCTCACATATGTGTCTTAAAGTTTTGAATTTACCTAGTACCGATCTTATTTTCTTGATTACAAGATAGGCTTGTTCATTCCATCGAAGGTGGCAGTCCATCATTATCCCTAAGTATTTGATAGATTCTGTACTCTGTATTTGAAAAGAATATCTGCTTGTTTTTATGCATAACGTATCAAATGGGGGTTTTCCAGTTGTAAGACTCGTAAATGACATAAATTTAGTTTTATCCATGTTAACTGTCAATTTTTTTCTTTCAAAAAATTCGACTACTCTAGCAAATTTTTCCTCAGTTTTTACTTTTAATTGGTTCCACGTCGGCGCGGTGAAGCAGACCACTGTGTCATCAGCAAAACTTACAATTTCAGGATTCAAGGCGAACAATTCATTTATATAGAGTAGAAAAAGGATGGGACCCAAAATTGTCCCCTGAGGCACTCCACATGTAATTGTTTCTTCTTTGCTTAACATTTTCCCTATTCTGACTTTTTGTTTACGTCCTTCCAGATAGCTCTTGATTAAATTAAATGCTTCTCCTCTCCATCCCATATTTTCCAATGTTTGCAACAGTATTTCGTGATTAACAGTATCAAATGCCTTCGCCAGGTCAACGAATATGCATACTGCTGGTACCCTACTATCCATGGCTTCAGTGATCAATTCTACTAGAGTATTGATGGCATCCTGTGTTGATCTATTCTTTTGGAACCCAAATTGATTTTTGGCCAATATCTTGTGCTTTTCTATGAAAGAAATAGTACGTTTGTATAAAATTTTTTCGAATATTTTCGCAATTGATGATATCAAGGATATAGGTCTATAGTTCTTTAGTTCTGCACGGTCTGAAGATTTATATAATGGTATTACCTCGGCGGATTTCAGGATGTTCGGGAATATTCCTTTTCTGATACTATTGTTGATAAGATATGTTAATGGTTCTTCGATGTGAGTGGATATGAGTTTCAAGGTTTCTGCTTTGATGGTGTCCAGTCCGGGTGCTTTGTGTTTTTTCAATTCTTTAATGACGTTTCTCACTTCTATTTCATCTGTGTCAAAATAAACAATGGAGTTGCAATGCTTATAGGTTGCTTTCGGCATGTGATCTTCATGTAAAGGGAATTTCTCCGCTAGTCTCGTCGCAACGTTTATAAAGTATTTATTGAATTCTTCTGCTATCACTCCGTCTCCCTCCAACATCTCTCCATTTTCACTCTTTATTTTTACAATCTTATTTTCTTGTTTTTTACTATTTACTATTTTCCAGAGACCTCTTGAATAGTTTTGGTTTTTTTCTATTTCTTTTCGATAATAAGTTTTTTTCGCGCATTTCAGTAGTTGTTCCAGCTTATTTTTGTGTGTTTTAAATTTCCTTAAGAGTTCAGGGTTGTTGGGATTATTTAAGGCATTTTTATACAAATGGTTTTTAGTTTTAATAGCATTTACAAGTCCGTTTGTGATCCATGGTTTCCTCTTTCTATCGCAGCGTTTTATTTTTACTACCATTGAGCAACTCTCAATAATTTCCTGTAATTTTTCTATAAATAATAGCCACGACTGATCTACTTCGCTAGTTTCATATATTTTTTCCCATTTTTGCTCTTCAAGTATTCTCATCATCTGTTTATAATTAATGTATTTTTTTTTTTCGCGAGATGATTCATTTGAACCTGTATTTACAGATGTTTCTGAGGAGAGCTCTATGAAGGTTGAATAATGGTCGGTCACGGTCGTATGTAGTATAGCAGGAAAGTACGTTTCTAAATCATCATCAGAGCTGACAAAGATGTGGTCAATGCATGATTTTGTATTGACTGTTACTCTAGTAAAATCGTTTATCATTGACGTATATCCGTATTCACCCATAATATTAAGGTATTCATCTGTATCTGCCTGATTTTCTAGAATGTCTATATTGACATCGCCAATAAAGAAGGATATACTATTCTTTTTATTATTTCTTTTATTGCAGGAGTCCAGTAGCATTGAGAGATTCCTATTAAATTTCTCCACAGATGTACTTGGAGATCTGTACATAGCGATGATCTGTATGTTTTTATTAAGCTTTGTTAGGTTGACTACTACAACTTTTATTTCTCCCACTTGTACTATGTCAAAATTATATTGCAAATTGTTCTTTACAAACACAACCACTCCATCATTCTGATTCAATTCACCATTATTGTATACTATGTTATATCCATCCATTTCATAATGGGAAAGAAGTATATTTTTTTCTGGAGCTAAGCTTTAGACGAGTTCACTTCCTGGATGGATGACTGCTCTAGCTATAGATTTGAACCGCGCGCCAAAGCCCCTGTCCACAGAGCTTTCCCAACTTGTTTAACAAAAAACTAAAATTCTATCTGAATCAAGGTGATATACCAAGGTTCTCTGGACAAATTATCGTTGGGGTTATTACGAAATATTCTCTTATTTTATTGTTCAATGAGAGATTTTTTTGTTCGCTTCATTAAATCTATTTTAAAATTACAATAAATGAGTCCGTAAAAGACGAATATGTTGTAGTTGATTGTACACCTTCCAGTTCAGGATGAATAAACGTTAGCGAAGCACTCTGTATACATTCAAAGCATTTCCTTATTAAACTCCGTAATCGTGAGCATCTTATGAGAAACCTTCATCAAAGAAGGGAGAAACCACACAAGGGAGAAATCTCCTATGGTCTGTAAGTCACATATAGGAAACTTTGCATGAAGCTGATAAAATCCCTTTTGAGTTCCTATCGAAGAAACTTGCAGCAAGTATTTATAATAAACTAAGATGTAGTCTTTGACAGTTTCCCCTCATTCATGTTACGCACGATGTATGAATCCTTTCCGGTGATCCCTTCAGGCTAGTTGCTTCAGAGGCTACACATCAATGAGTAAATCCTTTTGGAATTGGCCATTGGACCTTCATTACCCGATTGACAATTCGTTGATATATAATGTAGAAATTCTTGACCACGATAGAAGGATTCAGATCGTGATATGATAGAGAGAATATAAGAGCTTAAATGAAGTAATTTCCAATGCAAACTCATCAGTAATTATTGAATGGTTTTTTTCTGGGATTTCTCTCCCAAACTCTGAAAAATATCTATAAAATAAAAAATTGATTATTTTGTGATTTGCTTCTGCGTAAGAAACACAAGATATTTGTCAGAAGCAATCAATTGAACAATGTTGCCTAACAATTAACAACGAAACAACATCAACGAAGAAACTACTATATAGTAACGTTTCGGAGTCTATATCAGACTCCTTCTTCAGACGCTTAACGAAAAAATCTTCAGAACTATTTCGTTGATTGTTATTCTGAGATTCGAGAATTGTCACATTGACAGTATTTCAAAATCATAGCTAACATAGTTTTACTTTTAATAGAAATTTCCAAGTTCCACCTCCTTTTTCAATAAATTCAGCCAAATATGGTCAATACCAATTGAGCAATTTGCAAAATTGCATTCTCTGTTCAATAAAATACAAGTTGATTCCTTAAGTTTCCTTTTAATATAATAAGTTTCTGTCATCAGAATCCTTGTATTACTCCAATCCATCATGTGATCTCCTTGGATTGTACATACATGTTCTGCTATTTTTGATTTCTGTATGTCTCTATTTCTCAAGTTATTCTTATGCTCTGACTTTCTTACTTCTAGTGATCTTGATGTTTCTCCTGTGTATGATTTACCACAAATACAAGGAATATTGTATACACAGTTTTTTTATTTTTTGTTTTTCATTAATGGGTTTTGTCTTCGTTAAAAAAGACCTGAGATCATTTTGTGTTTTGAAGACGGTTCTTATATTGAACTTGGAACAAAATCTTCTGATTTTTTCAGAAAGGCCACGAACATAAGGGATCACATTCAGCATATTGGGTTGCTGTTCTTGTTGATTATTCTGTTGATTATTCTGTTGTACTTGATTATTTGCTCTTCTATCTGAATTCATGATTGATGTATTTATGAATTGTCTAGGATATCCATTATCTTCAAGAAATTTTTGATGAAATCAATTTCTTTATTTCGAATTTCAAGAGTAGAAAAAATAAGGTTAGCTCTATCATAAAGTGTTTCAATAACACCTCGTTTTACACTAAGTTGATGGTTTGAATAGAAATTTAAATATCTATTTGTATGTGTCTGCTTCCTGAAGACACTCGTTTCGAAATGGTTCGGATACTGAATTATCGAAACATCTAGAAAAGAAAGCTGATTATATTTCTCTATTTCTATAGTGAATTCAATTGTAGGTTCCTTGGAATTTATGAAATCGAAAAAATTGTCTAATTCTTCCCTACCATGTGCCATAGAGTTTATTTAATGTAGATTATTCGTCAATAAACTCTTATTATTATACCATGTGCCATAGAGTTTATTTAATGTAGATTATTCTTCAATAAACTCTTATTCTATTCTATTCTAACATATCGCCACCAAGCTTTTGGTTTCAACGAATATGTATGAATATATATGTCATGAATATATTACTCATGACAGGTGATAAAGGCGAACCCATTGCCAAACAACAAAATAGTTCTGAAGATTTTTTCGTTAAGCGTCTGAAGAAGGAGTCTGATATAGACTCCGAAACGTTACTATATAGTAGTTTCTTCGTTAATGTTGTTTCGTTATTAATTGTTAGGCAACATTGATCAATTGATTGCTTCTGACAAATATCTTGTGTTTCTTACTCAGAAGCAAATCACAAAATAATTAATTTTTATTTTATAGATATTTTTCAGAGTTTGGGAGAGAAAACCCAGAAAGAAACCATTCAATGATGAATATACCTCCCACAGTATCCTTTAATGATTACTTTTCATTAATTATCTCAATTAGTTCAATAATTTTTGGTGTTCTGTCTGTCCGTTTGTATTTTTCGAATATTTGACCGAGAGTGATCTCAATTGATTAGTTTCGACTGCCTCTGATGAACTTGATTCTGTACGGCCGACCGTCAGCACGATTACGTTCGAACGCAATGAGTTAGAGAGCTGAGAGTAGGTTTGGAGTCCAAATGCGCCGGCTATGTCCATTAATGAGCAAAATCCAACGAGTGGTTTCAGAGTTATAGCCATCAGAAATTATGTTTTCCCAGTAACTCTAAAAATACTGATTTGGTCGAATCAAAGCGCGCTAGTTAGTTGAAATACACCGAAACCGACGCAAAATTTTGTCAAGATAGCATGACCGGAAATTTAAAAAATATTAAAAAAAAATTCTGTATCTCAGAAACTATCCGTCAGCTATCGTTGAAATTATGCGAGAGCCTGCAAAACCTTGATTTGCAGTGAAGTTTTAGAGTTGAACTATCGGATCAATATTGGTGAAGATATTGCCAAAATATAGAAATATTCCAACGATCGAGATGTACTGGTCCAGTGGTTTTACACTCGATTAACGAGTTGTCAACAGTTTTCGATTTTGTCGTGCTTGGCGAAGTCAAATTTGACAAGTCGATTTGTCAGTAATATAATTCTTTCAATATCTAGAGAGGATTGCTATATCTTGTCTATAATACCTTCTTTTATAGTCAAGTTCTCGATTTAAATTTCATCGAGTAATATGTAACATGATGATATTTTTCTCAAATAACAAATTTGAAAACAAGGTATCAAAAGTCAGTAATAACATTTGTTCAATTTACGGTATTCGAATTATATGTTACTGCTTCTGTAGCTTAGTTGTAGAGATTCTTCTTCATACTACTTCGGTACCGGTATCGATTCTCGTAGCCGAAATTATTCATCCTTTTCTTTTTTTTTCCAACTCTATCGAAATAATAACTTCGAGAAAAGGGGTATGAATGGAATTAAGTTGATATTTCTATAAAATAACGTGAGTTTTTTCCTATATAATTAGGTACCTATTGAAAACATTGCTGCTATACACAGCGTTTTTGATAAAATGTCAATTCATAGTTCCTCATGTCACAACCGTATGCTCCGACTTATTTTTGTCATAGGAATAATTCTCGGAATAAACTATTCAAAATGAGCTATTCAAAATAAACTACTGCTAATAATCTGTTTTTTATCTCATAACCCATTTCTACGATTGAACTGATTTGTGCCCTTACGCCGCCACAAACAAAAGCACTCTTTATTTCGACCCAACAGTCAATGTATGTATTTGAATGGGTCCTTATGCCACAACACACACAGCACTGTTTTTTTGCGAACTGACAGTGAATGTATGTATTCAAATGGGGCCCCTGCAGAAAAAGCACTGTTTATTTTCGAACCAACAGTGAATGTATTGTACGGAATTTTTTTTCTTTTGATTGTTACAAATTATTAAATAATTGAGACTCTTGACTCTTTTCAGGATTCTTATACTAAGTTCAAAGTCTTCCTGGCTTGAAATATTATATTAAAATCTCCGATAATCTGACTTTTTCCTATCTTCATATATTTAATCATTGCTGCCAATAATTTTTTTGTTTCCATGGATCTTCTTAATTCGAAAAATACACAGTCTTATTGAATGGTCTTCAAAATTCATTCCATAACAGTATATATTTGAATCGAAACTAAAAAAGTGGGAAAGCCCTGAGAACAGGAGCTTTGGCGCTCTTGTAAAACTTTCACAAATCTTATCTCCGAAATGATTGGTCGCTAGGAATCATATAAATGGATTCTTACGAAAGAACTGCCTCATGAAAGAAATTAAAACAGATCGATTTTCCCAATAAAAAACTTATCCGAGATATTCATTTCCAAATCTACTCTGAAAATTATATTATATCACTAAAAACTTAGACAATATTGCAGTTTTACTTTTACTGGAGATATTCTGAATCCAATTTGATTATGTATCTTACCAAAGCATATATTTTCATCATCATATGGATTATCCACGGGCATTATATTATCACCTTAAAAGTATAATATCATCTCATCCTTATAATTTTACGATGGCTGAAGTTATTTCATTGGTCATTTTGCATTCAATCATACTTTGTTTTCTAGAATAGGGGGTATATTGTATGTCAAGAATAACGAACCAGAAATAATTTTGACATTTATCTCTCATAGGAAAATGAGATGACATGTAAGAACACAGATCATATAATACTTCATAGATATAATAATTAAGTACAGCATTCTGTGGATTCATAGAAGTACGATTTATTATAGAAATTTTCAAGAATCATATATCCGAAAGTATTAGTTCGTTCGAGTTCAAAATGATATCAATGGATTCTTATAGTGAAATTGCATCTTGAAAAAAAATAGAATTTGAAATTTGTAATTTTTTCGTTACTCCTGTACCATTAGGCTGATTTTGCCCAATAACGAACTTAACCGAGATATCTATCTCTTAGACTTATTGTGAAATTTTCAACTGTCTAGCTCATTCCGTTCGGGAGATATCGTGTTAACGGAGGGCCAACCGGTCGGACGTTCGGACAGAATCGAGCACTATGTTCCGGGGAACAAGAGCGCCAAAAAGTGGACCAGTTTTTTTTGGACGCTTGTGTTTACATTCGGATTTATATACTGGGAAATATTGGGAATATTATTTTTTTTCGGAAGCTAAGCAGCTTTAGGGCAGTGCAGTACCTGGATGGGTGGCCGCTCTGGCTATGAATTTGAACAGCACGCCGAAGCTCCTAGCCATAGTGTCCATAATCATTTTCGTAAAGTTATTATTTTTATAGAATTGAAAAAAAAAATAAAAAGATCAATCATTTCGACCATGGGAATCGACCCCGGGGCCTACGTGCTAAGATTCTAAGTAATATAACTAGGCTACAGAAGAAATAAATAAATATGCTGAAACCCTGATATCTTGTTTTCAAATTTCTAATTCCAGAAAAATATTATCATGTTACATATTATTCGAACAAGTTTAAATCGAGAACTAAAATAAGGTGTATATCCAATTCTCACTAGGTATTCAACGAATGTCATCACTGACGTATCAAATTTGACTTCGGCTGATCTATACACATGATTAATGAAATTATCTCCAAAAATCAAAAACTGTTGACAACTTACTTTGTCGTGTGTAATCCAGTGGACCAGTACATCTCGATCGCTGGAATATTTCGATATTTCTGCAATATCTTCACCGATATAGACCCGATCAAGTTCAAATCTAGAACTTTACTGTCAAATAATGTTTTGAAAGCACTCGCAGAATTTCAGCGATATCTAACGGATAATTTCCAGATATTTTTAAATATATTGTAGGATTCAATTATGATTGTAATTCTACTTGTATATTGTTAGAGTTAGTATAAGGTATATTTTAAGAGTGCAAGCAACGTGTTATCGACACATCAGACGTTCTCTGGAACCTCTGTCGCCAGTAATATATTAGCATACCATTAGAGATGCTATACAACGATATAACACTTATTGGAGATAAATAATTTAATACCAAATCCCGACACTCTGGTGCCTCCAAGGAGGTCCGTGTTGTATAAGTTCACGAAGAGCGCTTGACGTGCAACATCGACAACGGCTATAGATTGCAGGAATTGCCTCAAAACCGTGGGATATTTACCAGGGAAACCTATTGGCCTGAGGGGGAGGTTCACCCAGAGAAAAACCAATCATGGACTACCCTCTAAGATTGAGGCCAAACCTAGTGCGGGGGGGTTAAGACCGGACGAGGTACCTAGAGTACGAGCAATCAAGGGAGGGTGTGTTCTGAGCAGGAAAAGACGGTAGACGTTGGAGACGGTTCGGAAGTACGAGTTTTTACCCCTAAGACTAAAGACGGTTTAAATGAATTCTGACTAAGATGAATTTAGAGTATATTGCGGTAGTTGACGAACTTCAATAATTGCGGAAGTAAATACTGTCAGAAAGGATCTAGAAGTCCAAAAATGCACACAGTTCTATCATCAGATCTTTACACCAAACACTCAGTATTCAATATCGCCGTGCTGAATTAAAATAATCCAACACTTCCACAAAATACAACTGTTCTGATAAAACATATTGCCGTACCCCAACTCGCCGAAATTGCTACGCAAAACGCAGCAATCAACTAATTACCACAAAAATCACGTCCTCCGAACCCGAAGTCACGAAAGATAAAGGATGATGAGGGGGAAAGTGGGTACAGTGACGCGGAGGGCGAGCGGCGGAATCGTAGATAGAAGGCAATATTATTCTCTAGGATTTAGTCATAACTTTGACGAAGTAATCCTCAGCTACTCAAGTCGAGAAGATTAAAGAGCTTTTCGGATATTCGGACGCGAAATAATGAGGCTGGAGAGCCAGAGATATGCCGATACTAACTCAAGTTGACATCCGAATTCACAGACATGTGTTAGCTGCCCGTGTAAAATCATAATGGCGCTCACCGGAAGATACATGGCGGGGAGGATCCGCTGCCGGGCATTTATTAAGTTTGGACTTTCAATGCACCTGTTCCTTCCATTTTGCAATATAACAGATTCAATCATAGGCGTTTGCGAGGTGGCAGGGAGAGCAAATGCCCCTGGATTTCGAAACCAATTATTGATTTGTATGTTCGAAGAAAAAATCATATTATTTAAGTATAAAATTTAATGCAGGAATTATATTTTCACCCTTGTAAATAAAGGGTCCGCCATCTAACGTTTTTTTTTCAACTAGTGTTTATTTTGTGAATGGTAACACTCAGCTCATGTCTGATTTGACAGATAATTAGTTTTATCCTTCCGCTGAACGAATATGGTTGTGTATACGCTTGAACATTCCTGGGAAATATTGTGACATTACTTTGAAAATCATGGTAATGTTGCAGAATGTGTGCGAGAATTGCGTACGGATTTTGGAAGGAGAGAAGCACCGTCAGCTCCGTATGTTCGTTATCTTGTGAAAAAAGTGAAAGAAACTGGCATCCTCATCGATAAACCAAAGCGTGAAAAGCCAAAAACAGTGCGTACACCCGAGAATATTGCCGCTGTGGCAGAAAGTGTGCGTGAAGCGCCATCAACATCAATTCACCGTCGTTATCAAGAATTGAACATTTCGGAGACATCATTGAGACGAATTTTGCATAAAGACCTTGGTATAACGCCATACAAAGTCCAATTGGTTCAGGAGTTGCCCTGTTTTTGAAGATCGCATTATCAGCCGCAGAGCTGATGTCGTTTGGCCACCTCGGAGCTGCGATTTGACACCGTTGGACTATTATTTGTGGGGTGTCGTCAAAGATAAGTGCTACGCCAACAAGCCAGAGACAATTGACGCTTTAAAAGCCATTGGTGAAATACAGCTGCACACAATCGATAATGTGTTTAAAAATTGGACCGATCGTGTAGGCTACTGCATGGCCAGCCGAGGCAGCCATTTGAATGAAATTATTTTCCATTAATAACCGAAAGGATTGTTCTTTCAAATAAAAAAAGAAATTTGAGAAAATATTGTGTAGCTTTTTTTTTTATTGCATTTTCAAAAAATAAAGTTATTTGGCGGACCCGTTAGTAGATTAGTTTGACTGGTGCAGATTACATTCACCGCCATTCATACCGATAAATTAGACGCATTTCTGGAATCTATCAATTTATGAAGATAACCCTATTCATCCCCATGACATATAAAAATATACTCTCGAGGTGCCTCAATTCAGCCGTCTAGAGTCACAGCATACTTCCTTCTGAACAACAAGTCACTAAACAAATATTAGTGTTAGTTGCCTCGTAAATTATATATAGGCATAGGCAATAGGCAAGCACGTGCCATCTTTCTAATTTCTTCAGTTGTTATTTTCCGCCTGAAATTTACTCACCCTGCCTGTTGATTACACATTCACTACTTTATATGCCGGACATTCAAAAGGTTGCTTATAAAAATCGTCTGAAACGAAACAAGTTAAGCATTCTAACGGAATTTTTTAGAGACTGGAGAAAGACTTTGACAAGTTTTTAAAATAATTTCGGCATACATAAATTGTGAAATTCGAAAGTTGCAGACAAATTGATATTAGAAATTGTTGTTTCATTTATTCATATACCACATTTCAAATCATACTAATTCTTTTTCAACCTCTTATATAGCATAGTTTAGCTTTTTTCGTACACATTATACCTTTTTCTGATAAAAATGAACCAAAATTATTATCAAATTTGGTAAACATAGAAAAAATTGACGAAATATGGACTAAGGTCAGAAATTTTTTAAAAATCACCCGAACTCCAATAACTGTTGATTTTCGGTTATCAATAATTATGGATCAAACAACAGCTAATGACTCATACTAGCTCCTCCTCCCAGGTTCATGTCTAATTTGAAAGCACTCTATATAATATAATTAATAATCATTAAAGAAAATTCGTATGAATTATCAGTCTTAAGAAAGATAGATTACAATAATTTGTACGACAATTATGTATACAGGGTGTCCCAAAAATACCACGCGAAAGTGACACTGGAGATAGATTGGCATTAGGTCTATCAGATAGCATCAACATGACCTCAGTAAAAGTCCGCTGGTTTTCGAGATATCACCACTGTTGCGTCCCATGACTTCACATGTTGGGAAGCGCTCATTTGTATTTCTAAACGAAGCAGCTCGCTTGTAAAACTTAAATGTTTTGGGTTAACTGGTTTATTTTTGCATGGGTGGTCTCACCCTTGAAATTAATATTTTCCACGAAACGATAATTGCAAGTAAAATATCTTGTAATACTTCAACCCTTGTAGAAGTATTGATGACCTATTTCCTGTGAAATATTGATAAAATGCATACAACAACTAACACATTGCCAGAGCTGTGAGTCCTTTGTCTAGATTCTAACCCATACAAAAATCTAGAATTTTCCGATTAGATCGCCACGGCTTTGGCTATTCTCTAAATCGAAGGCGTAGATTCCGAATCTGTAATTAGTTTTTCCGTATCTCGATTAATTTTGGTTATATGGCGAAAAATCCGACTGATTAGTCCATTTTCCGGAGGTAGAGCCAGAAATTGCGACTTTCTTCGTCATTGCTCCGAAACTAATCGAGATACGGAAAATCTAATTACAGATTTGTGATCTGCGTACCCGATTTAGTGAATAACCAAAGCCGCGTCATTACCTAATATTTTCCGAACGGATAGAGATACAGAAAAAAAGGATACATAAATCTAAACGTCGTCCACCGACCAATCATCGGGGAAAATTTGGATATCGAGATGTGAAAATCATAGATTTCGGACGGGAAAGAAGAATTTTCCTTCGATTCCGGGTCAAAAATATTTCTAAGTGCCGACCCAAAAAATTTTTTTCATGGTATATCGATACGGAGCTCGTGTCTAATTAAATCGAGGTCGCTGACCACGAATATGTAATTAGTTTTTCCCTAAGTGGCGTACTTTGGGAAAATTTTCACTTAAAGTGAAAAAAATTTACGAAAATGGGTCAATTTTGGAACTTTCCACCGCCCAAAAAAATCGGAGTAGGGTGTTGCTGATTTTTTACGTCATATTTGAATCCTTTATCTATCGAATCATCCGAACAACAAATGTCCAGGTCGTACGCTTCGGAAATTATGATTTTTTTTCCCGAGGGTCTATTTTTCGGAATATTCTTTCCGCGATATTTCCTCGGAAAATTTTTGTAATAAATATCTGATGGTAGATTCGGAATCTACGGCCCCGAATCTATAAGAATAAGTACCCGTTTCATAGTTTTGCGTCAAAAAATTTTTCTCGAAAAATGGGATTTTTTTAAGCCAAAATTCGACCGGTCTCCGATTTCGATGCAAATTACGTCATTTACTAATTCAGGACCGTAGATTACGAATATATGATCGGATTTTTCATTAGAGAATTTTCGGCGGCAATACCGCGAAATGAATGTTCCGAAAAACAGACCCTTGGGAAAAAAATCATAATTTCCGAATAGTACGGCCTGGACATTTTCTGTTTAGATTATTAAGTAGATAAAGGATCCATATATGAGGACAAAAATCAACAACACCTTACTCCGATTTTTTTGGGCGGTGTGAACTTCCAAAATTGATCTATTTTCGTCCATTTTTTCACTCTAAGTGAAAATTTTCCCAAAGTACGCCACTTAGGGAAAAACTAATTGCATATTCGTGATCTCGATTTAACTAGACACTAGCTCCGTATCGATATACCATGAAAAAAATTTTTTGGGTCGGCACTTAGAAATATTTTTGACCCGGAATCGAAGGGTAATTCTTCTTTCCCGTCCGAAATCTATGATTTTCACATTCCCGATGATTGGTCGGTGGACGACGTTTAGATTTATGTATCTATTTCCTCTGTATCTCTATCCGTTCGGAAAATATTAGGAAATGAGTAAATCCGTCAAACGCCAAAAAGTTTTCTCTAGTATCTAACCCAGGGGTCACCAATTAGTTTCATTGGAGGTCCGTTCACAAAATCTGTATATCTGTCGCGGGTCGTTGAAAGCATTATGATGGCATAAGAATTTGACTAGCAGTTAATCTAAATCCAATATCTATAATTAGTAAATAAAACGAAAAGTTATCTGAATTTTTTTAATCAAGAATACATGTTTTCTGGAAAAATGGTCCGCAAAAAAAAGGTTCGCGATCCGCATCCGGACCGCGGTCCGCCATTTGGTGACCCCTGGTCTAGACTATTCGAAGACCCCTAGTCTGTGAAAGTCGGACCGGTTTCCATGTTACAAAACAATGAATGTGGGAGCGACATAGCCGATAAGGGTTATGGTTTTTTTTAATAAGTAGCAATTCTGGTTCTGATTAAAAAAAATTGGTAGTGATGTATCATTTTGAAAAGGGCATGAAATGGACCAGTTTTTGCGATTATTTGTCAATTCAGTCTGATATCATTTTTTTTCACAGCAGTCAGTCAAACTTGAGTTAACGTTTTAACTTCGGCATAAAATACAACAAGTTAGACATTTTTTGAAGGATTTTGTTCTAGTTGTCGGTGAAGTTATTACTTCATTGTTTAAAGCAACTATTCAGGATAGCCTAGGTAAAAAATAACATGAGTTTGAAGTAATTTCTAGCAATGCTAGGCGATAAAAGACCGAAAACTGGAGATTTTTAAAAAATACACAAAAGTGGTGATATCTCGAAAACCAGCGGACTTTTACTGAGGTCATGTTGATGCTATCTGATAGACCTAATGCCAATCTATCTCCAGTGTCACTTTCGCGTGGTATTTTTGGGACACCCTGTATATGTACTTATAGCTCAGTTATAGACCAGGATAATTCACGGACAGTCAAGGTTTGGCGCGGCCAATTTTTGGCCGAAACCGAAACTAAGGGTGAAACTAGATTTCTTGTCCGAAACTGGCCGAAACCGAAACCGAACTTCCGGTCGGTGACTACCAAAATTTCGCGTGATAGACAGAGCAAACAAAATCCATACGAAATAAGTTTTCAATCAACTCAAACTAACCTTACCTTAACATATCGTCAATTTATTGAGTCTGAAAAGACCCTTTTTCATATTTCTGAGTAAACAGTCCCCAACAACAAAATTCCATCAGAAATAGCAACGTTCGTTTAAAATTTCCACCAGACGAAAACAAAAACTTCATTCGCATTTCAATTTTAACGAATAGTTCTCTCAGCGAATTGCAGAAGTAGCCCATTGTACCGGAACGGTAAGGAAACAAAACGAAATGACATGAACAATCTGAAATTTAATTACGCTAATTGAAATCAATTGAAAGCGCAATTGAAAAAGTTGGAACTCTTTCTGTCCGATGAAAGGAGATTGAGGGAAAACTTTGGATCGGGCATAAGGATTTCGTTCGATTTGAATAACACATAAAATTAAATCGAAAAGCGCATTTCTTTTCTGGATTCAGGTACAATTACAATGGATAGTGGCACAATTGTAGGAAATAAACCGGTTTTGATTATATGGTTGCTGAAGGTTCAAAAGAGGATATTTTGATATTTATGTGGGCGTGTCTTCAAGTTGTAAATTAATTTAAGGCACATAAACCTCTCATCAAATCAAACACTTTTCATTTAACATTTTTGGCGCTCTAGTTCCTCGGAACTGAGTGCTTATCAATTTGCCCAAATGTCTGTAATTTTCGAATTTTTCGATGAAAATGGTCTTAAACGATTTGGTTCGACTCACTGATCAAGAATCCGTGGTCGAAATTAATTCTGTCCGGCCGGCCGGTCCGGCCGGCCGTAGGCACGATAACTCTCGAACAGAATGAACTAGAGAGTTGAAATTTTTCAGTTATCTTGGTTGCCCTTTACTGAAGTTACCTATTATACTTTTCCATTGGAATAGTTATTTACATTTCAACTACCTAACATCAACTTCATGCAGCATTCATTGTGTTTTACGCTTGTAACAGAGACCTAACATTGCACTCGAATTTTTGTAATGTTTTGAATTTGACTTGTCTGCCGGTCTTTAAACTGAGAGAAACTGAGAGATGGGAAATTTGAAGGATATCCGAAACTTGTCACACTGCAAGAAATCAGTGTGAATTGATACAACATCTTCCATTCAATTCCATTATAATATTTGGTTGAGACATTTTTAATGTAAGAAAAATACAAATAAATATTTCAAACATTTTTTATCTCGCTTCTTGCGGTTCCTAAGGCTTCAATGGAAACGTTGACGATACCTTGTCAGATGTATTTTCTGGAATGGACCTGGGATATCGATTCTCTCAAATACCTTCTAATTTGAAGACAGAAAATGCTCTTTTTCCCTCTGTCCTTGGGGACTTCCGAAACGACACTAGCCTGGACAGTCCCAATGGACATCAATCGTGAAAGCTCCTGATATATCAACGGTCACAAATATTTATTTGAGGAGTTCATCTTTCGTGGTTTACCGCTAAATCAGAAGTCGGCATGAATCGAACCTAATCACTGACTGAAAGACCTATAAGAATTGCAACTGCTGATGAAATGAAGAAGTTACCCACAGAACATATTATATTGAAAATATTGGAATAAGATCATATAGTGCCTAACTCTTCCACAAAATCCACCTTTAAGCAGAGGATATCTCTGAGTGACGGTCTATTTTCTGCATAAGTTATGATAATGCCGTGAAATCCAGGAATATAATTGTCCCTGAAATTATCAGTTTACGAGTGGAATAACGTATACGAATATCAAACGAACATATAAGTTTAGCTCAGGAATGGTAATTAATCATTAAAGGATACTTTGGTGGGTATATTCAATACTTTATGGTTTATTTCTGGGTTTTCTTCTCCAAGGTCATATAAAACTCTAAAAATATCAATTAATTTAAACATTCATTATTTTGTAAATTGCTTCTTCCTTAAACATATGATATTTGTCAGAAGCAATCTATTGAACAATGTTGCCTAAAAAACAATAATGACTAATAAATTAATGATAAAACAACTATTTCGTAACGTTTCGGGGACTAGAACAGACAACAACTAAAAATCTTCAGATTTTTTTTTGTTGACAGTTATTCTGAAATTCGAATAACCATCAACAAAAAAAATGCCTGCCAGAGTATTATAATAGGCAAAATTTCAAATCACTGAGAAATAAAATGCTTGGGATTTTAGAAAAAATGTGTGAATTGGGATCGAATTCTGATAGGGGTAATCAATTTTAATATTGAGTTAATTGAAAGTTGGTGACGAACGGAAAAGATAGGGACTTGCAACTTTTGGGCTAGGTTTAACATCTTAATGCGACATTTGTTAATAGGCAGAATCGGCCAAACGGTTTTGTAGTTATACCCCTCTAAAATTTGGTTGCTATTTCCTCAATAACTCGAAAAATATGAAACCGATCCAATTCAAACATGGTTATTGGTTGTACAATGTTGACACAAATGTTCTTAAAAAAATTCGTGAGCATCGTAGTAATCTATAAAATTTTTAAAAAATCTTTGAAAAATTCTGTATATCAGAAACTATTCGTCCGTCATCGCTAAAATTCTTTGGGACGCTTCAAAACCTAACTTTACTGCCAAATTACAAGTTTGAACATGATCAGATCTATATCGTTGGAGATCCGAGCAGCCTTGTGCGGGTTCAGTAGCTGGATGGGTGACCGTTGGCTCGATAATTTTCGAATGAAAAGAGATAGGGAATTGAAATTCTCAGGGTAGGTTGAGCATCCGAATGGAAGAGGTAAGCACGTTGTTGAGCATAATCGGTCAAACGGTTTCGCAGTTATAACAATCTGGAATATTATTTTCTCGATAACTCAAAAAATACAGACCCGATCCGATTGAAACTTGGTATCTGATTGTAGAATATCGACATGAAGACGTGCGTGAAATTTTGTGAGAATCGTACCACTAGAAACTTTCAAAAATATTACGAAAACATATCATGTATTTCACGATAACTTGAGAACGGAAAGAGATAGGGTAGGGTTTTCAGGGTAGGTTGCGCATTCAAATGCGACATTTAATACCGTTAATTGACATAATCCAAACGCTTTTGGAGTTATATTCATCTGAAATTTGTTGTTATTTCCTCTATAACTCAAAATATCATCGTTGCGCCTTCAAAATGCGACATGTGAATTTTGATAAATTATGCATTCATACCTCGATTCATACACTTGCGTGTTTTACAGGAGCATATTTTCGATTTCGTACTTTTGGATCAAATCCAACTGGAACCGAAACTAGTGTGATTATCACATGGCAGCTTTCAACGAAATATCCATCTTGCGCAGTTCTTAATCGAAATATACACTTTTTGCACAATATATGCACATGTCGCGTTTTGAAGGCGCAACGACGATATACAAGTCTGACCGAATCAAAACTCGGTGATTATTTGTGAAATGCCGACCCACTAATTTCACGAAGTTTCTGGAAAGTAACTTGAGGTGTAAGATTTTTCGTATTTCAATTTCAATAGAATACATATGAAATAATTAAAAATTAATTTGATCATCGATTCTCTAGTTATACTGATGTATGTCATTAAAGTGATATTAAATGTATTCATACATATTAGAAAAGCTGAGATAACGTTATATATGGATTGTACATTCGATAAAAAGTGTCCAATAGAGGTGAATACACAATAGAACATGCACGTAAAAGCTCCTGACTTCACAGCAGTGGTTGAACCAATTTTTTTTGTCTCCAGTACCTACTCTTAAGATTTTATGTTTCTTGATCTTCATATTGAACCAGTTCAAATGTAGAATCCAAGGAAGTTACAAAGTGGCAAAATAATTGTCATTTTCGAATAAACACATTTGTGGAAATTGAAACTAGAATAATTATTTAATGAAAAAGACAGAATCAATAGAATAATAATTAATATAACTAAAGGCTGGTTTATGCTGGCTGGTAACTTTAACTTATTCCCTAACTTAAAAATTGAAACATAGATTTCTAAAGCTATAGTTGATACTGAGACTGAATAATCCGTTTACCTATTATTAATAATAATAATTAATAAGTTAACGGATTATTTAGTCTGATTATAAAGCATAACACTAAAAATATATGTCTATATATATTATATATATATTTACGTCTTTTCGGGGAAGAATCACGTTTTTAAAAACAAAAATGGTTTATTTGAAAATACTCGATACACTGAGCTTGACAATGTTGATCTCATTCTCAATATAATTAGCGATACAATTCTCTATGCAGTTCTCCTCGAGAGAATCTAATAGGGTTCTATTTATAAGATTATCTTATCCAAGGAATGTGCGATGCAGGTCCACGCGCTAGGATGCAAAATGCTAAATAAGCAAAATCTAACAAAGTAATATGAATACAGTATGGACCTTTGGAAATAAACCTATCTATTAAATATGGAATTGGAATAATGTAATTCCTCCTCGGCTAAATTAAAGGTATCACCTTTAAGAGGTGTGGCTTTATTAAAAATATTATTTCTTAAATATCTGAAAATGAAATAAATGCTTATTATGAAAATAATTAATACTAATAAAATTAACAATGTGAATTTCGAAGGTTGGAAATTCCATTCTTCTAAATCTTCTAATTCGATATTGGGGATTTCCATTTCTTCTTTCTTGAATTCTTCATTTGACAGGTTCTTGGAGGGTAACATCATTTTTGGTAGAATGATGTATTTTTCTTCGTCTATGAAAGTAGTGGGAGTAATTTCTTTCTGTAAGTTGCTTATGGTACATTTTGTTCTTAGAATTGCCATGGAAGGGATGAAGTAGTATTTGGTTTGCTGGGGACATTTTTCTTGGATTTTCTTGTTTCCAATTGACAATACATTTCCGTCTTCCAATAATTTTAGATCAGGAGAAATGACCATTCTCGTTCTGGGGCAGTCTTCGGTGTGGTTTTTCAAGATATTCTGCATACATATCGGGGATTCTATAAGGGAGTCTTGATCACATAGATAGTCATCTTCTATCGGATGGCACTGTTTTGTTGACCATTTCAATATTTCCTTTTGTGAGAGCAAATAGGAGTTGGTATAAGGAAGGGAAAGATTTTGTTGAGTTAAGTAGTGAAACTTGTATAAATCATAATTTTCTTTATATACCAATGGTATTCATATCAGAAACAATAAAACTTTGTTCTTGAAAATAACTTTCGTGTGACATAATTCATAGTAATCTTTCAAATGATGAAAGAGTATTACATTAACATTTGCTATTAATTTTGAGTACTTCGAGAAAGGTAAGATACATTCATTTAATAATCTCGCAAAGCTTACAGCATTATTATCAAGTCTGAAATAAAATCTGTACTAGTGTTTCCTTTGCTTTAAAATTTTCTTATGATAAACATGTTTGTTTTTAGTGTCTTCAATACGATTTTCATCAATTTCACGGGCATCTATTTTCTTATAAACTGGGTCTAATTTGCGTGTTATTGGTTTTTTAATATAAGTAGGATTTTTATTTAAGGGATGATTTTCTTTCGCTGATCTCTTTTCATTAGTTTTTCTTAAACGTTCAATATTCTTCTGCTTATTTTTCTCCAATTGTTTTGAAATGTCATTAAGATTCTCGACGTAATTTTCAACATAATTCTGAATTTGTTCATTATGTGTCCGCTCAATAGGTAGTGAATAATTTAAGTCTGCTTTGATTATTTGCATAGGTGTCATCTCTAAACTTGAGTGATTAGAATTATTATAGCTAAGCAATGCTTGAGAAAGTCTATTTTGAAAAGTATTTTTATTTCCGATCGTTCTTAATTGTTCTATCAACGTAGAATGAAACCGTTCTACTATAGCGTTAGAATTTGGGTTATAATTGGTTATGTAATGAATTTCTATTTTATGAATTTTGGAAAAATCCTGTACAACACTATTTTTGAATTCTATTCCATTATCGCATGTTATCTTATTGGGGGTACCAAAATGGCTAAAATACATTAATAATTTATCTACTATTTCCGTGCCTGTCTTTTGTGACAGCGGGTAACATTGTCCAAATCTGGAGAATGAGTCTACAATGCTTAGACAATATGTTTGATTAAATCTTATAGTATCACAATAAATGTGTGTGAAAGGATTTGATCCTATTGGGTTTGGTTTAAATTTTAATTGGATTGGGGTTCTTTCGTACTTACTTTTCTGACATATTTCGCAAGAATTTATAAAATTTTGAACATCTTTGTTCATGTTCGGCCAATAATATTTGCGCTTTAAACTAGTTAAATTTTCTTGATATCCACAATGAATAGTTTTGGTTTCGTGATATTGTTGAATTCTTAGAAGTTGTTCTTCTTTATCTTCGACATCCTCTAGATATATTTTAGAGATTTTCAAATTGAATGAATTATAATCGAATTTATTCTGTAAAGTTTGTATAAGAGGTTTTTCTAACTCGGGGGATGCGAAATATATGGTATATGATTTTTTAGGTTGGACATATTCTTTGATAAATTTAAATAGATCATTTTCTATCGAATTTATAGAAACTCGCAATCTCATTTTGTCTCCAAATAATTTTGTTTTTGTGACATGGTAACTTGAGAATTTTCTCATTATTATTTGTAAAGGTGATGAATTTAAACTTCTTTCAGTATAAGGAATTTCGAAAATTGGATTTTCAATGCTACTATGAATTGTGGCATCACTGTGAATAATTACATTTCCTGTTTTCAATTTACTTGAATTCGAATTATCTAGGACAGGTATTTCATCACTTGTATTGCCTAAAAGATCATCTAATTCTTCATCGGTTAATTGATTTTTCATTGCAGGTAGTCTATCATTTGTGTGACCTAATAAATTTAGACATTCGTCTAATTCTTCATCAGTTACTTGATTTGCCATTGAAATAAGATCTTCTTCTATTCCATTAATATCGATTAAATTTTTATTAATAGTAGTTACATTGGAAGTATGTATAGATTTTTCTGGGTGTCTATTGGATAAATAATAGATGATTATTTTCAGATCTGAGTCTGCAAAGATATATTTTATTATTTTTAAGATAATTGACCATTCTAATCGGTCTAATCCACACGCAATTCGCGGCAAAGCTATGTATTTGTCATCATTATATTCGCATAATTTTCTAAGGTTTAAGAGTGCTTTGAAAACTTTTTCATATTCAGGTTTATCAGAGTAAAGATTCTTAGTAATTAAGTAATAAATATTACGATTCCCGTTTCGGATCGATGCAATCTCACCTATTGATTTATTTTGAAGTTTAAGTTCGTTTACTTTACCAAACTTCTGTTTGAAATCCAGGGCAATACCTTGGTTCATATAAAAATCATTTGATATGCAGTGTGCTAGAGCATAGTTTTTAGGGCTTTCAAATAGATTACCTTCTTTTTCTATTACATTCGGTGCATCAATGATATTCTTGGATTCATAAAGTTTTAAGAAATTTTGATATGTTAGTTCATCAGTTGAATCCAAAATAATTCGACTTAGGGCGTCTGCATTATTTGTTGAGCCTTTCTTATATTTTATCTCGTAATCGAATTCTTCAAGTTTTATTCTCCATCGCATGAGACGTGAATTTGGTTCCTTAAGGGAAAATAGCCAGGTTAAAGGTTTATGATCGGTATAAATAGTGAATTTTCTTCCATATAGATAAGGTCTAATATGTTTACACGACCATACAATAGCAAGTAGTTCTT
This sequence comes from Halyzia sedecimguttata, assembly GCA_937662695.2. NCBI lineage: Eukaryota > Metazoa > Arthropoda > Insecta > Coleoptera > Coccinellidae > Halyzia > Halyzia sedecimguttata. Next base: position 10,399,412 of record OW569414.2, on the reverse strand, counting down.
TTTCTATGGTACTATATCTAGATTCTGCTAAATTTAATGTTTTACTTGTGAAAGAAATCGGTAGATCATTTGGTGGATCACCCTGTGATAATACGGAACCTATCGCGAATCCTGATGCGTCCGTTGTTAAAATAAAAGGTTTAGTGAAATCTGGGTATCTTAATACTGGGTGGTTTAATAAATTTCTCTTACATATTTCAAATGCTTCAATATAAATCGGGTCATTAATGTTAATTTTCGCATTTTTTTTCAGGCATACAGTTAGGGGTTTAGAAATTTTCGCAAAATTTGGTATAAATTTTCGGTAATATCCGACTAATCCGAGAAATGATTTTATCTCTTTTTGAGTTTTTGGGATAGGAAATTTAATTACTGCTTTTAATTAATTTGGATTTGGTTTAATTCCTTCGGGTGTGATAATATGTCCTAAGAATTCAATTTCAGTCTTGAAAAAGTGACATTTATCTAGTTGAATTTTTAATTTTTCCTCTTTCAGAACTTCGAGAATATTATGAATATCGGCCAAATGTTGTTCAACAGTGTCTGAAAATATAATAATATCATCCATGTAAATATAACAAATTTTTCCGATAAATCTTTCTAAGACAGTGTTCATTAATCTTTGAAAAGTTGCCGGGGCGTTTTTGAGTCCAAACGGCATTCTCAGAAACTCATAGTGACCATTTTCAACAGTAAAAGCCGTTTTTTCAATGGATTCCTCATCTAACTCAATCTGGTGAAATCCGGAGGCTAAATCTAGCGTTGTAAAGTATTTTTTATTACCAAGTTTATCTAATATACTTTCAATTTGGGGAAGTGGATATTTATCCTCAATTGTTTTATCATTCAATTTTCTGTAATCTATCGCGATACGCCATTTCTTTTTGCGCGTATGTTCTGGGGAACATCGCGTTATAGTTTTGCCCAAATGTCTGTAACTTTCGAATTTTTTGACGAAAATGGTCTCAAACGATTAAGTTCGACTCCCCAATGAAGAATTCGATGTCAAATTTGATTCTGTCCGTCCGGCCGTCCGGCCGTCCGGCCGTCCGGCCGTCCGGCCGTCCGGCCGTTGCCACGATAACTTGAGAACGAAAAGAGCTAGCGACTTGAAATTTTCAGGGTGGATGGCGCATCCCAATACGACGGACAAGTTCGTTAATGGGCATAATCGGCCCAGTGGTTTCCGAGTAATAATTTTGTTTTCAACCAATATGAATCCGATCAAATTGAAACTTGGTGAGTAGTTGTAGAATATGAACCTAAGCACGTTTGTGGAATTTTGTGCGAATCGTATGGCTACAAAATTTTTAAAAAATTATTAAAAAATATTTTTGTTGTCACGATAACTTGAGAACTGAGAGAGATAGCGGCCTCAAGTTTTCAGGTTAGGATGTACACCACAACGCGACATTTCAGTTTGATTATGAGCCTAATCGGCCAAACGGTTCTAGAGTTATAGCCATCTGAAATTTTATGAAATTTTGTGGTTTTTGTTCCTCATTAACTCGAAAAATACTGAACCGATTGAATTCAAACATGGTTATTAGTTGTAGAATGCCAATGCGGAAACGTTTGCAAAATTTGGTGAGGATAGCGTTTGTAGAAAATTTTAAATTAATCTTTGAAAATAAAAAAAAAAAGTTCTATATATCAGTAACTAATCGTTCGAAATTGCTGAAATTTTGCAAGAACCTTCATAACCTAACTATACTGCCAATTTTCAAGTTTTAATACGATCGGTTAAATATTGTTGGAGATTCGAGCATTCTTGTGTGAGTTCAGTAGATGGGTGACCGTTGCCTCGATAACTTTCGAACGAAAGGAGATAGGGACTTGCAATTTTCAGGGAAGGTTGCGTATCCGAAAGGGAGAGTTGAGTTCAATTTTGGGCATAATCGGTCTAACGGTTTCCGAGTTATACCCATCTGGAATATTATTACCTTGATAACTCAAAAAATAAATATTCGATCGAATTGAAGTTTGGTAACTAGTAGTAGAAAATCAACATAAAGACGTGTTTAAAATGTTGTAAAACCGTACCCCTAGAAAATTTGAAAAACATGACGAAAAAAAAAAATGTTGTAAGAACCGTACCCCTAGAAAATTTCAAAAAAATCACGAAAAAAAATTGGTTCAAGCACTGACGTGAAGTCAGAAGCTTTTGCGCGTATGTTCTATTGTCCATTCTTTTGTATTGGACACCCTTAATCGAATTTACCATGGTAAATTCGATTAAGGGTGTCCAATACAGAAGAATGGACAATAGAACATACGCGCAAAAGCTTCTGACTTCACGTCAGTGCTTGAACCAATTTTTTTCAGATAAGTCTTGTTTTTTAGGCACAATAACTACTGGAAAGGACCATGGTGATATACTAGGTCTAATAATTTTCTTGTCTAACATGTCTCGAATTTGAGTCTGAACTTCTTCTCTATGAACTTCTGGATATCTATAAATTTTACCATGAACGGGATTTTCATCGCTCGTTCTTATCTTATGTTTTATCCTATTTGTAAAATTAAGTGGTTGACCTGGTAACTGAAGAGCATCTACGTTTGTTTCGAATATTTTCTTCAATTGACTTCTAATTTTTGGTTCTAAATGAGTAAGGTCTACTGGAATATTCGTAGGTTTTTGACATACTTGTTGGTATTTAAAAGGAATTTCACAAAAGTCATTAGTAAATTTTTGATTTTTGAAATCTAGGTTAAGTTCATATTTATTTAAGAAATCTGCACCAATTAATCCATCATAATTCTTATGAAATTTATACAATACAAAAGGATGACAATCATTCATCTGAAATTCTGAAAATAATGGTACTAACACTTTTTCATTAGAAGTTTCTTGCTTCATGCAAGCAGTTAAGGTAGTATTTTCATTAAAAATATTCTGGTGGAAATTATTATAAGCAAATTTTGGATCCACTATCAATTAGCAGTTTGCATTTTGGATTTTCAAATTCAATATACGGTAATTGATTTGTATGATCTAACGAATGATTTAAGTCAATGAATCGTTTAGGGCTAGTTTTTGAAAATTTTCTTTTAAATGTAAATCACGCTCGTTTTCAGGAACTAATTTATCATTAAATCTGGGGTCTTGTGAAGTTGACTGAATATGAGTTAATTCTTCAAATGTAAAGTTGGGACTTTGTTCACTACTGAAGTATTTCTTATTAGGATTTGTTTGATATTGGGTAGAATAATTTTGTCTTTTTTGAGGGTAATTTCTTGTTTGAATTGACATTTTTTCTGGTGGAGTTTGGATTCTCCTATTTGGATCGGGCTTAAATACATTAACATTCTGTTCTCGTGACGTACTAGGTCCAAATACTTGACGGTTCGTCGGGTAATAGGTATTTACTGCGCGTTGTTGAAACTGAATTGGTTGAGAGGGAAATCTCTGTTGAAAACTTTGATTAAAAGGATTTTCTCTATAATTCCTTTGATAATTTTGATATCGATTATTCGTAGGAAAATTTCTAGGGTTATTATAAGAAGAATTTCTATAAACATTTTGAGGAAAATTTCTTTGGTTATTTTGATTAAAATTTCTTTGATTATTTTGGTTAAAATTTCTTTGATTATGTTGGGGGATATTTCTCTGAGGTTCACTTTGACGTCTATTCATTTGAGTTTTGTAATGTGAAAATGGCTGTTGATAATAATAATAATCTTGTCTAATAAAAGTAACCATTTCATCATAATTCATAATATGTCGACCTCTAAGGGCTGTTCGTAATTCTGCGTTAATATTATACAAGAGAACGCGGGTTGCTACTCGTGAAGCTATATTTTTCTCTTGTTCTTTTTCTAATACTGGTAATTCTGATAATTCAATCTGAGAATCATATTTGTTTTTCAATTCAACGATCTTTTCCAAAAATTCTAAATCATCTTCGTGTCTAAGTCTTTGGGCATTTTGCAGATCCCAAAATAGAACTGAAAGACTAATTTTTTCTTCAAATCTTAATTTCAAAAATATTTTTAAATCATTCCAAGTTTGAGTAATTCTTTCATTGCTACTTACTACTTCGCTCGCTGTTCCAGTTAGTTTACTTTTTATGATATCAATAATTACTTCATTTAACAGTACTTCAGTTGTTTTGAATTTAGTATAAAATTTCTCGCAATGATTAATAAAGCGTGCAAGGTTTGCTTGGTTACCATCAAAAGGTAGAATTGGTTTTGCAAATAAATCTATTAGTTTGATTTTATCAAAAAGATTACTTTCTTGAGTCATCTTGGAAATATTATGTTCGAGTTATACAATTATTTAATTCGCGTTAATCGGTTTTTTAATAAGAAACCTAGGAAAAACTATGGTAATCGGTTTTTTTTTTGATAAGAAACCTAGAAAAAACTATGGTAATCGGTTTTTTGATAAGAAACCTAGAAAAAACTATGGTAATCGGTTTTTTAATAAGAAACCTAGAAAAACTATGACACAAGTTTTACGCACAAAACTGCGGGGAAAAAGATTGACTAACTTTGACCAGGTTAGGAAAACTGGGGAAAACAGTATAGGAATTGCTCAATGCTCACCAAGTTGTTTTATTGAAGTCGTTGAAGGGCGCTACTCAATCAATCGGACTCTGGATTCTTCTCCAAATTCGTTGTTGTTGAAACTGCTAGCCTCTGGAAGATTCTCCGTGGATGAATTTTAGGGGTTGATTCGTCGCACTTTTCTTCGCACACTGAGACTGGCACAATATTATTTGAGATACAGTTCGTACTCGGTTTTCCTTTTGGAATTTACGTCGCACTTATTCTGAGTTCTCGGGTTCTTTTGTTATTCAAAGAATTAAAATTCACGTGTTTTTTTTTTCTTTAAAATCACTTATAACATCACGTCCTCGTCGCCATTTACGTCTTTTCGGGGAAGAATCACGTTTTTAAAAACAAAAATGGTTTATTTGAAAATACTCGATACACTGAGCTTGACAATGTTGATCTCATTCTCAATATAATTAGCGATACAATTCTCTATGCAGTTCTCCTCGAGAGAATCTAATAGGGTTCTATTTATAAGATTATTTTATCCAAGGAATGTGCGATGCAGGTCCACGCGCTAGGATGCAAAATGCTAAATAAGCAAAATCTAACAAAGTAATATGAATACAGTATGGACCTTTGGAAATAAACCTATCTATTAAATATGGAATTGGAATCATGTAATTATATATATATATATATGATTAAGTTAAAGTTACCAGCCAGCATAAACCACCTTAAGGCTGGAGCTCAGTAGGTGAAGATTCATGAAAAGTTGAACATTCTGAATTATTTTTAATCTTCAATATTAACTGAGATGAATATTATCAAAATGAAGAATAATTACGGAATCGGATCAATTAAATTAGTTCTCAATATTGAAATTGTATGTAGAATTCACTGAATTTTGCGTAAACGAAAAAGTTAGTTTGCAAGTTTGAGATATACCATATCTAAATAATTCAACAATCTCACCGTAATCAAATGTGCTCCTCGGTAGTTTGCATCTGGAACATTGACCACTTCCTGAGTTCTCGAAGCACAAAGGAGTCTCGTTAGGCCGGAAAGATAGGAAAATAAATTCCCTTCTGATCGTGGTCACTCTTGGGACCTCGGGCTGTTTGCAGGTAGCTGCGTTTATAGTAGTTCCACTCATGTTTATCATGACATCCTCATCTCCCCTACACGTCTATCCTGAGGAGTTGATTGTTCACGCGGCCCTTCCTTGAACTGCTCAACCTTTCCTCTCCAAAAAATCATGATATGATAAGTGTGAAAGTAATATGGGGGTGAGGAAGTCATGAACTTTAATCAAAGTAAATCTGAGTGAATCCTATTCCTAAAAGAAATGATAAACAGGTGCTTTTGCTTGATTGTTCATTTAACGATGATGTATCCCACTCGTTTGTAAAAAGGAAATAGTTATTTAATCGTTTTTTTGATCAATGACAGCGGTTAATGATCGAGATTTTCGCTCGCAAGTCAATGTTTGAGATCATTAATCGCTAAATTAATCAAAGAGTTGATCAGAAGATCTTTCCGTCGAATTCGTTTCGAATTGCATGAATTCTGGATTGAAAAAAAACCGTTAATTTTCCATAATAGACGAATTTGACAGAATATTACGATATTCAGGGTGTTTCTGAATAAGTGCGACAAACTTTAAGGGGTGATTCTGTGATGTATGTACGGAATGTATTGGATATAATTGTATATTATTATACTGATCTTCCTAGGTGTTTCCCAAGGAGACCCCTCATAAGCTCTCGAAGAGCTTGAGCGAGTAAGGAGAACCAGTTGTGTTCTGTGAAGGCTCTGTTGCTGTGTCCTTACGCCACCTTAGGCACAGCTCTGTTAATTCTTGAACCAACAGTGAATGGTGGCGTTTGCGGGGACTAGAAAATCTCTTTCCTTGCCTCGGGATTGAACTTGGCGCTTCCGTTCCCAAGTCAAACGCTCTACCCCTGAACCAACCGCCTATTTCGAGAAATGTGCCAATGACAAACACCAAATATCGTCCGGCCGTGACAGAATAATTGAACGATGCAGAAAAGCAAGAAACAGCCGTCATTTTTGGGGAATCGCACATTGATGTAACGAAATATGCGACAAAATTAATTAAGTGTCGCAAATTGGCGAATGCGCTGGTTTCGTTTCCTGAACATGAATTCTAATGAAATTCTCAGTATTTGCAATTATGCAAAAGGATAAAATGTCATTTTACGATTGTATTCCATACAAGCGGATCTAAAAGACTTTGTCCTGCTCGAACGTTAACTTACTTGCTATTGGTGGGTTCAGCATGCATTTTTTTAGAATTTACAAGAAAATATACAATGACATCTAAGTGACATTCGACATAAATTTGACAATTTGGTGCATTATAACCCCTGAACAAGCTGTCATTTTTCCGAAATGTCTGTAATTTTAGAATATTTTGCATTAGATGATCTTAAACGTTACGTTTAGATTGACTGATGAAGTATCCGAGGTCACACTGATCCGTCTGGCTCACGCCCTGATGCGATAACTCTCGACAAAATTAGTTAGACAGTTGAAATTTGCAGGGAAGATTTGTGGCATAAATATCTCGGTTGAGTTCGTTGATAAGTAAATAAGCCGAGAAATTTCGGAATTGAAGCCTTCAGAAATTTTGTTTTGCCGATAACTCAAAAAAGAATGATTTGATCCAAGTGAAACTCAATTAGTTGAGAAATATTGGCAAGCTGACCTTTACAAAATTTCTTAAGTATTACTAGAAAATTATAGACATTTGATCAGAATAATAGTCCCAGGGAGGAGAGACCCGTTGTTGCAAAATGGCGAAGGCACCTGTTTCGTTCTCTGAACTATAGAATTCTAATGAAATTCAATTATTTACACAAGTGGAACTGACAGACGTTGTCCTGCTCAAGAGTTGGCCTGCTTGCTATTTGCGGGTTCAGCAAACATTTTTTTCGACATTCGAATTTCCGATATATATATTACACATTGACATCTAAGTGATATTCGACATAAGTTTAGCATTCCAATAATTCCATTTCGTCAAAATGTTATTCGCATAAAGTGAATACAATTTGTTGTTTTCCCGCAGCTAGTAGCAGTAGTGTCCAATACAGGATAATGGACAATAGAACATACGCGCAAAAGCTCCTGTCCAATACAGGAGAATGGACAATAGAACATACGTGCAAAAGCTCCTGACGTCACGTCAGTGCTTGAACCAATTTAATTTTTGAAATTAAATTATAATTTTCTAGGGGTACGGTTCTCACAAAATTTTAGACACGTCTGTATGTCGATATACAGGGTGAGTCTTTGACCACTGCACCAATTTTAACCAAAAATTCCTCTCATCAAATGAAACACCTTTTTCATTTACCATTTTTCCAGATTCGGCTCAGGTAAAAAGTTACAAGCGTTTAAAGGTTTAAAGGTTATGTGCTAATACACTCCCGCATATAAATTATCTATGACATTATTGGCGGATGAGAATAAGGCATGGTAACGTGGTTTACAGCTTGATTCGGGATTCCAACGCTCAGGGACGGATCCATAAAAGTAGTGAAATTTCTGGAGTTTTCCATTTTAAAACATTCAATGAAGAATATCTCGAAAACGGTGCGTTTAAGGAGAAATCATGAGGAATAATATAATGTTCTAAAATGATGGAATATTCTTGAAATGACTCAAGAAAAACTTTATATGCCTTCTTTATGCTAATTTCATTTAGTTTTATGAATCCACGAGTCCATAGCTGGAAAACCAGTAGAAGTAGAAAATAACTAATATTTGGAAAATATCTATCATAGTTATAGGAATCTTTCCGCCAACATTCATTTTATTCGAAAAAAGGATGTCAAAGCTACAAAATAAAAACTGATTTTTTTTCAAAATTTCAACAGCCTGTATCTTTTTACCTGAGCTGAATTTGAAAAAATGTTGAATGAAAAAAGTGTTTCATTTGATGAGAGGAATCTTTGGTTGAAATTAATGCAGCGGTCAAAGACTCACCCTGTATATATATATATATATATATATATATTCTTTTAAACTTCGAGCATTACAATTTGTTTTTCAACTAACAATAAAGCATGTGTATGAAAAATATTTTGATATTTAACAACTAGTTACTAAGCTTAAATTCGATCGAGTCTATATTTTTTGAGTTATCGAGGAAATAATGTTCCAGATGGGTATCACTCCGAAACCGTTGGGCCGATTATGACCAACAGCGAACATAAGTCTCCAATTCAGATGTGCAACCTACCCTTTAAATTACAAGGACCTATCTCCTTTCGGTTGATAGTTATCGAGGCAACGGTCACCCATCCAGCTACTGAACTCACACAAAACTGCGCAGATCTCCAACAATATATATCCGATCGTGTTCAAGCTTGAAACTTGGTAGTAGAGTTAGGTTCTGAAGGCTCTCGTGAAATTTCAGCCGTGTCGGATGAATAGTTTCTGATATATAAAATTTTTTCTAAATGAAATTCAATAATTTTTTAAAAATTTTCTAGTTATGCGATCCTCACCAAATTTCGCACGAATTTCCGCATTGGTATACGTTTGCCTATACCTGTAATGTTCCAGACGAGGAGTGTAGCGACGAGTCTGGTAACACAGGAGTTTGGGAAATTATACATACTATTTTTTCTTCGATCGTTGATTTATATTAAAAAAATTAATTAAAAAATATTTCATCCAAGATGTAATCAAGTTTAAATAGGTTTCTCTATGTTCATATTGAAATATAGAAGTGGAAACCATGGAAATTACTTTGTTATGACAAAAGTAGAATAATTTGTAAGCTGGTTTTGTTTGGTTCGTTGTATTTTATGAGGAATTAAAAAATTGGTTCAAGCCCTGTGGACAGGAGCTATTGGGCGCATGTTCATCTTCCTTGTGGCCCGTACTGACCAGTAAAGAAAAAAAGCAGTATCATGTTGAATACCTTAATATTATTGAGATTATTATATAATAATCGATGAAAATACTGAGAGAGACACAGGAAATTTGACACATTTTGTCTTTATCTCCAGAAATTGAAATCGTATAGAGCCAAAATTTTGCACAATGTTGCAAAATACTACAATTGACGTTAGTACAAGTTTTTGTTGCAATCTGATGAATAGTTCACGAAAAAAAAATTTTTTTTTCGAAAAAATTAAAAGAAATATTTTTTTAAAAATTACCAACATTTCGATCATAACAGAATTTTGCCAAAAGTTGCGCGTTTATATCCTCGAACTGACTACCAAGTTTCGATTCAACATCTTCTTTAGTTCCTGAAATATCAGGGAAATAACCTCAAAATTTTAAATGACTATAACTCCTAAACCGTCCGGCCGATTTTGCCCGTTAACGAACTTAACCGTCGCATTTTGATCAGAAACCTACCCTGAAAGTTTGAAGTCGATAGGACCTTCGGTGCTCCTGTTATCGTGCCTACGGCCGGAAGGCCGGCCGGCCTGCCGGCCGGCCGGCCGGCCGGACGGCACCCTAAAATCTGACACCGGATTCGTGATCAGGGAGTCCGAATTAGTCTATTAGCCAATTTTCAGCTCGAAATTCGAAAATTACAGACATTTGGACGAAATGATAGGACGATGTTCCCCTAGAACATACGCCCAAAAAGAATCAATAAACGCGAACATTGTTAGTGATTATTTGTTACCTTGCACGCGTCCTGAACTAGTAGAAGCAAGAATATCGTTATAAATCAGATGTTACTTTTATTTCTTTTATAACAACTTTATCAATATAAAAATTAAAACCATACTTTGTATCATTTTTTTGTAATAATCCATTTATAACATTACCGCACGCTACAGCAGTGCGGTAAGAATATTAAGGCACTGTTTTTTGGCGCTCTAGTTCCTCGGAACTGAGTGCTTATCAATTTGCCCAAATGTCTGTAATTTTGGAATATTTCGATGAAAATGGTCTTAAACGATTTTGTTCGACTCACTGATCAAGAATCCGTGGTCGGAATTCATTCTGTCCGGCCGGTCCGGCCGGCCGGCCTGCCGTAAGCACGATAACTCTCGAACGGAATGAGCTAGAGAGTTGAAATTTTCAGAGTAGGTTTGGGGGATGAATATCTCGGCTAAGTTTGTTATTGGGCAAAATCGGACAGATGGTTTCGGAGTACCAAAAAAAAAATTTTTTTTTACGAAACAAATTCCAAATCAAATTTTTTTTAATAAGTAGTTTTATCATAAGAATCCATTCATATCATTTTCAACTCTAACAAGCTAATACTTTCGGAGATATGATTAAAATTTCAATGTAAATCGTATTTCACAGATTGATATAATTATTATTCTATGTATGAATTCTCATAATGTCAACTTGACATAAGGGAATATTGTAACTTCAAAAATATTGGGGTTAAAATACTCGTATTTTAGCGATGCAACGGGGACCTCACCCGAAAATGTTTGAAAATATTACGTAAATATTGAAAGCATAATTCTGTAGTTTGGTGAACGTAGCTCAGGAAATTTTTGATCGATTACAAGGTAATTTATTATTACTTATCTAATAAACTATTATTTGAATTAAATTTCCTTTATGATGCAGTGATATCATATGAATACATTGATATAATTCCCAACTCTGAGAAACCAATACCAGATATAAATTGTCTGTTTGAACTAGAGCGCCAGAAAGCTCCTGTCCACAGGGCTTGAACCCATTTTTTTCTAATTGCTTAGCAACTGCCCACTATTCTGGAATGTTGAGCTTTGAGCATAGAAAACAGGTCAAAATAGTGTCACTTTCCTCACGATCGAAGAAAGAATATATTATCATAGTTTTTGGAATATACCTAAATTACAAACTTTTGTGGAATTTATAATGTTCAAATTCAAACCTGCCATACCCAATTGGACACTCACGATATTGACCCGATGAGAATTATTCGCAGCTTATATACCGCAAGTGAATAACAATAAAAATAAGCATACGAAAGTGGCTTTAAGTGAGGGGATGTTTAAATAGAGCAAGAAATAATTTCAGAGGAGGAAACAAATTAGCAACTTCTCAAAGCGACCGCGAAACTTATTCAAAGGCAACAGTTCTGGTAACAGGCCTGGCTTATTCTTCCTCAAGTGTGCCGCCACTCCCCGGCGGCCGTAAGTAACACTTTGATATTTCTGTTTTCAGCCCTCCTAAGATGTATGGCTATATTGTTCCTTCATTTTCGTGCGGTTATTAGGTTCGAAACTTCGGAGCCTAGGACGAATGCATATAAATATCATCTTTCAGCCAGATGAATCAAGTGGAATTTTCGCGCGTATGTTCTGGGGAACATGGCGTTATCATTTTACCCAAATGTCTATAATTTTCGAATTTTTTGCCGAAAATGGTCTCAAATGTTTAGGTTCTACTTCCCGATGACTAATTCGAGGTCAAATATGATTCTGTCCGGCTGGCCATGATATCTTTAGCACGGAAAGAACTAGCGACTTGAAATTTTCAGGGTAGGTGGCGCATCCCATTACGACGGATAAGCTCCTTAATGGGCGTAATTTCCGAGTAATAATTTTGTTTTCAATCAATATAAATCCGAACGAATTGAATTTTGGTGAATAGTAGTAGAATATATACATAAGCACCTTTATGGAATTTTGTGAGAATCGAATCTCTAGAAAATTTTAAAAAAATTATTAAAAAATATTTTTTATGTCACGATAACTGAGAACGAATTTAGATAGCGACTTGAAATTTTCAGGTTAGATTGCGCATCTATATGCAACTTTTGAGTTTGTTTATAAGCATAATCGGCTGAACGATTTTGGAGTTATACCCATCTGAAATTTGTTTGTTATTTCCCCAATAACTCAAAAAATACATCACCGATCCAATTCAAACATGGTTATTAGATGTAGAATGCCGAAGCGAAAGTTCTTGCGATATTTCGTGGGGATCATATTACTAGAAAATTTTCAAAAAATTCTATATATCAGAAACTATTAATCCGACATTTGCTGAAATTTCACGAGAGCCTTCAGAAACTAACTCTAATACCAAGTTTCAAGTTAGAACACGATCAGATCTATATCGTTTGAGATGCGAACAGCCTTGTGTGGTTTCAGTAGCTGAATGGGTGAATGGAATTACTTTTGGATTGAAGTTTTCTATGGCTAAGAGTCTTAATGTCAAATAGCAGTTTTTTCCTTCTTCCACTGGTTTCTTAGTTCCCTAGTTTCCCTACATTGACAGTATTTTATATAATACTGTCAATGTGATAATTCTCGAATCTCAGAATAACAATCAACAAAATAGTTCTGAAGATTTTTTCGTTAAGCGTCTGAAGAAGGAGTCTGATATAGACTCCGAAACGTTACGATATAGTTGTTTCTTCGTTGATGTTGTTTCGTTGTTATTTGTTAGGCAACATTGTTCAATTGATTGCTTCTGACAAATATCTTGTGTTTCTTACGCAGAAGCAAATCACAAAATATATAGATTTTTTTCAGAGTTTGGGAGAGAAAACCCAGAAAGAAACCATTCAATCAGAATACTCATGTAGGAAATCTTAAATAGTGTTACTAAAGAATAACTATCTTGGTTGGAAATCCCGTTCTGAATCTTTCATGATTAGAGAATGACTCGTAAATTATGCTCGACTTCCATGCATCATTCATTTACTCACTAACCAAAAAAACTCTGCCTATGAACTTAGCGAATCCAAATTTCAAATTGTCTAAATGCTTACATCAACCACACTCTCCAGAAATACACTTTCAGTTTAGTTTGACATTAATGACGTTTATCTTCGAAACTGGATCAAACCCAGCCACCGCAAACAGATAGAACACAGACAGATAGAATTCGCATTCTATGAAAACATAGAGGTACGATGAATTTTTGAAATTTTGAAAAATTATATCTCCGGGAGTATTCGCTTGTTAGAGTTGAGAATAATATTAAAGGATTCTTATAATGAAACTTCATCTTGAACAAAATTGAATTCGAAATTTGTAACGTAAAAAATTTTTTTTTTGTTACTTCGAAACCATCTGGCCAATTTTGCACAATAATGACCTTAGCCGAGATATTTATGTCCTGAAAATTTCAATTTTGTAGCTCATTCCGGTCAAGAGTTATCGTGCTAACAGCCGGACGGCCGGACAGAACCGATTTCGACCAAGGATTCTTGATCAGTGAGTCGAACCAAATCGTTTAAGACCATTTTCAGCCAAAAAATCAAAAATTACATACTTTTGGGCAAATTGATAAGCACTCTGTTCCGAGGAACAAGAGTGCCAATAAAAGTCGCCTTGAAGGCAATGAATTTAAATTGATATTTAACCCTATCACGGGTTGAGATTGGTTGAACATGGTAGGAGGATCAGTATAATAATATACAATACAATACAATACAATACAATACTTTGAAATTAGAACCCATATATTTAGGTTTGACTGAAAGTTCAATGATATTTTATCCAGATATAATAAAGGGTACCTAAGATTCAAGGATCTGGTAGCATTTTATATAACCGGAAACCGAAACCGAAAATATTCTATAAAATAATTCAGGATAATGCGGAGAAGTATTTTTAACTGGAAAACTTTAAGGTGTAATTCCGCAAAAAGGACAGAGAAAAATTATTTTGCTGGTACTTACCGACACGTATTTCTGCTAATTGACTTCTTCAGGGCAATGCAATCAACCTTCGTTAATTTTCCAGATTTTAAAAAAAATTTGAAAAATCCATTTTGAAAATTCTCAAATGTTAGTTTCAGAGGAGGTGGGAAAACATTTAGATGCATTTATATTAACATTGAAAGTATACGTTAATCGAACAGAATTAAATATTGTACATTGGACGTATTTTGATGAATTCAAATCGACACTATCGGATCAGAGATGCTGAAGTGAATTTTATTTTGTCTTATGAATGAACATATTATTTCTAAATTGATTTGAAATTTATATCTAAAAAAATTACATTGAACGAATTCTAATGGATATTTACGGAATTCGGTATACTAAATATGACAATTTATTTGTTGAATTCCTAAAACAGTTCTATATTCTAGGGTTAAATTAAATGATAACCTGTAACATCCATAGAATATTTACGATTTCATATAATTTACTTGATATTTTTTGTCTTGTATAACTGTTCAGATATCGCTGAAATTTTCCTAGAGCCTTCAATACTTCACAACAGTAAATTACAGTTATTCTGACAGCACTTATGTTTGTATTGAACCGTATCATGCCGTATCCATAGTAACCACAGCGGAGGAAATGTGTTTGCGGACGAAAAAGTTATTTTGCGGCCGAAAAGTACTTGCCTTCAAAAATAGTCGATTTTTCAGTCGCAAATTAGTATGTAAAATGTCACATTTCATAGAGGTCAACGAAAAGAGCTATTTATGTACCAAGGATGAAAAACTGTCTATTATTGTCGAGCCTCCAAACTGCTTCCCGAGGTGAAGCCGAGGATAACAAGTAGGCGAGACAATAGACAATTTTACGCCGAGGTACATATTATATTTTTTCTTCGACCTCTACATACTCTTAGGAATTTTGGAATTCTTAAATAATTTCACAACAGCAAATGAGAGTTATTCTCACGAACACTTATGTTTAATTGAACCGTAGCATGCCGTATCCATAGTGACCACATCCGACGAAGATGTTATTTTGCGGCCGAGAAGCACTAGCCTTCAAAAATAATCGATTTTTCCCTCGCAAATTAGTACCTACGTAAAATGTCATTGGCGCTCTAGTTCCTCGGAACTGAGTGCTTATCAATTTGCCCAAATGTCTGTAATTTTCGAATTTTTCGATGAAAATGGTCTTAAACGATTTGGATCGACTCACTGATCAAGAATCCGTGGTGGAAATTCATTCTGTCCGGCCGGTCCGGCCGGCCGGCTGTAGGCACGATAACTCTCGAACGAAATGAGCTAGAGAGTTGAAATTTTCAGAGTAGGTTTGAGGGATGAATATCTCGGCTAAGTTCGTTACTGCGCAAAATCGGACAAAAGGTTTCGGAGTAATAAAAAAAAAAATTTTTTTTTTTTCAAAACAAATTCCAAATTAAAACTTTTTTAATAAGCAGTTTTATCATAAGAATCCATTCATATCATTTTTAACTCTAACAAACTAAGACTTTCGTAGATATGATTTTTCAAAATTTCAATGTAAATCGTATTTCACAGATTGATATAATTATTCTATGTATGAAGACAGTGGAGTCTAGATATCGGACAACGTCGAAGAACGTTCTAAACCGAAAATATATATATATATGAATTCTCATAATGTCAATTTGACAGAAGGGAATATTGTAACTTCAAAAATATTGGGGTCGAAATACTCGTATTTTAGCGATGCAACGGGGACCTCACCCGAAAATGAATGAAAATATTACGTAAATATTGAAACCATTATTCTGTAGTTCGAGAGAGGAGAAAATTTGGTGAACGTAGATCAGGAAATTTTTGATCGATTACAAGGTAATTTTATATTTACTACTCATCTTCTTTCATATTATTACTCATCTTCTTTCATACATGTTTTATGGAATACCTACTATTTGTAGGTACCTTAAACCTGTTTTGGGCAATTGTCATACGAAACTTGTTTTTTTGGCGCTCTAGTTCCTCGGAACAGAGTGCTTATCAATTTTCAATTTGCCCAAGTGTCTGTAATTTTGGAATTTTTGGCTGAAAATGGTCTCAAACGATTTGGTTCGACTCACTGATCAAGAATCCGAGTGCGAAATCGATTCTGTCCGGCCGGCCGACCGGCCGTAGGCACGATAACTCTCGAACGAAAGGAGTTAGCGGATTGAAAATTGCAAGGTGGTTTTGGAGCGTAAATATCTCGGACAAGTTCGTTCGATCTATCTGAAATTTAGCATCAAATTGTAGAATCATGACCATTATACGCATGTGAAGTTTTGTATTGACCAGATTACCGCAAAGTGTAAAAAAAAAAATTTTGAAAATTTAAAAAAAGTTTTTCCACAATAACTCTCGAACGGAATGAGCTAGGTAGTTGAAATTTTCAATGTAGGTTAGGGAGATGAATATCTCGGTTAAGTTCGTTATTGGGCAAAATTGGCCAGAGTTAATTCGATTTATTCCATGGTACAGTTCTCATTCTCATGATTGCTCATTTGATCTTGATAAATAAACTATTATTTGAATATAATTTCCTTTATGATGCAGCTCTATCTTATGTATACATTGATATAATTCCCAACTCAGAGAAACCAATACTTTCGGAGATATAATTTGTCTGTTTTTTTTCATAGAGGTCGACGAAAATAGTTTATTTTTTTTCCTGAAAGCCAAGTAGGTGACTTTAGGACCTGGATGTGTGACTGCTGACCTCAGTGCTTTTCTACCTAGTTGTTTTCATCACTACAATAGGACGTCGATATGATCAATCGAACTCATTAAAATTGCTCCAGACAATGAAACGATAATAATAAATTAACTCCAACAGTTATAGGCATAGATAAAATTCAATAATTCAAGCCCAATCTCCCGCGCCCAGAAATAGGACAAAGCGATCACCTCCACCCTTTCGGTTTGACCATAATTCATTATGGAACCTTACTGGTTCGAACAAGTAAATCTCGTTTGGGGTTATTCTTTACATTTGGATGGGGATAATAAAGTTCCTGTACGGTGGGTAGTCGCAGCAGTAGGAACGGCAGCAGCAGTATAATTCAAAGTTAGCGACGTGTTACTGGCGTCACGGTCTTGGTTCGACCGTTGCTTCTCGAAGACATCTACAATGCCGCCGAACAAAGGTTTTTGGTTGAACTCGACTAATGGGATTAACAATACCGCGGGCTAAGATATGTGATAGACAACCTTCGAGGGGACTTTCCTTTATTTTCTCCGGGATGCGATTTCTTATGCGTCTCCAGGGCGAAGCGGGGGACTTGGGGAGGAGGGTGATAAATATGTCAGTGTAGATTAGGATATCGCGATTAATTTAAATATGGTTGGATATTTCGGAGAAAAAAATTTGGAGAACACTCCAAATTTCGCACAAATATTTACCAGTTCATCAGTAGCTGATTCAAGAATATTTAACTGACTATTCCACTAGAATGATCCTTGGAGCGGTACTGTAGTTTCATGAAATTGCTCTCACAAAGCAAGATACGTGTTGCTTCAAAATTTATGGGATAACATACACTAATAGGTTCTTAGTCAGAAATTGGTTCAAGCCCTGTGGACAGGAGCTTTCATGAAAAGAATTAAATTTTAAAAAAGCGTCGTTTAAGAAAAATGTTTCAAAAATTATCATTTAAACAAGAGCGCCAAAAAAAAAGAAATCTACAATGCTTCAAAAATTGTCATTAAATTTATTTATCAAGATTAAATGAGCAATCTGCAATGATTCAACCTCGTGGAATGGGTTGTTGCAACTTACACTCGGTGCATAGTATCCACAACTCGAAATACCTAAGGAAAGTATCATCGAAATGTATAGAGCAAGGCTAGAGACGATCATAGCAGATTGTCCACTTATTCCTGATATTCGAGTAGGTAGATGCTTACGAACAAATTATTTTAATAGTTCAAATTATATTAACTAGCAACATTATGAAAATACTGTATATAGGAGCATGTCTTACTACTTAAGGAAGTAAAATGTAATATTAATCTCAGTGGTCAACGAACAGTAATTTGTTTTGATGATTCCATTATGTTCTTCTTTACTATTGCCTTCATAAACTGCATTATTAAAATGATCCAATTCTAAATCTTCTGAACCATCATCCCGAATGTATACGTAAATTATTCAATATGCAACCGGTCAATATTATTTTAGTTTTCAAAACAGTCTTGTATGTATTCACAAATTCAAGAATCGGATACTTGTTTTCAAACTACGAATTGACATGACTCTAATAGAAGATGACATTTATGAACAGTGAACTCAGACAGTGAATACATAGAACTACAACGTATTATTGAGAATTTGGAAAATCATATTTCCGAAAGCATTAGCTTATTAGAGTTGAAAATGATATCATTAGATTCTTATGATAAAATTGCATCTAAAAAAAAATTGAATTCAAAAGTTGTATCGTAAAAAAAAATTTGTGTTCGTTACTCCAAAACCATCAGGCCTGATATTGCCCAATAACAAACATAACCGAGATATTCATCCCTCGAACCTACTCTGAAAATTTTAATTGTCTAACTCATTCCGTTCGAGAGTTATCGTGTTAACGACCGGACGGATGGCCGGACAGAATCGATTTTGACCATGGATTCTTGATCAGTGAGTCGAACAAAATCGTTTAAGATAATTTTTTCAGCCAAAAATTCGAAAATTACAAACATTTGGGCAAATTGATAAACACTCTGTTCCGAGGAACAAAAGTGCAAAAGCGTAAATAATTAATAAAATTTAAGACTTTCCAGATTATCACAATTTTTCACAGATTTAATAGAGTAAAATCGGTATACATGGAATAGTCGGCTAATATGGAACTTTAAATCATTTTTGGGCGCATGTTCTAGGGGAACATCGTCCTATCATTTCGTCCAAATGTCTGTAATTTTCGAATTTCGAGCTGAAAATTGGCTAATAGACTAATTCGGACTCCCTGATCACGAATCCGGTGTCAGATTTTTGGGTGCCGTCCGGCCGGCCGGCCGGCAGGCCGGCCGTAGGCACGATAACAGGAGCACCGAAGGTCCTATCGACTTCAAACCTTCAGGGTAGGTTTCTGATCAAAATGCGACGGTTAAGTTCGTTAACGGGCAAAATCGGCCGGACGGTTTAGAAGTTATAGACATTTCAAATTTTGAGGTTATTTCCCTGATATTTCAGGAACTAAAGAAGATGTTGAATCGAAACTTGGTAGTCAGTTCGAGGATATAAACGCGCAACTTTTGGCAAAATTCTGTTATGATCGAAATGTTGGTAATTCTTAAAAAAATATTTCTTTTAATTTTTTCGAAAAAAAAATTTTTTTTTCGTGAACTATTCATCAGATTGCAACAAAAACTTGTACTAACGTCAACTGTAGTATTTTGCAACATTGTGCAAAATTTTGTTTCTATACGATTTCAATTTCTGGAGATATAAGACAAAATGTGTCAAATTTCCTGGGTCTCTCTCAGTATTTTCATCGATTATTACATATGTACATATAATAATCAATAATATTAAGGTATTCAACTTGATACTGCTTTTTTTCTTTACTGGTCAGTACGGGCCACAAGGAAGATGAACATGCGCCCAATAGCTCCTGTCCACAGGGCTTGAACCAATTTTTGATCAGGTAGCCCTATCCCTTAAATAATGTTGCTATTAGAAAAGTCGTTATACCTGTGCAATTCTGCTACAGAACAAAATTGGCTGAGAGCACAATTCTTTTAGGCATGAAGTAATAGAAATCTTGACGAATTGAATCGACATTTTCTATATTAACAAGTACATTATTAGGTATGTTTTCATTTCGGAACGTGGGCAATATGGAATATTCCATATCTATCCATTATTGCTATTTCATGTATCGTTCCCTCTAGTTCCTCTGACTCAGAATTTCAGAGGAACTAGAGGGAACGATACATGGAATAGCAACAATGGGTAAATATGGAATATTCCATATTACCCACGTTCCAAAACGAAAACATACCTAATAATGTACTTGTTATTATGGGTGGTGGTAGGTCTTCATCTCTATTAGATATTACCCCATATAACCATTCCATATTGCCTGCTATATTTTCTAGTCGAACAAATATTCATTTTTAAAACATATATTACCGAAATTACCGAATACAATTCTTAGAACTTTTTATTAGCCAAATATTACTGCTCCAAACACATAAGTTTCTACGTTATTACTCTATAAGTGATTGGTATTCCATGAATGCCGACTTTGCTCTACGAAAAAATCATTTTGAAAACTTTCAAATGTCCGTTTCATAGGAGGTTGGAAACCGGTGATTTACACGCATTTATATCGATATTTGAAACCATTCGTTGGTCAAAGAGGATCAAATATAGTATATTGGACTTATTCTGATGAAATTTGAGAAAGATATTCTCACATCAGAGATGCTGAAGTAAATTTTTATGTTCTCTACTGAATGAAGTGTTTTTATTTGAATGTTGTTGTTATTTCCTCTATAACTCAAAATATACTAATTCGATCCAGTTAAAACTTGGTAATTACTTGTAGAATTCCAACGTGCTAATTTTCGCGAAATTTCGTGAATATCGTGTCACTAGAAAACAAAATAAAAGGTTTGATTACCTCAAAAATGTTATATTTCAGAAACTATGCGTCAGATTCTACTGAAATTCTGCACATAACTTCGAGCCTCCATTTTACAATCGAGTACCGAATTTCAGCTCGATCTACTTCTAATGAGGCGTAAATAGACAATGGAACTTGAGAATAAAAGCCCCTGACTTCACGTCAGTGTTTTTTTTGCAAATTTGTTGACTCTATATGTGGGCAGAATATGGGCGCCAATTCACAGAAGCTTCATTCTAGTGTTCTACGCAACTTATACATTCAGGGAATATACACAATCCATCGATAGCGAGATCGACAGTGGTGAAGAAGCAAACCACAAAATAAACTGCTCCACAAGAGTTAGAGATATCATATTGAGTTGTTCTGAGGGGCGTAAAATTTTAAAGACAATATCAAAAACATGATCAACTGCCAATAAAATCTTATTAATTCAATTTGAATGCGTATTTTCACCATCTGGTCGTCGTTTTTCTTGAGTTTGGCTGTTTTTCACATAATTCGTAAGATTAAGCATTTCAATATGCAGTTAATTTATTGTCAGTCTCTTAGTGATATTGAACTTAGTAAATTTCATGAGCTTCTTAAGATGCCAAGACGTAAATTAACAAAGGCCGAGGCTAATAGGGCTATCGATATGCTACAGGGTGGCCTCACTCAAGTCGCTGTGGCAGAATCATTTCAAGTATCACAAAGTGTAATATCGCGACTCTGGAATAGGTTCAATGAGACAGGTTCGGTGCAGGAAAGACATAGGGTTGGTGGACCAAGAAAAACAACACCCGCACAAGACCATCTTGTCACCATTTCGGCGAGGAGATATCCTATTTCTTCATGTAGGATGCTGAGAAATCGACTTTTAAATGGCAATGGTCCTGAAATTTCCATTGAAACCATCCGACGTCGTTTGGGGGAGATTAACCTGGCTTCTAGACGTCCATTGAGGGGTGTTCCGTTAACACGTGAGCATAAACGACAAAGATTGGAATGGGCCAAGCAGCATGTTAATCTGTACGTCCAATGGCGTAGTGTACTTTTCACAGATGAATCCAGATACGGTCGATTTTCAGATTCTCGAAGAATAAGGGTATGGACTATGCCACGTATACCCCGAAATCGCCGTCATGTCAAGAGGTTCATCCATTTCGAGGAGGCTCTGTTATGGAATGGGCTGGGATATGTTACAACGGGCGCACAGACCTTCACATTTATCCTGACAATATGAAATTATAGGGAACATGTCCTTGGCAACGTAGGTCAAATTTTCATGATGCCATTGGTGAAGCTTTTCAATTTCTTGACGATAACGCAAGACCACATCGTGCAGCAATAGTAGAAAATGTGCGAGACGAGCTTGGTATTCCACATTTACCAATACCTCGGCATTCAATGGACTTAAACTGCATAGAACATGCATGGGATATGCTACAAAGAAGACTAGATGATCACCAACCTCCACCAGAAATATTGAATGACCTCAAAGCAATCCTGCCTCGTTTAAGGAATGAAATTCCTCAAGATATGCTCAACACCCTCGTTGACAGTATGCAACGAAGATGTCAGGCGGTCATTGATGCCCGTGGTGGCCATACCTTGTATTGAAGGCATAAAAAGACAAAAAAACAATAAAATGTCCGGAAATAAAAGTCGTTAAATTTGACACTATTCTGTTAATCACCCTGTATATGTTGCAGACCAAAAAACTTACGTGCATTCATAGTTTTGAACCTAAAACTATATTAAATTACGTTTTCAGTGCAAACAAAGGTTTCAGAATGTCAGTTATTTTAGTTGAAACGATTATCCCTAACTCTTGTGGAGAAGTTTACTTCACTGCAGTTGTATTTTCATCAGAAATTGACCACTGGAATTCAATAGAGCATAGGAAATATTTGCGTTCAAGAAAACTGCGAGAAAATACCATATATCAGTACATGAATTCAAGGAGAATAAGGTAAAAATGAACCTCCCCTTTAAAAGAATCTGCGCTGGGGTCCAATCGGTTTTTGATAATAATGAATAGAAAACTCCTTCCCCTGTCCTTTCATCGGGTTTGTATATGTATGCGATTTCTTTTCAGAGTGACAGCAGTTGCGGCCAGTATCTCCTTTTTGAATATAGTCGAGTCTTTTTATGTTGCCCAAGCTGACGCCGACCTCTGTCCGGTATGTAAATGTGACTCCCAATTCACGTATACGACTCCTCCTGATGCCTTTCTTGACTTATAAAGCATTCCGTATCAAACTCAATATGTAAACCTATGCAAATTCTCCATTCCTATACATCGGGGTGTATTTAAATACTAAATAGTGTCTGGACTAGAGGTTGCTCGGACGGAGGAACTTTCAACATTTCGAAATTTATGGTTTATTTTGAAGGAAAACTATGAAAACATAAGATTATATAGCCGAACTAGAAGATCGAAGTTTTCGCGATATATGAGTATGAGTAAAAACCAAGTGTGAATAGAATCACTGCTTGTAACTCAAAATATAAGGGTTGAAACATTGTTTCCGAAAAGAGTCATCTAGAAGCAAAAGTCACCCTCGTGTTCCAAACTCATATTGAGAAAATCACTAAAAACTGTTTTCGATGGGAATATATTCAATATATATAAGATATCGAATCTTCAGCTTGGTGGGTAGGTGTTGACAAGTAAACAAAACTTGTGTTGCCCTGAAATAAGAGATTTATTTTATATTAGACATAATTAAAATTCATATTATTATGGTCTCTTACCTAAAATAAGAGAAACGACAATAAAAGTTTATTCTTTTACTTATCAACAAATTTTATGTACGACTCACGTTGGGTTTCACGAAGCTTCGATTAGCTCAATCGTGGATTTAATTCGATGGTTGTATGAAAAATGAACTGAAAATCGACATAGAATCGCACTAATTCGGCAATTATGAGCTGTCAAAGCTTCGTGACACCCAATGTCAATCTTTAATTATCTTCTGACAGTTCTGACAGTATGTTCACTCTCTCTGTCCAAACACGCGGTCTACTCATTGACAGGTCTACTCTTCTTCTTTCGTTGTACAACATGAATTCTGTTTGACCGACGCGATGCGCGGCAAAATTCAAATTGAGATAAATAAGTTATTTATCTTACATCTCCCCCCCTCCCGGGGGAGAAAATTCTTACGGTAAAGATATACCGAGTGATAGATATTTTTTTCTCCTTTATTGTTCTTCCTCATTCAGCGGTATGAGCTTTGTGATGTGGAACAGATTAGACTCAAACTTTCTGTGGCCCGTGTCGATTTCAAATATGAATTCAGAAATTTTCCTAGTAATTTTAAGTGGACCAACCCTCAACTCATCTAGCTTCTTTCTGTTCAATCTGTTTCCATTTTCTACAAATACTGAATCCCCCACATCCAGGTGAATTTGTTTTCTATTTTCATCAAACAGTTTTTTATTGTAATTATGGGATTTGAGCGTATTATTTATGGCTTTTTCCTTGTCTTCCTTCCAATTTTTCTCCTTATATTTCTGTTTTAGTTCTTTCAGTAAAATTGTTGCATCTGTTCCATACAATAAATATTTTGGTGCAAATTTAGTTATTGAATGTTCTGTTTCATTAATAGTTGTTTCTTCGTTGATGTTGTTTCGTTGTTGTTTGTTAGGCAACATTGTTCAATTGATTGCTTCTGACAAATAATTTGTGTTTCTTACGCAGAAGCAAATCACAAAATAATTAATTTTTATTTTATAGATATTTTTCAGAGTTTGGGAGAGAAAACCCAAAAAAAACCTTTCAATAATGAGTATACCTCCCACAGTATCATTTAATGATTACCTACAGTATAATTGTTTCATTGGAATAAGGAACCTCTTCCATCAGAGGGTCAATCAGTGGAACCAAATCGCAAGAATGATTCAGTATTTCATAAACAAGTGAATTTCTCCCGAAGAATAATTAATCTGTAACAATGAATTAAGTGAAGGCTAATCATGACGAAATACCTCCAAGAGGAATCGAGGACGGATTCGGGGAAAAGGTAAAGGATATAAAACAATCCAGACACGGCTTGAAGAATAAATTATCCTTCGGGCAAATTATCAGGTTATTAATGCGCATATTAAGAGCTGCTTAGCGGAGTACCAGGAGGTAGTTAATCAAACCCCCTTTCGCCATTCCGTTCTAATTTGAAAAACCAATCCGCTTACCGTGTCTGCCGTGAAGCATAAGGCGGCCAACAATAGGACTAAGGTTCTCTCTTGTTCTCCACTTGTTTACATGAAAGTTTATGAACCGAGGGTGGCCCCTGGCTATCTGGCCGGAGAGAACAAACCCAACCACCTCAACAGATGCTCACAATTTCATTACTTCAGGTTGGCTGGACGTAATAACATCATCCTAGGAAATATCCCATAACTTCTGCAGGAGTGTGCGGAAGGTATGCAAGAAACGGGAATATGTTGGCGAAAAATCACGTTTCGGAAGGGCAAATTGATGACATGTTGACCGGATTTTTCACGGTTGGTTAACGGTGAAGTTCATTGGAAGTTATATTGCGGTATACTTGATTGTTAAAAATCAATATGCTGAAAATGATTGGAGCCCTTTCTGCTGAACTATAGTGTATGATCAGAATAATATTTACTCATCAAAAAGTTTACAATGGGAAATTTAAGAACATCCTCTCTGCCTGTGTTTCAAGCTCAACTCGGATAGTGCAAATACCAAATTTGACTCCTTATCTTGTAACGTTCCTTTTTTATCCAGGCAGAGGTTTGTTTATGTTTAACTTGCGATAAATTTGTCGATTGTATTGACATTGAATTTGAGGTTGAGTCTCAGTGGTACCAAGCGACGTATAGGTAATTGTGTTCAGAGAACCGGATGGATTGGCAATATTGTTTCATTTTGACGTTCTGAAATTTTGTCAGAGTCGGCGTCGGTGAGATAAGATCGTCCATTTTGTGGAAGTTCAACGAAGGAAGCAATTGGTTACAAGCATTTTCGAAACTTTGTAAGAATTATTGGAATCTTCTTAGTTGGATATAGTTTCGAAAATCGAATTAAATTAGTGAGGGTTATATTGGTTTGATTTGGAAAGATAACAGAAAACCTCCACTTATCTCTAAAGAGGATATAAAGAGCTTTTGCAAATCCAAGTTGACCACGTGAATGTTCTTGGCGACTTTGACAGGTATGTGTTAAATGTTCTATTATCGTCATTTCTAATAGAAACAATTCATGTTGTAATAATCTTTCTGTATCCAGAACATTGCTGTGTTTTGAAGCAAACCTATACAGGACAACCCTGACTACCGAGGTATGTACGGAGTATATAAATATTAAATAACAACGAATAACTTGTCTGTTTGATATTCTGATAACCGAAATTATTATGCATTGGGGATATTAATTTATTTCTTATCTGAGAGGAGTCACTGATGATTTCTTTTCTGTCATCAGGGTTTTTATGTTAGGAAGAGTAGAACTGAGGCATTGGAGTATATACAAGGTGGTCAGTAAGTAACGCTGTGAGACCTCCAACACAGGGTTGCAGATCCCGAGTATATACAAGGTGGTCAGTAAACAACGCTGTGGGACATCCAATCGAGGGTTGCAGACTACGAGCACCGAGAGAAAGAGGACAGTATTGCGAGACCATCGTTATCACCAAGTTATTGGAAATAAATCTCGAAATATATCTCATACATGCTATATACGACCTGAACATAATATCATCAGATTATATAAATCATTATTGTTGTAAAGCGGAAATTGGGGAAAGATTTGTGTTAATCGTATATGATCATAGATAAAAACGTGGATACGCCTGAGCTCAAGCGACGCGTATTCGAATCAAGGAATAATATCTACGTACAATTTCCGCCGCACCCTATTCAGGGTTTCACAGTGGTTTTTTTGTGAATCTAAATATCTGTGTTGTAAGCTACTGGAATAAATTGTTTGTTTTCAGCGTACCTAAATATTTTTTTGGTAAATTTAGGAATTATTACATTACGCTGGGGTATCTGGGAGAATTAAGGCGCCCATTTACTAGGTTCCCTTTTGGAATCCGCTTCCATCTCCACTGAAGCTAGACCGCGGATCTCCGAGTTCTAGTAGCTCCGAGTTTAACCGTTGGCGACTAGGGAACAGTCGTAGCGGTTATAATCTATATATTATTATTAACAGTTCTTTATTGGCACAATCCAAAAGGCCATCGACCAAA
The DNA here is from genome assembly GCA_937662695.2 of Halyzia sedecimguttata. Lineage (NCBI taxonomy): Eukaryota > Metazoa > Arthropoda > Insecta > Coleoptera > Coccinellidae > Halyzia > Halyzia sedecimguttata. Next base: position 10,372,432 of record OW569414.2, on the reverse strand, counting down.
GTCCTTCAGCCATAATCTATATATTTTATCATTATAACGTATTCGCCAGTTTATGGAATTTAAAATCGAAATATACTGGAATTATTATTCCTCTCTTCAAATAAAATACTTTTGACGCACATGTTCAATGCGAGAAGTGCTGTCTCGCGACAGATGAATGTAACATATGGAGTGCCTCAGGGAAGTCACCTGTGCCCACTGTTATTCTGGATTCTCATGAATGATATTTATTTCTGTTTCCATTCAATATATATTCAGGGTGGGCCACGGTCGATGGTATCTTGGACTTTTACGGAGAACGGGATACTATTTTACTGAAAATTTGGTTTCTTGCCTAGGAACCACTGTTCTATCGATCCAGAACATTTTCAGCGCTGCGGTTGTGCTGCTTATATCAAGAAGTACTAACGAACTTTGATATTTCGAATGGAATATCCTATATATTATTGTTTTTTTTCGATTTGAATTAGCCTCTTAATTAATTCTGTATCAACTTCCTCATCCCTATCTCTAGCGGTTTTCGAGTAATTAATTGATTTACTTCCTTTCTTGTGCAAAACATAGCTTGAATTCAAGATTCATCACTTCGTTACTTGGAATTCTAGAAAGCCGAAATTTCGGATACGAATTACCAATATCCCATGTATAGTCCGTTTAAGATATATTGACATCAAGGGTGGCTTTGGAAAATCGAAATTCAGTTGGCAACGGTCGGTCTAGTTATATTTCAAGTCACATAATTTACGTTGTTCGCATTGAAAATAACCATGAGCTGATGAACTGTCATTTATTATTTATTTCTTACAATTTCGATATAACGAAAATCGAATGATTTGGGATAGTTTTTACATGTGTGTTTATAATTAATCGTGCCGAGTTTGAGTATGTGCGCATCCTTGTGCTATTAAAAATGTCTGGAATTGCTTACGATACCTCTCGCCTAACAAAAAGGGAACACGAAGCAGTATATAGATGTTACTTCAGGGAATCTGTAGATATTACCGCCAGCATTGCTCTAGTGTTCCAGGTAAACTGTTATTCAACCACTAAGAGTGTATTCTGATTAATACATTGGCCATAATATTTCAGATTTTTTCAAGTACTTACTGTTCGAAGAATTCTTAGGAAAAAAGAGGAAGGCGCATCATTCAAACCTGGCAGCAGTTGTGGAAGAACTCCTGTGATATACGACTTTACATTTAAAGAAACATTACATTAAATTCGAGATTAAATTAAAGTTTTTGAAAATTTTCGATTTTCTTCGATTAGTTCTTTCCTTCATGAGCTCTACGAACTAAGCAAATCAAAGTTTGAAATAGAATTTTAAATCATTAAGTTTTTCAATATAAATTATAATACTAAAACGACAATTCGTAGGAAAATGGCAAATAATCTTTTCTGTTCCTAGTTGCAATTGAAATCTCACAGCTTACGTAAAAAAAATATACATAGTAAAGTTTTGGTTCTGATTTTTTTTGTGGAAAAATAAACACTTGAACTATTAGATATCATTGCATGAAGATTATAATATTTTACATGCTATTAATTTCCAAGTTGAATTAAGACAGAAATAATAAGTCTGCTTAAACACTGATAAATTATTTCTTCTTCCAAAATAATGCTCCATTATTCAACCCACCTCTCAATAATTTATACTGATGAAGTAATAATAATAACATAATTTTTATTAACATTATATTAATGAAATTAGTCAATAACAAATATGGATTCAATAAATGAAAAGTGAGTTTCTTATGGGCTTTTACACCTTGATTGATTTTCCAATGGCTTTGGATAAGGAACCCAAGTTCTAAGATATATTGAGATGCACATGATTATTACGTCAAAAGGTTCTTCATCCGGCATTGAAAAAAACTATCCAATTTTTGTTCTTCTCTATTATAAATAATGATGATTCCAATTCCTTGAAATGGTTTCTGGGCATCAACCTCATATTTATGTTTGTTTCATCAGTCTACTGCAGTTGAAGTTGGAAAATTATCCTTTAAAATCTCAGGATAAAATACATTCGCGATTTGAATTTCCAAAGTACATCAAGAAAGCATTTATAAGGCTTTTCGATTAATTACAAATAGGAGATAGCATGGAAAATATTCAAGGTTATGTTAATATTTATTTTCTCTGGTTACAGAACAGTAATTTTTTGTAACTAGAAATAAAGCACCAACTACACGTTCAAGGCCTACTTCGATGTCAATATATCTTAAAAGGACTATATAATTTTTTGCGCGTATGTTCTGGGGAACATCGCGTTATAGTTTTGCCCAAATGTCTGTAACTTTCGAATTTTTTGACGAAATTGGTCTCAAACGATTCAGTTCGACTCCCCAATGAAGAATTCGAGGTCAAATTTGATTCTGTCTGGCCGGCCGTCCGGCCGTCCGTTGCCACTATAATTTGAGAACGAAAAGAGCTAGCGACTTGAAATTTCAGGGTGGATGGCGCATCGCAATACGACGGACAAGTTCGTTAATGGGCATAATCGACCCAGTGGTTTCCGAGTAATAATTTTGTTTTCAACCAATATAAATCCGATCAAATTGAAACTTGGTGAGTAGTTGTAGAATATGAACCTAAGCACGTTTGTGAAATTTTGGGCGAATCGTGAGGCTAGAAAGTTTTAAAAAAATTATTAAAAAATATTTTTGTTGTCACGATAACCTGAGAACGGAAAGAGATAGCGGCTTGAAAATTTCAGGTTAGGTTGTGCATCTGAATGCGACATTTGAGTTTGTCTATGAGCATAATCAACCAAACGGTTTCAGAGTTATAGCCATCTGAAATTTTCTGAAATTTGGTGTTTTTTTTTCCTCATTAACTCGAAAAATACTGAACCGATTGAATTCAAACTTGGTTATTAGTTGTAGAGTGCCAACGCGAAAATGTTTGCAAAATTTGGTGAGGATAGCATTTGTAGAAAATTTTTAATAAATCATTGAAAATAAAAAAAAAATTCAATATATCAGTAACTATCCGTTCGAAATTGCTGAAATTTTGCAAGAGCGTTCATAACCTAACTCTACTGCCAAGTTTCAAGTTTTAACACAATCGGTTGAATATTGTTGGAGATTCGAGCATTCTTGTGTGAGTTCAGTAAATGGTTGACCGTTGCCTCGATAACTTTCGAACGAAAGAAGATAGGGACATGTAATTTTCAGGGTAGGTTGCGTATCCGAAAAGGAGAGTTGAGTTTGTTTTTGGGCATAATCGGTTTAACGGTTTCCGAGTTATATCCACCTGGAATTTTATTTCCTTGATAACTAAAAAAATAAAGATTCGATTGAATTGAAGCTTGGTAACTAGTAGTAGAAAATCAGCATAAAGACGTGTTTAAAATTTTGTAAGAACCGTACCCCTAGAAAATTTGAAAAAAATGACGAAAAAAAAAATTAAGAACCGCACCCCTAGAAAATTTAAAAAAAATCACGAAAAAAAAATTGGTTAATTATGTTGTCCATTCTCCTGTATTGGACACTTAATTCGAATTTACCATGGTAAATTCGAAATAAGAGTGTCCAATATAGGAGAATGGACAACATAATTAACCATGGTAAATTCGATTAAGGGTGTCCAATACAGAAGAATGGACAATAGAACATACGCGCAAAAGCTTCTGACTTCACGTCAGTGCTTGAACTAATTTTTATAATGACATACGTCCCTACTCATACAGGCTTGTTCGAAATTCGAGGCGTTTCCGAGACATTGTAAAGTCCTGCCTTAAGTTTTGATCCATAAAAGATAGAATTATTCTGCAGTTCTACAAATTTTCCCTTGTTCATTGGTTCAAAGTCAGGATAAATCTTATTGAATATTCTGCATGTTCTACGTATAATTTGATCGCACGGACCATGAAGACTAAACAATTTCATCAAAACCCACATCAAACAAAAATTGTATGCTAATTGCCTTCCATTTGAATGATTTTTCAATCAGATCTCCGTTAAGAAATTCAACAATAATTCAAAATAGATGCCAATTGCTAAATTACTATAATTTACATGTTCTACGACAGGATACCTAATACAAAATTCAGCTCAATATTCCAATTGGCATGAAAATATTCTTTTCCAATGGAACACACGGTATATTTTTGCATATTTCAATTAAAGTTTTAAATATCCATTCAAAGAATATACAGGGTGTTTCCTAAACATGCGGCAAAAATTCAGGGGGTTGTTCCTTGGACTATTTTAAGCATGTTTTGTCCTTGGATGATTTTTGAAAAACCTCTTTGTTTCGAAGATACAGGGCGAACAACATTTTTCATATTTTTAAAATTAATAATAGTTTAAATAAAAATGCGTACCGCACTGTGTTTACTAAGTAGGTACAATTTATTTTTAAATTTGTTTAACAACATTCCAATTACTAAAAACGGCCAGTTTTTTGACTAAAAATTGATAAGTGCAGATGGTAAAGGAATACAGATTAAACACGGTTTTCATTTGAATTCGTTTTGTGATGTATTAGCAATTAACATTTTATCTTTGACTATTATGAATCGCTATACAAACGCCGAGATGACTGACATGCATTTCATTTATGGACTTGCTGATGGAAATTCATTAAAAGCTAGGAGGTTGTACATTGAACGATTTCCTGGGCGTAATATTCCTGACAGAAAATTATTTCAAAATATTCATCAACGTCTGCATGAAACAGGCGCATTGAAAAAAATGGGGGGACCAGGAAAACCAAATACAGTAAGAACGGTGGAACTGGAAGAGAATGTGCTGGACATGATCGAAGAAGACCCTAGTACTTCTACTCGAAAAATTTCCAATACTTTGAATGTGAGTAATAAGACTGTTTGGAAAATTCTTAAAGACAATTTGTTATACCCATACCATATGCAACGCGTTCAGGCACTTATTCCTACTGATTTTCCCCCACGTATTGCATTTTGTCAATGGCTTTTAACCACATTAGTTCAAATTCCTCAATTACTGACGCTGATTCTTTTTACCGATGAAGCGAATTTCTCAAGAAATGCAATAAGAAATTTTCATAACAACCATGTATGGGCCGACGAAAATCCACATGAGGTAATTGAAGATCGTTTTCAACATCAGTTCTCATTGAATGTTTGGGTTGGTATTGTGGGTGACTGCCTAATAGGGCCGATATTTTTACCAGAAAGACTTACCGGGGACGTGTATCGCAACTTTTTAGAACAAACGTTACCTCTGTTTTTGGAGGATGTACCATTGGCAATAAGACATGCAATGTGGTTTATGCACGATGGTGCACCAGCGCATTTTAGTTTGGTTGCTCGTGAGTTTTTAACATTAACATACGGAGATCGCTGGATTGGAAGAGGTGGACCTCATTTATGGCCTGCTCGTTCCCCGGACTTAAACCCCTTAGATTATTTCCTATGGGGCCATCTAAAATCATTAGTTTATACCACTCCAGTAGAAAATGTGGAAGACTTGCGAAATCGGATCATTGCTGGGTGTAACTTAATAAGAAATGATCCTGGTGTTTTTGAAAGGGTTCGGCAGTCAATGAGGAGAAGATTGGATGCTTGTATGCTGGGTAGAGGTGGTCATTTTCAACAGTTTTTGTAGGTTGAGTTGAATTTTCATGTAATTTTTCATAATAAAATGTTATTATCCAAAATTTTGTTTCCCCTATATCTTCGAAACAAATAGGTTTTTCAAAAATCATCAAAGGACAAAATATTCTTAGAATAGTCCAAGGAACAACCCCCTGAATTTTTGCCGCATGTTTAGGAAACACCCTGTATAACGCTTGATATTTTTCTGAAGAAATCAAATTCCAACCTTAAGATAGGTAGGCCTTGGAGAATGCCATGATTTCTTAAATAATGCAAATTTTAGTCAAACGTTTTTTAAAACAGTAGAAGCTCTATTTACTTCGTAACTTCTGATTAAATTTCGAATATGCGATGAAATTCGAAAATTATGGAAAATATCAAGTATGCTTCATTTTTGAAAATTATAAAAAATGTGGGGTGTCCCAATTGAACATAAATATTTTCGTGCCGAGATCGGATCAGTTTTCAGAAAATTGAATTAACCTCATTGAATTCTACGTGAAAGGCAGGTTCAATAATGTTTTTACAGAATTGTTAGATTTCAACAGAAAAAAAGTTACAGCAATATTTCGAAAATGCACATTTCCGAAAAACATCCTGTAACTATGTAACGGTGATAGATAACTACATGTGGTTTTCACCTATGAGTTTCTCATGAAAATTGACCCTTAGACACCGACAGCAGTTTTCGTCTATCTAGTAGAATCTACAGTATCTACAGAAATAGGACTTTACCTTCAAAAGTGTGCAATTTGGCCCACCCTGTACCTAAACATGTTCTGCTATTATTGATTTTTGTATGTCTCTAAGTCTCAAGTTGTTCTTAAGTTGCAACTTTCTTACTTCTAGTGGTCTTGATGTTTCTCCTGCGTACGATTTACCACAAATACAAGGAATATTATATACACAGTTTTTTTTTATTTTTCTATTTCATTAATGGGTTTTGTCTTTGTTAATAAATACCTAAGATCACTTTTCGTCTTGAAAACGGTTCTTATATTGAACTTAGAACCGATTCTTCAGATTTTTTCAGAAAGGCCACGAACATAAGGGATGACATTAAACAGATTGGCTTGTTCTTCTTATTGGTTCTTCATTTGTACTTGATTGGTAGTTATTTTATTAAAAACTCTTCTATATAGCTTCATGATTGCTGCAAATATGAACTGACTTGGACGATTCAGTATATGATACAAGAACTGAAATATTAAATAAAAATAGGCTTTTTTTTACATCCCGTAAAGACCTTGCATTAATTCAAGAAGCAACCACTCTTTGAACATCCAATTACAATAATCTACGAAGTGGAGGAAAACTTCCTCAAAACACCCGAGAAAAATATTTTTCTATCCCATCATCCATAACAAAGATGACCCCGATCTCCCGTTCTTTTTTTTTAATAATCCGGACGAAATTGGTCAAATCAGTTATTGCCGGCGGTAGAAAATAAGGCAACTCCCGAAAATGAACGGAGCAAAAGTTTGCGAGGTACACGACAACGGTCGTCGAGTCGCTGGGGACGAGCAGGGGACAAGGTGGGGAAAAACGGACCACCTTGCCAATCGATTCACGAAGAAGAAAAAGTCCCTCCGATTATTTGAGTTCGACGAAAGTTTTTTCGTGACTGTGAAAAACAGAATGTTAAATGGATCCGAAATAATTTCGAACATGATCAACTCGCAGACACGCCATATCCTTCTATTGTCCTGTATCCCTCGAACGGTCCTGGCTCCGATCGAAACCGGTTCTATTTCGGTTCTTTTCTTAGCGCCGTTTAAAGTTAAATAGGTGTAAAATTCGTTTAGTAACAGCTTACCGACTCGAGCCACGATACGTTTCCTTTTATTTTTCGCGTTGTTTTACTGGCTCATATCGGCGATTGCTGCTTTCTTTGCGAATTGGTAGAATATCCTTGAAGACGTCTGTTTTGAAACTTACATAAACAGATATCCTTTTTTTTTTATTCGTTGCACTCACTGGGGACTTTTAGTTTCTACGAAAATTTCACTTTGCGTTGATGCCAGGATGGATATTTCTGATATTTTCAAACATGAATTTTTCCTTCTTCGAAGAATTCATAACATGGTCCTCACCATTGTTCCAGTCATGAATTCGAAAACTTATTTGGTATTATATATTCTTTATCGATATTGAGATTTCAATTTTTTTCAGGATTTGGTTTCTAATTATCCACTTAAACTTATGTATTTCCAGTAATTTAGGTTCACCATTCATGTATTAATTTCAATATTATATTTTTCACTTTATGCGATCTACCTCTTTATTCAGTTTTTGTTTTGTTTTTCTGAGTTTATATAGGTTATAACCTCAGCTATTGTCATTTTGTAATAATAATGTTAATAATATATGTACAGGCTATCTCAACTTCGTTGTCCTTGAATGAAAACTCCGCCAACCTAAGAGATATTATTATAATAAAACAGTTAACCGCTTTTATGGAAAAGCACTAGTACATAAATAAGAAAGTTTGGTTGGTTGAACGCCAGGTGTCGCTTCTGTCTACTTCGTACTGGGAAGTGATTGCTGGATTTTGATTAAAGGCGTATTATTCATCAGCGTTGAATTGTGCTTCACTGACGAGTCCTAATAAGGACGGAACCGTGGAATGTTGCTCTTCAACATTAATGGAATTACACTTTGTGGATTATTCTCAACTTTGGTCCTTGCTAGTCCTATTTCGTTCGAAGATATTATTATATCAAGAATGCAGCTTTGATATTTCTGTACAACTTTCTTGTGAAAATAATAATACCGAAAACAGAAATCTTCTATCTCACCTAGTTTCGGAGATACAGGGTGAAATTGAAGATTTGTATTTCCCAATCATCTTTCATATCTCCGTTCAACATAATACCAATTTATTGCATGCCAACGAGACATGGTCAAGGTATAGGTTATGGGTTATGAATGACAGTTCTCTAGTTATGAAGGGTGTATTTGATTTTTCTAATGGGACCCTACGTATCATTCCATAGATAGGTTTTTTTACTGATATTGTTGAAATTGTGTTTTTGAGTGGAGCCCTGGATGGTTTGGAGTCGCAATCGGTACCAGTAGTGGTCATTTTATAAAATATGTATTAGAACATTGATTCTTCTCAGATCTTAGAGACCTGGAGATGTAAATTTGCCATTCGTTATTAATTATAAGTTCAGTCAATATTACTCTGTTGATAAAACTACATTTCAAGACATATTATATCAAAGTGTAAATAATGCGTGTAGAGTGAAATGTGATTAAAAAGTAAACATTGTAGGATTTTTTTCCTGCAGTATTGAAGTGAATATAACACATAGTATTCAACTATAATTACTTATATTCATATGACCTGCAACCACATCATCATACCAAACAATAACCAAATGATAAGTACAGGCTCTCCAGCCAGATGAGCCAATTTCAAGAACCAAATATCGTCCGTACATGACACTAGAATTGATCAGCTCACGATCAGTCAATTCAACGTTTGAGTAGGACAGTGTCTGTCGATTCTGCTATTATAATAATTATAAATGCTATTTACATATTTACTCAGGTTTAACTACACCGCACAATTCAATTTTTGAGTCTGATCATTATCCTAGGTTGATGGAGAGAGTGGTGTGATGAATATTATACTCTACTCTGGACCCACCTTATTATTATGGATCATTTTATTCATGAAAGCACTATTTAATGAATCCATCAACCAGAACATATTTCGATAACTATGCATATAATCAGACAAGATCTCTTCCTATCTTGCGTCTAGGCACTGACATGACAGGTACTCTTAAGAAAATCTTTGTCGTCATCACTCCAATCTAAAAATACGAGGTGACATGTACCACATAAATACCTTCCAATAAGGTTATTTTCCACTTTGCAAATATTTTGGAAAGAATAATGAGCGATCAGCTGCTCGAACTATGTTTTGACAACAACATAATCCCTGAGGAACAGCATGGTTTTGTCCTAGAGCGCTCAACAGCAACTAATTAATTAAACTGTGTCTCCAATTGGATGAAAGCGTTGGACCAGCTCATTCCAGTTGATGTTGTCTACTTGGATTTCTCTGAGGCCTTTGACCGTGTGCCTCATCACCAATTGGTCGAAAGGCTTGAGTACCTGGGAATCAGAGGTAACCTACTATCATAGCTCAAAGCTTTCCTGTTGAACAGAACCAATCCAGTCAGGGTTGGTGACCACATTAGCACAGCTAACACTCAAGTCATTTTTGATCTTCCATTTGGCTCAGTGCTACGCCTCATCCTGTTTCTTCTCCATACTTCTGACTTACCACAGATGTTGACTCCTCCGGTTTTTTGCTGATGATTCAGAAATTTACAATAAGCCACTATCACAAGCACAACAACCTAAGATAGATGTTTTCCGTTTTTGTCGTGATTAGTTGATGACCCTTAACCCAGACAATTGGATAGTGTTGCACATAAGGAAAAATAATCCGAAATGCAGGTACACTATAGATGGAGTTGATGTAGAGCCAGTTCAGACGCATTGCAATCTAGGCCTGGCAAGACCATATCAGCAAAATTTGTAAGAGAGTAAGACAAATGACATGTCTATTGTGCAAATCAATCCAAGGATGCAACTATTATACAAATCATTCCAAGAATGTAATTCCAAAATGTATGGCCTTCTCTTCAAGACATACATACGACCCATCTTGAAATACGTTCACGTAAGAGGCAATTTGGAGAGATAATTTAGAGCAAAAACACCCTCAACAATAACCATTGTTGGAGCCATTATCTCAAGCTGGACCATGAGCTCTATTGGTCCTTCGCAAGACACAATTTCCTGTCCAATACAATGTTCCACCGATGAATATTCCTTTGTCAACAGTTTCAATAGCAAAATAATTTCTTGTTTCGAATTAATCTTTGTCGCTTTCTCATAAAGCGTTATTTTCATATTCTGGTTCGATTTATTTGGGCTCTTGCGTATTACCTGGGCATTAACGCTGCATCTGATGGACAGCATGAGATTCCATACGGAGTACGTGCAACACACTGACATCTGTTTCACTCCTGAGTTTGTGGAAAAACACCTTAAAAACCTAAACACCTGGTCCTGACGGTGTTTCTTCCTTCGTCTTGAGAAGGTGCACTACTGCCTTATCTGGGCCTTTGTCTTCACTCTACCCCATGTCCTTTGGCCCATAACGGTAACCACTGTTGTTGGGAAGATAATATGTGAGAGAATTGTTGTGGATGTAATAATGCAGTTCGCTCTGGCAAACTGTATAATACCCCAAAACCAGCTTGGTTTTGTCCCTTTTACTACCACCAACCTATTGTATTATCTTGATGACAGGACAGCTGCAATGAATTCCAGAAGACCAGTGGACATTATTTAGCTAGATTTTGCTCGTGCATTCGATAGGCTATCTTTTCGTAGGTTGCTCGAAAAGCTGGAGCATGCCGGAATGAGAAGGTTCATTCTGAAATGGATTCGATCTTTTGACACCGAGCGCTACTTTTCAGTAAGGGTTGGTGGCAGATACTCTGATCCACGTTATTCCACCAGTAGGATTCCAAAAGGTTCTGTTGTGGGTCCGCTATTATTTATTCTATACACACTGTATCAACCTAGCCTCCTTATATTAGTTCCCATGCTCACCGATGACACTAAAATGAATGCCAATCCCTTGGTATCTCATTGAGCACTGTGTCAAGATCTGCAATTAATCGGAGAGAGGGCTGCCTGGCTGATTTCACATGTACCATCATGCATCTTGGTGAGTCCAATCCTTGCCTACATTACACTGACGGTGGAAGTTCGATTCAGCCGTGCTCTACGCACAATGACCTCGCTGATCATGGGGTGTTATCTCTTCGAGAAGGTGTTCAGTCGCTACTCTATCTCAACATCTATCTACTGAAGTTATACATATCTCCGGATAACCTTCGAACACAGATGATTAAGAGGATATGTCATTTCTACATACAAATTCTTGCATGGGTTGTCCAGAGTGGATCTGTCACATTTATACCGCATGAACACCATTGCTGGTCTCCGGAAACACTTTTTGTCGAACAGAGTATTTCATGTTTTTGATCAGTGATGTTGTGTGTGCGCCAAACGTGAACCATTTCAAAGCCTTCTACTTACGACGAGCATCGCTCTCATTGTTCTCTTCTTGAGTGTATTGGTATTTCCTTTACTCTTTGTTTGATTTAATAAATACATAACTAAATGAATCATCAAAATTTAAGAACTATGAACTGCTAAAATACTTGATATAAAAAAAGCAAAAATGGAAAATGCGAAATTAGGTTTACATACCACCTGTTCATCCGCTAGAAGAAGGCAGCGAAGGAGATGATCCAATTAGACAAATGGAAAATTACTTTCCAACTAGAATCAGTTTCGATAGCGCGTCCGGATCCACGAAAACAACTGAATCATTTCCGATTGAATCGAGCGGAACGGAAAAGGATCAGATAAAGTGTAAACAAAAATAGAAAACCATAAAATTTCATCTTGGGATAAATCTAAATCCGGCGAAAAATAAAATAAAGTAGTATCATCGCACAGGCGTCCTCCCCATCACGTATAAATCTTCCGAAACATAACAATCACAGGTAATAATGCCATAAAACAGGCCCGTTTTCCGTTTAATGCCACCATCCCGCGTCCTTCCGAATAAAGAGAGAAAGGATAGACAGACAGGAGGAGAGATTTCTAGAGTAAACCCAATTTATTTGATGCGGCAACAAGAAGTCCTTTCGAGGCGACAAAATGGTGATGGCTTGGCGACTTGTGAAGCACTTGGCCCCATTACAATGTCATAAATCTGCTCAAGACGCCCCTTGGAAGGACTCGGCGAAAATGTCTACATTTCTCGCCTTTGCCCGACACGCGGGCTGCCTTCTTTAACATGTTTACCCTGACGTATTACAAGGACAAGAAACAAGGAGGGGCATCGAATATTCGCTCCTCTATTTATACGGCTCAATTCCAGATCATCTGCATTATTTAGTACATACTAATATGAATATATGTATATGTAGTATGAATATGAATACTCAAGTCATTCATGTATATGTAAATACGAGAAGTAAGACTTTGATGAAGAGAGTTTTTTGAACAGTACACGTTTGACAAATACTGTTAGTACAGGGTCTTTATAAACGATTGTAACATCGCAGTTGGCTTTGGTTTTTTATTTGTCGCTTCTCACTTCTTGTGTTCTGTTTATATCATAGGATTTTTTAAACTGACAGCCAGAGCCAATATTGAATTATTGTCAATTCTTAAGATCCTTTTCGAAATTGAGTTTCCAAATTATTTAAATCTGCAATGACTTATAATTTAGAACAAATTGAATTTATTGGGATGTAATATTACTGCTATGGTACATTAATCAATGGTGAATAGATTAACTCTGTAGAGGCGGGTTATGTGAATTCTCAAATTCAAAAAACTTTGGAATTTGGACATCAGAGAATCCCCATAGTGTTATTGAGACTCCAATCCATCGTAAAAAGTTAGTTAGCAGGGTTCTTTCATGATATCATTAATGGTAATAGCTACAAGAGAATAATGCTGGAGCCATTCATAAACCAATTAGATGACGAAGAAATGTAGTTGAGATATTTTCAACACTATGGGGCAACTTGCAGTACTTCTGCAAATCTAAGCTATCTGTAGTAGTTCTATGGCAACCGTATAATGAGTCGAGGACCTTTATCTCCAACACACTGTCCAGACTTGGCTCCCCTAGACTTTAGCATTTTTGCATATCTGGAAGATGAGGTTTTCAAAAGAAAATATGATAATTGAGAATGATAGAGCACATTTTGAACATTTGATGTGAATTCATTGTTGGAGTTCTCACAAATAACAAAATTCCCAATACTCAATGTATTCTGTCCATTTTTATTGATTTTTTACCTGCATTCGAACATTAGAATTAGTTCAACAGTATGCATTCAGTTATCAGAACTTACTTCTCAAAAATTTTAAATAGGATATTAAAAATTATTCATTAGTGTCCGACCGAAACTGGTATTTCAGCCGAAACCGAAACCGAAACCGAACTTTCGGCCAGCGTCTCAGTTTCGGCCGAAACCGAAACCGAAACCGAAACTTTATATTTCATACTGAAATCTACTGTATTTTTTACAATTTTATTGCTATATACATAAAAATAGTTAATTTTATTGCTATATACATAAAAATAGTTAAGGAGTGTTAAATAAAATAAAAAAAACATTTTTTTGAGATCTTTATTAATTATTGGGGTATTACCAAGTTTTCAAAATATCAGTCGAAGTATTGCTATATACATAAAAATAGTTAAGGAGTGTTAAATAAAATAAAAAAAACATTTTTTTGAGATCTTTATTAATTATTGGGGTATTACCAAGTTTTCAAAATATCAGTCGAAGCATACAGGGTGATTCCAAATCAGATGTGAACCTCAGAGGAGGTGTTAGTATGGATCATTTGCTGTGGTTTGAACCATTTTAATTGATGACCAAAAATCAACGGTTTCCGAGATATTTGAGGAATGGTTCTGTTGAAAAAGAATAAGTATGATTTAAAAGGGGATATAAGAAGCAAAAAGAGGAAAATACCGAATTCAATATTTTTTTGTTGCAACTAAGCTCGAAATTACATTAGAAAACGTATTCATAAATTATGTTCCACCATTCCATAGGCTAGCACGTGCCGTCTTTCTGATGCCTTCAGTTGTTATTTTCCGCCTGAAATTTACTCACGCAGTCTTTTGATACACATTCACTATTTTAAATGCCGGACATTCAAAAGGTTGCTTATAAAAAATCTGCTGATACGAAACTAGTTACGCAATCTAACGAAATCTTTTAGAGAAAGAAGAAGGAATTTGGCAAGTTTTTAAAATAATTTTGGCATACAAAATTGTGAAATTCGAAAGTTGCAGACAAATTGATATTAGAAATTGATTTTTCATTTATTCATACACCACATTTCAAATCATACCACTTCTTTTTCAACCTCTTATACAGCTTAGTTTTGTACATATCATATTATTTCTGATGAAAATAAACCAAAATTATCACCAAATTTGGTCAGAAAAAATTGACGAAATATGTACTATAAGTTCAGAAATCTTTTAAAAATCACCCGAACTCCAAAACCGTTGATTTTCGGTTATTAATAAATATGGATTAAACAACAGCTAATGAGTCATTCTCCAAGTTTCACGTCTTATTTGGAATCACCCTATGTAATCTAATTAATAATCATTAAAGTGAATTCTCATGAATTCTCAGTGATAACAAATATAGATCACAATAACTCGTACGACAATTATGTAAGTATACCTACTTATAACTCCTGGACAAACGACCAGGATAATTCACGAACATTCAAGTTTCGGCCCGGCCGAAAGTTTCGGCCATTTTGGGCCGAAACCGAAACTAAGGCCGAAACTAGATTTCTTGTCCGAAACTGGCCGAAACCGAAACCGAAACCGAACTTTCGGTCGGTCACTATTATTCATTCAAACACAAGAGAACAGTTTATTCATATCCGTTCAATAACTAATATGACTCTTGAATATGGCTTAGGAGCATAGAATCCCAAGTAATGAATAATTCACCCTCAATTCCATCAGCTTGATATTTGCTGGAAGAAAACTCCTAAAAATGGAGTAAAATTAATCATTCCTTCAATCAAATTACCCTACTCTGGTCATCAGAAGGTATTTTGTAACCCCAGAGAAGGAGTTAGACTCAGTAATTCTGCATGATACGAGTATGTACCCAAAATAACGCGTAATAAAAACTTAAATCCGAAAAATTCATTCATTTGAAAATTTCACTTTCTAAAAACTTAATGCGAACTATAACAACTATTAAATCAAT
Source organism: Halyzia sedecimguttata (assembly GCA_937662695.2). Classification (NCBI taxonomy): domain Eukaryota; kingdom Metazoa; phylum Arthropoda; class Insecta; order Coleoptera; family Coccinellidae; genus Halyzia; species Halyzia sedecimguttata. Next base: position 10,356,970 of record OW569414.2, on the reverse strand, counting down.
TTAGTTTGTATAATAAAAATGTTTGGTCAAAAACTGCGACGGGAGAAAACGTAATCTCCCAGTGACAATCAATTTGGAAACATATAAATAAAGAAGAAAGTGAGATTATGCGTATTTTTATGAATTCCACAGAATTAAGGTATATTCTGTGATGAATTCTGTAGCTGGAATTGCAAATGTGTTCAGCTGGCATACGAAGCGGTAAAATGTGAGTGTTCCATAACCAACTACGATATTAAAATCATTTCTGAAGACACTGTATAAGATTTCTCGTAATAAGGTGCAAAGACAGGGAAGTTTCATGAAATTGTTTCTATTTTTTTATGTCGTTGCAGGGGTTCCCCAGGGTTCTATATTGTGTGGATCAATTTTCTTGGTCTATATTTCAAATTTTCCCAACCCATTCGTTTGTTTCACACAACATTGCTATACCGACGACATAATACTTCTAGTATCTCTTTACCCACTTTTTTATATGCCTGACATCGAAATACCCTCCCTGTGGCTCAACGCTCTACCCAAATCTTCCAGCGCTTCTTCTCTTACCATATAGCGAACGCATATTCAACACTGCGCCACATGGGATACGTGCACTATCGAAATCAGCTATAAAAAAATTCTTTGCGCATGTTTTTCTATCCATTCACGCCTCAAACACCCTGTCTAAATACTGGATGAACATTCAAGCCGTTTCTTCTCAACCAAGTACTAGATTCCAATGAGAACATATCTGTATTTTTGAAAATATTGGTAGAATAAAATTTGGTTTGAAGCTTTGTGCGGAACTTCAGCGGCATCTGACAAACAGTTTCTGAAGTAAAAGGATTTTTTTTTAAATATATGTATTTTTTTCCTAGTTATACGATCCTCACGAAATGTCCCAACAATTTGTACTTTAACATTCATCAGATATTTACACGGTTTCAAGTGGATCGGATTTGTAATTTTGTGTTATTGAGGAAACAACAAAAGTCCAGATGGTTAAAACTCCTAAACCGTTTGACCCGTTATCGAATATATCTGTCGCATTTGGATGCGCAGTCTACCCTGAACATTTCAAAATCAAGGGTTTCCGTTCGAAAGTTATCGTAACAACGGTCACCCATCCAGCTACTGAATTGTCCATCACTATGATAGTACTTGGCTGAAAAATAAGGATTAGAAGGCTCTTTTAAAATTTCAGTGATATCGCACAGATATCGATTTTTTTATATTTTTTTTATTTTCTAGTAACATAATCCTCACGCGATTCCGCAAAAGTTAACGCGTTAGCATTTTTCAACCAATTTCCAAGTTGAAATTAGATCAGACCTATATTCTTTGAGTTACTGAGAAAATAACAACAAATTTTCAGATGGGTATAACTACAAAACTGATTTGCCGAATATGCCCATTAACGAAATTGTAGGTCGCATTTTGAGGCGCAACCTACTCTAAAAATTTCAAGTCGCTATCTCTTTCCGTTCGAAAGTTATCGTGCTAATGGTCGGACAGAATCGAATTTGTTCTCGAATTCTTCATCAGTAAGTCGAACCATCGGTCGAACCTAATCGTTTGATATCATTTTTGGCAAAAAAATCGAAAATTAAAAACATTTTGGCCAAATGATAGTAGCATGCTGTTCCCTGGATTATGTGCGCAAAAACTGATATTCTTCTGTGATTTAACCATCGTGTATCATTTTACTCGAGTCGAATCTGGATAAATGGTAAATAAAAAATGTGTTTTATTTGATGAGAGGAATCTATTGTTAAAATTAGTATACCATTATAATCCTTCGTGTAATTAATTGAATTAATAAAATTCGATTTTTTATTGATCTTCCTCATTCAAGTTTCAATGAGGGAAACTTTTAATCACCAAGAAATGGGGAAAAGAGTTTTCCACTGAATTGATAAGAGGAGAAAAACGAACAAATTAAAACTAATACATAACATTTCAAAAGTCCCCTCTCACAAATATACTCCTCTGTAGCCGTATGCACCTCTTGAAGAAGAATTACCTCCGATAATTTTCAAAGGTATTCACTCTCAGAAATCCCTTTAATATTTTAATTTAAAAAGGAAAATGTCCTTCCTCATAAGGTCAGGAGAGTTTTTTTCAAAACCAGGTTTGATCAATCCAAGCGATGATTATTCAGAACATCGAATTTTCGAAGGCGATCATCTCCTATAGATATATGCTTCACTTTCTATTGTATGAAAGAATGAGCTTGAAAAATTAGTTTTAATTCAACATGTCATCATGACATATATAAGTCTTGGATTAATTTTTCATCCTAAAAACCTCCCCAATACAGGATTTCGTGGAATTAGCTTGAATTGATCGCAAGATAATGAAAAAATGGGTTCAAGCCCTGTGGACAGGAGCTTTCTGGCGCTCTAGTTCAAACAGACAAATTATATCTGGTATTGGTTTCTCAGAGTTGGGAATTATATCAATGTATTCATATGATATCACTGCATCATAAAGGAAATTCAATTCAAATAATAGTTTATTAGATAAGTAATAATAAATTACCTTGTAATCGATCAAAAATTTCCTGATCTACGTTCACCAAACTACAGAATTATGCTTTCAATATTTACGTAATATTTTCAAACATTTTCGGGTGAGGTCCCCGTTGCATCGCTAAAATACGAGCATTTCAACCCCAATATTTAAGTTAAGTTAAGTTACAATATTCCCTTCTGTCAAGTTGACATTATGAGAATTCATACATAGAATAATAATTATATCAATCTGTGAAATACGATTTACATTGAAATTTTGAAAAATCATATCTCCGAAAGTATTAGCTTGTTAGAGTTAAAAATGATATGAATGGATTCTTATGATAAAACTGCTTATTAAAAAAAATTTGATTTGGAATTTGTTTCGTAAAAAAAAATTTTTTTTTGTTACTCCGAAACCATCTGTCCGATTTTGCCCAATAACGAACTTAGCCGAGATATTCATCCCTCAAACCTACTCTCAAAATTTCAACTCTCTAGCTCATTCCGTTCGAGAGTTATCGTGCTTACGGCAGAATGAATTCCGACCACGGATTCTTGATCAGTGAGTTGAACCAAATTACAGACATTTGGGCAAATTGATAAGCACTCAGTTCCGAGGAACTAGAGCGCCAAAAATGAGACTCGCTTTCTCAATTTGCATACACCGTATGTATATCATAAACAGAGCGCATCCGGATCATTGTTTATAGGAAATTTGTTTACTTGAAATTAAATGAAGAATCACATATTCAATTGAGTACATCTCCTCCTGAAATACCTTAGATGCAGGTTGGTTTTAAATTGATGCGAAAATTGGCAAACATTAAAAGGAGTCTTTCAAATAATTCTTTATTCTAATTTTCCCTACAAGGCAGTGCGCTGTAACATTATAAAAATTTGAAAAATAAGATTATTTTTCATACAGATTCTATTTGATAACAACCTACTTGATATTGATAAATATGACTTAATTAGACAGCAGTGTATTTAATTTTTTCAACAAATTATAACCTCTCAGTTAACCTATGGGAAAGATTCTGAGTAATATTTCTTTTTTGGCGCTCTTGTTACTCGGAACAGAGTGCTTATCAATTTGCCCAAATATCTGAAATTTTCGAATTTTTGGCTGAAAATGATCTCAAATGATTTGGTTCGACTCACTGATCAATAATCCGTGGTCGAAATCGATTCTGTCCGGCCGTCCGTCAACACTCGAACTTTAGAGGAGAGATAATTGCAAGGTAGGTATGGAGCGTAAATATCTCGGACGAGTTCGTTAACGGGCAAAATCCACCAAGCGGTTTCGGAGTTATGGCTGTTTTTATTAAAAACAGTTCTGATGAATATTTCCGAAACCGACCACTCGATCTATCTGAAATTTAGCACCAGATTGTAGAATAGTGGCCTCTATACGCATGCGAATTTGTGTTGATCGGATTGCCGTCAAATGTAAAAAAAAACATTTTTATTTCTAATTTTTTTTTCTACAATAACTCTCGAACAGAATGAGCTAGGCAGTTGATATTTTCAGAGTAGGTTTGAGAGATAAATATCTCGGTTAAATTCGTTATTGGGCAAAATAGGCCAGATGATTTCGGAGTAACGAAAAATAATAATTTTTTGTAACTACAAATTTCAAATTCAATTTTTTTTTAAGATGCAGTTTCTGCATAAAAATCCATTGATATCATTTTCAACTCTAACAAGCTGATACTTTCGGAGATATGATTTTTCGAAATTTCAATAATGAATCGTACTTCTATGTTTTCACAGAATGCAATAATTATTCTATCTATGAATTATTGTATGATCTGTGTTTATACTCGTACATATCATCCTGTTCTATAAGAGAAAATCAAATTCATTTCAGCTATTTCAATTTGATTTCTTTCATTGTCCTCATTCTCAGATTGCTCATTTAATTTTGATAAATAACATCAAATCTTGTCAAATTTTGAACAAGAGCGCCAAAGCTCCTGTCCACAGGGCTTGAACCAATTTTTTCGTAAATAAACTAACAATTTGAGGAGAAAAAGTCAAGAAAAAATCAGTTGCGTATTGAATTTTTCATTTCGTATAAATTTCTTTGTTCGAAAAATATTGAAGCATCAAAGAGTTCCGATTTTTTCACATCTTTTTTAAAACAATCGACAAAAAGTGGCATTACATTAACGTTAGCAAAGTGTCAAATTTCAAAACGTAGAACCATAGAGAATATTTTTAATGAAACAAAAAATTCCCACAGTATCTTGGGGAGGAAGGGGTTTTTAAAAAAAATTATATGAAATACCCCCAGAAAGGTTTGCTAAAGAATAGAATTTTTGGCAAAAATTCAGAAACACCCTGTTTTGTCATTTCAAAGAAATGATTTGATATTGCTAATAATATAGCCTTACGATATTTATGATCAAATAGATAAGACCTATAAAATCATCCAAGTTCAACAAAGTGTTATTTCCATCACTATTTGAATAGAACACTTCCTTCAAAACAACCCCCACACAGTTTGTCCTAACTGTTACAGCAAAGTTAGCCAAACTAACCCCTCGTGGAAGTTGACTGTTTCATCTCCGTGTCATCACGGACCGTTAAAAATTAAATTTCATTGTGACAGCCATCGGAAACGTCGGCCACACGTCGTCTGAATGCTAATGTCGCACGAGACGAGGGAAACAAAAAGAAGCGCCGCCACGGCCGCCAGAAGTGGACAATGGCCGATGGATCTTATTTGTCACGAAAGTTCTGGCAGTTTGACGCCACATGTTAGCATGTTTTCCCCGCTTGTTTGTATACAGGAATTCCTCAAAAATTGAAAAATAGCCCTCCACATGGGCTCCCTTTCTCGGCCATTGCTTGATTTATAAGGCAGGGCACGCACTTATATTGAAAAGATAAGTCCGGTTGTCAGATTTATATGTCCGGTCAGCGAGGCGGACGTTCCGGTTTGGGAGGAATTATCCCGCGAGGGGGATGTTTCGATAAAATATATATATATATATCGAAGAGTAATTGCAATTTGATATTGCAAAATATGGATGATATTCCTCGAATGAAAATTTGTAATATAACTACGCGGATACGCTCCTGCGATTTTGTCCAAATGCTTTAATAAGTTAGCCCCAAAATAAAAACTCAGAACAGTTCACAAGAGTTAAGGCGGGTTTATACAGCAAATAAGATAAAATAAGAAACAAATTAAAATAAAATGAGAATTAAGGGTTAGAAGGATCGGTTTATACAGAGGATCTAAAACAAAATAAGAATGAACCAATCAAATCACAGCTTTTTGACAATTTTATGCAACTTCTATGAATTTCACTCATTGAGCATGCGCATTGTTATTTACCAAACAAAATAACATAAAATGAGAAATAAAGATGAGAGTTGGCCAACTTTAATTCTTATCCTTATTTCTTATTTTATCTTATTTCGTGTATAAACGCTCTCATAGAAATGTAAATGTTTAACTTTCTTATTTTATTTTAATTTATTTCTTATTTTATTTTATCTTATCTTATTTGCTGTATAAACCTGCCTTTAGTAAAATAATCAAATGGAACTGGTTAGTGTGCTTCATCATGTTCTGTCAGTAAAAAACTATTAGATAGGTTCTAAGTAATCATTTAAGGATACTATGAGAGGTATATTCATTATTAAATGCTTCATTTCTGGGGTTTCTCTCCTAAACTCTAATAAATATCTATAAAATAAAAAAAATATTTTTTCGGGAATTGTTCCTGCATCAAAAACAAAAGACTATTGGTATGGTTCCCACAAAAATTCATATGCGTCTTTATGTCGATATTACATACTAGTGACAAAGGTTCAATTCGATCGGGTCTTTATTTTTTGAGTTATTGGAAAAATAATATTTCTGATGAGTATAAATCCGAAACACTTAGGTCCATAGTCAAGAGAACATGCTCGCTAAAGCTTCTGACTTCACTTAAGTGCTTGAACCAATTTTTTTATTTGAGAATTAATTATGAAATATAAGCAGAAACTTTTTGAAAAATTGGCTCAAGCCCTGTGGACAGGAGCTTTTTGGCGCTCTTGTTCAAACAGACAAATTATATCTCCGAAAGTATTGGTTTCTCAGAGTTGGGAATTATATCAATGGATTCCTATGATAGAAATGGATCATGATAGAAATTAAATTAAAAAGAAGGGTCGTTTAAAAAAATGCTTAAAAAATCATATTTTAAAATAAAAGAGCAATCTACAATGCTTAAATGCCTTAATGCTTCAAAAAGTGTCATTAAATTTATTTATCAAGATTAAATGAGCAATCTGCAATGATTCAATCTCATGGAATGGGTTTTTGCAACTTATACTCGGTGCATAGTTTTCACAACTTGAAATACCTAAGGAAAGTATCATCGAAATGTCTAGAGCAAGGCTAGAGACAATCATAGCAGATTGTCCATTTATTCCTTATATTTGAGTAGGTAGTGGATCACGAAAAAATTATTTCAATAGTTCAAAATATATTAATAAAATACTATCCTCTTTTCATAATTTAACATTTAATGGTCCATACCACTAACACATTCTTTTCTGTATTATGAAACTTAACTCAAGAAAAGATGATTAATACACAAATGTAGATCCATATTTCAGTATTTTTTTGCTAGCAACATTATGAAAAAAATGTATATAGGAACATGTCTCACTGCTTAAAGAAGTAAAAGGTAATATTAACCTCAGTGGTCAACGAACAGTAATTTCTTTCCTATTGCCTCCATAAACTACATCAAAAGAGTCTTGTTTATATTCACAAATTCAAGAATCGAATACTTGCTTTCCAAGAGAAAATAACAACTATGAATTGATAATCTCTAATAACTAGAAAAGTTGACATTTATGAATAGTGATCACAGACATATTCTGTGTTCACATTCTCTGAATACATAGAACTTACGACGTACTATTGAAACTTTGAAACATCATTAACCTCAGTGGTCAACGAACACTAATTTCTTCTGATGATTCCATTATGTTCTTCTTTCCTATTGCCTCCATGAACTACATCAAAACTGTCTTGTATATATTCACAAATTCAAAAATCGAATACTCTCCAAGAGAAAATAACAAATATGAATTGATAATCTCTAGTAGCTAGAAAAGATGACATTTATGAATAGTGATCACAGACAGATTCTGTGTTCACATTCTGTGAATACATAGTACTTATGATGTATTATTGAAACTTTGAAACATCATATCTCCGAAAGTATTAGCTTGTTAGAGTTGAACATGATAACAGTGGATTCTTATGATGAAACAGCATCTTAAAAAAATTTGAATTCAAAAGTTGTTGTGTAAAAAAAAATATATTTTTTTTCGTTACTCCGAAACTATTAGACCGATTTTGCCCAATAACGAACTTATCCTAGATATTTATCCCTCACAACCTACTCTGAAAATTTCAACTGTCTAGCTCATTCCGTTCGAAAGTTATCGTGTTAATGGCTGGCCGGATGGCCGGACAGAATCGATTTCGAACACGGATTCTTGATCAGTGAGTCAAACCAAATCCTTCAAGACCATTTTCAGCCAAAAATTTTAAAATTACAGAAATTTGGGCGAATTGATAAGCAGTCTGTTCCGAGGAACAAGAGCGCTTAAAATGCATGTAGTATGCTTAATCTGCGATAATTTTTCTCTTTCAATTTTTTTTCTAGACATGGACGAAATTTAACTAATTGAAATGTTAGTGAAATGGAACAAAAATATGTAGATTTTTATCGAAAAGTGACGTTCTTCTAACGGCCATTTTGAAATGTTGTTTTCTTGATATATCGTATTTCTGTCAAGATATTCATCGTTTTTGGCGCTCTGTTTCCTCGGAACAGAGTTCATAATTTGATGGAAACAGTCTTAAACCATTTAGTTCGACTCAGTGACCAAGAATCCGTGCTCAAATTCAATTGTGTCCAGCCGGCCATTATCACGATAACTCTCGAATAAAATGAGCCAGACAGTTGAAAGCAGTAGATTTGCGAGAAAAATATCTCGGTTGAGTTCGTTATTGAGCAAAATCAGCCTGATGGTTTCGGAGTAACAAACAAAAAAGTTGTTTTACATTACAAATTTCAAATTCAATTTCTTAAGATGCAGTTTCATCGAAAGAATCCATTGATATAATGTTCAAATCTAGCAAGCTGATACTTTTGGAGAGATGATTTTTCAAAATTTCTATTATTCTATCTATGAAATATTATATAATGTGTGTTCTTACATGTCATCTTATCTACATATAAGAGACATGTCAAATTTATTTCTAGTCCGTTACTCACGATATAAAATACCCCTCCTGTTCTAGAAAACAAAGTATGAATGAATGCAAAATGACCAATGAAATATCCTCAGCTATCGTAGAAATATGAGTATTATAGGATATTAATATGGTGATAATATGCCCTTGGATAATCCATTTGATGATGGAAATATATTTACTTTGGTAAGTTAATCAAATTGGGTTAAGAATCTCCAGTAAAAACAAAACTGTTATATTGGCTAAGTTACAATTGGATTAATATAATTTTCATAGTAGAATTGAGGAATGAATATTTCGAATAAGTTCGTTTTGGGGTAGAACCGGTCTGGTCGTTTCGGATTAATAATTTATGGCCCCCTTTTTTTTTGAATTAAACATTTTTGAATTCAAATTCTTTCATGATTCAAATCTATATTAAGAATCCATTGATATAATTCCCAACTCTGAGAAATACGGCAGACAACACATATTTTAGGAAGCCCGAAATTTCCCAAGCTAGTCTATGGTACCTAACACATGAAATGGAAGATAGCTAAGCCCAGTCGCGGTTGGTTCAGCATCTCTCAGGTACGAAAGGTGTGATAATTTCATGAACTAAAAAATGCGGAAAAACCCTGTGTACAAGAGCTTTGGCACCCTTGTTCAATTTTTGACAAACCATATGTACGAAAGTATTTGTTTCTCAGATACTTTCCTAGATATGATTGGTCAAAAATTGAACAAGACCGCCAAGCTCTTTATAAATAATGCCAGAGCTTTCAAATTACATTTTAGTGAAAGGTCCTTTCATTTATAAGTGAATTGCATTGTTGATTTTATTCTACTCAGCTTTCAAAATGGAAAAAAACCGGAACATGTAATATTTCAACAACATTGTAGAATATTGCGAATCTTGGGCCAAGCAGGTATTTTCTTGACTTTTTGGCGCTCTAGTTCCTCGGAACAGAGTGCTTATTAATTTGCCCATATGTCTGTAATTTTCGAATTTTTGGCTGAAAATGGTCTCAAACGATTTGGTTCGACTCACTGATCAAGAATCCGTGTTCGAAATCGATTCTGTCCGGCCAGTCCGGACGGCCGACCGTAGGCACGATAACTCTCGAACGAAAGGAGTTAGAGGATTGAAATTTGCAAGGTGGGTTTGGAGCGTAAATATTTTGGACGAGTTCGTTAATGGGTGAAATCCCTCATGCGGTTTCGGGGCTATGGCTGATTTTAGTAAAAACATTTTTTATGAATATTTCCGAAACCGATCACTTGATCTATCTGAAATTCAGCATCAAATTGTAAAATCATGACCTTTATACGCATGTGAAGTTTTTTATTGACAAGGTTACCGCAAAGTGTCAAAAAAAAATTGAAAATTAAAATTTTTTTTTTCTATAATAATTCAATGAGCTAGGCAGTTGAAATTATCAGAGTAGGTTAGGGAGATGAATATCTCGGTTGAGTTCGTTATTGGGCAAAATTGGCCAGATTTAATTCGGTTTCGGAGTAACGAAAAAAAAAATTCTTGTTTTCGTAACAAATTTCAAATTCAATTTTTATTTAAGATGCAGTTTTACCATAAAAATCCATTGAAATCATTTTCAACTCCAACAAGCTAATGCTTTCGGAGATATGATTTTTCGAAATTTCAATAATGAATCGTACTTCTATGTTTTCACAGAATGTTATAATTATTCTATCCAAGCTTTATTATATGATCTGTGTTCATACTCGTACATGTCATCCTGTTCTATAAGAAAGAGTCAAATTCATTTCAGCTATTTTAATTTGATTTCTTCCAAGGTGCAGTTCTCATTCTCAGATTGCTCATTTAATCTGGATAAATAAACTATTATTTGAATTGAATTTCCTTTATGATGCAGTTTTATCATAAGAATACATTGATATAATTCCCAACTCTGAGGAACCAATACTTTCGGAGATATAATTTGTCTGTTTGAACAAGAGCGCCAGAAAGCTCCTGTCCACAGTCCTTGAACCAATTTTTTCATCAAGTGATTAATGGGAACACAATATCTAGAATCAAGATTATGAATTGCATAGAAAAATATCCCAGATATTCTCACGGATAACGATACCGGCAGCTATTACTACAGACCGTCCTTTCAATTTGGAAATCCGGCATATCTTGGCCGTGTTGAATGTCAGATCTGATTCACGTCTGTCGTGTCTAATCAATATTCAATTTCGTGATGCGAGGGACGGCATCTAGAACGTTTTCAACACGTTATTTCAGACTGTCCGGCAGCGGAAGCGGAGAAGTCACAAAAATTGGCGTGTTTACCCCCATATGTAAATGCAGACGTCACATCAGAGGGGATGCATAGCCTACAATTTATAAGTATTGGGATCTGAAGCCTCTATTAGGGGTCACTCTGAATTATTTACAAGGGATTTCCGACGATATTTTCATGGAAATGGGATCATCGAAATGGAGCAACTTTTTCACATGCCACCGAATGGTTCCTGAAGATGTCGTTTCGAACGAAGAGAAATCAATGTGATATAATAAAACTCGCCTTTCAATGGTGTGTATATTCTGGGAAACTTGAGAAGGTTTATAGGTACAGTGTGATTCATTGGGAAATGTGCATACTGTAAGTTCGAAAGAACCTATATTTTATGGATCTATCACTCTTTATACCGAAGATATAGGGTGATATATTAATTTTCCCATTTTTTCAATTAATCATAAATTACGATCCACCCAATCACTTTTTTGGATTATTTGGTTCGTATATTATTTATCCACAGTGGCGTCGATTAACTAAATAAAAAATTGGTTCAAGCACTGACGTGAAATCAGGAGCTTTTGAGCGCATTTTCTATTATCCATACTCCTGTATTGGACGCTTTTAATCGAATTTACCATGATAAATTTCTTAATCTACCCTGAAAATCGCAAGTCCCTATCTCCTTTCGTTCGAAAGTTATCGAGGAAATGGTCACTCATCCAGCTACTGAACTCACACAAGGCTACTCGGATCTCCTACATCTCCGATCGTGTTCAAAATTGGCAGCAGTGATAGGTTTTGAAGGCTCCCGCAAGACGAATAGTTTCTGATAGAATTTGTTTCAATGATTTTCAATGAGTTTTTAAAAATTTTCTTGTAATACGATCCTCACGAAATTTTGTAATAATTTTTGCGCCGACATTTTACAACTAATAACCATGTTTGAATTGGATTGATTTCGTATTTTTTGAGTTATTGAGGAAATAACAACCGAATTTCAGATGGGTATAACTCCAAAACCGTTTGGCTGATCATGCCTATTAATAAACTCAAATGTCGTATTCAGATGCACAACATAACCTAAAAATTGCAAGTAACTATTAGTTTTCGCTCTCAGGTTATCATGGCATAAATAATATTTTTTTCTCATTTTCTAGTGATACGATTCTCACAAAATTTCACGAACGTCTTTAAGTATGTATTCTACAACTACTCACCGAGTTTCAATTCGATCGGGCTTGTATTGGTTGAAAACAAAATTATTACTCGGAAACCACTAGGCCGATTATGCCCATTAACTAACTTGTTCGGCATATTGGATCGCGCCACCAATAAAAAAACCCTAAAAATTTCAAGTCGCTATCTCTTTCCGTTCTCAAGTTCTTCATTCTTAATTCGAATTTACCATGGTAAATTCGAATTAAGTGTCCAATACAGGAGAATGGACAACATAATTTACCATGGTAAATTCGATTAAGGGTGTCCAATACAGAAGAATGGACAATAGAACATACGCGCAAAAGCTTCTGACTTCACGTCAGTGCTTGAACCAATTTTAAAACTTTTATCTTCCTGCTCGATTGCAGACGCGCATTATAAGGAAATATTAAATCAATAGAATTCTTCCAGAAGAGAATCAATGCAATAAGTCAGATGTTTGAGAATCGATTACAGGAAGTCTCTGTGTAGTCTGGACGGCCATTATTCACGTTCTATCAACATATCACAGCTAGACATCTTGTACCATGCAGTCTCCACGCAACGTTTTCCTGAACATGGGCTATTACCGAATACACAAATCATACTCCCCGTTGGGGCCGACAAGGAGCTTCGTTTTCGACAAGGTTTTGCCCGTTGAGTAATTAATTTGTTTTTGATCGAGCCTTTTAGGCCCGCCATGGAGCCATATTCGGCAACGAAGGAGATATCCTCTGCTCCAGCCATCCCTCGTTTCTGGGCCAATATTCTCCAGGGAAGTGCATCGGGATCTACTTGTAGGGATCTTGGTATTTATCTTGTCATATAACTAAATTACTTCATTTATATGTGGGCGAGGGGGGATTCTGGTCAATAAGAGTTTTTTTCCGGGGTGGTGATCACGCTCTCTAGATTGATTGATTAGGAAGGTTAGTTAGCGGTGATTTTTTGGGACCGTAAACAAAGTCTGTGTCTGAAGAGTTATGAGCCTAACTAGTTAGTCGTGTTGATTTGATAAGTAAGAGGTCCTATTAAAGACAATCTATTATAGAATTCTGCTGAGTTTTCCTTGAACGTCAGAACTCTGAAAAATGACATCAAGTTTATCGAAATCTAACTCTAACAACGTAACCACCACATACAACGGATTACTTCTTTAAAAAATCATATCCCTGAAAGTATTGGTTTCTCAGAGTTGGGAATGATGTCTTGCGATGGAACTGCATAATAAAAGAAATAAAATGCAAAAAGTGTAATTTAAAAAAATTACAAATTATATCTCCGAAAGTATTGGTTTCTCAGAGTTGGGAATTATATCAATGTATTCATATGATAGAACTGCATCCTAAAGGAAATTCAATTCAAATAATAGTTTATTTATCAAGATTAAATGAGCAATCATGAGAATGAGAACTGCACCATGGAAGAAATCAAATTAAATCTGGCCAATTTTGCCCAATAACGAACTTAACCGAGATATTCATCTCCCTAAACTACTCTGAAAATTTCAACTACCTACCTCATTCCGTTCGAGAGTTGTATCTACGTCTATAGATGAAAAGCAGTCTCACTACTCTCAGATCTCTTACTTCATGTTCCGTTCCGAACTGTAAGAATTTTCTGAGAAAACCTAATTTCAGAGCAAACAACTGAGATTTTTCTCACTTCGCTCACAATTCTTCGATTGATTAGATAATGTCATCATTTGACATTATGACAATTCATACATAGAATAATATCATTCTGTGACAACGTTGAAATACGATTTATTATTGGAATTTTGAAAAATCATATCTCCGAAAGTATTAGCTTGTTAGAGCTAAAAATGATATCATTGGGTTCTTATGGTACAACAGCTTATTGAAAAAAAATTAATTTGGAATTTGTTTCGTAAAAAAAAATTTTTTTTTGTTACTCCGAAACCATCTGTCCGATTTTGCCCAATAACGAACTTAGCCGAGATATTTATCTCCCAAACCTACTCTGGAAATTTCAACTGTCTAGCTCATTCCGTTCGAGAGTTATCGTGCCTACGGCCGGCCGGCCGGCCGGACAGAATGAATTTCGACCACGGATTCTTGATCAGTGAGTCGAACCAAATCGCTTAAGACCATTTCCATCGAAAAATTCTAAAATTACAGACATTTGGGCAAATTGATAAGCACTCAGTTCCGAGGAACTAGAGCGCCAAAAAAACAAGAATGACAAAATTTATTCCTCCGAAACCACCATACCGATTCTAACCAATAACGAACTTATCTAAGATATTCATTCCTCAAATCTACTCTGAGAATTATTTTATATCAATTGAATGTTAGCCAATATTCCAGTTTTGTTCTTGCTGGAGATATTCTGAACCCAATTTAATTTACTTACCAAACTATATGTTTCCATCATCATATGGATTATCCAAGGGCATTATATTATCAAAATGACCAATGCGTCATTTTGCTTTAAATCATAAATTGTTTTCTAGAACAGGAGGGGTATATCATGAGTAACGAACCAGACATAAATTTGACATATCTCTTATAGGTAGATAAATGACATGTATGAATTCAGATCATATATTATATTTTGAGTTCACTGTGGACTTATTATGAACACTATAAAAGTAACTACAAAAAACTGTAGTGGACAAAGAGTCCACTACAGTTTTTTGTCTTCTGACATATGTTTCGGAAACAAAGTTTCCATCTTCAAAGACATAGATAGAATAATTGAGCATTCTGTGAAAACATATAAGTACGATTTATTATTGCAATTTTGTAAAATCCTATCTCCGAAAGTATTAGCTGGTTAGAATTGAAAATTAGATCATTGGATTCTTATGATGAAACTCCAACATGAAAAAATGAAATTTGTTATGTAAAAAAAAATTTATTTTTTCGTTAATCCGAAGTCATCAGGCCAATGTTGGCCAATAATGAACCTAACCGAGATATTTATTTCCCAAACCTACTCTGAAAACTGTCTAGCTCAATCCGTTCGAGAGTTACCGTGTTAATGCCTGGAGGGGCCGGACATAATCGATTTTGACCACGGATTCTTGATCAGTGAGTCAAGCCAAATTGTTTCAGACCATTTTCTTCCAAAAATTCGAAAATTTCAGACATTTGGGAACAGCACTCTGTTCCGATTAACAAGAGCGCCAAAAATGTAATTAAAAGTACGCGATAAATAGCACACAAATACGAGTAAAAATCACTAAGCAATTGAATATCAAAAATTTGAGAAAAGCTCTGACATGAAGTTAGGAGTTTTGCGCACATAGTCTATTGTCTATTCACTCCTCACAAACATTCACAAAATACTGCATATTGAGTATGAATAAAGGCAGCGTTAACACGTGGAAAGATGCATTGGGCATCAACTGAATTCAAATTTTAAAAGGAAATAAATCCAAAAATGCAAACCTGATCCAGCGTAAATAAGGTATTTTTTATAGTAAAATGGCGACTTTTAGGTTTGTGCAAAATTTCAGGAAAATCTGACAAATTGTTTGTGAACTATAAAATTTTTATAGTAATTTGGGAAAGAATTAAAAATTTTTTTCTAATATTACGATCTACACAAATTTGCGGGTCCGTAATTACTAAGTTTCAAGTTGATCGGTTCTATATTTTGCGAGTTATTGATGAAATAACTCAAAATTTGAGATGGTCATTTCTTCGAATCAAAGACTTACCTTCAAACATATGAGTAAAAGTATGAGTAAAAAAATTATACATAACAATGGTTCACTGAGCTACATAAAAACGAGGGAAAATGCCCATTCCGAAAAAATATAACCATCACAAAATCATGTTATCAACAAATGAAGTAACAACACAAGTAAAATCTCTATAGATATGAACTAATGTCAAAATTTTATTCTGACATCATCATCTTGACAATTTTAGCAGTTTTGTATACAACACCTAGTTTTATTATTTACTATACTATACAATATGTACAGACTGCTTTATTTTAGTATTATTATCAAGAATGCACCTGAAGAGTCGAAAAATTATCATGTTCTAGCTAGAAAAATAATTAGACAATAATTAGACAATACGATTTATTATTGGAATTTTGAAAAATCATATCTCCGAAAGTATTAGCTTGTTAGAGCTAAAAATGATATCATTGGGTTCTTATGGTACAACAGCTTATTGAAAAAAAATTAATTTGGAATTTGTTTCGTAAAAAAAAATTTTTTTTTGTTACTCCGAAACCATCTGTCCGATTTTGCCCAATAACGAACTTAGCCGAGATATTTATCTCCCAAACCTACTCTGGAAATTTCAACTGTCTAGCTCATTCCGTTCGAGAGTTATCGTGCCTACGGCCGGCCGGCCGGCCGGACAGAATGAATTTCGACCACGGATTCTTGATCAGTGAGTCGAACCAAATCGCTTAAGACCATTTCCATCGAAAAATTCTAAAATTACAGACAGTTTTATTATTTACTATACTATACAATATGTACAGACTGCTTTATTTTAGTATTATTATCAAGAATGCACCTGAAGAGTCGAAAAATTATCATGTTCTAGCTAGAAAAATAATTAGACGCGAACAAAGTAAATTCGAGTTTTTTGGTTTTCTGTTATGTTAAACATTTAAAAACTTATCTGTAAAATATGGCCCTGAAGGTCCTCGTAAAATTTCAGCCACTTTCTGAGATACAGAATATTTTTTAATGCTTTTTTCAAAATTCGATCGTTCGATGTTCGTGGCCTTTCCGAAGAAATTAGGAGAATCGGTTCTAAGTTTAATATAAAAGCCTCGTTCAAAGCAGAAAATGATCTTAGGTCTTTATTAACAAAGACAAAACCCATTAATGAAAAAAAAAATTTAAGAACCGTACCCCTAGAAAATTTCAAAAAAATCACGAAAAAAAAAATTGGTTCAAGCACTGACGTGAAGTCAGAAGCTTTTGCGCGTATGCTCTATTATCCATTCTTCTGTATTGGACACCCTTAATCGAAGTTACCATGGTAAATTATGTTGTCCATTCTCCTGTATTGGACACTCCTAATTCGAATTTACCATGGTAAATTCGAAAAACACCCAGTACTTCTCATTAATAATTTTGACTCAAATGCCACTTTGTTTCCAAACGATGAGATACTGAATCAAAAATATATCGGCATCTCCAATCAGAAATTGTTACAATGAAAAGGCACAACTCACATTTATTATAGCTTCAATCATAGAAATTGTTACCGTTTGTGTATCTATACAGCATCGAAATCTTGAGCTGTTTCCAATCGACATGCACAGTATTAATGATTTATCATTCACGGCCATGTTCAATGGATTGTAACGCCCAATTCCTGTTGGACGGTCTGCCGAATGACTATATCATGTGCTTCTCCATTTCACCCTCTGAGCTCACACCGATCAGACATTGACCATTCACCCTTGCCTGACCTCTGACATCAATTTGCTAGCGATTCAGTGTTAACCTTCACATAAGGGTTCCATTGATTCACAACCTGTTAACAGGTGTTTTCCTATAAGGTATATGCGGATGAAATACCAAGTATATCTGCTATAAGGAACCTCTGATTTGAGCACGTATAATATTTCAAAATATTCTAAAAGTTCTCACGTAATGTCAGGAAGTTAAGTGAACTCTTCCATTTGATATCAAGATATTTTAATGATATACAATATATTCTTTTGAACTGCGAGCATTACATTTCCTTATCTAACAATAAAGCATGTGTATGGAAAAAGTGTTAGCAGAGGTTAGTATAACGGGGTACCATAGAATTTAATATACTATACTAGAGCTTAGGGAAAGAACCTCAACAAAAAAACCCTATATCCCTGTTAGTTTTGTGAGTTTTGAATATTGAAATTTTTAAATATTGAAGGGCATATTTTTCTTTCCTATCGCTCCTTCCTTTAACAAGCAGATTCTTAACAAGCAGTTCCTTAAATATTAGTATGTCTTTAAGGAACACCCTATATATCCTTTTGAACTTCAAGCATTACATTTTTTTCATCTAAAAAAGTGTTAGCAGAGGTTAGTGTTACGGGGTATCATATAATTTTATATATGACACTAGAGCTCAAGGAAAAAACCTCAGCAAAAAAACCCTATATCCCCGTTAGTGTTGTGTTTCATGAAAATCGAAATTGTTAACAAAATATGCTGAAATATTAAATATTCATGGACATCTTCTTCTTTACTAACGCTTCTTCCTTCAACAAGCAGAGAAGTTTCTCCAAGGTACCCGAAACTCAATCTGGAAAAGACAAAAGGAGAAAACGAGCAAATCAAAAATGAGATATTCTATATTTTATTAAATAGATTTGAAACGCGCTATTCATTCCAACAAAGATTCAGAAACATAATGATTAATAGCCTTTAAACCATCTATGAATCTATATATGCGAGAATTACTAACTAAATGATCTATGTTTTCCTCTTGTTCCCCGCATTCACAACTAGGGCTCTCAACTGAGTTCCACCTGAAAAGCATGCCGTTGCAACGACCTTGATCGGTTCTTAGACGATTCAGAATAGATCGTATTTTCCTTGAAAGATCAAACCCCGGAACTCTATTTGAAGGATCAGAAATTTCACACCGCAAAACTTCCTTGTCACTTTTATTCAAATTAAGAAAACAGTTGGACCATAAAGGGTTTCGTGACTTCAATCTGGGAATCTTATTGTCTGGACTATAGAAGAGAATCAGAAAAGAATGAAATTGATTTCAAGAATTTGAAACAGCAGTCTGCCTGCATATGTGGGGCGGGACATTGTTTGAAAGAACTGGCAACCAATTATTAGGTGTAGATCTAATAGTTCCAGTGATGATCCTCATAGATGAATTCAGCTGTGCATCAATTTTTTGAGTATGAGCACTATTAAACCAGACTGGGTAACGCGGCAGAAAAAACCGACGGTAAGGCCATCTATTTTCTGCAGAATAATTTTTTTATTTAAACTTCAGACGCAATTCATCTAAATGGGTTTAAAATTCAAAGAGGAATCTAGTTTCACTCCTAGGTATTTAGGTTTAAAATTATGTCTCAAGAAAGAATTATCGAATGTTACTCTGAATATAGAAATATGGATCATGCGGAGTAATATGAATGTTCTATATTTTTGATGATTGTTCGAATGGAAGCAAGAAATCTCAGTTTTATTTGGATTCTGACTCAAACTCCACCGAAATAGATATTTCTTCAGGATTTCATATCTGCTGATAGATTATTTTCTATACTTGAAAAGTAGAATAACGAAAAGCAAGGGCAATGCATTCAGCGTATATGAATTTCTCAGAGGAAATAGCAGGAATATCACACAAATATAAATTGAAAAGAAGAGGTGCTAAAACTGAACCTTGTGGCAGACCATTATTCAAATTTTTGAACTTACTACTATTATTTTCAACAAAAATATGAAACATTCTATTTTTCAGCATATTTTCGAGTAAACGAACCATTTTTTCACACTTTAAATGAAAATTTCCAAATTTCCAATGAGCCTATTATGAAAAATTAAAATTGTTAAAAATATCAATTTCAGTGAGTAGGTACGAACATCCATTGAACATTGAATATTTAGATTTTTAATACAGTTCAGTAAGTCCGTCAAAGTACCTAATGTCGTCTACTGATATTTTTCAGTGGCCCAAAACGATATGATTATTTTTAGGATCGAATTGACTATAGAAGATGCTCTACATAATTGTCAGGAGGCTTTCGGAAAAATAGGAATTTTTTGTCATCAGGTTTTTTGCTTATCAATTTGCCCAAATTTCTGTAATTTTGAATTTTTCGATGAAAATGGTCTTAAACGATTTGGTTCGACTCACTGATCAAGAATCCGTGGTCGAAATTCATTCTGTCCGGCCGACCGTAGGCACGATAACTCTCGAACGGAATGAGCTAGAGAATTGAATTTTTTAGAGTAGGTTTGGGAGATAAATATCTCGGCTAAGTTCATTATTGTGCAAAATCGGACAGATGGTTTTGGAGTAACAAAAAAAAATTTTTTTTTTATAAAACAAATTCCAAATTAAATTTTTTTCAATAAGCAGTTTTAACATAAGAATCCAAAATATCATTTCAAACTCTAACAAGCTAATACTTTCGGAGATATGATTTTTCAAAACTTCAATAATAAATCGTATTTCTACGTTTTCACAGAATGATATAATTATTCTACGTATGAATTGTCATAATGTCATCTTATTTTCCTGAGACATGATATTATCTAATCAATCGAAGAATTATGAGAATAAAGTGTATTCCGAAATGTGAGCGAAGTGAGAAAAATCTCAGTTGTTTGCTCCGAAATTACTTTTTCTCAGAAAAGTCTTACATTTTGGAACGGAACATGAAGTAAGAGATCTGAGAGTAGTGAGACTGCTTTTCATCCATAGACATAGAATGCTCAGTTCTCTCAATTTATGACGGGACTGACGGAAGAGAATATTATAACTTCAAAAATATTGGGGTTGAAATACCCGTATTTTATCGATGCAACGGGGACCACACCCAAAAATGTTTGAAAATATTACGTAAATATTGAAAGTATAATTCTGTAGTTCGATAGAGGAGAAAATTTGGTGAACGTAGATCAGGCAATTTTTGATCGATTACAAGGTAATTTTTCATTATTACTTCTCTTCTTTCATACATGTTTTATGGAATATCTACTATTTGTAGGTACTTTTAACCTGTTTTGGGCAATTGTCATACGAAACTTGTTTTTTTGGCGCTCTAGTTCCTCGGAACAGAGTGCTTATCAATTTGCCCAAATGTCTGTAATTTTGGAATTTTTGGCTAAAAATGGTCTCAGACGATTTGGTTCGACTCACTGATCAAGAATCCGAGGTCGAAATCGATTCTGTCCGGCCGGCTGTAGGCACGATAACTCTCGAACGAAAGCAGTTAGCGGATTGAAATTTGCAAGGTGGGTTTGTAGCGTACATATCTCAGACGAGCTCGTTAATGGGCGAAATCCATCATGCGGTTTCAGAGTTATGGCCGATTTTAATGAAAATATTTTATATGAATATTTCTGAAACCGATAACTCGATCTATCTGAAATTTAGCATCAAATTGTAGAATCATGACCTTTATACGCATGTGAAGTTTTGTATTGACCAGAGTACCGCAAAGTGTCAAAAAAAAATTTTGAAAATTAAAAAAAAGTTTTTCTACAATAACTCCCGAACGGAATGAGCTGGGTATTTGAAATTTTCAGAGTAGGTTAGGGAGATGAATATCTCAGTTAAGTTCATTATTGGGCAAAATTGGCCCGATTTAATTTGATTTCTTCCATGGTGCAGTTCTCATTCCTTGATCTTGATAAATAAACTATTCTTTGAATTGAATTTCCTCTATGATGCA
Organism: Halyzia sedecimguttata; assembly: GCA_937662695.2. NCBI lineage: Eukaryota > Metazoa > Arthropoda > Insecta > Coleoptera > Coccinellidae > Halyzia > Halyzia sedecimguttata. Next base: position 10,335,392 of record OW569414.2, on the reverse strand, counting down.
ATTCTATCATAAGAATACATTGATATAATTCCCAACTCTGAGAAACCAATACTTTCGGAGATATAATTTGTCTGTTTGAACTAGAGCGCCAGAAAGCTCCTGTCCACAGGGCTTGAACCCATTTCTAAATATAATTTTTGAAGCATTTTTCCCAAACAACACTTTTTTCAAATTTAATTTCTTTCATGATGCAGTTCTATCATAGGAATCCATTGATATAATTCCCAACTCTGACAAACCAATACTTTCGGATATATAATTTGTCTGTTTGAACAAGAGCGCCAAAAAGCTCCTGTGCACAGGGCTTGAAACAATTTTTAGTTTTACTTTAGTATCAGTTTTCAATAATAAATTGAAAACAAGAACAGCAATTGTTGATTTGTTGGTAGTATTTGACACAGTATGGAAACATGACTTGACTTTCAAACTTTTTAACCAACTCAAGTGTGTACAAAGTTGGTAAGCTCTGTGGTCAGGGCTTTGGCGCTCTTGTCAAACTATTAGCGAGTAATTATTCAAACTTTGACAAATCATACCTCCGAAAGTATTGGTTTCTCATGGTGGGTTTCACGAAGCCTAGATTTGCTTAATTGTGGATTCAATACGGTGATTGCATCAAAAATGAACTGGAAATTGACCTAGAATCACACTGATTTGACAATTAAGATCTGTCAAACCTTTGTGAAACCCACTGTAAGAGTTGGGAATGATATCAATGGATTCCTACGATAGAACTGCATCATAAATTTGAGTCAATTAGTTGTTGCTCATGTATCACCAATGCTGTCCACCCTGTTCAACTGATAGAGCCTGTCGATAATATTTTAAGATAAAATTTTTCATATTGGATCGCTAATCACAGAATTGCTTTGTCTCTGTATCTTCTGTGATGACGCTCAATTTACTAAAGACACAATTGAAACATATGGGATTTCTTGGAATATTATTATTATTGAAAATTCCATAAATATTCCTTAATCCATTCATTTCCAAGAAAATCTCAAATCGAATAGTTCGGATTCTGACTGACAGAATAATCATAATAATTATCCGTAGGTAACGTTCACAGAAATTCCATGGCTTTATACAGGGTGAGTCTTTGACCACTGCATTAATTTTAACCAAAGATTCCTCTCATCAAATGAAACACTTTTTTCATTTAACATTTTTCCAAATTCAGCTCAGGTAAACAGATACAGGCTGATGAAATTTTGAAAAAAAATCAGTTTTTATTTTGTAGCTTTGACATCCTTTTTTCGAATAAAATGAATGTAGGCGTAAAGTTTCCTATAACTATGATACATATTTTCCAAATATTAGTTATTTTCTACTTCTACTGGTTTTCTAGTTATGGACTCGTGGTTTACTAAAACTAAACGAAATTAGCATAAAGAAAGCATATAAATTTTTTTTGAGTCATTTCAAGAATATTCCATCGTTTTAGAACATTATATTATTCTTCATCATTTCTCCTTAAACGCACCGTTTTCGAGATATTCTTCATTGAATGTTTTAAAATGGAGAACTCCAGAAATTTCACTACTTTTATGGATCCGTTCCTGATTGTTGGAATCCCGAATCAAGCTGTAAACACCGTTACCATGCCTTATTCTCGTCCGCCAACAATGTCATAGATAATCTATATGCGGGAGTGTATTATCACATTGTGAAATCTTTAAAAGCTTGTAACTTTTTACTTGAGCCGAATCTGGAAAAATGGTAAATGAAAAAAGTGTTTCATTTGATGAGAGGAATCTTTGGTTAAAATTAATTCAGTGGTCAAAGACTCACCCTGTATGTCTCCGTTCGCTACTCGCATGCGGCATTGTCAAACTGTGGCCCAGGCATTGGTATATTATTGAATCGAAGAGTAGGGATTATCCATATCTTGTGAAAACAAATTGATAAGTATTCTGTTCCGAGGAACAAGAGCGCCAAAAATTAAGTTCAAAACGTATGGTAGGTCCATAGCTCACCTCATATGTACGTTAGGATTAATTATTGTTGTTTTGAAAAATCATATCTCCCAAAGTATCAGAGTTGCTTAGAGTTGGAAATAATATCAATGGTTTATAATGATGCAACTGCATCTTGAATAAAATTTAGTTACTCCAAAACCATCAGGTCGATTTCGCCTTATAACGAACATGACCGATATATTTAACTCCCAAACCTACTCTGAAAAATTTCAAATGTCTAGCTCATTCCGTTCGAGAGTTATCGTGTTAACGGCCGGCCGGACAGAATCTATTTTGACCACGTATTCGTGATCAGTCGAAACATACCGTTTAAGACCATTTTCATAAAAAAAAATTCGTTCAAACACTGACGTGAAGTCAGTAGCTTTTGCGCGTATGTTCTATTGTCCATTCTCCTGTATTGGACACTCTTAATAAAATTTACCATGGTAAATTATATTGTCCATTCTCCTGTATAGGACACTCTTAATTTGAAATAACCATGCTGAATTCGAATTAAGTCTCCTGACTTCACGTCAGTGCTTGAACCATTTTTTTTCCATAATTTTTTCTTTTAATTTTCTAAGGGTACAGTTCTAAAATTTTAGACACGTCTTTAAATAGATGTTCTAGAACTAGGTACGAAGCTTCAATTCGATGGAGTCTATATATTTTGAGTTATCGAGGAATTAATATTCCAGGTGGGTATAACTCTGAAACCGTTGGTCCCATTATGCCCGTAACCGAACTTAACACTCCCATTCGGATACGCAACATACCCTTCAAATTGCAAATCCCTATCTCCTTTCGTTTGAGAGTTATCGAGGCAACGGTCACCCATTCATCTACTAAACTCACATAAGACTGCTCGAATCTCCAACAATATATCCGATCGTGTCCAAACTTAGAATTTGGTAGTAGATTTAGGTTTTGATGGCTCTCGCTAGATTTTAGAGATGTCGGACGAATAATTACTGATATATAAAATTTTTTTCAATAATTTTGAATGATTTTTGAAAACTTTTCTAGTAATACGACCCTCACAAAATTTCGTGAGAATTTTTGCGTTGGAATGATACAACTAATCACCATATTTGAATTCAATCGGTTTTGTACTTTTCGAGTTATTGAAGAAATAACCAAATTTCAGATGGTTATAACTCCAAAACCGTTAGGCCGATTATGCCTATAGAGTATAGATGAACTGAAACGTTTGCATTCAGATGCACAACCTAACCTGAAAATTTCAAATCGCTATTTCTTTCTGTTCTCAGGTTATCGTGACATAAAAAATATTTTTCAATCATTTTTTCAAAAATAACTAATGATGCGATTCTCACAAAATTTCACGAACGTGCTAAGGTTCACATTCTACAATTATTCACCAAGATTCAATTCGATCGCATTCATATTGGATGAAAATAAAATTATTACTCGGAAACCATTATGCCCATTAAAGAACTTGTCCGTCATATTGGAATGCGCCGTTTACCCTGAAAATTTCTCATTCCTTTCTCAAGTTATTGTGGCAACGGACGGACGGCCGGCCGGACAGAATCAAATGTATCCTCGAATTCTTCATCAGGTAGTACAACTCAATCGTTTGAGAGCATTTTCGTCCGAAAATTCGAAAATTATAGACATTTGGGCGAAATAATAACGCGATGTTCCCCAGAATTGATAAGCATTCTGTTCCGAGGAACAAGAACGCCAAAAATGATTCTCGATAACTCAATTCACTCTAATTGGTTCAAAACATAAAATAATAATGATGTTCAATATCTGGTATATATCGTCCCTTCAAGTTAATAGTCCGAACTTCTAAATGAAAGTTTCATTATTATGTTCTGTTGAATACTGACAATTACACTAATGGAGTACAATGATTGAATAACTTGAACTCGAATGGATATAATTTGTTACAATATTTTTCAGCGTATCATTGTCAAATTGTATGGTCGTTAATAACGTTCTGATATATTGTTATCGATTACGGTCATTATAGAGTTAAAAAATATGACTGAATGAGGTTCAATACTTTTTCTCTTTTATTATGTTTTGACTATTTTAAGTTTACCAGTAGGCTTCCTCAGTTGAACAAAATTTATTTATCGACCCTGCATCTTATTCCTAGCAATACATCTCTTCCCCTAAAACTATATGAAAAAAAATTAGTTTCATTTTAAAATCTAATGAAATCTATTCGTCCTGAATGTTTTTGCCCGTACGTATACAGAGAGCCAGAAAAGTATGGAATATTTAATTAATTTTCTTCCCTTCCATGAATAGCGAGAAATGATTTAATAGGTCAAATCAATTTATTTTTTAAAAAACATTTTTCATCGATATTTTTCTTCAAATTGCAAGCCCCTATGTTCTTATTAAAAGGTTTCCTTCTGGGTTTTCTCTCTCAAACTCTGAAAAATATCTATAAAATAAAAATTAATTATTTTGTGATTTGCTCCTGCGTATGAAACACAAGATATTTGTGAAGCAATCAATTTAACGATGTTGCCTAACAAACAACAACGAAACAACATAAATGAAGATATTTTTCAGAGTTTGGGAAAGAAAACCCACAAAGAAACCTTTTAATAAGATATAATTTAAAAAGTTTCACATATTTTTCAAATTTTAAAATTAATATCTCGAGAATTATTGACCCAAATGGCCTTTAGTGCGCATAACTGAATTAAGAATTTTATGATCTATCCAAGTCAAGAAACGATATAAGAAATCGCAATTGACAATAAAAATCGATGATGTCACTGCTTTGTAGCGGAAAACGCTAGAAAAATAAGAATTATGGGAAAATTTTCCTCAAAAAATAAACTACTTGGACCTATCCAACCATTTTTCAATATTCTTGAAAAGGGAGAAAATGAATCCATTATTACATACTTTCGACTCTCACAGTATATTAATGGACAAGCTTCAGCTAATTTTTCCACAATATTGTTGAAAAATCTGTTTATCAGACAGTAAAGATTTCACTAAGAATTTAATATTTAGTCCGAAATAAATTTATTCACAACGATCTAACAAAGTTCAATTCAGATACACAACTTATCGGCATTGCTTCCTCTAAATGATAAAGCGACGAAAATTCGGTCCTAATCCCATCATCTGCCAAATTTATGTTACCCGTGCAGAACAGATGAGGGAGTATGTGCGTTCACCCCTCGCCGAAAGGGTTGAAAGGAGGAAGCATTGTGTCGTCGTCATCGTCAGCTTTTCCGAATGTTGCAAATTTCGCGGGATGCCCTCGATAGCCTGGGGCCCTCTACATCAACCACGAACAAGAGACCGAGTCGGGCTCCCTCCGCTAGCAGGAGACGATAAGATAAGGTACCGCTAGGTTATGAAATGGCACTTTAATTACACTAATGGGAGAACCAAATGTTAATTAGAATTCAAAGTCGAAAAGAGAGGAGCTAGATTCCAATTTATGGGCGTCGCGGCGCTCGTGGTGCAGGATCTGTCGTGCGAAGGGACGGAATTAGACGCAGCTGCGTCCGTCAATATCGTTAATGGAATTTCTATGTTTTTCTTTTGGTTTTACCGACTTTGTTTTCTGGGGTATACAAGATAGTCCCGATATCACCGGTTTAAATTTATTGATGAGATCTATCTTACGGGCTTCGGTGCACCGTGGAAAGCGACGTCAATGGTTCGAATGTCAGAGGAAGGAAAATCAATGTTTGAGCTTTTTTGACACATGTTCGATATACGTCTATGGACTAAGATACTGGGTGCTTGATCACTCATTTTATCATATAAGGTGGACTTCTAAAGTATGGACGAATGTATTTATTTTCTGCCCTTTCAGGAATAGTGAAAAATGGTGTGATAGGTGAAATTCATTTATTTTTGCGCGCATTTTCCGGGGAACAGTGTGGAATTTCTATGCTTTTCTTTTGGTTGTAGTGACTTTGTTTACTGGGGTATACAAGATAGTCCCGATATCACCGGTTTAAATTTATTGATGAGATCTATCTTACGGGCTTCGGTGCACCGTGGAAAGCGACGTCAATGGTTCGAATGTCAGAGGAAGGAAAATCAATGTTTGAGCTTTTTTGACACATGTTCGATATACGTCTATGGACAAACATACTGGGTGCGCGTTCACTCATTGTATCATATACGGTGTGCGTCTAAAGTATGGACGGATGGATTTATTTTCTGCCCTTTCAGAAATAGTGAAAAATGGTTTGATATGTCAAATTTATTTATTTTTGCGCGCATTTTCTGGGGAACAGCGTGGAATTTCTATGTTTTTCTTTTGGTTTTATTAACTTTGTTTTCTGGGGTATACAAGATAGTCCCGATATCACCGGTTTAAATTTATTGATGAGATCTATCTTACGGGCTTCGGTGCACCGTGGAAAGCGACGTCAATGGTTCGAATGTCAGAGGAAGGAAAATCAATGTTTGAGCTTTTTTGACACATGTTCGATATTCGTCTATGGCCAAACATACTGGGTGCGCGATCACTCATTGTATCATATACGGTGGGCGTCTAAAGTATGGACGAATGGATTTATTTTCTACTCTTTCAGGAATAGTGAGAAATGGTTTGATAGGTCAAATTTATTTATCTTTGCGCGCATTTTCTGGGGAACAGCGTGGAATTTCTATGTTTTTCTTTTGGTTCTACCGACTTTGTTTTTTGGGGTATTCAAGATAGTCCCGATATCACGGGTTTAAATTTATTGATGTGATCTATCTTACAGGTTTCGGTGTACCGTGGAAAGCGACGTCAATGGTTCGAATGTCAGAAGAAGGAAAATCAATGTTTGAGCTTTTTTGACACATGTTCGATATACGTCTATGGACAAACATACTGGTTGCGCGATCACTCATTGTATCATATACGGTGGGCGTCTAAAGTATGGACGAATGGATTTATTTTCTCCCCTTTCAGGAATAGTGAAAAATGATTTGATAGGTCAAATTTATTTATTTTTGCGCGCATTTTCTGGGGAACAGCGTGCTATCATTTTGCCAAAATGTCTGTAATCTTTTTTTGCCGAAAATAGTCTCTAACGATCAAGTTCAACTCACTGATGAAGATTTCGAGGGATTCTGTCCTGCCGACCGCTGCCACGATAACTTGAGAACGGAAAGAGATAGCGACTTGAAATTTCCAGAGTAGGTGGCGCGTCCAAATGCGACGGATAAGTTCGTTATACAAAAAAAAAAAAAAACAGTAAAAGTATAACAAAAATTTCTTCTATATCGAACAACAATTGTTTCACTTCAGGTTTCATATTCGAACGGCTTCGATTAGAAGAAAGAAGATGTGAATTCTTGAATTGGAGTAGACATAGTAAAAAACTGGAGAAAAAAAATTTTAAAAAAATTGGTTGACAGTGTTACCAAATTATGTGAAAATATACAGGTATAGTTATCTATCAAAATCTATTCTTTCTGATTCAATGTTTTTGTCTCCAATTGACGAATATTCATCTTAATACCCATTTAGACAATAAAAGAGTATATTTCAGCTACGTCAAACTCAGAGTGCGAATGAAGCAAATTTCGGAAAAACAAAGTTTTCAATTTTACTTACAACTAAAATAAGTTTTCATTCTAGATTGAAATCAGGGATTTACATATTTGTCCAAATGTAAGTTTCGATTTTTGAGGTCAAATTGATTCTGTCCGGCCGTCCGGCTGTCCGTCTGGCCGTTTCCACGATAAACTTGAGAACGCAGAGAGATAGCGACTTGAAATTTTCAGGAAAGGTGGTGCATCCCAATACGATGGACAAGTAATAATTTTGTTTTCAACCATTACTAATCTGATCGAATTGAAACTTGGGAAGTTGTTGTGGAATACAAACCTAAGGACGTGTGTAAAATTTTTGTGAGAATCGTATGGCTAGAAAATTGAAAAGAAATTATTAAAAAATATTATTTATGTCACGAAAACCTGGGAACGGAAAAAGATAGCGGCTTGAAATTTCAGGTGAGGTTGTGCGTCTCGTTACAACAATTGAGTTTGTTCATATCGGCTAAACGGTTTCGGAGTTATACCCATTTGAAATTTGGTTGTTATTTCCCCAATAACTCGAAAAATTCGAAACCAATCCAATTTAAACATGTTTATTAATTGGAAAATGCCAACGCAAACATTCTTGCAAAATTTTTTGGGGATCGTATCACTAGAAAATTTTTAAAAAATCATTGAAAATCATCGAAAAAAATTCTATACCTATCTCTAATTCTATATATCTGACATGGGTGAAACAGAGAACAGACAATAGAATCCACCATGGTAAATTCGATTAAGAGTGTCCAGTAAAGGAGAATGGACAAGAGAACATTAGCGCAAAAGCTTCTGACTTCACGTCAGTGCTTGAACAATTTTTTTAAAATTTGTTCTGAATAAGAAATATTTAAATTTTGAAAGAAGTTTCTGAGAACAACTTTTACTGTCAGGTGGTTTTTGGCGCTCTAGTTCCTCGGAACTGAGTACTTATCAATTTGCCCAAATGTCTGTAATTTTCGAATTTTTGGCTGAAAATGGTCTCAAACGATTTGGTTCGACTCACTGATCAAGAATCCGAGGTCGAAATCGATTCTGTCCGGCCGGTCCGGCCGTAGGCACAATAACTCTCGAACGAAAGAAGTAAGAGGATTGAAATTTGCAAGGTGGGTTTGGAGAGTAAATATCTCGGTTAAGTTCGTTAATGGGCTAAATTCATCAAACGGTTTCGGAGTTATGGCCGATTTTAATGAAACACATTTTTTATGAATATTTCCGAAACTGATCACTCGATCTATCTGAAATTTAGCATCAAATTGTAGAATCATGACCTACATACGCATGTGGAGTTTTGTATTGACCAGGTTGCCGCAAAGTGTCAAAAAAATTTTTCAAAATAAAAAAAAAAATTTCTACAATAACTCTCGAATGGAATGAGCTAGGCAGTTGAAATTTTCAGAGTAGGTTAGGAAGATGAATATTTCGGTTAAGTTCGTTATTGGGCAGAATAGGCCAGACGGTTTCGGAGTAACGAAAAAAAAAATTTTTTTTTAAGCAACAAATTTCAAATTCAATTTGTATTCAAGATGCAGTTTCACCATTAAAATACATCGATATCATTTTAAACTCCAACAAGCTAATACTTTCGGAGATATGATTTTTCTAAATTTTAATAATGAATCGTACTTCTATGTTTTCACAGAATGCTATAATTATTCTATCTAAGCTTTATTATATGAGCTGTGTTCATACTCGTATATTTCATCCTGTTCTATAAGAGAGAGTCAAATTCAGTTCAGCTATTTTAATTTGATTTCTTCCATGGTGCAGTTCTCATTCTCAGATTGCTCATTTAATCTTGATAAATAAACTATTATTTGAATTGAATTTCCTTTATAATGCAGTTCTATCATATGAATCCATTGATATAATTCTCAACTCTGAGAAACCAATACTTTCGGAGATATAATTTGTCTGTTTGAACTAGAGCGCCAGAAAACTCCTGTCCACAGGGCTTGAACCCATTTTTTAACATACTGATAATGAAAATCATCCTTTAGACATAATCTTATACCTCGAAAATCCTCCATGAATGCCGCAAAAGTAAGAAACTATTGAATTTGCTCAAAATTGTAGAGAAAACTTATAATTTATTTCTATTCTAACATTTAAACCATATTCATTTCAGACCTACCCAAGAGCGCGAGGCTCGCAGATCCATCACCAAGCCAGTTCATCTGCCGGAACAGAAGGTGAGTATTAAGCCATAGAGCGAAACACAATTTTTTCCACATTATTGATTCTTCCCTCGATGTACCTATTCTCGGATTCTTTCCCCTCTCTCGTTCCGGTGTAATAGCATTAAGAGCTTATTTCGCATTCTCATTTCGAAACTTCATTTTTGCCTTGACTAAGGGATTACAAAAATCGAGAAAAGAATGTGTATACCTTCATTGTGAAATTTCATCTCGAAAGTTCCGAAACTTTAGATAACAATCTTACTAAACAAGGAATGCCGTTATTTAAAAAGCTCGCCTGATGAGGCAGACTCGCTCATCATTCCGAGTTACGTTCTTCTCGTCCGATTCACCTTTGAATATTAAAATTTCGAATTGTTTACGAAAAATCTCTTCTGGGTTCTTTTCATGTTCATTGGAGAGAGTAGAATAAGAGTAAGAGATTGCATTCCTTCTTTGTATTTTCCTGAATGTCGATCTTAACGAAAGGGTATCAAAGGTTGTAATTGCGAAAATGCATAAGATCTGCATTTGATGAGAAATGAATTTTTCCGCTTATTCCTTCCAAAAGAACAACACATCCAAATTCAGAAGAAAAATTTTCATATTGACTCTATGGTTATTTGTAATCATTAAATATATATATATATATATATATATATATATATATATTCTTTTGACTGAGAGCTGTATATGTGTTAGCAGAGGTTGGTGTAACGGGGTACCATACAATTCGACACATGATACAAGAGCTTAGGGAAACACCTCAGCAAAAAACCCTTTCTCCCCGTGAGTGTGGTGATTTGTAACTATTGTTTACAAAATTTGCTGAAATTTAAAAATATTGATGGGGATATATTTCTTCAATGTGGATTCCCTCGTCAAAAAACGGATAAGCTTCTCCAAGGTACCCGAATCTCAACCTAAAAAATGAAAAGACAAGAGGAGGAAACGATCAAATTAAAAATAATACATAACCTTTCAAAAGTCTCCTCTCACAAAAATACTTCTCTGTAGGCGAATGGGATCTCGTGGAGAAGAATCGCCTCCGCTAGTTTTCGAAGATATTCACTCCTGAAATCCCTTCAATATTTGAATTCAAAAATGAAAATGTTGCTCGTAAGGCCAGGAAGGTCTCTTTCAAAACCAGGTCTGACCAGTCCAAGTCCAAGCGATGATTATTCAGAACTTCAGATGTTCGAAGCCCGCTACAGAGCCCATAAGAAGGGCTATCATCTCCCATAGATATATATATTACTTTATATTGTATAAAAGAATGAAAAAATGCGCCGGACAAATTACGACTTATGTCATGATGACATAATATGAAGGATATTCATTATTAAATGGTTTCTTTCTGAGTTTTCTCTCCCAACTGTTGTTTGTTAGGCAACAATGTTGCCTAACAAAGAACAACGAAACAACATTAACGATGAAACAACTATATCGTAACGTTTCGGAGTCTATATCAGACTCCTTCGTCGAACACTTAAAGAAAATCTTCAGAATTATTTTGTTGTTCTGAAATTCGAGAATTGTCAAATTTTCGTTAAGTGTCTGACGAAGTTATTTGATATACACTCCGAAACGTTACGATATAGTTGTTTCATCGTTGATGTTGTTTCGTTGTTGTTTGTTAGGCAACATTGTTCGATTGATTGCTTCTGACTAATATCTGGTGTTTTTACGCAGAACAAATCACAAAATAATTATTTTTTTTTTATTTTAAAGACATTTTTCACAGTTTGGGAGGGAAAACCTAGAAAGAAACCATTTAATCTATGGTTATAACATTTCTGAATTTCATCATTATGATTATTTGGTGTCCTACAAGAGACGGTTTTGGGAACTATTCTGTTTCTTGTATAAATTAATTATATTTCGAAATCTTTAGAGAATAGACAAAAAGGATTGAAGCATATTTTATATTATACAGGCTGATTCAAAACTTGAGGCAAAAAATTACGGGACGTATGTATATGGACTGATATGCTTGATAAAACGTAAAAGAAAATTTTGGCTATGAGGCTTTGTTTCCGAGTTAATGGACTTTACAGTTTGTCTATGCAGGCCTAGAAATAAATAAGTGAGTTGACTGTCGCCTGGTGACAAAAAAAATTGTCTACCAATTTAAAAGTTGCTTTCAAGGTTTATTTTTGTGTTTAAAAATGAAGTTTTTTAACGAAAAATAGGCAGATTTTTTTTTACATATATAAAATATTACTAAGTGTATATGTCGATGAACTCGTCTTAAACGATGTGACTGATTTTGATGAAATTTTTTCAGTACGAAATAGCGGATGCGCTGAGCCAAGTTATTAATTATTAGATCATCGACTCTTCTTAGATCGCAGAGACCTGGAGATTTCACTTTGGTTTCACTATTACATTCAATTTCAGTCAGTATTACGTTATTCGAAAAAATGTGGGAAAGCGCTGTGGACAGGAGCTTTGGCGCTCTTGTTCAAACCTTGATAAATCATCTTCGAAATTATTGGTTTCTCAGAGTTGGGAATAATAGCAATAGATTCTTATGATAGAATTACATCGTAAATATATTTGCAGAGTTAGAGGAAGAAATATTGTTCAATGTCTTACCACACTGAATATGATGATACCGCTCGAACACTGAAGCCAAGCAGCATCGGGCACGGTTAGTGCTTGGATTGGTGAACTCTTGGGAACACCGCGTGCTGTAATCCTTTTTCGATTTGACTTCTGTGTTTCAATTTTCAATAATTCTCGTAATTTGTTTCAAAACGTAGGTATATGACTCACCTTATGTTGGATTTACATAAATAAGCAAATTTTAATTAGATTATTCTATGGAATCATTGAGAATTAAGAATAATTATTGAAATTTTGAAAAATCATATCTTCGAAAGTATTAGTTTGTTGGGGTTGAGAATGATATCAATGGATTCTTAGGATGAAACTGCAAAAATTTAATTTAAAATTTGAGGAGTAAAAAAAATGTTTTTTCTGTTACTCCGAAACCAACATTTTGCCCAATAACCAGCTTAACCGAGATATTTATGTCCCAAATCTACTCTGAAAATTTCAACTGTCTACCTCATTACATTCCAGAGTTATCGTGGTTACGGACGGACGGACCGGACGGACCAGCCGGACGGCCGGACAGAATCGATTCTAAACACGAATTCTTGATCCGTAAGTAGAACCAAATCGTTTAAGACCATTTTCAGTCAAAAATGCGAAAATTACATACATTTGGGCAAATTGATAAGCACTCTGTTCCGAGGAACAATAGCGCCAAAAACTAAAGTTGACATATTATATGTATTGAAGTGTAATGAATTTGTGAAGGGTTTTGAAACGTAGGTAATTGAAAACTACACAATGTGGGATTTGTTACCTGTAGTGTTGAAGTGAGTATTTCGCATAGTTATTAACTTGAAGGAGTTACTTATATTTATTTGATTTGGAACCAAATTATTATTCGAAACTGAGCCTTGTTAAGCTTCCCATAGCTCAACAGGTCTCAGTGTAGTTAAATTTGTCGTGAGCTATGTAGTACTAAAGAAAATAGGATAACGCGGATAAGTAAATTTACATGGAAAAAAATATAACGGGTAATTCCGCAAAAGGAACAGGGAAAATCATTCTGCTGGTACCTGCCGACACGTGTTTCTGCTAGTTGGCTTCTTCAGGACAGGGCAACCTTCGTGTCGATGCCATAGTTAACCTCCGAATTGGAGGTCCTACAGCTGAAGGCACAAATCGGTTGTTCACTCCTGTTGTGGTGCCACCTGTTTTCAGTTATCTTTCAATATTTTTCCATGGTTTCATGGTTGCCATGTCCTGAACAAGCCAACTAGCAGAAACACGTGTCGGTAGATACCAGCAGAACTATTTTCTCTTTGGAATTACCCTTTATACTTTTCCATATAAATATACTCATCCGGGTTATCCTATTTTCTTTAGTACTACATTTCCTCGGGTTGAGGTCGCATCGCACAGGTAGTTTATGCTTCCATGGTGTAGATGCCATAGTTTACCTCCGAATTGGAGGACCTACAACTGAAGGCACGAATTGGTTGCTCGCTCCTGATGTGATGTCACATGTTTTAAATTATCTTTCCATCTTTTCCCATGGTTTCTTGGTTGCCCTGTCCCGAAGAAGCCAACTAGCAGAAACACGTGTCGGCAGAATGATTTTCTCTGCTCCTTTTGCGGAATTACCCGTTATACTTTTCCATCATTTAAATATACTTATCCGCGTTATCCTATTTTCTTGAGTATGAGATCATATTATTTTACATTATGTTATATATTTACATTATATTAGGTACATATTTTTAATTCAAAGATTTATGAAAGTTGAAAAATTTTAGTTCTTGTTAAAGTATAATGCAGTTTGGCATTCTTCACATAGAACATAAGTAAACCATTCAATTTTGGGAAGTTGATAACGAAGAACAAATTATTTTATTTTTATGATCCTGACGAAAGTCTGTAAAAATTTGCGCATCGGCACTCTACAACTAATTCCAAATTTTCATTCGACGGTTCTGTATTTTCTGAGTTATTGAGGAAACAATATTTTAGAGAAGTAGGAGACTTGAAGGTTTCTATATTCGGAATTCCAGCAGAATCTGAATGATAGTTTCTGAAATATGAAATTTTTGAAGAATTTTTTTTTAGTAATACGATGCTCTTGAAGTTCTACAAAAATTTGCGCGTCAGCATGCTACGACTAATAACCAAGTTTCAATTCGATCGGATATGTATTTTTCAATTTACTGAGGAAACATTAATCCAGATGGGTATAACTACCTATAATATAGTAAAGAAGCACAGTGTATAACCGCATAATATGTTTCATTTCATCTTACTGTAGAAGATTTGATTAAAGCTCAAATCATAGAGTACATGTTGTTAACGAACTCCACTTCACTTCAAAATTACACATGCACTGCAAGTTTAATCAAAAGTGAGTAGAACGCAATGCACCCCAAGAAGCATAGAAATGATTCGAATTCCATAAGATAACTAAGATAGTTTCCGATTTGCATTCATAAATTTCAAATTTATAAACACTAACAATTTCTGTAAAGTAACAATTATCTGGAATGGGTGTTGAGAAACAACAGAAGAGAGGAAATACAGCAATTTCATTGCCCAAACTGAATCTAGTGGCAACTTAGCTAACTGTCTATAAGATTATAATCGTAACATAAAAATTAACGACGATATTAATACGCTCTTATGGCAAAATAAGAGCAATCGGATGACAGTGCTACAATAAACCCGCGATGAAGTAAACATTAAAATCGTAAAGTTCAGTGACAGAAAAAATACATCATAAAGATAACTATAAAACGTAATAAAAGCAAAATCCGAAAGCGAGAGAAATTCGGCTGAACTCAATTAATCAATAAAACAGTAAAACGCTCCCCCGTCGCTGTTAAGAGTGTAGTGAGGGGGTGGGATGGGGTTAAAGAGGGTGGCTGGGGGTTGAATGTGCGGTTTCGAGACGCTGGCCTAGGAGAGAAGCAGCCAGCGCACGCGGGTTGTGGTCGCCGAGGAATCTCTCGTTATTATATTGAACACTGCCTCACTATTACTCCGTTACAGCAGCCAGAGGAGCTCTGGGGTCTGTTTGCCAGCCTGAGCCGCAGCGACTTATTCGTGGTATTCACGCATACATGCTGGATCAGAAGAGGTGTGGGCAGCCCACGGAGGGAATGGACACATGCCAATCTGATCATTCATTCCGAAGGTTCGCTTTCTTCGCATTCCGATCAGGTTCCCTACGAACATTCTTTAACTTCGTAGCTACTCGTGAAATATTGGAATTTTGAAGGGTGATCCGGTATTATCAATTAGATGATAATAAATTAATTCGATAAACGGTCAACAGTATGGAATAATGGATTCATTTTCGCCCCTTTCAGGAATAGCGATGGTTTGATAAAAAAAATGTATTTATTTTTGGCTCGCTGTTCACTAAATATCCAAAGTGATTGATATTTCGCTATAAGTCTGTCGACTTATTTCTTAACGAAACTGAGTCGCATAAAAACACCTCGAGTTCGAAGGACGGTTGGTGTTTTCTCCAAGCAACTCAGTTGAGTTGAGAAATAAAAGACAGACTTATGAGATACATTCAGTCACGAGTGATACTTTATTATACAATTTCACGAACAAAATGGCTCATGATGACGTCTGTAATTTATATTTATCATTTGTCAAACAGTCCGTATCCATGGTGGAGTCGTTGAAAACACCAAAGTTGTAAGACCAATCATAATTCAAATACAGCTGCTGTGTTCGCGATAATACGAATTGTATTTGGCCTGTGACTGGTCAGATTTTGATAATAGTTAAATGGTCAGGTGAACAGAGTGTCTATCAATTCGTACAAATATCTCTAATTTTCGAATATTTGACCGAGAATGGTCTAAAAAGATTAGGTTCGACTAACTGATGCTGAATCTGAGGTCAAAATTGATTCTGTCCGGCCATCGGACAGCACAATTACGCTCAAACGCAATGAGTGGTTCCAGAGATATATCCATCTGAAATTCTCTTTTCTGTTTATTAAAGCGGGGTAATTAGTTGAAATATACACGAAGAAATATGCAAAATTTTATGAGGACCGCATCACTGGAAAACTGAAAAATTCTTTCAGGCATTGACGTGAAGTCAGGAGCTTTTTCGCGCATGTTCTATTGTCCATTCTCCTGTATTGGACACACTCGAATTTACCATGGTAAATTCGTTTAATAGTATCCAATGCGCGCGAAAGATTCTGACGTCGTGCTTGAACCAATTTATTCAATAATTTTGTTTTAATATTCCGGTGTTAGGATCCTCACGAAATTTCACATACGTCTTTACGATGGTATACCACAAATAGTCACCAAATAGTTTCAATTCGATCGGATTTGTATTTTTTGAGGTAGGTAACGAGAAAATAATATTCCAGATGGGTATAACTCTGAAAACATTATGCCGATTATGCTAAAAACTTACTTCTCCTACTCAGATGCGCCACCTACTATAAAAATCGTTAGTCCCTATTCCTTACCGCTCAAAAGTTATCGAGGTAACGGTCACCCTTCCTGTTACTGAACTCACACAAGGCTGCTCGGATCTTCAACAATATAGATCCGATCGTGTTCAAATTTGGAACTTAGCTGTAGAGTCGGACAGCGATGTCGTACGAATAGTTTTTGATATATAGAATTATTTTCAATGATTATCGTTGATTTTTTTCAAATCAAATGATACGATCCTCATGAAATTTTGCAAGATTTTTCACGTTGGCATTCTACAACTAATGACCACGTTTGAATTGGATCAGTTTTATATTGTTTGAGTTATTGAATAAATAACAACTAAATTTCAGACGGATATAACTCCAAATCCGTTTGGCCGATTATGCCTATAAACAAACTCCAATGTCACATTCAGATGTACAACCTAACTTAAAAATTTCAAGTCACTATCGCTTTCCGTTCTCAGGTTATCGTGATATGAATAGTATTTTTTTTTTATTTTTTAGTGATACGCGTCTCACCAGATTTCTCAAACGTGCTTAGGTTTGTATTCTTCAACTACTCACCAAGTTTCAGTTGGATCGGATTTGTATTGGTTGAAAACAAAATGATTACTCGGAAACCATTGGGCCGTTTATGCCCATTAACAAACTTAGCCGTTGTATTGGAACACGCCACTTACCCTCAAAATTTCAAGGCGCTATCTCTTTCCGTTCTCAAGTTATGGTGACAACGGCCGGCTGGCAGAACAGAATAAAATTTGACCTCGAATTGTTTATTTGAGAGTCAAACCAAATCGTTCGAGACCATTTTCGGCAAAAGAGTCGAAAATTACCGACATTTGGGCAAAATGATAAGTCGATGGTCCCCAGAACAACAAATTATTCAAAATATTCTGTATCTCAGATACTATCTGTCAGATATCGTTGAAATTATGCGAGAGCCTTCAAAACTTTATTTTACAGTAAAGTTCTAGATTTGAATTCGATTGGATCTATATTGTTGAAGATATGGCCGAAATATTGGAATATTTCAACGATTGAGATATGCTGGTTAACTGGTTTTACACTCGACCAGCGAAGTTGTCCTCAGATTTTTAACGTGATGGAGAAATTTTATTAATTAAATCTGCCGAAGTCACATTTCTCAAGTCAATAAGTCAGTAATATCATTATTTCAATACCTAGTGAGAATTTATTGATACATCTTGTCTATATGGAACATTTTTTACAGCCAAGTTCTCGATTTAAACTTAATCGAATAATATGTAACATGACAATATCTTTCTGAAATTAGAAATTTGAAATCAAGGTATCAAAGGTCAGTAATAACATAAGTTCAAGGTACGGAATTCACAATAATTTATAATATAATGACATATAATATAATAATATGTATCTCTGTAATGAGTAGACTTACCCAACATTTGTAACTCAGATTAAGGTTACCCTTATTGAGGTACAGGGTGACTCAAAACGTAGCCTAGAAATACATGAGTTGACTTCCACCTTGAGGCAGAACTAGATTTGTTTACCAATTTAAAAGTTGCTCTGTTGGTTTAGTTTTGGGATACTTTGGTCGGGTCGAACGCTACTTTTACTCGAGATGGCATGAATAACTTTCATAATGAACATGTATGGTCTCTAGAAAATCCTCACGCTTTTAAAAGAAGAGGTTCCAATTCAAGTCCTTTGTCGTTTGAATGCCGATGCATACCTGTAATTTTTAGAAAACAATCTCGTAAATTTGCTAGAAGATTTTCCTTTGAATTTGGTATACAATCATATGTGTTATCAGAACGACGCATGTTGGACGAAATATTGTCGCCTAGTTGAACCAAACTTTTAACGGGAGATCGATTGATCAACTTGGTTAGGTGCAAAGGCCTGCGAGATCACCTGACTTGAATCCCTTGGATTAGTTTGTTAATTTGTTCACACAGTGGAAATCAATAATCAACAATTAATGGAACGAATTATGAATGCAATCGAATCCACTCAAAATACGTAAAACATGCTATTGGTATACGATTCCCTCATTTTGCGTTGCCAAGCCTGTATCGATGCTAATGGTGGTATTTGTGAACATTATATTTAATTATTGAAAATTATTGATGACATACAGAAAGTTTGAAGTATCATATCTCGGAAAGAAAGCCAAAAACGGTTTCCGAGTACAATTTTTGTTTTCAACCAATACAGATCCGATCAAATTGAAACTTGGTGAGTAGTTGTAGAAAACCGACATAAAGACGTCTGTGAAATTTTGGGAGAATATTATCGTCAGAAAATTTTAAAAGAGATATTAAAACATATTATTCATCTCACGATAACTTGAGAACGGAAAGAGATAGCGACTTGCAATTTTAAGGTAGAGGTTGCGCATCCAAATGCGATATTTGAGTTTGTGGATAGGCATAATCGGCGAAACGGTTTTGAAGTTAAACCTTTCTGGAATTTTGTTGTTATTTACTCAATAACTCAAAAAGTACGGAACCGATTCAATTCAAACATGGTAGTCAGTTGTAGTATGTCGACGCACAAATTTTCGCAAAATATCGTGAGGATAGTATGGGTTGGTTTATGCTGGCTTGTAACTTTAACTTATTCCCTAACTCAAATTTTGAAACATAGATTTCTAACGCTATGGTTGATACTGAGACTGAATAATCCATTTACTTATAATTAATAATAATAATTAATAAGTTAACGGATTATTTAGTCTTATTATAGAGCATAACACTAAAAATAAATGTCTATATATATTATATATATATGATTAAGTTAAAGTTACCAGCCAGCATAAACCAGCCTTATCACTTCCGACATCGCTGAAATTGCCAGAGCCTTCAAAACCTACTCTATAGAGCCAAGTTCCAAATTTGAACGCGATCGGATCTATATTGTTGGAGTTCTCAGCAGCCTTGGGTGGGTTCAGTAGCTGGATGGTTGAACATTGGCACGATAACTTTCGAACGGAAATAGATAGCGACTTGCAATTTTCAGGGTAGATTGCGCATCCGAATGGGACAATAGTTTCGGAGTTATACCCACTGGAATATTATTTTCAGGATAACTCAAAAACGATAACTCTCGAACAGAATGAGCTGGACAGTTTAAATTTTCGGAGTAGGTTTGGGATATAAATATCTCGGTTAAATTAGCAAAATCGGCCGGGTGGTTTCGGTGTAACGGTTTTCACAGAATGCGAATTCTATCTGTCTGTGTTTTATCTGTGTTCACTGCTCATACATGTTATCTTATATACCTATGACAGACATATCAAATGTATTTATTTCCGTTCTAACAATGTATGATTGAAGGCAAAATGACCAGTTATAGAATATTATAAATGCCCCTTCCCTATATGCCCTTGGATAATCCTTATGATGATGGGAATATATAATTTGGTAATCGGATGGAATATTGCGTAAATTTCATCGCCAGATTGAAAAACTGCTCTATCCAGAATAAAACAAACCAAAATTGCTTACATCTGACGTCCTCTGGATACACAAAGTTAATGAAGAATGTGGCATCTCACTTTCTTGAATACCTGCGTTCAGTAAGCTTTTTTTTCCATAATCAACAAATTTTGGAGATGGATTGTCAAAGTTTGAACAAGAGCACAAGGGTTTCCCACAAGTTTTCCACTTTTTGGAGCTCTTGTTCCTCATAATAGAGTGGTTATTAATTTGCCCAAATGTCTGTAATTTTGGAATTTTCGGCTGAAAAAGGTCTTAAAAGATTTGGATCGATTCACTGATCAAGAATTCATGGTCGAAATCGATTGTGTCCGGCCGTCCATCCATTTACGTGATAACTCTCGAACTGAATGAGCTAGACAGTTGAAATTTTCTGAGTAGGTTTCGAAGATACATATCTCAATTAAGATTGTTATTGGGCGAAATGGGATGGTTTCGGTGGAACGAAAAAAACATTTTTTTTTACATTACAAATTTCGATTTTTTTAAAGATGCAGTTTCATCATAAGAATCCATTGATATCATTTTAAACTCTAAAAAGCTAATACTTTCGGAGATATGATTTTTCAAAATTTCAATAATACATCGTACCTACTTTTTACTAGTTTTCACAGAATGCGAATTCTATCTATCTGTGTTCACTGTTCGTTGACGTAATCTTATCTTTCTATGACAGACATATCAAATGTATTTCTGTTCTTTCAAAGTATGATTGAAGGCAAAATGACCAATTATAGGATATTATAATTACCCTTACCCTATATGCCCTTGGATAATCGATATGATGATAGAAATATATAATTTGGTAAGTTTATCAAATTGGGTTCTTAATATCTTCAGTGGAAACAAAACTGGAATATTGGCTACGTTTCAATTTATATAATTTTCGGAGGAATGAATATTTTGGATAGATTCGTTATTTAATATTGATTTAGTTTTTTTCTTGATGAAGTTCTATTACAAGAATCCATTGATATCATTCCCAACTCTAAGAAACCAATAATTTCGGAGTGAATTGTCAAAGTTTGATCAAGAGCGCCAAAGCTCCTGTCCACAGTGCTTTCCCAGCTTCTTTTTTCTTGTGATAAGATCCTCACGGAATTTGTCAGAAATTTGCGGGTCAACATTCTACAACTAACTACTATGTTTTAATTGTTTGATGTTAATTTTTTCAGTTATTGAGGAAATCTAATATTTATAATATTCTCGTGTCATAATGTTTGTAATCGAACTCCTCCGAAACGCCTTGACCTATTTTGATGAAATTTTTTGTGCTTATCCGGTATCTATGAGAATCGGCCAACATCTATTTTTCATCCCCCTAAAAGTTAGGGGTAGTCCACCCCTAAATTTTTTTTTCATTTTTAGACGAAATTTTTTGTTTTTATTTTTGGCGCTCTAGTTCCTCGGAACTGAGTGCTTATCAATTTGCCCACATGTCTGTAATTTTCGAATATTTCGGTGAAAATGGTCTTAAACGATTTGGTTCGACTCACTGATCAAGAATCCTTGGTCGAAATTCATTCTGTCCGGCCGGTCCGGCCGGCCGTAGGCACGATAACTCTCGAACGGAATGAGCTAGAGAGTTGAAATTTTCAGAGTAGGCTTGGGGGATAAATATCTCGGCTAAGTTCGTTATTGGGCAAAATCGGACAGATGGTTTTGGAGTAACAAAAAAAAAATTTTTTTTTTACGAAACAAATTCCAAATTAAATTTTTTTTAATTAAAAGTTTTATCATAAGAATCCACTTATATCATTTTTAACTCTAACAAGCTAATACTTTCGGAGATATAATTTTTCAAAATTTCAATAATAAATCGTATTTCAACGTTGTCACAGAATGATATTATTCTATGTATGAATATGAATTGTCATAATGTCAAATGATGTTCCTGAGATATTACCTAATCAATCGAAGAATTGTGAGCGAAGTGAGAAAAATCTCAGTTGTTTGCTCCGAAATTAGTTTTTCTCAGAAAATACTTACATTTCGGAACTGAACATGAAGTAAGAGATCTGAGAGTACTTATACTGCTTTTCATCCATAGACATAGATATAACTCTCGAACGGAATGAGGTAGGTAGTTGAAATTTTCAGAGTAGTTTAGGGAGATGAATATCTCGGTTAAGTTCGTTATTGGGCAAAATTGGCCAGATTTAATTTGATTTCTTCCATGGTGCTTTTCTCATTCTCATGATTGCTCATTTAATCTTGATAAATAAACTATTATTTGAATTGTATTTCCTTTAGGATGCAGTTGTATTATATGAATACATTGATATAATTCCCAACTCTGAGAAACCAATACTTTCGGAGATATAATTTGTCTGTTTGAACTAGAGCGCCAGAAAGCTACTGTCCACAGGGCTTGAACCCATTTTTTATAATGTGGCATTAAAAAATACATACAACCCTAAATTTTTACTCTTTTATCAGCAACCCCTATTTTTTCATAGCCATTTTAGTAATTAATCAGAGTTGGAGTTGGCGTTAGGGTTGGAGTTGTCGTTGGCGTTGAGGTTTGCATTGACGTTGGAGTTGGAGTTGGAGTTGGAGTTGGAGTTGGAGTTGGAGTTGGAGTTGGGGTTGGAGTTGGAGTTGGAGTTGGAGTTGGAGTTGGAGTTGGAGTTGGAGTTGGAGTTGGAGTTGGAATTGGAGTTGGAGTTGGAGTTGGAGTTGGAGTTGGAGTTGGAGTTGGAGTTGGAGTTGGAGTTGGAGTTGGAGTTGGAGTTGGAGTTGGAGTTGGAGTTGGAGTTGGAGTTGGAGTTGGAGTTGGAGTTGGAGTTGGAGTTGGAGTTGGTGTTGGAGTTGGAGTTGGAGTTGGAGTTGGAGTTGGAGTTGGAGTTGGAGTTGGAGTTGGAGTTGGAGTTGGAGTTGGAGTTGGAGTTGGAGTTGGAGTTGGAGTTGGAGTTGGAGTTGGAGTTGGAGTTGGAGTTGGAGTTGGAGTTGGAGTTGGAGTTGGAGTTGGAGTTGGAGTTGGAGTTGGAGTTGGAGTTGGAGTTGGAGTTGGAGTTGGAGTTGGAGTTGGAGTTGGAGTTGGAGTTGGAGTTGGAGTTGGAGTTGGAGTTGGAGTTGGAGTTGGAGTTGGAGTTGCAGTTGGAGTTGGATTTAGAGTTGGAGTTGGAGTTGGAGTTGGAGTTTGAGTTGGAGTTGGAGTTGGAGTTGGAGTTGGAGTTGGAGTTGGAGTTGGAGTTGGAGTTGGAGGGCAGTACGAAGTCTGCCGGGCCAGCTAGTAATAATATAATTTCAGATTTATATAACACCGAAACCATTTGGCTGTTCCCTAGAACATGCACGCAAAAAAATTAACTCAAAATATAATCTATTAATTAGCCATCATCACGTTACATCCAATAAGTAAACAAAAGGATAAGACAGAAAACAATGATTTACTTCGGCGTAAATTTCACCACCAGATTGAAAACTGCTCTATCTGGCACAAAACAAACAAAAATTGCTTACATCTGACGTCCTCAGGATACACAAAGTTAATGAAGACTGCGGCATCGCGCTATCTTGAATATCTGCGTTCACTAAGCTCTGTTTTTCCATAATCAAGAAATTCGTTCGTGCCCAAGTCAGACGAAAAACAAATATTTTAATTGAGAACGCAATGGGCATACGCTTAAGACGGAATTGCCGAGTGTGTACGTAGTGGCTGCGGCGAAGGAGGAAGACACCGCCAACCCCCGTTCGCGACCCTTACCGCCTGTAGCGCGAAGGCTGTTCTCTATGTATTTATTCATATCTACAAGCCAGATGATGATATAAATAGCTAGGAAAGTCGCGTTTTCTATCTAAATCATGTCGACATATTGCTATATGTGGCACTTCGGAGTGCACCATAAATTAAACCGAAATTATATTATTCGCCCTCATAAATATGCGG
Organism: Halyzia sedecimguttata; assembly: GCA_937662695.2. Classification (NCBI taxonomy): domain Eukaryota; kingdom Metazoa; phylum Arthropoda; class Insecta; order Coleoptera; family Coccinellidae; genus Halyzia; species Halyzia sedecimguttata. The sequence continues at coordinate 10,311,306 of OW569414.2, read as the reverse complement.
AACGTTAACCGTATGTCTGCATAAAATAGTTCGAGCTTGGTGGTTCATTCTGTTTCTTTTACGGGCACATCAGTTACTTCAGATTCTGTAGCGAAAAAAGAAGAATAATGTACATTGTTGGATTCAGTGAATAAACGTTTCACGGGTACTGTGACAGATGAGGAGATTAGGGAGTTGTTTGTGAAAACCCAGAAACGTGATATCATTTTGCCCAAATCTCTGTAATTTTCGGTCTTTGCCACGATAACTTTCGAACGAAAAGAGTTAGTGACTTGCAATTTTCAGGGTATGTAGTGCATCTAAATGTGACAGTTTAATTCTGAAAAATTACTTTTTCGGCAACCGTCCGGGAAGTGCCCACTTCCCGGACGCTTTTTCATCGATAAAGAAGCATTTCCCGGCCTAGTCCGGGAAGTACGTACTTCCCGGACTAGGCCGGAAGAATCACGTCGTTTTGGTCATTGTAAATATGAAAATCTTGGTAGGTATATTTTTGATAAATAAAGTTACCATAGCACTGAGAAAACGGCTGACAGTTCATATAAAATTAGTTGTCAACATGTGATATTTTCTGTTCTGTTTAATTTGACTAAGCATCAAAATATATAAAAAAGAAATGTGTCGTCTCATTGATTTGTTATTCTACACGGTTGCCGAAAAAATATTGTACGCAACACCCGAAAAAGGTTTTTTTGGACTCATAGACTTCTAGGACTCGCTTACGCTCGTCCTAGAATTTTGTCTATTCGTCCAAAAAAACCCTATTTTCCGGACTTAAGTAAATTACTACTTTGAGTGGCGTTTGTGTCCGAATCCAAATGAAACTATGGTTTCTTGCTTCCATTCGAACAATCGTCAAATATATAGAACATTGAGTGTAGCTTTCGGTGAAGTTGTAAACAAGAAATAATATTCTGTTGAAATAGATGGTACTTCCTGGGATGCTGATGCAGCTACTCTCCGTACGGCAGCCTTAAGGACTACACAAACTGACTCGGCCGCAGTGGCGTCCGCGCCATTTTGTCCAGTCCTTGAGCCTTGGATTTTTCTGCCGGTGAATATTGTTGCCCCGTCTGGTTTAACTTTCAAATTTTTATCTTTCAAAATGGCTGAGATAATCTATTGGAACATGTATACTGGGACACCCGGTATATGGACATAATCGTATGCTGCATACCTTATACTGTCAGATGCAAGGAATATATGAACCTCAGTAAGAACAAGCTGCACCTCCTCAATGGTTTCCTGACAGGGCACTGCGGCCCCAGGAAGCTTATGATGAGATTAGAGCTAGCAGAAACTGATGAGTGCAGATTGGATGATGAGGAGGATGAAACTCCTGATAACGGAATGCCTCGCCATCTCAAACCAACGCAAGTACCTAATGCTTTGGGCAAGAAATCTGCAGTAGCGAAGATGTAGCCTCCTTGAAGCCATCCCAGATACTTGAGTTCATCAGAACTCTGGAACTGGAAGGCGAGCTATTGATGGTGATGACATGGACGGGGAGGCACAATAGACCTTTAGATCGCAGTGCAACGTTACCGCCTACAACAACAGACAATATATACAATATCGTATCACAAGAAAAAAAAACAAAGTATTTCTTCAAAACAAATAAAAAAGAATTCTTCAAATACGTACCTATTATATATTTTATAAACTATTTGTCAGATTCCGCCGAAATTCCACACAAACCTTCAAGCCGAATATTATTCTTTCAATATTTTCAAAAATACAGATGCGATCAAATTGAAATCTAGTACTCGGTTGAAAGAGTATGGCTTGGAAAGCAGTATTTCGTGAGGGTATGTGAGGCGTGAATAGAGAAAATAAAATGGGCGCAAAAGCTCCTGACTTCATATTAGTGCTCTTTGGAAATTTTTTAATCCATCATATAATCTTTGTAAGCATTGTGAGAAGATATTCTAGTTAATCATGCCAACTTCATATAATATGTTAATGATTTCATTTCCGTAATTTTTTTCATGACTTACGATTGTTTTAAATATTTCCATCATATTATCTAGAAACTCTAGAAATAGTAGGTAGGTACTCGTACCGTAATCAGGAGACAACTTACGATTTTACATTAATAAAATGGGTTCAAGCCCTGTGGACAGGAGCTTTCTGGCGCTCTAGTTCAAACAGACAAATTATATCTGGTATTGGTTTCTCAGAGTTGGGAATTATATCAATGTATTAATATGATAGAACTGCGTCAAAAAGGAAATTCAATTCAAATAATAGTTTATTTATGAAGATTAAATGAGCAATCATGAGAATGAGAACTGTACCACATTTTCAAATTTTTTTTTTGGCACTTTGCGGTAATCTGGTCAATACAAAACTTCACATGCGTATAAAGGTCATGATTCTACTGTCTTCTACAGTCTGGTGCTAAATTTCAGATAGATCGAGTGATCGGTTTAGGAAATATTCATAAAAAATATTTTTACTAAAATCGGCCATAGCTCCGAAACCCCTTGATGGTTAACGCCCATTAACGAACTTGTCCGAGATATTTAAGCTCCAAAACCACCTTGCAATTTTCAATCCGCTTACTCCTTTCGTTCGAGAGTTATCGTGCCTACGGCCGGTCGGCCGGACAGAATCGATTTCGCACTCGGATTCTTGATCAGTGAGTCGAACCAAATCATTTGAGACCATTTTCAGCCAAAAAGTGAGGTCCCCGTTGCATCGCTAAAATACGAGTATTTCAACCCCAATATTCTTGAAGTTACAATATTCCCTTCTGTCAAGTTGACTTTATGGCAATTCATACATAGAATAATTATATCAACCTGTGAAATACGATTTACATTGAAATTTTGAAAAATCATATCTCCGAAAGTATTAGCTTGTTAGAGTTAAAAATGATATGAATGGATTCTTATGATAAAACTGCTTATTAAAAAAAATTTAATTTGGAATTTGTTTTGTAAAAAGAAATTTTTTTTTTTTACTCCGAAACCTTCTGTCCGATTTTGCCCAGTAACAAACTTAGCCGAGATATTCATCCCCCAAAACTACTCTGAAAATTTCAACTCTCTAGCTCATTCCGTTCGAGAGTTATCGTGCCTACGGCCGGACGGCCGGACCGGCCGGACAGAATGAATTTCAACCACGGATTCTTGATCAGTGAGTCGAACCAAATCGTTTAAGACCATTTTCATCGAAATATTCGAAAATTACAGACATTTGGGCAAATTGATAAGCACTCAGTTCCGAGGAACTAGAGCGCCAAAAACTGAATCTTATTCCTACTTTCAAGCAATATTACGCATAACAATTGATATAATTTTTGCGATATTTATCTTTCATTATAATACTCGTATGTTGATGGAATATTATATGGGGAGAACTTTTACCCTGAATTTTTAGGAATGTTCGAGTATATTCCGAAGCCACAACTATGAAAGGTGATGGTTAAAAAATTAATTTCCTGTTCTACTAAAAAAATTGTAGGAATGTAAAGAATTGAAATTGTACCGATGAACAATGAACCACAGCAGAGTTTCCGGAATGTTCTGTCCAAAATTACTTTTTCCCATCGTATATTCGATATTGAATAGACCCTCATCAGGACTACCGGAGGGTTTTCAAGCATCCATATTGAGATTCTTTGATTAATAATACTCAATCAAAAGACATGAGCATTCTGCCGATAGGGTCACGTGAATTGGGTTCGGGAATCTATGTACACTACTTGCTGTTGAGGTCGCAGAATACTGACGAGTACCATGAAGTTTATTCTCTTACACCCAGCAAGTCAATTAAACTTTCTGCGTGATATTCCCAGTTGATAAATTTATGCATAATTGATAGATGTATAGAATACATGTTGCGGGCACAATTTGACAAATTTTCGGCTGAAATGCTGTCTAAATAATGTCAAAATACAAGTATATTATTCTACTTCAGTTTTTGACGATAGTTGCTGGCACTAGAATAATTACCGACATCTCAAATTGAATTCGAAGCATTTTCTATTCATGTTTCTTGTTGGAAGTCGTGAAATTTGTACTGTCGTATTTTGAGTATTATAACTGTTTAGTTTGATCTTATTATAGTTATTAGTTTTCTTTTTGTTTTGTCCTTGGTTTGGTGGTAATTCTCTAGTGATGAGATTGAAAAGTGGAACATTTATTTGTGCAAAACATTTTTCTACTGAATATATATTGAGAAAACATTGAAAAGTGGATTCAAGTATCGCTACTGGTAGAATCTTGTTGATTTATGAACAGCCGTCTTCGATATTATCATGATAATTAGATTTATAGTGATCACTGACGTCAAGTCAGGAAATTGTGCGCAACGAGTACCAGATTCAAATTTGAAGGGATCTGTAATTTTGGAAATATTTGGGGAATTTAAATGCGGCCTTGAATGATTGTGCGGAATTTCAGCGGAATCTGAGAGTTTCTTAAATGTACATAGATGTTGGACAAATGTCGATGGAAATATTATACGATATGAATGGCAGATAGGTATAACAATAATGACTTAATATCAAACGACATTCATTAACCTTTCAATCCCAAGTCCAAACTGCAACAATAATCAGGGCCGTAGTGCCACTGAAAAATTATGATAGAAGTTCTTTTGAACAACTGTATTCGAAGGGCAAATCTATGCAGAATCGGATGATATTAACGAAGAATTTATACTTCATGTACAGGGTGTTTTATTAGACCCGAAAGTAAGAATCCGAATATCTGGGTCGATATTTTTTATATTTTTATATAAACATTTTGATGGTCTAAGATGATAATACCTGCCACATTTGGAAATAATTTGTTGTACGATTCAGGAGTTATGACGAACTAAATGTTCTGCCTGAATTAATTAATCACCCTGTACATATTCAATGCTGTCTTCTGGCTTCCCTATGGTACCATCTATTCACTTTTAGACTATATTCCTATAGTTATTCCTGGACCACCCTGTACATACCCTAATAACGTTGTGGCCGGCTCACAATAATGTAATTGAAATTAAACTTCATTGGGTGAATTCGTATTTATTGAGTTGAAACCTGGAACATACTGGAAGTCTAATTTTTAATAACATATAAGATATACCCATCTTATATGTTGCGAACCCCAATATCCAGAATACATTGCCCATCCAGAATTTGACAACACGATTTCAATGGAATTATTCTGTTCACGTTTCGAACTTTCAGATCGAATTTCCTCTCAGCATTTCCTCGCATTATACAACCTCGACCACTTGTTCCCTTATAGTATACTTGTATTTTATAGGACCTCGTAGGTGGATCAAAAAGTGATCACCGAATAGGAGAAATGTGTAATAACTTTTCCTTCTCTATAGCTTTCAGGTAGAGGGGCTTTTATTACATTTTGTGGTTGCAATGGGAAGAGTTACAGGTTAGTTCGTAATTCTCACTGGTAACAGGACAGACTATTCCTATGAGGCCTTATTGAATGAACGCCAAGGCGTGGCAGAGCGTTTTTGATTTGTGAACTTCTATGTCGCATTCAAAGGTGCAACCTACCCTGAAAGTTGCAAGTCGCTATTTTTCTCCGTTCTCAAGTTATCGTGAAATGAATGATATTTTTTCGTAATTTTTTTAGAATTTCCTAGTGGTACAGTCCTCACAAAATTTCACACATGTCTTCATGTGGATATATTACAAATAGTTACCAAGCTTCAATTCAGTCGGGTCTGTATTTTTCGAGTTATCAATAAAATAATATTCCAGATGAGTATAACTCCGAAACCGTTGGGCTGATTGTGCCCAACAATGAACTGAACTCTCCCATTCGGATGCGCAACCCACCCTGAAAATTGAGAGTCCCTATTTCTTTTCATTCGAAAGGTATGTTGGCAACGGTCACGGCCATCCAGTTACTCAACTCACCTAAGACTGCTCGGATCTCCAACAATATAGATCCGATCATATTCAAACTTGGAAGTTGGCACAACAGTTAGGTTTTGATGGCTTCCGCAAAAATTCAGCGATGTCGAACGAATCTCACTTAATTTCACAAACGTCTTTGTATCAGTATTCTACAACTAACTACCAAGTTTCAACCCGATCAGATCTGTATTGGCTGATGACAAATTTATTACTCTTAAACCGTTGGGACGATTATGCCCATTAACCAACTCGTCCGTCGTATTTGGACGCGCCACCTACCCTGAAAATATCAACTCGCTATCTCTTCCCGTTACCGTGGCAACGGCCGGCCGGCCGGATGACGGACAGAATCAAATTTGACTTCGAATTCTTCATCAGGGATTCGAAAATTACAGTCATTGGCAAAATGATAACGCGGTGTCCCTAGAACATACGCGCGAAAACATAGCCCACATGAATATTTGATCATATTTATTTGATATTAATATTCACATTAATAATGTAAATGAAAATTGTTTATGCTCAGCTATTCCTATTTGCATGTAATTGGATTTTGATAATTATAAACTGATTCGGCTGTTTCGAGTACTTTGGCAACCTTTGACAACAGTCATATTATAATATTTATTGAATGACCACTCTACTATAAACCACTATAAAGGATACCAACATTACCAACATATTCATAAATTTTGATGGTTCCATCACAGAAAAGCATTTGTATCGTATCGTTTTATCTGGATATTAACTCATTGCGTTCAAGACTAATCGTGCTGATGGCCGGATGGCCGGACAGAATCAATTTTGACATCGGATTATTCATCAGTGAGCAGAAGCTAATTGCTTGAGGCCAAAAATTCGAAAATTGGAGACATTTTGGTCAAACTGATAGGTACTCTTTTCAGGTGAACAAGCGAGCCAAAAACCTGTAACAAAGCAAACTGACCACAAATCAGTGCTTTCCCAACTTTTTGGCGCTCTTATTGTTCCTCGGAACAGAGTGCTTATTAATTTTCCCAAATGTCTGTAATCTTCGAAATTTTTGATCAAAATGGTCTTGATTCATTTCGGTCGAATCACTGATCAAGAATCCGTGGTCAAAATGGATTCTGACCCTCCGTTAATACGATAGCTCTCGAACGAAAGGAGTTAGAGGATTGAAATTTGCAGGGTAGGTTTGGAGCCTAAATATTTCGGAAGAGTTAACGGGCGAAATCCACCAAGCGGTTTTGGAGTTATGGCCGTTTTTAGTAAAAAAAAATTTATAAATTTTTCCGAAACCAATCACTCGATCGGTCTGAAATTTAGCATCAAAGTGTAAAATAATGACCTTTATATGCATATTCTGCATAGATCGGGGTGGCGTTTTTAAATTTTGTTTCTACAATAATTCTCGAACAGCTTGAGCTACGTAGTTGAAATTTTCAGAGTAGGTTTGGGAGATGAATATCTCGTTTAAATTCATTACTGGGCAAAATAATGGTTTCAGAGTAACGAAAAAAATATTTCTTTTTTTATTAAAAATTTCAAATTCAATTTTTTTAAGATGCAATTTCGCCATAAAAATCCATCGATATCATTTTAAACTCAAACAAGCTAATATTTTCGGAGATATGATTTTTCGAAATTTCAATAATGAATCGTACTTCTGTGTTTTCACAGAATGCTGTACTTAATTATTATATCTATGAACTATTATATGATCTGTGTTCTTAAATGTCATCTTATTTTCCTATGAGAGATAAATGTCAAAATTATTTCTGGTTCGTTATTCTTGAAATAAATTACACCTCCTGTTCTAGAACACAAACTATGATTGAATGCAAAATGACCAATGAAATAACTTAAGCTATCGTAGAATTATGAGGATTATATGATATTATACTTTTAAGGTGATAATATAATGCCCATGGATAATCCATATGATGATGGATATAATATACTTTGGTAAGATACATAATCAAATTGGGTTCAGAATATCTCCAGTTAAAACAATGTTCTCTAAGTTTTAATTGATATAATATAATTTTCAGAGTAGATTTGAGGAATGAATATCTCGGATAAGTTCGTTATTGGGGAGAATCGGTCTGTTTGAATTTAATTTCTTTCATGATGCAGAGATCAATAATATCGGAGATATGATTTGTGAATGTTTGAACAAGAGCGCCAAAGCTCCTGTCCACAGGACTTGAACCAATTTTTGGCACTCTGGTTATTTTCTGATGTCTATATTTCCTTGTTTAATTGTTGCTGGATACCCTGACCATCAGCATTATTCAGTCTTCCCCAATTGACAAGAAATATTAATTATTCACAATACTTACCTCTAGATTCGGTTCAGTACACGAATCCGAAAACTCTGTTTTCAATTCGCATTGATCACAACTACGATATTATATCTTTTGAGCCCCGAACGTCTCTAAGAATTAGTCTGCACACACAATCCCGGTAATAAATTCCCTAATGTTATATTACGGGCATAGCTAAGCATTTACAAATAGAGGGATACCCCTTATAGGTTAGTAAATTTGTAGATCCAACAACGGTGGACCTGCGAAAGCCCCTGGTCGCTAAGAGCATGAAATATCTTACGCATAAATTAGGTAAAGTTTCAGCAAGAAATTACAGAGAGCCGCCGGCAACATTAATACAGTCATTACGGGCGTAACACTGGGTTCCTCGTTACTACTTGAGGCCATAAGGGCTCCTCTTCCTCCAGTCGCCCTCACCTCCCATAATTCGAGTGACGGATAGTAGCACCTGATTACCCAAAGACATGATTGATTGTGTATCGGAAATTGGCTCAATTTGGTTGGACGGAGCCTGGATGATTCGGATCGTTATATGCTATAGATGGACATAAAAGCCGCTCTACACTATGCAATATTGGTGCAATGCAAGAGCAATGCAATGTGAAATGACCCAATGGCGCATGCGTGACGGCAATTTTCTGATCAGTTGATGCAACTTTTAAAATTAGAGCTGGGGCTATTTTTCATGCAATTATTTTCAATTCTGGTTTGTTTTTTAGTGACTTTAATGGAAGCCAACATGAATATGATATGACAAAAGTAACTAGGAGGTGACATCCTATCATTCGAAACTTTTTTTCAGCTCTATCTATTTTCATCAATTTTATATGGTTGGAATTTCTTTATATCACTCGATGAATTAAGCATGAAGGTATTAATTCCCAAGTATGTTTAGTCTACAGAAAAAGAACAAGTTTAATACTATTGTATGAAAAGCATGCTCGCTTATATTCCATCAAGTCTGATGATTATCATAATAAAATAGCACGTTCGAGAGCACTGACTGATATTGCCCAAAATTTTAATAACTTTTTAGGTAATCCTATTCAATAAAAGCTCGCGGAATGACCAATTATCCATAACTTCTATTAATCGAATGACCCACCACTGGCTACCTTTTATTTGTTGACACATTTTCTTCTTACATAACACCGTTATAATAATTAAAATTTCCTCTGATCTCATAATGGCAAGTTAATGTTGTCGCTATATAAAAGCTGTGATAAAAGTATAAATGCAAAAGTGCCTTTAGTTTTCTTTAAGTTGATCGTACAAGTCCTTGAAAATAGTATTGCACTTAAATTGCAGTATGGAATAATCATATTCATGCAATGCAATGCGTTGCATTGCTATTGCGTTCCATCAATATTGCCTAGTGTGAAGCGGCATTAAGAGGCTTGCCTTTCGGTATTTGCGCCAATGTTCTACGTAATACCGTCCTATCATTTTGACCAAATATCTGTAATTTCTTTCCAAAAATGGTCTCAAACGATCAGGTTCTACTCACCGATGAATAATCCGGGCTTAAATCCAATTCTGTCAGTCCGGTCCTCAGCACGATAACCCTCGAAAGAAATGATTATATTATTTAGAGGATTTAAATCTACAGGGTGGGTCTGTGGCAGGAATATCTCGGGCAAAATCCGCCGAGTGATTCTGCAGTTATGGTCCCTTTAAGTTTTAGCGATTTTGCGCTTACGTTCTGGGGAACATCACGTTATCATTTTGCCCAAAAGTCTGTAATTTTAGATTTTTTGCCGAAAATGGTCTCTAACGATTGGGTTTGACTCTCCGATGAAGAATTTGAGGTCAAATTTGATTCTGTCCGGCCATTGCCACGATAACTTGAGGACGGAAAGCTAGCGATATGAAATTTTCAGGGTAGGTGGCGCATCCCAATATGACGCACAAATTCGTTAGTGAGTATAATGGTTTCCGAGTAATAATTTTTTTTAAACCAATACGAATCCCATCGCATTGAAACTTGGTATATAGTTGTACAATATAAACCTAAGCACGTTTCTGAAATTTTGTGAGAATTATATCTGTAGAAAATTTCCAAAAAATTATTAAAAAATAATAATATTTATGTCACGATAACATTTGAATGGAAAGAGATAGTGATTTAAAATTTTCAGGTTAGGTTGTGCATCTGGAAGCGAAATTTGAGGTTGTCCATAGGCATAATCGGCCAAACGGTTTTGGAGTTATACCCAACTGAAATTTGGTTGTTATTCCCTGGATAACTCGTAAAATACAACACCGATTAATTTGAAACATGGTTATTAGTTGCAGAATACCAACGCAAAAATTCATGCGATATGACGTGAGGATCACATAACTAGGAAATTTCTGAAAAAGCATTGAAAATGATTGAAAAAGATTCCAAATATCAGCAACCATTCGTTTGACATCGCTGAAAATTTTAGAAAGCCTTTAGAAACTAACTCTACTGCCAAGTTCCAAGTTTGAACACGATCAGATATATGCTGTTGGAGATTCGAGCAGACTTGTGTGAGTTCATTATGGGTGACCGTTGCCTCGATAACTTTATAACGAAAGGTGATATGGACTTGCAATTTTCAGGGTATGTTGCGTATCCGAATGTGGGAGTTAAGTTCGTTTACGGGCATAATCGATCCAACGGTTCCGGAGTTATACCCTCCTGGGATATTATTTTCTCGATAACTCAAAAAATTTAGACTCGATGTAATTGAAGCTTGGTAACTAGTTGTAGAATATCGATGTAAAGACGTGTTTAAAATTTTGTTGGAACCGTACCTACCCCTAGAAAATTTCAAAAAATGAGAAAAAAAAAATTGGTCCAAGCAATGACGTGAAGTCAGGAGCTTTTGCGCGTATGTTCTGTTGTCCATTCTCCTGTATTGGACATTCTTAGTAGAATTTACCATGGTAAATTCGTGGTCAAAAATTCTGAACAGCCTTGGGTGAGTCCTGCATCTGGATGGGTTACCACTGCCTCGATAACTTTCGAACGGAGTTAGGGACTTGCAAATTTCCGGGTAGGTTGCGCATCCGAATGGGAGAGTTAAGTTCGTTGGTGGGGCATATCGACTCAAAGGTTTCGATAACTCAAAAAATACAAACCCGATCGAATTGAAACTTGTTAACTAGTTGTAGAATATCGACGTAAAGACACATGTGAATTTTGTGAGGACCGTTCCACTAGAAAATATTTAAAAAATTATGGGAACATATTATGTATCTCTCGAAAACTTGAGAACGGAATTATATAGCGAATTGCAATTTTCAGGGTGGATTCCGCATTCGAATGCGACATTTAAGGTCATTAATTGGCGTTACGGGCAAAACGGTTTTGGAGTTGAAATTTCGTTGTTTTATTTCCGCCATAACCCAATATCTGATAACTTGAAACTCGGTAATTACATTAAAAATTTCAAATTTAATTTTTTTGGGCGCAGTTTCATCACAAGAATCCCTTGATATCCTTTTCAACTCCAAAAAACTAATTCTTTCGAAGATATGATTTTTCAAAATTTCAATAATTAGTAGTTTTATAATTTCATAGACGGAGGGCACACGGTTAATCTGGCATCAGTTCAGTCTGCTATCAAACATGGATTGATGCTGATTTTATACGCGTAAACTGGATTGATGGTACAGATTGATAGTCCGGATTGATGGCAAGATTGATGCCAGATGGATACCAGATTGACAGTGTAACCTCCACCATAGAATGCTCTAATTATAATTTGTTGATGTATGTAAATCCCGAGGTAAATCCGACATATGAGGTTAGTCATAGACCTACGTTTTGAATTTAATTTTTTGATGATGCAGTTCTATGATTAGAATCCATCGATATCACTCCTAACTCATAGAAACCAATACTTTCGGACAGGGCTTCACGCGAGAGCGAGATTTTTCTCGTCTCGTCTCGTTCTCGTCTCGTAAAAGCGAGACGAGACGAGACGAGACGTTTTCAAAAATATTATAGACGATACCGAGACCACATACAGAACAACACGAGAGCCTCGATTTTGGTCTCGTTAAATTTTTTGTATGAAGTTTTTTACACGACTCGACTTTTTTCAACACCCACAGAAAACAATTGAATATGAAGAGTTTCCACTATAATTAACAATATATTTTGTCTATATTATGAATCGATCGTTCTAGAAATACACGATTTTTTAAAAGATTATTAATTCGTTATGACCTTGCGATAATTGAGATTATTTTTCAAGAAAAAATAGAATTCACAACCAAAAAAATGGATGCCATTATGAATTCAATACTTAACGGACAACTTTTATTGCCCCTAAATCCCAACGCTTTGAAAATTTCGTCTCTATCTGAGCATCTGGAGAAATTTATTCTCTTGTGCTCCTTGTAGTGAAGATGTGGAACTACGTATAAATAAAATGGGTGAAGAAATGAATGTTAGATATTCGGTGATTCACACTAATGCACAGTGATACTACTGATTAGATGGGTTTATTACTATTAGAGTATTCCTCTGTAGGTATTACAATCCTTTTCACACATTCACAATTAACTATAATATCTAGTCTGCCGCTGCTTCTTCTCTTTCTTCTCGATCTTATCGTAATGGCCGTCCTAACTGTCATCCCCTTGTAACGGTCACTTGAGCATGTTTTGAATCATGTTTTGAATAGGCTATCGATGTCGATACATTTTTTAATATAATTGAACAATTTGGTATAGTTTTCAAAGAATAACTTCCCAGTGGGTAGATCATTGAGGGTGTTCTTGGCATATTCCTCATATCACTTTACGAAACATTGAATAGCTTCATGTTAGAGTATTCCTGAACACAGCCATCCCTGAACACAGCCATCCCCGAACACAGCGCCACCGCAACACCGAATGCGGTGGCGCTGTGTTCGGGGATGGCTGTGTTCAGGGATGGCTGTGTTCAGGAATACTCTAACATGAAGCTATTCAATGTTTCGTAAAGTGATATGAGGAATATGCCAAGAACACCCTCAATGATCTACCCACTGGGAAGTTATTCTTTGAAAACTATACCAAATTGTTCAATTATATTAAAAAATGTATCGACATCGATAGCCTATTCAAAACATGAACAAAACTTTCGAAATATTGGAAAGCTGAGTTTGAAGAATAATTGCTGTTAGAAAGAGCAACTAGGAATCAAAATATTTTACAGTGGTGGAGAGTGATGAAAAAGTTCTTTCTACACTTTCCAAGATGGCCGATGATTTATTAATGGCTACTTCCGTACCTGTTGAAAGATTATTTTACACAGCAGGTATGATCATAGCAAAAACACGTACATCATTTAAAAATGATGTGATGCAAGCGTGATTATGTTTGAATTCTTGGTCATCGAGCAATTTAAAAGTTGAAATTATCAGTGTTTAAAATTAAAAATACTATACACGTACAAATATTTTCGTATAAGATCGTAATAAATAAGGCGTTACAAAATTGTTCATTATTGTATACCATTTCTTTTATATATTATAATATTTATTATCGTTATTCAGAATTAAGCGAGACGAGACGAGACAACTGATAACGAGACGAGAACGAGACTTAAACGAGTCTTAATTTTTTGGGAATTGGCGAGAGCGACACGAGATTTTTTATACTCTCGTCTCGTGTGAAGCCCTACTTTCGGAGATATGAGTTCGAATATTTACTCGTTAGTAGTTTGACAAGAGCGACAAAGCCCCTGTCCATTGAGCTTTCCCAAATTTTTCGCAATAAAAATTTGGTTTTTTGAAAATTTTCACATGTTATTTATGTTTAAAAAATTAATATCTCGAGAATTATTGTACAAATGCCGCTATATGTGTATTTCTGAATTAAGAATTGTATGGTTCATCTATGTGTACAAAAAATATGGGCTTGCAATTACCGAATCAAGAATTGCATGAGCTATCCATGGCAAGAAAATGAAACCAATGAAACACCCTATACATTCACTGATATTAAATGGATGAAATATATATCTTCCTCTCCGGAATAATAAAAACGAGAATACATCGAATGAATTAATCATGCGAAAAGGGGTAAGAAGTAGGGCAAAAAGAGCGAATACGAAATATATTCATTACCCCGGAATGGAAAGAATCCAATGGATATGTTGCGTATAGAGATATGTGGCGAAACGGCTTTCGCCGCTATTGAAAGGGCCGACGACTCGCAGCTGACAAATATTTTTACAAATGATTCCACTCATTCACCCCAGTAACACTCACGACGCCACTCGCTCCACGCATTCACATGAACATATAGCCATTGAATTTTCCATGGATTCGTCGACGGCTTTTCCGACCCCGCACTTTTTCAGGAAGAACGTTCTACAGGTGGCCCCACGATAGATAGGATTTTTTAGGGTGCCTCTTATTCTTTCTCTACGAACCTACTTCGCATTCAGAGGGAGGCGTGTCTGCTATTTTCACGTCCTCACACGTAGACCATTTAATTTTCACGTTACATATCTCGGAAAATTATTTTCGGGTGGAGTGGATAACATAAATTTTCCCGGCTTTTTCCTGGCGATGAAAGGAGACATATGTTATTACTTTATGCTCACTTTATTTCAATTCCTTCTGTGAATTTCCTTATGGAGTTGCTCGACATGCGAACACGTAAAATTTCAATTTTATAACGTGTGATTTTTGGTGTTCTTGTTCCTCGGAACAGAGAGTGCTTACCAATTTGCCCAAATGTCTGTAATTTTTTAATTTTTGGATCAAAATGGTCTTAAATGATTAGGTTCGACTCACCTATCAAGAATTCGTGGTCAGAATGTATCCTGTCCGGCCGTAGACACGATAACTCTCGAACGGAATGAGCTAGACAGTTGAAATTTTCACAGTAGGTTAGGGAGATAAATATCTCAGTAAAGTTCGTTATTGGGGAAAATCGGCTTGATGGTTTCGGAGTAATGCAAAAAAAAAACATTTTCACATTACTACTTATGGATCAGCTCTCCCTACGGAGATACGGCCTCCTAAATGACACCACTGGAAATCAATTTTACTGGAATAAATTTTCTCTATTTCAGTATCGTAATGAGCCCATTCCAGCACTGAAAACAGTGCTGGAATAAACTCATTCCTGCGTTGTTTTTAGTTATATTTTTCGTTTTGTGATAGTCAGCACTGACATTCGATCCTATAAAATTTCAACACACGTCAATTGACAATACAATATAATCTGGATATAGTATCTAGTAATATATATTGACGAAAAGCTTTATTTTCATTAAAAAATATGGTACCAGAGATTTCCTTCTAGCTAGTTTTGAATCATTCATGCTATTAGGAAACTGTTTTATATCTGATCTCTATGCCCTACGTACGTTTCAAATTCAAATTCCGTAATCTGTCAACTTTCGTAACAGTCACACCAACTACCAAGATACAATACAAAAGTCACTAGGATGTATAATCCGAATTTTTCATTAAATTTCAACAGTATTTTACAAAACTTGCCTGAAATAGAGAAAAGATCGTCTAACACTCGTTGCAGAAGGCAATTCCAATTTCCAACACTCATGCGTTCGTATTCGTGTTTCAATAGGAGCCCATTCTGCAACTTGTATTAGAATATACTATTAAACTACTTAATATAATTAAATGAAAATGTGATATAATAAACAGTAGTAAGCACCTATTAATATACTGCCCTCAAATTTAAATTACTTTGTTTAGTTTACCAGGGCCGGGCTAGGTTGTATATCTTAATGCTTACATATTTAACACGCTATATGATAAGAAGTTGAAATAAACAAATTTGGATACCTTGAACATTAAGCTGAAGAAAAGGTACTCTTGTTCATTTCTCTCTGATGAAAAGCTGCCGTCGCATTTGTGTGACGTTGACATGAAAAAGAAGGTTACAGTATTAACAAGCAAAGTTTCATAGATGTCGTCATTTCCATTATTAGTCTATTCAACAAGTGCTTTTAAGGTCAAAATTTTTGCTTATTCTCTGAAAATTATGACTGAGGTGTCATTCGCTTTGCAATGGCATGTAGATAGTTTTTGATGAAATGCTAAGGCCGTTCGCAATAATTGCAATAGCTATAAACAGTTAAGTGGAAAATAAAAGAAGGAGGTTTAGTTTTTCACCAATATCTCAAAAACTATTCGAGGTAATTCAGATTTGAAAAAGATTCAAATAGAGAAGGAAATTTTCTGAAAAATAGTCCCAACTACCAGAACTATAGGACCATTATTTATCATTTTCCTAGAGGGTTGAAAATACGCCCAAAACCGGGTACTCCTGCAGCTTGCGCAAGCTTCGCCCCCTTTGATGAATAAATATTATTTAAACTTGTTGAATATTTTAATAAAAAAAAATAAAATTGTTCATGTATCTATCCTGCAGACGCCTGAATTTTTTAATTTTTCATTTTCATATTTAATAAGTATAAATAATATTTATTCATAAAAGGTCCGAAGGGGGTGAGGCTTACGAATGCAGGAGTACCCGTTTTCGGGAGTATTTTCAACTCGCTGGGAAAATTATAATTATTGACCTAGTTCCGGGAGTTAAGACACTTGTTTAGGAAATTTCCTCGTCTTCTTGAATCTTTTTTCAAATTTAAATGATCTCAGATAGTTTTCCAGATATTGGTGAAAATCCAAACCCCCTTCTCTTTTGGCGCTCTAGTTCCTCGAAACAGAGTGCTTATCGATTTGCCCAAATGTCTGTAATTTTAGAATTTTTCGATGAAAATGGTCTTAAACGATTTGGTTCGACTCACTGATCACGAATACGTCGTCGAAATTCATTCTGTCCGGCCGTAGGCACGATCACTCTCGCACGGAATGAGCTAGCTAGACAGTTGAAATTTTCAGAGTAGGTTTGAGAGATAAATATCTCGGCTAAGTTTGTTATTGGGCGAAATCGGACAGATGGTTTCGGAGTAACAAAAATAAAATTTATTTTCACATAACAAATTCCAAATTAATTTTTTTTCCATATGCAGTTTTACCATAAGAATCCATTGATATGATTTTTAACTCTAACAAGCTAATACTTTCGGAGATATGATTTTTCAAAATTTCAATATAAATCGTATTTCTATGCTTTCACAGAATGATATAATTATTCTGTGGGTATTCTATTAATTGTTATAATGTCAACTTATTTTCCTGAGACATGACGTTGTCTAATTCATTCATTCCAGCAATTGTAGAAATATGAGAATTATAATATAATATCATACTTTTTGTTGGTTGATATATTCATACTGATGGTCAATCCATATGATGATGGGAATGGTAATGGTAAGTTAATAATATAGAGTTCAGAATATCTCCACTAGAAACAAAACTGGAATATTGGTGTATTGGAGTAGATTTGAGGAAAGATATATATTATCGTTCATCATAGAATTGAGGAATGAATATCTCGGATGAGTTCGTTGTTGGGTAGAATTCGTCTATTGGTTTTGGATTGATAATTTTTGGCACTCTTGTTGAATTTAAATTCTTCTATGATGTTTTAATTCAATCTCTGCTAAGATGAAGTTATTTCATAAGAATCCATTGATATAATTCCCAACTCTGAGAAACCAATACTGTCCGAGATATAATTTGTCTATTTGAACTAGAGCGCCAGAAAGCTCCTGTCCACAGGGCTTGACCAATGTTTTCACTTAATTGTTCATAACTACTGTAATTTGTGCGAGTGGGCTTAGCATTTTCTCAAAAACTATCTATATGCCATTCCGAATCGAGTGACACCACAATCATAATTTTCGGAGAATACGCCAAAATATTGACCTAAAAAGCACTTGTTGACTAGACTATACAGAGTGAGTCTTTGACCACAGCATTAATTTTAACCAAAGATTCCTCTCATATGAAATACATTTTTCATTTAACATTTTTCCAAATTCAGCTCAGGTAAAAAGATACAGGCTGTTGAAATTTTGAAAAAAATTCAGTTTTTATTTTGTAGCTTTGGTATCCTTTTTTCGAATAAAATGAATGTTGGCGTAAAGTTTCCTATAACTATGATACATAATATCCAAATATTAGTTATTTTCTATTTCTACTGGTTTTCTAGTTATGGACTCGTGGATTCATAAAACTAAACGAAATTAGCATAAAGAAAGCACATAAAGTTTCTCTTGAGTCATTTCAAGAATATTCCATCGTTTTAGAACATTATATTAATCTTCATCTATTCTCTTTAAACGCACCGTTTTCGAGATATTCTTCATTGAATGTTTTAAAATGGAAAACTCTAGAAATTTCACTACTTTTATGGATCCGTCCCTGAGCGTTGGAATCCCGAATCAAGCTGTAAACCACGTTACCATGCCTTATTCTCGTCCGCCAACAATGTCATAGATAATTTATATGCGGGAGTGTATTAGCACATTGTGAAATCCTTAAACCCTTGTAACTTTTTACCTGAGCCGAATCTGGAAAAATGGTAAATGAAAAAAGTGTTTCATTTGATGAGAGGAATCTTTGGTTAAAATTAATGCAGAGGTCAAAGACTCACCCTGTATAAATAAAATGGTTATACGTCATTGCCTTAACCTGCAAAGTTTCATAGATATCGTAATTTCCATTATAAAGGCGGCTGACTTTCGCCAAACTGCCCTCGACGTCTTCCATCGTTTCGCCTCACCGATGGGGAAATCCGCACCACTCCGTCATTGAATTGCCAAATCCATCTAATTCCGACCAATTTGTCATTTCTGTGTGTGTAGTTAGGAATGAGACGGGGTCGGGGAGTATCTCTCTTTGACGGGAAACAGTCTGTCGCGGTCCCGTACATTCAGGCACCTTCAATCAGCTAACAGATGCCGGTTTACCGCATCGCAAACCCGGCTGATACCGCTACCTGAGCCATTATGTTCGCAATAGTCGACATGCCGCCTTCCATCATCACCTGATGAGTTAAAACGCCAACGTGTGCCGTCACCAGAGAGCGGTGATATACAAACTGACATTCCCCCGTGCCGCATGTCGAGCACGTCTTCCCGATTTCCTTGTTGTCTAATTGGGACGATAAACTATCTCATTTCGAGCCTGAATAAACGGTAATGTCTTCGCGGATTTCGGACGGAGAGCGCGTGAGGAGTCAAGAGAGTGCAGGATGATTCTAGAGGTTCTTACCAATTGCGGTTAGAAGTCATTAGAACAAAAAATATTTGTAGAAACGGTTCTCGACTGTTCAAGAGCTTGATGAACTCATATTGAAATAAGAAAAAAAATTGGTTCAAATTGGACAATAGAACATACGCGCAAAAGCTTCTGACTTCACGTCAGTGCTTGAACCAATTTTTTTTTCGTGATTTTTTTTAAATTTTCTAGTGGTACGGTTCTCACAAAATTTAAAACACGTCTTTATGTTGATTTTCTACTACCAGTTACCAGGCTTCAATTCGATCGAATATTTATTTTTTGAGTTATCAAGGAAATAATATTTCAGGTGGGTATAACGCGGAAACCGTTAGACCGATTATGCCGAAAAACGAATTCAACTCTCCCATTCGGATACGCAACCTACCCTGAAAATTGCAAGTCCCTATCTCCCTTCGTTCGAAAGTTATCGAGGCAACGGTCACCCATCTACTGAACTCACACAAGGCTGCACGAATCTCCAACAACATTTAACCGATCGTGTTAAAACTTGAAACTTGGCAGTAGAGTTACGTTCTAAAGGCTCTCGCAAAATTCCAGCAATTTCAAACGAACAGTTACTGATATAAGGAATTTTTTTTTTCAATTTTCAATGATTTTTAAAAAATTTTCTACAAGTACTATCCTCATGAAATTTTGCTAGAATGTCCACTTTGGCATTCAACAACTAATAGCCATGTTTGAATTCAATCGGTTTAGTATTTTCCGAGTTAATGAGGAACAAAAAACAACCAAATTTCAGATGGCTATAACTCTAAAACCGTTAGGTCGATTATGCTCATAAATAAACTGAAATGTCGCATTCTGATGCACATCCTAACCTGAAAACTTCAAGTCGCTATCTCTATCCGTTCTCAAGTTATCGTGACAAGAAAAATATTTTTTAATAATTCTTTAATAATTTTCCAGCCATACGATTCGCACAATATTCACAAACGTGCTTAGGTTCATATTCTACAACTACTCACCAAGTTTCAATTCGATCGGATTCATATTGGTTGAAAACAAAATTATAACTTGGAAACCATTGGGCCGATTATGCCCATTAACGAACTTGTCCGTCGTATTCGGATGCGCCACCTACGCTGAAAATTTCAAGTCGCTAGCTCTTTTCTTTCTCAAGTCATCTTGGCAGCGGCCAGACGGCCGGCCGGACAGAATCAAATTTGACCTCGAATTCTTCATTGGGGAGTCGAACTAAATCGTTGGAGACCATTTTCGTCAAAAAAATCGAAAGTTACAGACATTTGGGCAAAATGATAACGCGATGTTCCCCAGAACATACGGGTAAAAATTAAATTCATGGAATATTTTTTTTTATGTTTTTGGCTCGCTGGTTGCCCTGAACAGAGTGCCCATCAATAAGTAAATTTTTCTTTTCTGGTATTTCTCTCCCAAACTCTGAAAAATATAATATACAGTGCGCGTCAAAATTATGGAACAAATTCATTTTCTCAGAAGAAAAATATTTGGAAACAAAATCCTGAAACAGGTCAATTTTTGTTTCATTTTTACCAAATTTGTATGCATTTTTGAAGGATTTCTGTTGCACACTGTGCCAACCCCATCATCCCTCAGAATTTTTTGAACAGGGCAAGTGGGTCATGAGGATCTTTTTTGGCAAGGTCTTTGTATCTTCTTTACAGGCGTGCAGAAATTTTCAAGAAAACATTTTCTTTTTTGAAAAATAATTTTCAAAAATATATGCCAAATATTTTTCTTCTGAGAAAATGAATTTGTTTCATAATTTTGACGCGCAATGTATATATGAAATGAAAGAAGCAAAATATAGAACAATGTTCCATAACTAATAGTAACGGAACAACATCAACCATAAAACAACTATTTTGTAGCCTTGTTTCCTTTTTGGCGCACTGTTCTATGAGCAGAGTGCTTATCAATTCGCCCAATTGTCTGCAATTTTCGAATATTCGGCCGAGAATGATCTTAAACGATTAGTTTCGACTCAATGATCAAGAATCCGAGGTCAGAATTGATTATGTCCGGCCGGCAGGCCCTCGACATAATACAAATGGGTCACTGGAGCTATGGGAACCTGTCCTACCAGGGCACTTGAGATTATCACTAATCACACACCTCCTTCACCTTGTGATAGACATAATGGCCCATGAAGCCATTCTCAGAATATCTAGGAAAGGAACAGGTAATGAGAGTATTAAAAGCCAGAAAGCCTGGTCATCTCTTACCAGGTACATTTCATCAACCAAACTTCCTAGTGCAGAAATTATTATGAAATTAAGCATCGAAAAGAAAACATGTTCTTTCAGCTTTACAAAATGCAATATATTGTTGTACATTATAAGGATCACATTTTACTATGAAAGAACTAATTCTCCTATGTAGTAATCTTTCGGTCTTTAGGAAACGAAATTGCCTCGGCAATGCATTTATTAGCTTCATGCACATATACTATGCATATACTCGAATGGGTCCTTACTCCACCACAAACACAGCACTTCTTGTTTTCGACCCAACAGTTAAATTATGTATTTGAATAGACACCATACGTCAGCACGAACACAGTACTGCTCATTTTTGAACTAATAGTGGATGAATGTATTCGAATGGAACCTTATGCCACCGCAAATACAGCATTGTTCATTTTCAAACCAACAGTGAATGTATTGAGTTGACACTAATCGTTTGACACTATTATCAGCCAGTAGATACACATCAGAGTCGTTTGCTAGAAACTCCATGAAAATTCTGTGAATTATATGAATATCTTGTGAAACATTTTCAAGAATGTTCCTAATTTAATTCAAACGTAGGTCTATGATTTACCTCCTGTTGAATTTGCAAACTTCAGAAAATTATAATTATATATATATATATATATATATATATAAGTACTATCCTCATGAACTTTTGCTAGAATGTCCGCTTTGGCATTCAACAACTAATAGCCATGTTTGAATTCAATCGGTTTAGTATTTTCCGAGTTAATGAGGAACAAAAAACAACCAAATTTCAGATGGCTATAAATCTAAAACCGTTAGGTCGATTATGCTCATAAATAAACTGAAATGTCGCATTCTGATGCACATCCTAACCTGAAAACTTCAAGTCGCTATCTCTATCCGTTCTCAAGTTATCGTGACAAGAAAAATATTTTTTAATAATTCTTTAATAATTTTCCAGCCATACGATTCGCACAATATTCACAAACGTGCTTAGGTTCATATTCTACAACTACTCACCAAGTTTCAATTCGATCGGATTCATATTGGTTGAAAACAAAATTATAACTTGGAAACCATTGGGCCGATTATGCCCATTAACGAACTTGTCCGTCGTATTCGGATGCGCCACCTACGCTGAAAATTTCAAGTCGCTAGCTCTTTTCTTTCTCAAGTTATCTTGGCAGCGGCCAGACGGCCGGCCGGACAGAATCAAATTTGACCTCGAATTCTTCATTGGGGAGTCGAACTAAATCGTTGGAGACCATTTTCGTCAAAAAAATCGAAAGTTACAGACATTTGGGCAAAATGATAACGCGATGTTCCCCAGAACATACGGGTAAAAATTAAATTCATGGAATATTTTTTTTTATGTTTTTGGCTCGCTGGTTGCCCTGAACAGAGTGCCCATCAATAAGTAAATTTTTCTTTTCTGGTATTTCTCTCCCAAACTCTGAAAAATATAATATACAGTGCGCGTCAAAATTATGGAACAAATTCATTTTCTCAGAAGAAAAATATTTGGAAACAAAATCCTGAAACAGGTCAATTTTTGTTTCATTTTTACCAAATTTGTATGCATTTTTGAAGGATTTTTGTTGCACACTGTGCCAACCCCATCATCCCTCAGAATTTTTTGAACAGGGCAAGTGGGTCATGAGGATCTTTTTTGGCAAGGTCTTTGTATCTTCTTTACAGGCGTGCAGAAATTTTCAAGAAAACATTTTCTTTTTTGAAAAATAATTTTCAAAAATATATGCCAAATATTTTTCTTCTGAGAAAATGAATTTGTTTCATAATTTTGACGCGCAATGTATATATGAAATGAAAGAAGCAAAATATAGAACAATGTTCCATAACTAATAGTAACGGAACAACATCAACCATAAAACAACTATTTTGTAGCCTTGTTTCCTTTTTGGCGCACTGTTCTATGAGCAGAGTGCTTATCAATTCGCCCAATTGTCTGCAATTTTCGAATATTCGGCCGAGAATGATCTTAAACGATTAGTTTCGACTCAATGATCAAGAATCCGAGGTCAGAATTGATTATGTCCGGCCGGCAGGCCCTCGACATAATACAAATGGGTCACTGGAGCTATGGGAACCTGTCCTACCAGGGCACTTGAGATTATCACTAATCACACACCTCCTTCACCTTGTGATAGACATAATGGCCCATGAAGCCATTCTCAGAATATCTAGGAAAGGAACAGGTAATGAGAGTATTAAAAGCCAGAAAGCCTGGTCATCTCTTACCAGGTACATTTCATCAACCAAACTTCCTAGTGCAGAAATTATTATGAAATTAAGCATCGAAAAGAAAACATGTTCTTTCAGCTTTACAAAATGCAATATATTGTTGTACATTATAAGGATCACATTTTACTATGAAAGAACTAATTCTCCTATGTAGTAATCTTTCGGTCTTTAGGAAACGAAATTGCCTCGGCAATGCATTTATTAGCTTCATGCACATATACTATGCATATACTCGAATGGGTCCTTACTCCACCACAAACACAGCACTTCTTGTTTTCGACCCAACAGTTAAATTATGTATTTGAATAGACACCATACGTCAGCACGAACACAGTACTGCTCATTTTTGAACTAATAGTGGATGAATGTATTCGAATGGAACCTTATGCCACCGCAAATACAGCATTGTTCATTTTCAAACCAACAGTGAATGTATTGAGTTGACACTAATCGTTTGACACTATTATCAGCCAGTAGATACACATCAGAGTCGTTTGCTAGAAACTCCATGAAAATTCTGTGAATTATATGAATATCTTGTGAAACATTTTCAAGAATGTTCCTAATTTAATTCAAACGTAGGTCTATGATTTACCTCCTGTTGAATTTGCAAACTTCAGAAAATTATAATTAGAGTGTTCTATGAATTCATAGAGTTTAGAATAATTATTGAAATTTTGAAAAATGAATCAATTAGTTTGCTACAGTTGAGAATGACGAAAGTGCATTTCTATGATTATACTGCATCTTGAATCTTGAAAAATTGAATTTGAAATTTGTAATGCAAAAAGAAAATTTTGCGTTACTCCGAAACTACCAGGCTGATTTCGCCCAATAATGTACTCAGCCGAGATATTCATCTCCCAAATCTACTCTGAAAATTTATGTCTAGCTCATTCCATTCGAGAGTTATCGTAGTTAAGGCTGGCCACACAGATTCGATTTTGACCACGGATTCTTGATCAGTGAGTCGAACCAAAACGTTTGAGACCATTTTCAGCCAAAAGTCGAAAATTATAGACATTTGGGCAAATTGATAAGTACTGGGTTCCGAAAGAACGCCAAAAGCCTTTGCGCAAAATATAAAGATTAAACCAAAAATATACAGGGTCCGAGGCCACCACACCAACACGGACAAGGAGTTTACCATTAGGGTGTCGCACTTCCTGTTGTTAAAATGTCCTCCGGGTCTTCTGATGGAATTTAGGGTTGGTTTAAGCCCAGGATGAGTTTCTTTATTTTGCAAATATTATAGGCACCAGTTGAGATAGAGCAATGATATTTGACGGTTTGGGTGAGCAGCTCTACTACTTTGAAACACTAGTGAAATAAGTTTTCGTAACCCCCACTAAAACAAATGATAGAGGGGAGGGTACTTTTTGAAATAAATAATTTTTTTCCACGGTAACGTATTAATAATAAATTAGATTCTAAAACTATGATCTTTTACCTTTCATTTGGTGTATCGTTGATACTTGGGGGTCAACACTTACGAAGATGTTATCAAAAGAATAGCAGGAACACACAACATTGTCGATAATGGGTTAGAGCAATACATACATACAGATCGGCGTTTTCCAGCTTCTCATTACCATATTGAAATATTTTCTCTTGGTAGTCTCATTAGAGACCATAGTCTCCATATTTTCAAGATATTAAGAAGTATACATGGTGTTCCAAGAAAGGCTAGTCCTCACACAACTTCCAAATTTTCAATGTGATACCCTGTATACCTACTTTGTCATTTTTGAAATCTACGACAAATAATAACGCAAGATTGTGAGAAGATTTTTTTTTATTTAAGCAGCCATTTTTGGTTTATTCTTGGCTTGCAAAAATAACAAAATATCAAAATCAAAAACGGCTCCTTGAATAAAAAAAATTCTACTCACAAACTTGCGTTGAAATTCCTGTTAACAAGAAGATGATGAAATAACTCTGTGAGTCCGGTCATTGTGATATTGTGTGGTACCTTACTTTACAGCCAACTTCTAGATTTAACCTCGATCGGATCAATGTGGTTTTTTTTCCTGGAGATCAACTGCCTTGGGCGAGTTCAGTACCTGGATTGGTGACCTGTCTGGCTATAATTTTTCAAAGATATTGAAATCCACTGTAAGATACGGGTTGAAATTTACATAAACGGTCACCCTCAAATTCATCAATTCCGCTAATTTTGTCAACCATAAAATCCTTCCTATCGAACCCTCGTTCGTTTCTAACCTGGATCTGAGCTTGATATGATGCGATATACCCATTCCCGGATCCCCTTACTGGAGGAAATAGCAATGGTTCGATAATTTTATCTTCAATCCGTAGTCGGGGAGCGAGCATACGGAGCAAATAATTAGGATGTTGCGATCTGATTTCGAGGGTAAGCGATTCCATACAAATGCAATTTATTGGACGCCTCTAAGCGTTCACTATAAATCAGAGATATAAATTCATTATTTCCGTGTTCACCTGTTCATAAATACGGGGCGAACCGAGTAAATTATCCCCATGGAAGGAAAACGCCTGAAGCCACGACCACGTGTTAGTGATAATTTGTGGCAGCCATTTTTCGGTAAAAATTCATATAAGAGCATGAGTAATGCGGTAACTTCATATTTACGATATTAATTTCCTTTTCAGTTTCCGACTCGAGATGAGATAGCGAAGATATCATCATGAGTTACTCCCAATTTTCTAGTTTTATAGCTGTAATAATGGGAACAGTACTATATTGGATTATTTTAGACTGCAGCCAATAAATGATAAAGGGTTTTCCAATAAGAGATGTTATTTTGAATAGCCCACTATTTCGGTAGATGTCACTTTTGAAGCTGTCATTTTTTGACATTTGACAAGTAGAAACTACGCCATTAATAAAAATGGAACGATACACGCTTCAAGAACGCATTGATATTTTTAAAAATTCACTATAAAAATGGTGAAAATTTGGCAGAGACGGTTCGTAAAACTTGAACATTTTTAGGTCATCGTGGAGCACCTTGTCGGACCGCAATAAAGAAATTGGCGGAAAAATTTGAGCTGTTGGGACAAGTTAGTTATGTGAAGAATAAAACTCGTGCACTTCGCTCAAGAACAGCCGAGAATATGGCTGCTGTAGCCGAAAGTGTTGAAGAAAACCCAGGTTTGTCCATTCCTCGTCGTTCTTTGGAATTAGGCATTCCACAAACGTCATTACACCGTATTTTGCATAAAGATTTGGGTCTTAAGGCTTATAAAGTTCAGTTAACACAAGAACTCAAGCCGGCCGATCATCAACAACGTCGTGTCTTCGCTGATTGGGTCGTTGAAATGCATGAAAATGATCCGGAATTCCATCGAAAAATCATTTTGAGTGATGAGGCCCATTTCCACCTCGGTGGCTTCGTCAACAAGCAAAATTGTCGCATCTGGGGCTTGAGAAACCCTAGAGTTATTGTTGAAAAGCCTCTCTATCCTCAACGTGTGACTGTTTGGTGCGGTTTATGGTCCAGTGGAGTCACTGGACCTTACTTATTCGAAAATGAGGCTGGAGCAACAGTTGCGGTGAATGGATTGCGCTATCGAGAGATGATTAATGATTTTTTATGGCCGAAATTGGATGGTATTGATCTGGACAACGTTTACTTTCAACAAGACGGCGCTACGTACCACACGAGCAACGAAACCATTGATCTTTTGCGGGAAAAGTTTCCGGACCGTGTTATCTCTCGAAGAGGTGATCACAATTGGCCACCAAGATCTTGTGATTTAACACCTTGCGACTTCTTTATTTGGGGCCACGTGAAAGAGAAGGTCTACGCCAATAGCCCAGCGTCGATTCAAGACCTCAAAGATGGAATTCGTGAGACTATCGAGGACATAGGGCAGCCACTTTGCGATTTTGTTATGGAAAATTTCATTAAAAGGATATGGTCCTGTAAGCGTGGTCGTGGTGGTCATTTGCATGATGTTATTTTCCACTATTAACGGCATAGCTTCTTCTTTATAATGAAATAAACACCCGATCATTTATATTGAAAAATGGTATTTTGCTTTGAATATCAAAATAACACCTCTTATTGGAAAACACTTTAGATCGCAATTGTCAGGCACTCGATGAGAATCTCAATCGAAAGACAGCCCTAACCGTAGGAATCTTTCAAAGATTGAAACAATGCAGATGCATTTGGTACACAGTTTAAAACTAGAATTATTTCACAATAGGTATCATTGAATGTCAAGAACTCATCGCTAACATGCATGTTTGGTACAATATCAGGTTTTGGTCTGTGCGGCTATAAGGTACTAACAAATGTAATCAAAATACAAATTATATATTTCTTTATATACAGGGTGTTTGGAAGAACGTTGAACATACGAAAATGGTGGATAGGTGTGATCATCTGCTACTTACTCAGCCCTAATTTAATTGGCTCTGGCCCCATGGATAATTAAAAACAAATTTTTTTCTTTCTTAATGGAATATTTCATGGATTATTAAATAGATCTGAAATTCACCACCCATTCCAAAAAAGACTCAGATACATTATGAATAGCCATAAAATCATCCAGGAATCTATATATGATACAATTATTAACTAACTGATCTATGGTCTCCTGTGGTTCCCCGAAATGAATTTACAAAACACAAACTATACATAAATCGTGAATCTTCTATGAAAGGTTCAGGTTATTATTCAATTCATGCTTAGATTATGGCATTGTCCTCGGATTCAACTAATCAGTTATCATATTCCATCTACTGAATACGTCCAATACACCCTATTTTACGCATTTAGACCCAGTATTCCATTCAATATTGATTTCTAATCAATTTCACTAATAAAACCTTTATTCAATAGAGATAAAAAATATCTACTTCAGTATCTCTGTTCTGAAAGTATCTGTTTTAATTCATCAAAATTCCAAGAGTAAGTTTGGGAGTTAAATATCTTGGTTGAGTTCGTTATTGGGTAAAATTGGCCATATGGTTTCGTTGTAACGAAAAAATTTTTTTTTTTATATTATAAATTATAATATAATTTTTTTCAAGCTGCAGTTTTAGCATAGGAATCCATTGATATCATTTTAAACTCCAACAAATTAATACTTTCGGAGATATGATTTTTCAAAATTTCAATATCAAATCGTAACTCTATTATTTCACAGAATACTGTATCGAAAATTAACGTCCATATATTTTCAAATTTCATGATATGTGTTCATACATGTCATCATTGTCAACTCATCTACAGATAAGAGACATGTTTAACAAAGGATGATTGAATGCAAAATGGCCAATGGCATAACCTCAGCTATCGTAGATAGCTCTTGGATAATCCATATGATGATGGTAATCCATATGATGATGATAATCCATATGATGGTGATATTCCATAGGATGATGATGATCGAAATATATATCTATGCTTAAGTTGATTAAATTGGATTCAGAATATCTCCAGTAAACACAAAACTGAAATATTGACTTAGTTTCAATTGATATAATATATATAAATTTCATAGTAGATTTGAGGAATGAGAATCGGTCTGGTGGTTTTGGATTAATAATTTATGGCACACTTGTTGAATTAAATTTCTTTTATGATGTTTCAATTTAATTTTTGATTCAGTAGGAGTAAGTTAGAATCCATTAACACCATTCCCAACTC
Organism: Halyzia sedecimguttata; assembly: GCA_937662695.2. Classification (NCBI taxonomy): domain Eukaryota; kingdom Metazoa; phylum Arthropoda; class Insecta; order Coleoptera; family Coccinellidae; genus Halyzia; species Halyzia sedecimguttata. Next base: position 10,281,846 of record OW569414.2, on the reverse strand, counting down.
TGAGAAACCAATACTTTCGGAGATATGATTTGTCAAAGTTTGAACTAGAGCGCCAAAGGGCGCCCTGTCCACAGGGCTTTTCCACCTTCTTTATCTCAACTACAGAGAATAAAAAAGCTATAGGAAAGACGTTAATACAAATGTACCTACCATTCAATGGTTTAGGTTAAAAGGAAGAGTCACGGAACCTCCACCTCAGTCAATCATTTATGATCACAGAAAATTATTTTAAACCGTGGCCCATATAATCAAAATGATATGTTTACTATACTTCTCAATTTACTCCATTAAAAATACCAGTTGCTTGGATGTAAGTCGATAAATATTCTGATATCTCTTCCTTCAATCAATGCTGTACGACACACATCCTAATTTCAAGAATATCACATCCGAATTCATCCAATTTTTCCGCACATCATTATGCCGCGAATCCACTTATTCCACATTCTGTGTACCCAGCAATTCACGAATAATCTTTCCGAATATTCTCCATAATAATTAATATATGCGAAAAATAACAAAAGCGGAATGGTAGAAGATGCGAATTCGGGGGGTGTAAGACGGGAAGGCGGGATCTTTGCATATCGGATTGCCCTGATATATTCATCCATACAAAATGAGTTCGACACTCGCAGCCTTCAAGCACATGCGAATATGTAAAGGATATTTCGAATGCATCACATTTGGCCCGATAGTTTATCTCTGAGTACCTTTTTAGTTCAACTTTATCCGTGGAAAAGTTGACGTGGAACAGCTGACGAGTATGCAAATGGCGTAAGGTGTTATGTGCCTCCGCTCTTATAGAAAACGGAGCGGAGCCCCCTTTGGAAATGGAAATAAGATGAGCAGCATGCAGAGGTGGAATCGGCGGCATCCGTCGTCCTTCTATTTAGCGCTTCGTTTCTTGGTTCATCAATTCGTGTTATGTCGGCCAGAGATGTGCCGAGCACTGAAGTAGGCATGGCGATTCTTGCAGAAAAAAATTGATTTTTGAATCGATTCGAATCGACAGTTGCAGAATCGATACACACACAAAATTGGTTCAAGCCTCTAGTTCAATCAGAAAAATTATATCTCCGAAAGTATTGGTTTCTCAGAGTTGAGAATTATATCAATGTATTCTTATGATAGAACTACATCATAAAGGAAATTCAATTCAAATAATAGTTCATTTATCAAGAATAAATGAGCAATCTGAGAATGAGAACTGCACCATGGAAGAAATCAAATTAAAATAGCTGAAATGAATTTGACTCTCTCTTATAGAACTGGATAACATGTACAAGTATGAACACAGATCATATAATAAAGCTTAGATACAATAATTATAACATTCTGTGAAAACATAGAAGTACGATTCATTATTAAAATTTCGAAAAATCATATCTCCGAAAGTATTAGCTTGTTGGACTTGAAAATGAAATCAATGGATTTTTATGGTGAAACTGCATCTTAAGTAAAAATTGAATTTGAAATTTATTACTTAAAAAAAAATTTTTTTGTTCGTTACTCCGAAACAATCTGACCTATTTTGCCCAATAACGAACTTAGCCGAGATATTCATCTCCCTAACCTACTCTGCAAATTTCAACTACCTAGCTCATTCCGTTCGAGAGTTATTGTAGAAATTTTTTTTTGACACTTTGTGGTGACCTGGTCAATACAAAACTTCACATGCGTGTAAAGGTTATGATTCTACAATTTGATGCTAAATTTCAGGTAGATCGACCGGCCGGACAGAATCGATTTCGACCTCGGATTCTTGATCAGTGAGTCGAACCAAATCGACCATTTTCAAATTGATAAGCACTCAGTTCCGAGGAACTAGAGCGCCAAAAATTGGTTCAAGCACTTACGTCAAGTCAGGAGCTTTTGCGCGCATGTTCTATGGTCCATTAACCCTTAATCGAATTAAGGGTGTCCAATACAGGAGAATGGACAATAGAACATGCACGCAAAAGCTCCTGACTTTACTTCTGTGCTGAAGCCAATCAAAATTTCATTGATATCTGAGATGAAGAATTAGTTTGAATAATTTGTTTCAGTCATGAAAATTACTCTCGAAATAAACATTTGAAAAAACCGTTGCTGTACAGGGCGTTCTTTGTGAAATGTCAACTCATAAGTTCTGTTGACACAACTGTACAATTAGACTGATTTTTGTCATAATGATAACTCTTAAAATGAACAATTGAAAAAAAATCGATTAAGAGTGTCCAATACAGTAGAATGGACAATAGAACATACGCGCAAAAGCTCCTGACTTCACGTCAGTACTTGAACCTTTAATTTTTTCTAATTTTGTCAAAATTTCCTAGAGGGTTACGGTCCTCACAAAATTTCAGACACGTCGATATTCTACAACTAGTTACCAAGCTTCAATTCGATCGAGTCTATATTTTTGAGTAATCGAGGAAATAATATTCTAGATGGGTATAACTCCGAAACCGTTAGACCAATTATGCCGAACTTAACTATACCATTCGAATGCGCAATCTACCCTGAAAATTGCAAGTCCCTATCTCCTTTCGTTCGAAAGTTATCGAGGCAGCGGTCACCCATCGAATTACTGAACTCACACAAAGCTACTCTCGGATCTCCAAAAATATAGACCCGATCGTGTTCAAACTTGGAACTTGGCAGTGGAGTTAGGTTCTGAAGACTCTCGCAAAATTTGAGCGATGTCGGGCGAATAGTTTCTGATATATAAGATTTTTTTGAACTTATTTTTCAATTTTTCAATAAATTTTTGAAAATGTTATAGTGATACGATCCTCACAAAATTTCGCGAGAATTTGCATGTTGGCATTCTACAACTGCGTACCATGTTTATATAGTTTTGTTTTTTTAGAGATATTGGGGAAATAACGACCATATTTCAGGTGGGTATAACTACAAATCCGTTTGTCCGATTATGCCTATAAACGAACTAAAATGTCGCATTTAGATGCGCAATCTAACATGAAAATTTCAAGTCGCTATCTCCTTCCGTTCTCAAATTATCGTGACATAAATAATATTTTTTAATAATTTTTTTAAAATTTTCTAGGGATAAGATTATCACAAATTTTCACAAGCGTCCTTAGATTTGTATTCTTCAACTACTCATTAAGTTTCAGTGTGACCAGATTTGTATTGGTTGAAAACAAAATTATTACTCGGAAACCATTGGGCGGATTATGCCCATTAACGAGCTTGTCCGTTGTATTGGGACGCGCCACCTACCCTGAAAATTACAAGTCGCTATCTCTTTCCGTTCTCAAGTTATAGTGGCAGAGTACGACCGGCCGGCCGGACAGAATCAAATTTTTCCTCGAATTCTTCATCAGGTAGTCGAACTCGATCGTTCGAGGCCATTTTCTGCAAAAAATTTGAAAATTACAGATATTTGGACAAAATGATAACGCGATGTTCCCCGCAAAAATTTAAGAAACGAAAAGTCAGGAGCGTTTGCGTTCATGTTCCATTGACTATTCAAGCTTCATACGAAGTCGATCAAGCCGAAATTCGTTACTCGATTGTAAAATGGTGGATCGAATTTATGTGCGGAATTTCAGCTGCTTCTGAGGCATAGTTTCTGAACTATACAATTTAAACTGGCATAACCACTTTTAATAATGTTTCATTCACCTCTATTGGACACTCTTAATCGAATTTACCATCAATGTAGACCGTTTTGTCAGCTTTTATAAGATATGAATACATTTACACCAATTTAATGAGCAAGGAGAGAATAGTCTAAAATCACAGAATTTTTAATTCTGACATATCTACGTATTCTATCGCAATTGACATTCTTAAATATCTAATAATATACGAAATAACTCCCGTCCAAAGTAATTATATTGAAAGATCGACTAAAATTAATCATTTTGTCCAAATGTCTGTAATTTTTGATCTTTTCGCCAAAAATGATCTTAAACGATTAGGTTCGACTCTCTGATGAAGAATTCAAGGTCAAATTCGCTTCCGTCCGTCCGGCCGGCCAGCCGTCCGGCCGTTGCCACGATATTTAAGAACGGAAATAGATAGCGACTTCAAATTTTCGGATGATCGTACACTAGAAATTTTTCAAAAAATCATTGAAAAAAATTCTATATATAAGAATCTATTGGTCTAACATCGCTGAAATTTTGCGAGAGCCTTCAGCAACTAACTCTACTGCCAAGGTCCAAGTTTGAACACGACCGGATTCATATTGTAGGAGATCTGAGCAGCCTTGTGTGAGTTCAGTAGCTGGATGGGTGATCGTTGACTCGATAACTTTCGAACCAAAGGAGTTAGGGACTTGCAATTTTCAGGGTAGGCTGCGCTTCCAAATAGGAGTTTTAAGTTCGTTTTTGTGCATAATTGGTGCAATGGTTTCGAAGTTATACCCACCTAGAATATTATTTCCTCAATAACTCAAAAATTATAGACTCGATCGAATTGAAGCTTGGTAACTATGTAGTTGTAGAATACTGACATAAGACTGTGTATAGAATTTAGTGAGAACCGTACGCCAAGAAAATTTCAATAAAATTACGAAAAAAAAATTGGATCAAGCACTAACGTGAAGTCAGGAGCTTAATTGAATTTACCATGGTATATTCGATTAAGATTGTCCACTGTAGGAGAATGGACAATAGAAAATACGCGCCGAACCAATTTTTTGTATTCCTTGTTGACTTTGTAACTCAGTAATGGACCTTTTTAATGTATTTATTCGTATTTTTATTTATTTTTGTGAACACCTGAAAATGACAAGTTCACTTGTCGAAATGCATTGTGCGTAATTTCTTTCAAGTAAAACACAAATTTTAGTGGAGTAGACTTCCCCTTTTTCTACCTGTATTGTATTTCTGTTGATCGGAACTATTTTTGTTTTTTTTTGAGTCAATATTTTATTCATATGAAGAAAATTACAAACTGCTTTTACGGCTATAACACCACTGAAAATATGAAGTATATCACGAATTTTGATCCTGAGTAACGTGACTTGAATAGTCTAGCTAGATTCATCGGTTTCAGGGACAGGCTCTGAAATACATTATTATATTTATTTGCTTTAAATATACAAGTTTCGTGCTAATTTTAATCTTAACACATCTTATAAATGGAAAGGGGGCTCATCAATCAGGAACATTAACCAAGAAAAATTATAATTCCTCAAGATAATAGGCTTTAACTTTTCTAAGATCCAATCTAAACCAGACATGATGGTTCTCTCCATTCCTTAATATTCGAATATTTCTGGATTTAGAAATTCTGAGATTACCAATTATAATTTTTCGGCAATAGTAATTATCAAGAAACATGCAATCATAGGCGCTTAAAAAGTGAAAAAACAATTCATAAATAGATTATATATATTTCACATTGAAATATTTTTTGAGGCACCTAAGGGTTGTTTTTTCATGGAATTTTGCTCGCTCCAAGAAGTCACTATTGACCAGCGGAATGCCAAAATTAAACTGAATCCTATATACAGTTTCTGAACTTAAAACAAATTAGTCAGCAAAGTAGCCAGTTGATAATTTTATCAAGGCATACGATTCTCCACCAGTCTTGGTGAAGGTGTATTTGGCACTCTTGTTCCTCGGAACAGAGTGCTCACTAATTTGCCCAAATGTCTGTAATTTTTTAATTTTTGGCTGAAAATGGTCTCAAACGATTTGTTTCGACTCACTAATCAATAATCTGTGGTCGAAATCGATTCTGCCCGGCCATCCGTTAACTCGATAACTCTCGAACGGAATGAACTAGATAGTTGAAATTTTCAGAGTAGGTTTGGGAGATAAATATCTTGGTTAAGTTCGTGATTGGCAAAATCAGCCAGATGGTTTCGGACTAACGAAAAAAAAAATGTTTACATTACAAATTTCAAATTCCATTTTTTTTAAGATGCAGTTTCATCATAAGAATCCATTAGTATCATTTCCAACTCTAACCAGCTTTTACTTTGGGAGATATGAGTTTTCAAAATTTCAATAATACATCGTAGGTACTTCTGTTTTTTCACAGAATGCGATTTCTATCTGTCTGTGTTCTATCTATCTTCACTGTTCATACATGTAATATTTCTATGACAGACATGTCAAATGTAATTCTGTTCTAACAAACAAAGTATTATTGAATAAAAAATGGCCAATTATAGGATATGATAATTACCCCTACCCTACATACCCTTGGATAATCCATATGATGATGGATATATATAATTTGACAAGTTTATCAAATTAGTTTCAGAATATCTTCTTTGAAAACAAAACTGGAATATCGGCTAGGTTTCAATTGATATAATATAATTTTCAGAGGAGATTTGAGGAATGAATATCTCGGATAAGTTCGTTATTTGATTTTAATTCATTTTCTTTTATAATGAATACCCAACTCTGAGAAACAAATTATTTCGGAGTTGAATTGTCAAAGTTTGAACAAGAGCGATAAAGCTCTTGTCCACTGGGCTTGCCCATTTTTTTCTCAACTAACCACTCAGTTTCATTTCGATCAGATCAGTATTTTTTGAGTTATTGGAAAAACCTAGGTTTCTTATTTTGAAAAAAATTTTTTCAAGTACTCCGATTATTACAAAACGGCGAGTGCATATTCAGATCGTAAATGTACAACTTCATGCTGAACTTGAGTCACATTGAATTAATAGTTTCGGAATTATTCGGAAAAAAAATTAAAATTATAATGGCCATTTATATGAATCCACTAGGGAAATTTTACCCCTTACGAACATAACCGAGATATTTATACCCCAACGATAAACTGCAAATTTCAACTCCCTAGCTCATTGTGTTCGAGAGTTATCGTGCTTACGGATGGACGGCCAGATAGAATTTAATTTTACCCCGGATTATTAATTCTCCAAAAATTCAAAAAATTCAGACGTTTGGGAAAAACGACAGCACGCTGTTCCTACTTGAACAAGCACGCACAGAGGAGTTCGTTAAAAGTATTGGGTCTGCCAAAACTCAGTTTGAAGAGAACCTGCAAATTTCATTTGATTGAAATCAGTTTCCCCAAAAATAAAAATTGGTTGAAGCCCAGGACAGGACAGGAGCTGTTTGGCGCTGATGTTCAAACAGACAAATTATATCTCCGAAAGTATTGGTTTCTCAGATTTGGGAATTATATCAATGGATTCCTATGATAGAAATGCATCGTGAAAGAAATTAAATTTAAAAAAAGTGTCGTTAAGAAAAATGCTTCAAAAATTATCTTATATAAAAAGGGCAAACTACAATGCTTCAATGCCTTAAGGCTTCAAAAATTTTCATTAAATTTATTTATCAAGATTAAATGGTCAATCTGCAATGATTCAACCTCGTGGAATGGTTTGTTGCAACTTAGACTTGGTGCATAGTTTTCACAACTCGAAATACCGAAGGAAAGTATCATCGAAATGTCTAGAGCAAGGCTGGAGCCAATCATAGCGGATTGTCCATTTATTCCTGATCTTTGAGTGGGTAGTGGATTACGAACAAATTATTTTAATAGTTCAAAATATATTAATAAAATACTTTCCTCTTTTCATAATATAAATTGTAATAGTCCATACCACTAACACATTCTTTTCTCTATTATGAACCTTAACTCAAGAAAAAATTATTGATACACAAATGTAGATCCATATTTCAGTATTTTTTTGGTAGCAATATTATGAAAATACTGTATATAGGAACATGTCTCACTACTTAAGGAAGTAAAAGGTAATATTAACCTCAGTGGTTAACGAACAGTAATTTCTTCTGATTCCAGTATGTTCTTCTTTCCTATTGCCTCCATAAACTACATCAAAACAGTCTTGTATATATTCACAAATTCAAGAATCGAATACTTGCTTTCCAAGAGAAAATAACAACTCTGAATTGACAATCTCTAATAGCTAGAAAAGATGACATTTATGAATAGTGATCACAGACAGATTCTGTGTTCACATTCTGTGAATACGTAGAACTTACGATGTATTATTGAAACTTGGAAACATCATATCTCCGAAGGTATTAGTTTGTTAGAGATAAGAATGATAACAATGGATTCTTATGATGAAATTGCATCTTAAAAAAAAATTTAATTCAAAAGTTTTGATGTAAAAAAAATATTTTTTTTCGTTACTCCGAAACTATAAGACCGATTTTGCCCAATATCGAACCTAGCCGAGATATTTATCTCTCAAACCTACTCAACTGTCTAGCTCATTCCGTTCGAGAGTTATCGTGTTAACGGCCGGCCGGACATAATCGATTTCGACCACGGATTCTTGATCAGTGAGTCAAACCAAATTGTTCAAGACCATTTTCAGCCAAAAATTCGATAATTACAGACATTTGTGCAAATTGATAAGCACTCTGTTCCGAGGAACAAGAGCGCCAAAAATATGAATTAAGGTACTGCGAAATATTTTGATGAATGTATGGATCTAGTATCTTTTGGGAGGTGGAGGTATACTTGAAGATCCGTCGAAATACTGCAATGGGTTGGGAAATATGGAAAGGAACAGTAGAGAAAAGGCAAAATTCATATTGTGTATCGCTCTGATTATTCGGCTTGCCTCGCTTCAGGAAATTGCATTAGTAGGCGGATCCATAATTTAATACTAAATAGCTTGGATTTGCCCCAATTCATCAACGCCTCTCGGGACATGGATATCAGTAATTATCCTCGATTTTATGATATACTAGCTCTTTACCCTACAAAACTCCCAGTATATTTTTTGTAGAGTAGGTAGGTATATGTTGTTGAAATATCATTCTCAAGTGGATATAAATTCGTTTTGTACACGGATTATTTGTCGTCGAGTTACAACTGAAGGTTTATAACCATTTCCGGACGAAAATTGCGCTTGTTCAGGGAATAATTCTGTCAAATATGACAAATAAGTCGAATTTCCTTGATGCTGATATTACTAACGTAATGAAATACGACATATTTTTCATTTTTGGCGCTCTTGTTCCTCGGAACAGAGTGCTTATCAATTTGCCCAACTGTCTGTAATTTTCCAATTTTTTTTATGAAAATGGTCTTGGAGGATTTGGTTCGACTCACTAATCAAGAATCCGTGGTCAAAATCCATGCTGTCCGGCTGGTCCACCGTTAACACGATAACTCTCGAACAAAATGTGCTAGACTGTTGAAATTTTCAGAATAGGTTTGAGGGATTAATATCTCGGTTTAGTGCGTTATTGGGCAGAATCAGCCTAATAGTTCCGAAGTCACGAAAACAATTTATTTTTTTATATTACTACTTTTGAATTCAATTTTTTTCAAGATGTAGTTTCATCATAAGAATCCATTGTTATCATTTTCAGCTCTAACAAGCTAACACTTTCGGAGATATGATTTTTCAAAATTTCAATAATACATCCTAAGTTCTATGCATTCACAGAATGTGAACACAGAATCTGTCTGTGTTCACTGTTCATAAATGTCATCTTATTTAGCTATTAGAGACTTGTCAATTCGTAGTTTGAAAATATTTTCTGTTGGAAAACAAGTATCCGATTCTTGAAATTGTGAATATATACAACACTGTTTTGAAACCGAAAATAATATTGACTGATTACAGATTGAATAATTTAAGTATAAATATTGAGGATGATTTTTCAGAAGATTAAGAATTGGATCATTTCAATGATGTAGTATATGAAGGTAAATGGAAAGAAGAACATAATGGAATCATCAAAAGAAATTACTGTTAGTTGAGCACTGAGGTTAATATTACCTTTTACTTCCTTGAGTAGTGAGACATGTTCCTATATACAGTATTTTCATAATATTGCTAGCAAAAAAATACTGAAATATGGATAGAGAAACTGGAAACGTGAAAGACCAAGTGGACGCCCAAGATCTACCATTCCTGCACAAGATTGGTTTCTGAATGTTTCTACCCATAAACAGCCTTGAGTACTTGTCGAATCATGCAACAGAATTCTTTAACGCTACTGGTGTTTTGGTTCCGATTGAAACAGTTCATCGAAGACTTCGAAACGTAAATCTACATTCTCGGCGACTTTTGAGAAGGATTCCACTAACTCAAAATCATATGTGACTGCGATTGAAATGAGCCAATCAGCACGTGAATTGGAACGATCAATGGAGGTCTGTATTGTTCATAGATGAGTCGAGATATGGATGGTTTTCGGATAGTCGGTGTGTTCGGGTATCGTTCGCAGATCGGTTCAGGAAGTTCATCCGTTCAGAGGAGGTACAGTTACTGTTTCGAGAGGCATTTGTTTCAAGGGACGTACAGAATTGTTGGTGCTTGATGCTACCATGAATTCGTAGATTTACATAGAGCAAGTTATTGACAATGCCAAATTTCTTATTTTTGGAAGATAATGCGAAACTCGATCGTGCGAGAATTTTCGATGAAGCTCTGAAAATCTACACTGAGAGAAATGTTAGGGTTAATAATTAATAATTCTTTATTTGGGATAGATTTATTCATTATTAATGAATTTTATTAATTATTAATAAATGTTATTAATAGTTAGATCCACTTGATTTTGAGCTTATTCCTCAGAAATATATTATTTATTTAGGCAATATTTATTAATTATTAGAAAGGTTTATTAATAGGAAATAAATCTAATACAGAAAAGTCATGTTCGAAAATATTATTAACTATAACAAAATTATTTATTTCCACCAAACAAATATTATTTCAAGTTAAAATTTGACTTATTTCTGTCAAACAAATATTTGTTGAAACTTCATTTAATCAACATTTATTTATTAATAATAAATCTTGATTAGACCTGTATAAGTGTTTATTTACGCTCGGATCTTTATGTTTCCGACCCCACCCCATCACAGCGAATTGCGACTCTGAAAAACTTCTAATTCTAATTCAGTATTTTCCTTTTCTTCAGTCAGTTAGGATATGGTTAGGATAGTATATTTGTGAGTTACTACGAACTAAAAGTTTTGTGATAAGTGTGTGAACAGAATGTCCGATTTCCAGGAGTTTTTGTTTGAAAATGGTTTGAGCCATTTGAGAAGTATATCGAGTTGGTTGAAAATCAATGGAGTATTCTATAAGAAAGGAGTGGTATGTCAATACGGTCGAAATAATTTTGGAGAACTAGTGTTTTGTGTTATAGAATCTATTGAATATAACAATAAAAATTATCGTTTGAATTGCAAAGACATTTTGTGTTTCGGTTTTTGATAAACATTTTCAGGCCTATCAGGTAAATTGTATTTCTTCCCATACCTTTAAAGTTAATGTCCTCGAAGACTTTTGGCCTTTTCTAACACATATCCATAATTCAGCTAATGGAAATAAATATATTTCATGTATGAATCAGGAAGTTTAAATCAACCTAATGGTTGAGTTTTATGTACCCAATTGTTCCTGAAGTTTAGGTGTGACAATGCCATAAGTGTAATTTTTGATTTAGTGTATGTGAGAGCGAATTTCTTGAACCTATAGTCATTCGACCAAATTGTTAATTTATTTGCATTTAAATGTTTCTGACAATTTTATTATTTCTTGCTTCACATAAATGAGTCGAGTTCATAAGAATTTAATAATTAAGAAAAATTATGTTCCATTATCTGATACTAAAATATTGATGAATGTATAGTTAGACTCAAATTATATTTTTACTTTTTTGATTTTTTGAAAGTTGAATGTTGAACCTGTTATTTTTTCTCAGTATTTAATAAATATTACGTTTTGTTGCGTTGAATGCTTGTAAAGACTAGACTGATTTTATATTTTGCAAGAGTTCAATGTTGAACCTCCTAAATACTTTTTTCTTATTATTCAATAAATATTACGTTTTGTTGTTGAATCTGTACTGACTAGACTGATTTTATATTTTTTAAAAGTTTAATGTTGAGCCTGTTTATTTTCTAATTATTCAATAAATATTACGTTTTGTTGTTGAATGCATATTATGACTAGACTGATTTTATTTTTTGTAAGAGTTTAATGTTGGACCTCCTAAGTATTTTTATCATTATTTACTAAATAATACATTTTGATGTTGAATGTATACTAAGACTAGACTGATTTTTTTATAAGTTTAATGTTGAACCTATGTTATGTTTTCTCATTATAGAATAAATATTACGTTTTGTGTATTTCCTTTATTTTATTTTTCATGCACCACCTCTATATATTTTTGATTGACTCAATAATACATAACTTAATTAAGTTCCATTCCAATGAAACATAAAAAGGCTAATGTGATGGATTTCAATTATTCATTCCCCCTCAGTTTTCATTCTCTTCAGTTTTCATTTAATTAATCATATTTATTGGAAAATATAATTTTTTTTCGAAAAAAAACCTTAATTTACTGTGAAAAACTTGTTAATTACGATAGTATAAAATTATTCTATGATAAATTTTATTCATTTACATGAAATATAATCTACTAAATATGAATTTATATTTGTTTGGTATAAACTATTGACTTTCATAGAATGAACATTGTTTTATCTCATGAATAATATATATTTATTAATAAGAATTCGTTATTTAATAAAAATATATGTTTTCTCCTTCAATAAATTCATTATTTCTTATGAATTTATAATTTCTTATAATAAATTTCCTATATTTATGAGAAATATTCTTTTCTGAAATATAAATATATCTTTATTCATTATAAACTAATGATATTCATTCAAAACAAATATTTAATTCTCATAAATAACATTTATTTATTATTAATAAACCGTAATTGAATGATAATATAATTTTGTATCTATTAATAAACCTTTTCATCTATTAATAAATCGTTTATTAATAATTAATAAATATATTAATTTTTCACCAATAAATATTTATTTTTAAAACTCAAACAAATCCATTATTTGGGACAAATAAATATTTATTACGCCATATATGAATAAGGGGTTTATTTAATATGAATAAACTTTATTATTTATAAATAAACTGTTCTCTCAGTGTATGGTATTCCATTTTCGGCCCTGGCCTCTTCGTCGCCAGACCTGCATCAGATTGAACACGCTTGGAATCAGCTACAAAGAGCTTCGGATTCTCACCAACCACCTCCACATACCCTTCAAGAACTCAGACGGCTTTTACCGCAACGGTGGAAAGAAATTGATCAAGGCTACTTCGACAATCTTATCGAAAGTCACATGTAAAGGCGTTGCCACCCAGTGGGTGATGTTCTAGGAAGCCACACTCTTTGCTGAACTTTTTTTTTCAATTGAGTTTGCATTATAAATACTCAAAATTGGTTCAAGCCCTGTGGACAGGAGCTTTCAGGTGCTATTGTTCAAACAGACAAATTATATCTCCGAAAGTATTGGTTTCTCAAAGTTGGGAATTAAATCAATGTATTCTTATGATAGAACTGCATCATAAAGGAATTTTAATTCAAATAATAGTTTATTTATCACGATTAAATAAGCAATCTGAGAATGAGAACTGCACCATGGAAGAAATCAAATTAAAATAGCTGAAATGAATTTGACTATCTCTCATAGAACAGGATGACATGTACGAGTATGAACACAGATCATATAATAAATCTTTTAGAATAATTATAGCATTATGTGAAAACAGAAGTGAAGTACGATTCATTATTGAAATTTAGAAAAATCATATCTCCGAAAGTATTAGCTTGTTGGAGTTGAAAATGATATCAATGGATTTTTATGGTGAAACTGCATCTTAAAAACAAAAAATTGAAATTTGTAAGTTCATTCCGTTCCAGAGTTATTGTAGAAACAAAATTTGAAATTTTTGAAAAATTTTTTTTTGACACTTGACGGTAACCCGATCAATACAAAACTGCACATGCGTCTAAAGGTCCCTATTCTACAGTCTGATGCTAAATTGCAGATAGATCGAGTGATAGGTTTCGGAAATATTCATAAAAAATATTTTTACTAAAAACGGCCATAACTCCGAAACCGCTTGATGGATTTCGCCTGTTAACGAACTCGTCAGAGATATTCACACTCCAAACCTATCCTGCAAATTTCAATCCTCTAGCTCCTTGTGTTCTAGAGTTATCGTGTTAACGGACGGCCGGACAGCACTCTGTTCCCATGAACAAGAGCGCCAAAAATAAATTTTCACCTGAAACTGTGGATCTTACATTGAAATTGGAAAAAGTGTGGGTTGGATGAGTGAGTAAACATTTAGATTTCTCATATTTAAAAAAATGGTAAAGAAAAATTGATTCAAGCACTGACGTGAAGTCAGGAGCTTTTGCTCGTATGTTCTATTGTCCCATTCTCAATATAGTTCACCATGGTAAATTCGATTAAGAGTGTCCAATACAGGAGAATGAATAATAGAACATACGCGCAAAATCTCACGTCTGTGCTTGAACCAATTATTTTCGTAATTTGTTAAAATTTTCTCGGAGTACGGATCCCACAAAATTTTACAAACGTCTTTATGTCGATATTCTACAACTAGTTACCAATTCGAACATACGCGCAAAAATGACAAGATATGAAGAGAAAAACGAACAAATTAAAATTAATACATAACCTTTCAAAAGTCCCCTCACAAATATACTTCTCTGTTGTCGCATGGATCTCTTGAAGAAGAATCGCCTGAGCTAGTTTTCAGTTTTCAGATATTCATTCTTGTTCTTAGGAATCCCTTCAATAGTTGATTTCAAGATGGGAAAATATTGTAGTATTGCTAGGAGGAACCAGGTCTGGCCAATCCAAACGATGACTATTCAGAACTTCAGATGTTCGTAGAACGCTACAGGATCTAATTTAGGACTATCATCTCCCATAGATTCTATTATGTTATGAAAAAATCAGTCCGAAAAATTATGTTATAATTCGATATGTCATCATGACATTTATTGTTTTTGAAGGTTCTACCAAAATTTCAGCTATGTCGGACAACTGTTTTATATTATAATTTTTTTTAAATAATGTTTTTAAAATTTTCCAGCAATACGATCTTCACGAAATTTTGAAAACATTTTTAATCGGCATTCTAGAACTAATTAATTAATTACCATGTATGAATTGAATTGGCGTCGTAATTTTTGCGTTATCGAAGATATAATAACCAAATTTCAGATTGATATAACTTCAAAGCCATAAGGCCGATTATGCTAATTAACAAACTTAAATGTCGCACTCAGATGCGCAATCTACACTGAAATCTTGCAAATCGCTATTTTCTGCCGTTCTCATAAGGTATGGGGTATATATAATATTTTTTTTTAATTTTTCAAAAATTTTCTAGTGGTATGGTCCTCACAAAATTTTACATACGTCTTCATGTCGATATTCTACAACTATTTAGCAAGCTTCAATTCGATCGAGTCTATATTTTTTGAGATATCGAGGAAATAGTATTCCAGATGGGTATAACTCCGAAACCATTGGGCCGATTACGGCCAACAGCGAACGTTGCTCTCCCATTTAGATGCTCAACCTACCCTGAAAATTTCAAGTCCTTATCTCCTTTCGTTCGAGAGTTATCGAGCCAACGGTCACCCATCCAGCTACTGAACTCACACAAGGCTACTCGAATCTACAACAATATAGATCCGATCGTGTTCAAACTTGCAACTTGGTAGTAGAGTTAGGTTCTGAAGGCCCTCGCAATATTTCAGCGATGTCGAACGAATAGTTTCTCATACATAGAAATTTTTTCAATGATGACTTGGTAGTAGAGATGGACTGTGGAGGCTCTCGCAATGTCGGACGAATAGTTTCTGATATATGGAATTTTTTCAGCGATATTCAACAATTTTTTAAAAATTTTCTAGTGATAAGATCCTCACAAAATCTCGCAAGAATTTTCGTGTTAGCATTCTACGACTAATAACCATGTTCGAATTCAATCGGTTCTGTATTTTTCGAGTTATTGAGGAAATTACAAAGATGGGTATAACCCCGAAACCGTCTGGCCGATTATGCCTATAAACAAACTCAAATGTCGTATTCAGACGAACAATATGACCTGGAAATTTCTAGGCGCTATATCTCTCCGGTCTCAGGTTATCTTGACATAAAAAATATTTTTTAATAATTTTTTTTTTCTAGTGATATGATTCTCACAAAATTTCAGAAACGTGCTCAGGTTTATATTGTACAACGATTCACCAAGTTTCAATTCGATCGGATTTATATTGGTTGAAAACAAAATTATTACTCGGGAACCATTGAGCCGATTATGCCCATTAACGAACTTGTCCGTTGTATTGCGATGCGCCACCTACTCTGAAAATTTGAAGTAGCTAGCTCTTGCCGTTCTCAAATAATCGTGACAACGGCTGGCCGGACAGAATCAAATTTGATCTCGAATTCTTTAGGGAGTCGAACCCAAACGTTTGAGACCATTTTCTGCAAAAAAATCGAAAATTACAGAAATTTGGGCAAAATGATAACGCAATGTTCCCCAGAACATACACGCAAAAATGAAAACTTTTATAACAGTCTGAAACCCACCTTAACTCTTTTGAAATAGTATATTTTCAACTCTGCCCATCCTAAACCAATATCGTGGCTGCGTCACTGGAAAGCACATAACGGTAGCATAATATTGGAAATAATTTGCCACTTACCGACTGATGCAAATCTAAATTTTTAACGACTCGAACAATCATATTCAGGTATCCAGGCGTACCAATATCGATATCGTTTGATAAATTTTTCAGGATCCGATCCTCGGAGAGAATAACCTGCTTTTATACACTCGGCGCAAATTGACATGCTTGGAAAAATTCCCTAATCGGCATTTATGATTCATGAAGTCGGCGTAACGCTGAATATTTCCTAATTTCACGGGTGAAGAGGGCAGAGGAGGCGGCAAGAAGCAGCGAGGCGACGGAGCGAAGCCGAATATTTAGCAAGTGGGGAGATTCTTCTACACAAACAGCGCTAATCAAGATACACGATTATGACTTCCCTCTGCGGCCTAGGACATGCAGTGTGAGGAGACATAAAATTTCCTTCGTTCGTTTCTGTTCGCCCACATTTAGGGGGTTTATTTGTTGCTATGATGGTCCCGACTATACTAATGAACAGAGGGATGCCGAGTCCCTTCTCGATGTTTCAGAAGCGATCCTTGAGATGAGTGAAAATGTGTGCGGATTCCATCACAATCACAGAAAATCCCACATGAGTATTAATGCTATAAACAAGGACAATCTGAAAAGTTTCAGGCTGAAATAGTAGATACACACATTGCCATAATTCTTGGTCCACATTATTTTTGCCAAAATGAATCAATAACATTTCAAGATAGGAAGTGTATTAATAATGATAATTTTTTTTCGTCGACCTCTATGAAAAGTGACATTTTACCTACTAATTTGCGGCTGTAAAATCGACTATTTTTGTAGGCAAGTACTATGCAGCCGTAAAATAACTTTTTCATCCGCTGTGGTCACTATGGATATGGCATGATACAGTTCAATACAAACATAAGTGTACGTGAGAATAACTGTCATTTGCTTTCGAGAAATTATTGAAGAGGTCCGAAATTCATAAAAGTATTTAGACGTCGATGAAAAAATTTAATATGCCCCTCGCGAAAAGCTGTCTATTGTCTCGCCTGCTTGCTATCCGAGACGAAGCCGAGGATAGCAATTTGCAGGCACGACAATAATAGACAGAGTTTCCGTGGTGCATAAATAACTATTCTGTGACGTTTTATCTCTGCTGACAGGTAACGAAATATCACTTTTTGGTGCGCGGTTCTGGTGAACGGAGTACCTACCAATTCGTTCAAATGTCTGTAATTTTTGAATTTTTGGCCGAGAATGGTCCCAAACGATTAGTCTCGACCATGAAGAATCCGAGGTCAAACTTAATTCTGTCCGTCCTTCAGCACGATTGCTCTCGAACGTAATGAGTTGAAGAGTTGAAATTTGCAGGGTAGGATTGAAGTCGTTCGTTAATGGGCAAAATCCACCGAGTGATCCCAGAGTTATAATAATCTGAAATTTTTTCCCAATAACTTGAGAAATACCAATCAGGTAGAATTGCAGTGCTGTAGTCAGTTGAAAAATAAAGACACGAAAACTTATGCAAAATTTTGTGAGGATCGCACGACTGGAAACATTCTGGAATCGAAATTTACCATGGTAATTTCGAATTGAGAGTGTCCAATACAGGAGAATGGACAATATATTTTACCATAGTTGATTCGATTAAGAGTGTCCAATACAGGAGAATGGACAATATAACATACGCGCAAAAGCTCCTAACTTCACGTCAGTACTTGAACCGATTTTTTTTTCGTAATTTTACACACGCCCTTATGTCGATATTCTACAACTAGTTACCAAGCTTCAGTTCGATCAAGTCTATATTTTTGAGTTATCGAGGAAATAATATTCTAGGTAGGTATAACTCCGAAACCAATGGACCGATTATGCCCAAAAAGAACTTAGCTCTCCCATTGGGATGTGCACAAACCCTGAAAATTACAAGTCCCTATCTCCTTTCGTTAGAAAGTTATCGAGGCTACGGTCACCCATCCAGCTACTGAACTCACACAAGGCTGCTCAGATCTCCAACAATATAGATCCAATCAGGTTCAAAGTTGAAACGTGGCAGCAGAGTTAGCTTTTGATTTATAAAATACGTAAAAAATAATACATAACCTTTCAAAAGTCCCCTCTCACAAATATACTCCTCTATAGCCGCATGGATCGCTTGAAGAAAAATCGCCTCCGCTAGTTCTCAAAGATATTCACTCTTCTTCTTCAATATTTGATTTCATAACGAAAAATGTCGTGGCTCTTAATGCCAGAAGGGTCTCTTTCAAAATCAGGTCTGGTCAATCCAAACGATGATTAGTCAGAACTTCAGATGTTCGAAGTAAGGACTGCTAGAGGACCCTAATGTAGGGCTTCCATCTCCCATAGATACATTCACTTTCTATTTCGTATCGGCCCGAAAATATATGTTATAATTTAATATGTCATCATGACATTCATGGTTTTGAAGGTTCTTGTAAAATTTCAGTGATGCCGAACATTTGCTTTATGATATATACATTTTTTTCAATGATTTTTTTAAATTTTCTAGTAATACAATCTTCACCAAATTTTGTAGAAAATTTTGCGTCAGCATTCTAGAAATAGGCATCGTATTTTTTGGGTTATTGAAGAAATAATAACCAAATTTGAGATTGATGTAACTCCATAACCATTTGACCTATTATGCTAATTAACGAACATAAATGTCGCATTCAGATGCGCAATCTACCCTGAAAACTACAAGTCGCTATTTCTTTGCGTTCTCAAGGATTCATGAGAAGATACATAATAATATTTCGTAATTTTTTTTTAATTTTCTAGTGGTACTGTCCTCTCAAAATGTTTCACACTTTGTCATATCGATATTCTACAGCTAGTTAGCAAGCTTCAAATCGATCGAGTCTATAGTTTCTGAGTTATCGAGGAAATAATCTTCCAGATGGGTATAACTCCGAAACCGTTGGGCCGATTACGGCCAACAGAGGACTCAGCTCTCCCATTCAGATGTACAACCTAACCTTTCTCCTTTCGTTCGACAATTATCGAGGAAACGGTCACCCATCCAGCTACTGAACTGATAAAAGACTGCTCAGTTCTCCAACAATATAGATCCGGTCATGTTCAAACTTGGAACTTGGTAGTGGAGTTAGGGTATGAAGGCTGTCGCGGTGTCGGACGAATAGTTTCTGATTATAGAATTTTTCAATGATTCTCAATGCCACTGCCGGCCGTCCGGACAGAATCAAATACACCTCGAATTCTTCATCAGGGAGTCGAACCCCATCGTTTGAGACCATTTTCGGCGAAAAATTCGAAAATTTCAGACATTTGGGCAAGATGATAACGCGATGTTCCCCAGAACATACGTGCAAAAAGTAAAGGTCAAATATAATTCAGTCCGGCCGGTCGTCTTTTGCAATAAATTTCGAACGGAAAACGACAGCTACTTGAAATTTCCTGGGTGGGTTGCGCATCTGAATGGGACGGTTAAGTTCATTAATGAGTATAGTCTGCCAAACGGTGTTGGACTTATAACCATCTAAAAATACAGATACAATCAAATATAAATTAGTTGTAGAATACCGATGCGCACATTTTACAAAATTTTTCGATATAGAAACTTTCTGTGAGATTACGTTGAAATTTCGAACACAACGTCAGCCTGCAATAGACAGTTTCATGAAGAGATGCATATTACATGTTTTCGTTGGCCTCTACATTCTTCTTGATTATTATGGATTTCGGACACTCTAATCATTTCACAACAGCAAATGACAGTTAAGCAAGCAGGCTAGATAATACACCATTCTTCGCCGAGGTGTATTACATTTTTTCGTCGACCTCTGCATACTTTTTATGAATTTTGAACTTCTTAAATAATTTCACAACAGCAAATGACAGTTTTTCTCACAGACACTCATATTTGTATTCAACCGTATCCATAGTGACCACAGCGGACGAAAAGTGTTTGCGGATGAAAAAGTTATATTGCTGCCGAAAAGTACTTGCCTTCAAAAATAGTTGATTTTTCCGTAGGAAATTAGTACGGAAAATATCATTTTTGTGGAAGTCAGCGAAAAATTCATTTATATGCCGAACACATCAACAGAACTGCGCACGATCCTGACAGTACTGGGACGATTAATATACGAAGCGGAACAAACCTATTCTAAAGGCCGATTTACATCAGACGAGCGAATGCTCATTCTCTTCCCTCTCTATCAAATTATTTTAGTGTAAACAGATGTAGAGCATTCTTTCGTTGTTCTTTCTGCCTTCGCAAAGATTCTAAAGAATATTCTAAGATTGCTCGATCGCTTGATATAAACGGCAATTGCGACGAGCGAATGCTCATTATATCCCCTATCTATCAAATTCTTTTAGTGTAAACAGATGCAGAGCATTCTTTCGTTGCTCTTTCTGCGTTCGCAAAGATTCGGCGGAATATTCTAAGTTTGCTCGATCGCTTGATATAAACGGCACTAGAGCGTGTGAACAATTGCATACAGCATTCTTGCATGTTCAGAAGCGCTCGCTCCCCAGAGCGATCTCTTCAAAGCGTTCTGGTGCTCTAGCGATTTGTTTTTATCCGATCAATTATTAATTGGTCTACAGAAAAAATGTCTTCTAATGATTGGAGCCTACCAAAATTCCGGATGTCTGTGGGATCCGACGTATGAACAATATAAAAATTAAAAATACAACCCGCAAACACGATGCTTACCACGAAATTTCAAATATACTTGAATGTACTGTAGCAGAATAAAAAAAAATTGGTTCAAGCTCAGTGGGCAGGAGCTTTTTGGCGCTCTTGTTCAAACAGACTAATTATATCTCCGAAAGTATTGGTTTCTCAGAGTTGGGAATTATATAAATGGATTCTTATGATAGAACTACATCATGAAGGAAACAAAATTTAAAAAAAGTGTCGTTTAAAAAAAAATGTTTCTAAAATTATCATTTAAACAAGAGCGCCAAAAAAAAAGAGCAATCTACAATGCTTAAAAAATTGTCATTAAATTTATTTATCAAGATTAAAAGAGCAATCTGCAATGATTCATCCTCGTGGAATGGGATGTTGCAACTTACACTCGGTGCATAGTTTTCACAACTCGAAATACCTAAGGAAAGTATCATCGAAATGTCTAGAGCAAGGCTGGAGACAATCATAGCAGATTGTCCGTTTAGTCCTGATATTTGAGTAGGTAAAGGCTTACGAACAAATTATTTTAATAGTTCGAAATATATTAACTAGCAACATTATGAAAATACTGTATATAGGAACATGTCTTACTACTTAAGGAAGTAAAATCTAATATTAACCTCAGTGGTCAACGAACAGTAATTTCTTTTGATGATTCCATTATGTTCTTCTTTCTTATTGCCTTCATAAACTACATCATTGAAATGATCCAAGTCTAAATCTTCTGAAACATCATCACGAATGTATACGTAAATTATTCAATATGCTACCACTCAATATTATTTTCGGTTTCAAAACAGTCTTGTATATATCCACAAATTCAAGAATCGGAAACTTATTTCAAACTACGAATTGGCATGACTGTAATAGCTAGATAAGATGACATTTATGAACAGTGAACACAGACAGTGAATACATAGAACTACGATGTATTATTGAAATTTTGAAGAATCATATCTCCGAAAGTATTAGCTTCTTAGAGTTGAAAATGATATCAAAGGATTCTTATGATGAAACTGCATCTTAAAAAAAATTGAATTCGAAATTTGTAAAGTAAAAAAAAATTTTTTTTTTCGTTACTCCGAAACCATCACAACAAGTTTTGCCCAATAACGAACTTAGCCGAAATATTTATCTCCCAAATCTACTGTGACAATTTCAACTGTCTAGCTCATTCCATTCGAGAGTTATCGTGTTAACGGACGGACGGACGGACAGAATCGATTTCGACCACGGATTCTTGATCAGTCAGTCGAACCAAATCGTTTGAGACCATTTTCACCCAAAAATTCGAAAATAACAGACATTTGGGCAAATTGATAAGCACTCTGTTACCAGTAACAAGAGCGCCCAAAATGGTCAAAATCCTCTAACGCCATTCTACAGAAATTTTGGAATCGACCACATTCTTCTTGCATATCCGTCATCATTTCACCTACATTATTCAATATCGTTCGCTGCATAAAATTTGTTGCCCACGAACACCTCTTCCTTCTTTTCTTTTTGCGTGTTTGATACAAAATAACAAATGCAGCACTTGCAAATTATAATATTGCTCTCAGAGTCGGACATAACGAAGCACCGCCAGTCACAAAATTGAGATGAATGAGCATTCGTTCGGCTGATCTAAATATCTATCTATCCTGAGCAAGAATTCTTGTTCTTTGTTCTCATTCTTGCTCGTTGATATATTTGTGTAGACGCTTTCGTTTACACTTAAAGATCAAGAAAGAATGTTCTTGTTCTAGCTCTTGCTCTTTGTTCGTTTGGTTTAAACCCACCTTGAGACGAAGACCAAGTCGATCTTCTCGCCAATAATCCGACATTAGGAGTGCCCCTTTCCCGCAACTGTCACGACGATTTCAGCATAATGCTTATATGCAGCATTCCCAATATTTTGGTAATGAGCATTAATCTGCGGCTGTGGTAGGGCATAGCCGTTGCCGCGGGTCTGCAAGGATGCGGAAACGGCGTCGCGGTGAGCAACACGAATGGAAGCCAGTTAATTACAAATAACTCGATTTAGGCGAATGGGTTAAATGTGCACGGTTAATCTATTGAAATTAGTAAGCAGCGCACCTCAGCAAACGTTGACTTAGCAATGGTGGCGGCGGTGGCGTTAATAATGAGCTGCCGTTTTGGCAAATGTAGTGAGGCGGTAAATGGCCTGTAAGGAGTATGAGACGAAACCGCTCCATCCCCGATGCCACCGACGACGGCAGCCAAGACGGCGGGGTAAGTCGGGGTCAAGTTGCGCCCCTCGCAGCCCTTAGGCTACAATTAGATATCTTTGTACCCATAATTCAAGTGTAATCTTAACCGGTCTTCCTCGGATGCTCATCTGCGACTCTCTAATACCATTCCCGTTTCCTTCTTGGTGGGAATTCATTCGGTGATTTACACGGTTCGTAGCTGTGGATCTGTGCCACAACTTTTTCAGAACACGCATTTTGGTGTATTATAATCGCTAGATGAATTTTCGGATTCATTAAATTTCCCTGTAAAAGTTACCAAAAATTCCGGAAAAATACCGATTGGATGTTAGGAGGTTGTAACGGTATGAAATTCAACATGTTCACGTTTTCATCAATCTTAAATTTTATTTTCAACCACAATATTTAAATTCAATAATAATTAATGGTCATAAACATTTAATCCGACCTGTGCAGTGCATTAGTCGATTATCTTCATTTGTCAATTGAATTTCCAATAATACATTTTCATTTTCCATAGATCACTATGTTAAATTCCGTATTTTAAATTCATTTTCATATTCAATCGATCGATCAAATAGGATTTGATTTGATGTATTTTCAATATTTAATTTTATACTTATAACCATCATTTCTGTCAGGATTTCCGTTGAACAAGATAAATCACGTATAAGTCTGACACACTCGTTCATCGATATATCCTTTTCTGTTCCTTTCATCCGTTATAATTTTCATATTTCATTGAATTGTCATGATCATATTGTAATGCGCAGGTTTCGTTTTTCTTGTTGTTCATATGAAGAGATCATCTTGGCTTTTGCTGTATTGAGTAAAACAGATAATGTCGTTCAAGTGAAGAACCGGCAATTTTAGTTTTTTTGAAGCCGAATAATTTGAACAATAGGCGAATATTCTTTATACGGTATTATACCGGATTTTGCCCTGTTGTTTTGACTGCTGAGCAGAACGAGCTAATTTTGGACTGAGGGTAAGAAATCCCTTTACAATTTAGAGGAACATGTTGGGACGACCATTTAGTTTGAGATTTATCATTTTTTTTCCTTCATCGACTAAATTTTGGCTAGCAGTAAATTCTGTACTCCCTCGGACTTGTATTAGCTCTTTATTTGACGAGCAATCGCGATTTCGACCTGGTTGAAGTTTCCTTCAAGTGTCTGGAATTTGCCATCGCCCCAAGCAGAAGCACCATCACTCCAGAAGCTGAGTGACCATTGATTTTCTTCTTTGATTTTATAGTTTAAAGCTTGATATTTTTAATTTTGATTCGTTGAGTTCTTTATTTTGGCACCTATAAACTTAACTTATGCAATGGAATATAATTGGAGGCCTGTTTCTTAATTTTAAAACAGAGAGCTCTACCTGAGATAGTTCCGAGTTTCTTTTGTTGTAAAACTCTATTTCAGATTGTTAAATAGTTTAATATTGATTAATTTAATTTTTGCTATATTTGATTGTACATTGTACTTATTTTCATCCAACATACTGTTACTGGATTCAGATGGTAATAGTTTAATTTACAGTAGGTACCTACCCGCAGAATACACTGAAGTTTGATAGTGACGTTCAAGCCAGAGCAACGACGTCGCAAAGTTTTGAGCGCATGTTCTATTGTCTATTCACACCTCACACATCCTCGCGAAATACTGCAGGCGGGGATGCCCTCGGCTATCGAGGTATTGTCAATATTCTGAGATTTACATGATTTGAAATTTCAGAAGAAGTAGATACCAAATCGTAATTTGATTGTCAGAATAATTGCCAAAATACAGGGCCGATGAAGATGAAATACGGTACTCATTTTTAAAATGGCGGCTTGAAGGTTTGTATGTGATTTCGGCAAAATCTGTCAGATAGTTTCTGAAATATAAAATGTTGAAGAATGGCATGATCTATGAAAGCATTCAAGAATTATATTGAAAATTTTTGATAAAATGCATAATGCCGGGTCCAGACGGGTGTAATGTAACGCGTAATATAAGGCTAATTCTCCGTGTGGACGGTAGACAAGCGTTACATGCAATGCTCGTAGTACCGTCCACACGGAGAATACGCCTTATATCACGCATTACATTACGCGTTACATTACACCCGTCTGGACCCGGCATAATACTGCATAAATCAGATGAACCTACCGTTCCGTTAAAGGAACACGAGCATTATAGTGTCGCAAACACTAACTCTGTAATTGTATAGTGGATGTCGTACCGATAATGTAATTTGTAATGAACTTACATTTCATTCTTCAGTATATCGTCTTTCCCGAGTAGTAGCCGAAGTGACCAGAGCTGTTTGTTTCTACTTGTTTGATTACATTAGTGCATCATGTGTTCGTGGAGGTGAGTTAATCGAATACTTTAACTCTATTTGGTAATTACAAGTTTTTTGGGCATTTACAAATATCAATAGATACATGTCGAATGATATAAATCACAAACAACCATTTGTCTCTCTGGGAGCACGTGTTAAAAATGATGTTCCGATAAAGGAACGGTAGGACAATATACTCTGTTCACGGCAAATGTAACGAAATAGTTGCATTACTGTTTTCATTGTTGCAGATCTTATTATGAAGCACGATGATCATTGAGACTTCATAACTTCTCGCAGAAATAGATAATCTCGATGTTGACTCTTTACCATCAGGTAGCGTAACAATATTACCACCCGAAAATGCCAATAACGAGAATACCGATGAATATTCAGGGAAGGAAGATCATGTTTTGCCAAGTAATCTCCCGGGAAGCCAAGTGAAGGCTGAAGGGATCGATGTTAACGACTTTGATAGAGAGGATGAACTACCTTCTTCATTTTACATTTGTTGTAACAATGCAGTTTCAATAGCCACGAATTTGCTGTCAGTTCATCCCATAAATAAGGTGAAACGATACTCCAGATCAGATAAGAAACCAATTTATATGTAGAAATACAACGAAAACATTGGAGGAGTAGACATTGGAGGAGTAGAGCTGATCAAAATGTAGGGCTGAACAGAATATCTCTCAGAGGAAAAAAATGGTATTTCCCACTATTTTGTCAGTCAGTGCATAGACATGGCTATCTAAAGTGCGTGGCAGCTTCACCGAAAAAACAATGGTAAACTAGATCAGTTGGCATTCAGGAGAAGTATAACAACCAATTTTTTTTGGAGAAAATTTCTCATGGGGGGCCTTCAAAACTACCTCATAATAATAATGAATATTCGAGACATGAGAGGTTAGATCATTTGGTTGAGTATCAAGAGAAACAAACAAGATGCCGCGTCTACCGAAAAAAATTTTTTTTTTTTATGCAAAAAATGTGAAATTGCACTACATCTGAAAGAATGTTTCGAGATATATCATACTTTTTAAGTTATTACTCTGTTCTCAATAAATGATATAATACTCTGATGGTTGTTCATTGTCCTACTGTTACTTTAAAGGAACACCACATATTTGAAAAAAGCGATAATCAAATTTTTTTTCAAAATTTATTTAGGCTTCTAACTTATACGTCCATACACAATCCATACATCAGCATAACTCAAAATTTTGAAAAATAATAGTTTCAGGTTTATCTGGGAACACTGTATCACATAAACGAAACCACATATTTCGAACACTGATTCAGACTACCCGAATTGTCTTGCATTTACACTGACAGCATTTCAATCTTTACCATAAGGGCACACATGGCCCGTGCCCAGGGCCCCCATCCTTAGGGGGCCCCGAAAGACAGACAAATTCTCTCACATTTATTCCAAAAATATTTTTGTCGGACACAGTAACAGTAAGCACCCGAGTAGAAAATAAAATATACTTTGGTCTTAAAATTTAAATCAAAATTATGTTTATTAAGACAAAATCAAGTCAAACTTTGTCTATTTTCTTTTAGAAGTATAAAATATCCCTAACAGTTGACTTGATTTTGACTTAATCAGCTTAGTTAGGATCGATTTGAGACAAAAATGTCATATAAGACTAAACTTGGCTTGTATTTGGTTCAATATAAGTCAAAAAACTCGGTTCAAGCACTGACGTGAAGTCAGGAGCTTTTGCGTGTATGTTCAATAGTCCATTCTCCTTTATTGGACATGCAGGTAAATTCGATTAAGAGACAATAGAACATACGCGCAAAAGCTCCTGACTTCACGTCAGTACTTGAAACAATTTTTTTTTTCGTAATTTTTTTGAAATTTTCTAGGGATACGGTTCTGACAAAATTTGGACACCTCTTTATGTCGATATTCTACTACTAGTTACCAAGCTTCAATTCGATCGAACTATATTTTTTTAATTATCGAGGAAATAATATTCCAGGTGGGTATAAATTCCATATTGTTGGACCGATTATGCTCAAAAACGATATTAACCCTCTCATTGGGATGCGCAACCTACCCTGAATTGGGGGTCCGTATCTCCTTTCATTCGAAAGTTATCGAGGCAACGGTTACCCATCCAGCTACTGAACTCACACAAGGCTACTCGGATCTCCAACAATATAGTTCCGATCGTGTTCAAACTTGAAACTTAGCAGTAGAGTTAGGCTTTGCAGGCTCTCGCAAAATTTCAGCGATGTCGGACGAATAGTTTCGGATATATTGAATTTTTTTCAATGATTCTCTTAAAATTCTCTATAGTGATACGATCCTCACGAAATTTAGCATGAATTTTGGCGTTGGCATTCTACAACTAATAACCGTATTTGAATTGGATCGCTTTTGAATTTTTCTAGTTATTTAGGAAATAATAGCCAATTTTCAGATGGGTATAACTCCAAAATCGTTTGGCCGATTATGCCTATGAACAAACTCAAATGTTGCATTCAGATTCACGACCTAACCTGAAAATTTCAAGTCGCTATCTCTTTCCGTTCTCAAGTTATCGTGACAACGGTGATGTTCCCCAGAACATACGCGCAAAAAGTGGGAAAGCTCTTCGGACAGGGGCTTGGGCGCTCTTGTCAAAGTAATAGCGAGTACTTATTCAAACTTTGACTGCATCATAAATATTGAAAAAAAATCATATCTCCGAAAGTATTAGTTTGATAGAGTTGAGAATGTTATCAGTTGATTCTTATGGTGAAACTGCATCTTAAAAAAAATTGAATTTGAAATTTGTAATGTAAAAAAATATTGTTTTCGTTAATCCCAAACCACCGATTTTGCCCAATAACAAACTTAACCGATATATTTATATCCAGAACCAACTCTGAAAATTTCAACTGTCTAGCTTATTCGGTTCAAGAGTTATCAGTGTAGAAAAATGTATAAATCGCTTTCTTTACTTTACAAAAGGGCACCAAATTATTGTGGGCCCAAGGGAACCAGCATAGTTTAAGACGGCCTTGACTGACAGATTGTGTAGTTGATCATCAAACACCTTATAGATATTAAAAAATCATTGAATCTCAGTTATTGATTTCTTGAAGATACAACATTTATTTTTATGAGGACAGCATGTCTGTAGTGCATGAAGGTCCGCGTAAAATGACGTTCGTAGAAACATAATTATATTCTGATAAATCCAAGAAGAACACTGATAATCAACAGTGACTGTGGCTCGATTTCAAGTAGCGACCGAAGGAATCCAATCCTCCGTCCTTGCTACCGGCCGATATTAAATAGTTCACATTTATTCTGAGTAAATACCGACGGGAGCGGTGGGGAACGCTCCCCCAGTCCCCCAACCGCGTCGGTTCGCTTTGATGCGTTCATCTGACTAATTCTACGGTTCGTGATTTAAGGCAGTTCTGAAAACGTTTCCTAATTAAGCTTCTGTCGCAAAACGACGTTTGGCTTTTTCACAACTTTAATTTTTACCATCTCGAAAAACCGCCCGCTAACTGAGACCCGATGGAAATGCCCCTTTATGTCGTCGCCATGGCAACATCTGAGACCTTGGCATGCAATAATTCGAGAACGATTGGCTCGGCTGCGAAAAAGTTAATTTTCCAATGAAATGAATAATTTGTATTCAAGTTCGCGAAAGAATTATCGGAAGGGTTGCTTCTATCAACATTGCTAAAATACGATGAGAGCTCGGAAAGGGTTACTGAAGGAAGGGTACGATTTGGAATATGAAGTAATTGGTTGCTTTGATATCTTGTAAAATGAATTTTCGATATACTATATTCTAACTAAGTGAAATTTCACATATGGGCGATATTTCAATATCTTCGTTTCAAAATTGTTCATTGTGTGATTTGCTGTTGCACAAATCAAAATCAGTCAGGAGCATTTGCGCGTATGTTCTATTGTCTAATCACCTCTATCGAAAACTCTACTACGAATTTAGCAACGATACACACCTTTTTCTCAGATGTTATAATATATTAATACATTTCATGCCGTTTTAATGATTCTATTGGAATTGAAATACGAAATATCTTACGCCTCAAGCAAGCCCGGGATACGATATTTACGAAGGTCCGCGAAAATTTGTGGGTTAGATGAGTAAAAACTCAAAACAATTCGACCGATTAGGCCAATAATTAACGAACTTGAATGTCGCATGCAGATGCGCAACCTACCACGAAAATTGCAATTCGCTATCTCTTTCCGTTCTCAAGTTATCGTGGGGTACATAATATTTTTTCGTAACGTAGCGTGCTATCATTTCGTCACAATGTCTGTATTTTTAGAATTTTCCGAAAAGGATCTCAAACGATTCAGTTCGACTCACTGATGAATAATCCGGTGTTAAATTCAATTCTGTCCGTCCGGTCCGACCATTAGCACGATAACTCCCAAACGGTACGAGCTAAAGCCTTGAAATTTGCAGGGTAGTTTTGTAACGTAAAGATCTCAAGTTCGTTAATGGGCGAAATCCACCAAGCCGTTTCGGAGTTATAGACATTTTTAGTTAAAACGTTTTTCAAGAATATTACCGAAACCGATTACTCGATCTATCTGAAATATAGCATCAATTTGTAGAATCGCGACCTTCATATGCCTGCGAATTTTTGTATTGATCGGATGGCTATAAACTAGAAAAAAAAAAGCACTGACGTGAAGTCAGTACTCTTTGGCGCGCGTGTTCACGGTGGCTAATTTGAATTGAATGATGAGTACTTCAAGCTCAGTGGATAGAGCGAGCCGAAGATCTACCCAAAGGATAGTGGACACCATTCACTGTCGGTTCAAAAATTAACAGTGCTGTATCTAAGCTGCCATCAGGATAGAGTAACGAAGTTGGAAAAGAACACAACTGACCCTCCTTAGTCGCACAAGCTCCTAGAAGATTTGGGAGGGTCAGTATAATCCTAATCATGTTTATAGCACGCGCGCCAAAGCAGATTGACTTTTTACACTTCTTCTTTCATTGTTAAGTCACTCTGCTTTTGCGCACGTGCTATAAACATGATTAGGATTATACTGACCCTCCCAAATCTTCTAGGAGCTTGTGCGACTAAGGAGGGTCAGTTGTGTTCTTTTCCAACTTTGTTATCCTGATGGCAGCTTAGATACAGCACTGTTAATTTTTGAACCGACAGTGAATTGTGTCCACTATCCTTTGGGTATATCTTCGGCTCGCTCTATCCACTGAGCTTGAAGTACTCATCATTCAATTCAAATTAGCCACCGTGTACACGCGCGCCAAAGAGTACTGACTTCACGTCAGTGCTTTTTTTTTCAAGTTCCTCTAACAAATATAGCTATCAATACAGTTTGGCTGTTAGCTTTACCGTAGATCAAAAAAAAATTGCGGTTGTGGGACCTCCGTTAGGAAAGCAATTGCCTCTTCTCCAAATCCGAACGTATTTTAATATAGATCTACCGAATATAGTTATTACAAATGCGCCTCAGGGTTACCATACAGACATTTCAACTCGGAAACAACGCTATTTCCCCCAAACTGACTTGTGTCCGTGCACTGAATTGACATGAATATTCTTTTAAAACCTCACAATATCGGCTCATTACTCCCAAAATAACCCAAACAACCCAAAACCATTCACTTCTCGTCTGCGCATGCGCAATATACTCGTGGCTGCAAGTCAACCTCAATTTTCGACACAGCACTCCCAACATAACCCATCCAACCCAAAAACAGTCATTTCTCTTCTGCGTATGCGCAATCTACTCGCAGCTAAAAGTCCTCTCAAAATAACACACCTTACAAAAAACTCCGATTCTCCAACACTAGTGGTTCAGGAGATATCACATCTTTAATCCACGCATGCGCAGACCCTCAACAGGGGATTCTATAGAGGAATAGCATCCGCCACCCCAAAACCCTAATCCTCTCTGACGAAAACACCACCAGTTAAATCACTGATGGTCTGCTCATGCGCATAACGAAAAATGCCTGTAAGGGGTAATATCAATTTCAAAAATGGCCCCAGGGCCACGGTACGGACACTTTAACTCGGAAACAACGCTACATCCCCCAAACTGACTTGTCCTTGCACTGAATTGCTATGAATATTCTTTTAAAACCTCATAATATCGACTCAGCACTCCCAACATAACCCATCCAACCCAAAAACAGTCACTTCTCTTCTGCGCATGCGCAATCTACTCGTGGCTAAAAGTCCTCTCAAAATAACACACCTTACAAAAAACTCCGATTCTCCAACACTAGTGGTTCAGGAGATATCACATCTTTAATCCACGCATGCGCACACCCTCAACAGGGGATTCTATGGAGAAATAGCATCCGCCACCCCAAAACCCTAATCCTCTCTGACGAAAACACCACCAGTTGATTCACTGATGATCTGCTCATGCGCATAACGAAAAATGCCTGTAAGCGGTAACATCAATTTCAAGATTAGCGCTAGGGCCACGGTAAGGACACTTTAACTCGGAAACAACGCTACATCCCCCAAACTGACTTGTCCTTGCACTGAATTGCTATGAATATTCTTTTAAAACCTCATAATATCGACTGAGCACTCCCAACATAACCCATCCAACCCAAAAACAGTCACTTCTCTTCTGCGCATGCGCAATCTACTGGTGGCTAAAAGTCCTCTCAAAATAACACACCTTACAAAAAACTCCAATTCTCCAACACTAGTGGTTCGGAAGATATCGCATCTTTAATCTACGCATGCGCAGACCCTCATCAGGGATCTGAATTCTATGGAGGAATAGCATCCGCCACCCCAAAACCCCAATCCTCTCTGACGAAAACTACAGCAGTTAAAGGACTTCTCATCTGCGCATGCGCAATACGGAAAATGCCCGGAAAGGGCAGCATGAACCTCAAAAACATATGTTTCGGCATTAAAAGCAAAGTATTCCGCCAAATAGTAGTAATTTTTTTATTTTTTTCATGTCACGTGATCTTCACGAAATTTTGCGAAAGTGTTTGCTTTGGTCTTTTGCATCTAACTATTGAGTTTCAATTTAATCAGATCAGTATTTTTCGAGTTATCGTGAAAACAAAATTTTCAAATTTTCAAATTTTTTTTTTGCCACTTTAGGGCCGTCCGTTCAACACAAAACTTCGCAGGCATATAAAGGTCATGATTCTACAATCTGATGCCAAATTTCAAAAAGATCTAGTGATCGGTTCCGGAAATATTCATAAAAAACGTTTTTACTAAAAATGGCCTTAACTCCGAAACCGCTCGGTCGATTTCGCCCGTTAACGAACTTGTCCGAGATATTTACGCTACGAAACTACCCTGCAAATTTCAACGCTCTAAGTCGTTCCGTTCGAGAGTTATCGTGCTAACGATAACCGGCCGGCCAGCCGGATGCGATTCTTAAAATTTTTTTTTCGTAATTTTTTCGAATTTTTTGGGGTACGGTCCTTACAAAATTTTAAACACGTTTTTATGATGATTTTCTACTACTAGTTACCAAGCTTCAATTCGATCGAATATTTATTGTTTGAATTATCAAGGAAATAATACTCCAGGTGGGTATAACTTGGAAACCGTTTGACCGATTATGCCCAAAAACGAACTCAACTCTCCCTTTCGGATACGCAACCTTCCCTGAAAATTACAAGTCCCTATCTCCTTTCGTTCGAAAGTTATCGAGGCAACGGTCACCCATCTACTGAACTCACACAAGAATGCTCGAATCTCCAACAATATTCAACCGATCGTGTTAAAACTTGAAACTTGGCAGTAGAGTTAGGTTATGAAGGCTCTGGCAAAATTTCAGTAATATCAAAGGAATAGTTACTGATATATAGAATTTTTTTTTTCAATTTTCAATGACTTTTTAAAAATTTTTTTGAATACTCTCCTCACGCAATTTTGCGAGAATTTTCGCGTTGGCATTCTACAACTAATTACCATGTTTGAATTCAATCGGCTTAGTATTTTTCGAGTTAATGAGGAACAAAAAATAACCAAATATCAGATGGCTATAACTCTAAAACCGTTCGGCCGATTATGCTCATAAACAAACTGAGATGTTACGTTCTGGTGCACATCCTAGCCTGAAAATTTCAAGCCGCTGTCTCTTTCCGTTCCCAAGTTATCGTGACAACAAAAATATTTTTTAATAATTTTTTTTTAATTTCCTAGCCATACGATTCACACAAAATTTCACGAACGTGCTAAGGTTCATATTCTACAACTACTCACCAAGTTTCAATTCGATCGAATTTATATTGGTTGAAAACAAAATTATTACTCGGAAACCACAAGGCCGATTATGCCCATTAACGAACATGTCCGTCGTATTGGGATGCGCCACCCACCCTGAAAATTTCAAGTCACTAGCTCTTCTCGTTCTCAATTTATCGTGGCAACGGCCGGCCGGACAGAATCAAATTTGACCTCGAATTCTTCATTTTGGACTCGAACTTAATTGTTTGAGACCATTTTCGTCAAAAAATTCGAAAGTTACGGACATTTGGGCAATTGATAACGCGATGTTCCCCAGAACATACGCGCAAAAAGGTATGTCCATGGGAAAAAAAAATTAACGCCACCGCGACGCCAGCCATCTTTATTTTTTACACCAACTTCTACACGCATCCCAAGTCAATGTTGACTTGTACAAAATGGTGTTTACAGAATTAAAATATATTCACCCTGTACAATTAATGGATTTCGGAATCCACATTTCAATAATTTTCATTCGAAAGTAATGAAGCAAATGCAGAGCAAATAGTATATTATATACCGCGGGACTGAAGTAGTACATTTAATCCTGAAGGTAAAGTTTATGGCCCGACCGCAGGGAGGGCCATAATTTACCTGAAGGATTAAATGTACTTCAGTCGCAAGGTATATACGATACTTTTCGTACTTCCGGTATGATTTTATAAATTATTTCAATAATTTCAATCAGTTTTTTCTCTCTTCAACTCATTTAATAAACTGTCTTTAAAATAAGTTACCATAGTAACATTGCGTTGTGACAATTATAATTTAGAAACATTGTCATTACTAGTGTCATTGTAAAGAAACATTGTTATTGATAATTATTGGTATCATGAGTGAAGAAGGTGTATCTGATATTGATAAAAGAGCAGCCGAAGTAGGTGAAGAATTGTTACCACCGAAATCTAGAAAACTATACGAGCAGCAGTACGATGCTTTTAAAAAGTGGTGCCGCTTAAAAAATGTGAGACAACCTACTGAAAATGCGCTGTTAGTCTACTTCAATGATAAATCAAAAGCGGTTTGTGCCTCAACTCTCTGGGCACATTACTCAATGCTGAAATCGGTTATTAACATTAGAGAAGATATCGTTTGTTTGTGATTTAATCGTTCCGGGAGTTTCGTCAATATTTAATCCCGGAGGGATTAAATGTGACACTTTAGTACCTGTCACAAGGGAGTGAAGTTGTCACTTTAGGCCCGGAAGTACGAAAAATAAATTTTCGTACTTCCGGGCCTAAAGTGACAACTTCACTCCCTTGTGACAGGTACTAAAGTGTCACATTTAATCCCTCCGGGATTAAATATTGACGAAACTCCCGGAACGATTAAATCACAAACAAACGAATTTAAGGGATATTTTATTGAAAAATATAATTAATTAGAATGGTAATTAACGTTAATATTCAAATTAATATTGTGACAGTTCGTCATATTGACCAGTCTTTCCTGGGTTAATGCAGCAGGTAACTGACGAGTAACAGATAGGTCCTTTTCATATTGAACTGGTGTTTGTTTCGAAGATCCTGCGGAAACAGGAAGCGAGAATGAGGACTGTGGCATAACTATAGTGGACGAATCGGCGACTTGACCAAATATTTTATCTGAAATTTTTTGTTTATTTTTAATAGACGATTCAATATATCCCTCGGCCACGTTGGAGGATTTCCATCCTCCATGTCTCTTCAGCACGTCTATTGTTGCTCCCGAATCAGCTAACAAAGACGCAGATGTGCGTCTAAAACAATGTCCCGTATAAGACGTCGCATTTTCTAATTTCAAGAAAGCTGCTATTTGCCGTGGAAATGTACCAAACATTTTTTTTCCTACTACTCGCGTAGTACATTCTTTGTTGATGTATTGAACAAAAAATTTTGAATGAGGTGTCCCTGTCTTTCGCAATGCCACATATTTTCGAAATATCGCCACAAAACTGATGGCACTATTTTCTGAATTTTTGATCACAAAATTTCGGTCAATTTTATTTTTGGTGTTTCTAATCGCAATTAGGAAGGAATCGCCCAAATCTCTCACATCGTCGATTTCTAAATCAACCAACTCTTTTCCACGACAAGCTCCCGCAACGCCCAAAATAAGTGCAACCTACAAAAAAATTGATTTCTTAAAATTTCTGAATATAAACACATTTCCAAATTTACCTTGAGCATTAAATATTTATCATCCGGAGCCTCCCGTAAGAACTGATCTACCTGCTCAGACGTGAGAATTCTTGACTTCTTTGGCTTAAATCCCTCATTTCTTCTCTTCAAAAAAGCTAATAATTTTGGAAATTTACTTATATCAATATCTTCTCTAATGTTAATAACCGATTTCAGCATTGAGTAATGTGCCCAGAGAGTTGAGGCACAAACCGCTTTTGATTTATCATTGAAGTAGACTAACAGCGCATTTTCAGTAGGTTGTCTCACATTTTTTAAGCGGCACCACTTTTTAAAAGCATCGTACTGCTGCTCGTATAGTTTTCTAGATTTCGGTGGTAACAATTCTTCACCTACTTCGGCTGCTCTTTTATCAATATCAGATACACCTTCTTCACTCATGATACCAATAATTATCAATAACAATGTTTCTTTACAATGAGTACTAGTAATGACAATGTTTCTAAATTATAATTGTCACAACGCAATGTTACTATGGTAACTTATTTTAAAGACAGTTTATTAAATGAGTTGAAGAGAGAAAAAACTGATTGAAATTATTGAAATAATTAATAAAATCATACCGGAAGTACGAAAAGTATCGTATATACCTTGCGACTG
Organism: Halyzia sedecimguttata; assembly: GCA_937662695.2. Lineage (NCBI taxonomy): Eukaryota > Metazoa > Arthropoda > Insecta > Coleoptera > Coccinellidae > Halyzia > Halyzia sedecimguttata. The sequence goes on along the minus strand of OW569414.2, from coordinate 10,245,125 downwards.
AAGTACATTTAATCCTTCAGGTAAATTATGGCCCTCCCTGCGGTCGGGCCATAAACTTTACCTTCAGGATTAAATGTACTACTTCAGTCCCGCGGTATATAATATACTATTTCATTTCAAATGTAAAAGCAAACAACATGTAGGTCACTTTCAGCGGAAACACCTGCCGCCTAAAATCATGTTGGCATATATATTCAGCGAAAGGTGTGAAGCCGAAAACGTCATTTTCTTATTAGCCGGGCAGCTTTTCAATGAAGAGCATCCTCTGGCAACGTCTGCCCATTTTGTATCCGGGTAATTACATTAAAAATTAAAAGCAGGATGTGGCAGAAACAATGTTCCGGCAGCGACGCGTATGCGTTCTTTTATTAAAAGTGTGTGCCCACAGAGCCGCGACAGGATGAAGTTTTAATCACCAGATAAAGGAAATCTCAGGGCGGCGGTGAAAAACAAAAACCGGGAGAGCTGCGGGGCCTCCAGCCATTCCGGAGACGCGGATTTAAATGCGGGGAGACGGAATTCACCTACAGCATTAGCATGGTGTCTTTCTCTAACCTTACTTAATTATAAAACACGACGGGCTAGGCGACCACGTCGGAATATTATACCGCCGAGCGTTCTCGTCCTTTTTTTTTTAAATTAATACGATTTCGCTCCAAGATGAAAAATAAATTTTCGAAGGGGGAGAGGAAGGAAAGCTCCCTTGCAGGTAGATACGTTGCCTTGTCACAAACAGCTTGACTTGTTGGCCCTGAAGGAGAGATATTTCAAGGCTCCATTCGGTCTGGAATTACGATTATCGTTGTGTTCAGATAAGGAATTACATAACCTAGATTTTTTCTGGGACACTTTCCTTTCGATCTTGACGATGATAGATAGAAAGTTGTTTTGGATTTTTTCTGCAAATCGTTCAATTTCAACATTGATATGGAATAAAATATGTTTCAAACAATGAAAATATCTGCTGAGAAGTATTTTATACTTATCTGAATGAAAATGCTGTTTCCCTGCAGATTTTCTTGATACAAAAATTACCCAGAGCGATTTATGGCATTTTGAGTTTTAACACGAATTTAACACAGAACCTGAGATTTCCGCTCCATTGTAATATTGCTTTTTTTACATTTTGCACTTTAGATGTACTTGAATGTGGAAATAAAGGCATTTTTTCCGATCGAGAGGAAAAACCTGTTATAGGCTTACCCTGAGAGGATCCGCTTCTCTCTGGTGTGTGAGACTCCAGTTGTTGATTGGTTACTAACAAAACAACCTCTCGCTTGTTCCTTAGAGTAGTTCTTCGTCCTGCCCTTACAGCGTCCCTAGGAATTCACACGAGACGAGAGTAGGCGAGAGTATGAAAAATCTCGTCTCGCTCTCGCCAATTCACAAAAAATTAAGTCTCGTTTAAGTCTCGTTATCGTCTCATTATCAGTTGTCTCGTCTCGTTTCGGTTAATTCTGAATAACGGTAATAAATATTATAATATATATACGAAATGGTATACAATAATGAATAATTTTGTAAAGCTATATTTATTACGCTCTTATACAAAAATATTTGTACATGTACTTATAATTTTTAATTTTAGACACTGATAATTTCAACTTTTAAATTACTCGATGACCAAGAATTCAAACATAATCACGCTTGCATCATATCATTTTTCAATGATGTACGTATTTTTTCCATGATCATACCTGCTGTGGAAAATAATCTTTCAACAGGTTACGAATGTATCCATTAATAAATCATCGGCCATCTTGGAAAGTGTAGGAAGAACTTTTTCATCATTCTCCACCACTGTAAAAATTTTGATTCCTATTTGCTCTTTCTAATAGCGACTATTCTTCAAACTCAGCTTTCCAATATTTCGGAAGTTTTGTTGATTTGTTTTAAATAGGTTATCGATGTCGATACATTCTTTAATAGAATTGAACAATTTGGTATAGTTTTCAAAGAATACCTTCCCAGTGGGTAGATCATTGAGAATGTTCTTGGCGTATTCCTGATAACACTTTTCGAAACATTGAATAGCTCAATTTCTTCACCAGTTTTATTATACGTAGTTCCACAGATGTATACAATAATTGTTCACATCTTCACTACGAGGAGCACAAGAGAGTAAATTTCTCCTGATGTTAAGATAGAGACGAGCACTGGGATAAAGGGGCAATAAAAGTTGTCCGTTAAGTATTGAATTCATAATGGCATCCGTTTTACGAATGTATCCATTAATAAATCATCGGCCATCTTGGAAAGTGTAGGAAGAACTTTTTCATCATTCTCCACCACTGTAAAAATTTTGATTCCTATTTGCTCTTTCTAATAGCGACTATTCTTCAAACTCAGCTTTCCAATATTTCGGAAGTTTTGTTGATTTGTTTTAAATAGGTTATCGATGTCGATACATTCTTTAATAGAATTGAACAATTTGGTATAGTTTTCAAAGAATACCTTCCCAGTGGGTAGATCATTGAGAATGTTCTTGGCGTATTCCTGATAACACTTTTCGAAACATTGAATAGCTCAATTTCTTCACCAGTTTTATTATACGTAGTTCCACAGATGTATACAATAATTGTTCACATCTTCACTACGAGGAGCACAAGAGAGTAAATTTCTCCTGATGTTAAGATAGAGACGAGCACTGGGATAAAGGGGCAATAAAAGTTGTCCGTTAAGTATTGAATTCATAATGGCATCCGTTTTTATGGTTGTGAATTCTATTTTTTTTTCGAAAAATAATCTCAATTATCGCAAGGTCATAACGAATTTATAATCTTCTAAAAAATCGTGTATTTCTAGAACGATCGATGCATTATATAGACATTATATTGGTAATTATAGTGGAAACTCATCATATTCAATTGTTTTCTGTGGGTGTTGAAAAAAGTCGAGTCATATAAAAAACTTCAAAAAAAAATTAACGAGACCAAAAACGAGTATCGGTATCGCCTTTAATATTTTTGAAAACGTCTCGTCTCGTCTCATCTTGCTTTTACGAGACGAGACGAGAAAAAGCTCGCTCTCGCGTGAAGCCCTAAGCGTCACTTAACAAAAGAGATGAGCTGCAAGCGGCCTTCATAGTTGATGAGACCTCATGACTCGAAGTGATCCGAGCAACACCGCTTCCTGCATTATGTGCGCTAAATTCTCGGCCAAGGATTAATAGGCCCGAATAATCTTCAATTCGGTCATGTAGTTCGCTCTCAATCCACCTAAGCATTCTATAATTAGTACGACCATCCTAACTTTATGCCTTGGATACAGGATCCCCAGTTCGAATAAAAAACCTTGTATTTCTCCCTCTTCTGTTCTTCTTTCATCACCACATTAGTTTTGGCGGGCGAGGAAAATTTGATAACAAACAATTACTTGAGCTTTCTGTCCAACAGGACTATATTTGGCTTTATGGCGTGGATCTGCCGAGATGTTGGAATAGAATAATTCCAGTAGATGTGAGTTCTGTCATTTTCAACTACTGTTTCAATCTCCAGAGGCACATATAGTAGCACTGGTTCGTTGTCGTTATCATAAACTCAGATGGAAGTAGAGAATTCGAATTGCCGCATTGAGTCTTTCTGAATATCCTGATGGAGCATGGACTCTACAAGCAGACAGGATATGCGTAATAGATTCCTGCCGGCTGTGGCATGCTCTGCACGTTGTTAGGGTGTCGACTCTCATGATGTCTTTTTATCATCTTGTATTTATCACCCCATCTTGACGAGCTATAACAAATCCCTTCGTTTCCGACTTGAGCCCAATTGACTTCAAAAGGGCAAAGAATAATTCTTCCGACATACCCTGATCTTTCAAACTCCTAAAATATATGGAGTGCAGGTGTTTACTCATGTGATTTTCGAGTAGTGTCTTCAGTTGTGCCTGTCTTATCTCTCTGCCAACTATTCTTTCTTTGGTCTGTTGGCATCATAGGTGTTCCTGCTAGCTCATGATTGATGGATATGCCAGTTATAATGAGCTTCTCCAATGCTTGGTTCCAAATTTTATGATGAGCCTCTACTTTCAGAAGCCGGTCTTCACTTCCATGTTGCCATTTCTAAGGTTTGTTCATGGTGTTGGTATTCCAAACTTTGCAAACCCCTGCTTCCCTGCGTTCGTGAAAGGTATACTCTTTGTATCGAGCAGTTGGGATGCAGGCTACGGTTCATGTTCATTACTTTACGTGTGGATCTGTCCAGCTCGAGAATTTCATTCACGGTCCAGTTAACTACCCCGAAAGGGTATGTGACTATCAAGACTGCCAACATCTTCGTAGCAGACACAGGCTGTTGAAATTGCAGAAAAACTTCCATTTTTTTTGTAGCTTTGACATGGTTATTCGGAATGAAATTGAGTTTATTTTTATTGATGTTATCTATACTATATATAATAATTATGGCACATATTCTCCACTTAACAGAGTTTTCCTACATTCATTGGTTTGCTAGTTATAGACTAGTGGATTCATTAGCATGAAGAAAGCGCAATATGGAATTTATTTTGAGTTCGATTATTTTTTTGTGGGTTTTCTTTCCCAAAAAATGAAGAATATCTATAAAATGACAATTTTAATTGTTTGGAAATTGCTTCTAGGTTAGAAAAACTAGATATTCCTCAGAATCAAGTGAAGAATGTTTCCTAATAAACAGTTACGGAATGGAAATTATCACACACAAATTTCAGAATAATATTAAGCCACAAATAATTCTGAACATTTTCACTTATTGTCTGATGTTTTAACATTAGTGTTGTTTCGTTACTGTTTATTAGGGAGAATTGTTTTATATATTACTCCTGATTATCAGATGATTAATCTTTTCTGTTGTTCGACAATGAGGATTGCAGTAACAGTTTTCTGTGTTGAATGGGTGAACAATATATATATATATAATATATATACATTACCACCAGACTCAATTCATAGAAGTGAATTTTGTGAAGTCCGCATGACTACAAAATATAAAAAAAACATTAAATTCTGTATCTCAGAGACTTTCGGATATGTTGAAATTTTGCATGCGACCTTATCTTAGGGCAAAGTTTTAGATTTATATTGCTGGCAAAATATCAAGATATTTTTACCATTATACTGTTTGTACTGGTCCACCGTATTTCACAGGAACAGTGGACCACTGTAGTGGACAATAGTGTAGTTACTTTTGTAGTGATAATATAGGGCGAGGGCGTAGCCAGGAATGAATTTTGGGGAAATAGGAATTAATTTCGGGGGAAGGTTTTGAAATTTTTATAATTGACTTTATAAGGGCCGGTGCTTTTTGTAGCAAGTATTTTTGTGTTTTTAAGGAAAAAAATTACATTTCGGGGGGGGGTTTGAACTATTTTTCAACTAGGTACCGATTTGATCAGGGCAGTATTTTTAAAGTTATTGGAAAAAGAAACATTCCGATTTGTATAACTCCGAAACCACTTGGCAGATTGTGTAACGAACTCAACAAACGCATTTAAAATCCAACCATGCAAATTTGAACTATCTTACTCATTTCGTTTGAGAGTAATAGTTCTTAGGAACGGCTGGACGGATAGAATTAAGTTTGCACTCGGATTCTTCATTAGTAATTCGAAACTAAATAATTGACACTATGTTCGGGCAAAAATTCCAAAATAATGATCTAAATTTTATATTCGCGAAAATTGATCAAAATTGAATCGTTCACATTGTTACCGTAGCATGCTTTGAATATAATCGTTCTGTTGACGATAAACTAAAGAACAGAAATTAATCCTACCTGGTGGAACTATTTAAATGTCACTGAGAATATTCAGAACATTGAAGAGGTAAAAATCATTAAAATAACATTACTTCTCTCTTAATGAACTTCCGAATATATAAAGAAAATAACTTAAGCAAATACGAGTGGATTAATATTTCGTCCATTCAGTAACAGTGAAACAATGAAAAACCCCGTCTCCTTGGATTATTGCGAGATAATCATAGAATTCTCAAGGAAACAGCTGCAATATTTTACAATCAGACCAGCATCACAAACAACCAAGGGGTTGATATTTTCGACAAATGTGGCGCAGTAAGCGATATAGAATGCAAGGAAAGGGATGATGAACCCTCAGAGTAGCGATTCGAAATTAGAAAGCGAAAGGAAATTAAGTGTCAACGTTTGATACAGGAGATGAAGAAACCGCTACGGACGTTTCGTTGTGTGTGATCACGTAAAACGTTCGGATATTTTGGAATACAAACGAGTTGGAGATTGAATCCTGATTGAGTATCCGCGGTGAGGGGTTTGGGGGTGAAATTTCCCGAAGAAAAGTTTTCCGCGTAGGAATTGGTATCTGGTGATTTTGAATTTCCAATTGTATTGGAATGATATTCCTGTAATCGATGTTCTAATATTTATTACAAGGGTGGCATGAATGTAGTTGATTTTCATTTTGGTTCGTTATTTGAAAATGATGAATATTATTAACTATAAAGCAGTATTTTTGGCGCTCGTGTTCCTCGGAACAGAGTGCTTATCAATTTGCCCTAATGTGTCTAATTTTTGGCTGAAAATGGTCTTAAACGTTTTGTTTCGACCCACTGATCAAAAATCCGTGGTCAAAATCTATTCTGTCCGGCCCCTCGGCCAGCCACAATCACGATAACTCTCGAACGGAATAAGCAAGACAGTTGAAATGTTCACAATAGGTTTGGGAGATAAATATCTCGGTTAAGTGATCTGATGATAAGAATCCACTGATATCACTAAACTCTAACAAACTAATAGTTTCTTGATTCTATGAATTCATAGAATACTCTCATTATGATATGCTGATGTATGTAAATTTAACATGCGGTGAGTCATAGACCTACGTTTTGAATTTAATTAGCAAAATTCTTGAAAATTGACGCACAGAAGCCAAATTGAAAAAAAATGTTACAGCACGCGGTGTCACCCATCCAAATACTAACCGCGCCCGACGCTGCTTGGCTTCAGTGTTCGGACGATATATAGCATATCCAGTATGCTATGGCCACGAACAATATTTCTTCTTCCAACTCTGTCATTATATTTAAATGTACCTATCACATCCGAAAATGTCAAACAAAATTATTCCGGAATTCCAAAAAATATCGTAAATATTTCAGAAATTAGTATACCACAATTTAAAATTAATTTCTAGGACATGGAGATGCCATCTCAAGATTCGTAAGAGATATGATGATGCGGTTTTGACAGTCCTGAAACAGAAATTTGATATCTCTCGTAGCTACAGGGTAAAAGTGAAAGTTTTGGCACTCTTATTCCTCGAAACAGAGTGTTTATCAATTTGCCCAAATGTCTGTGATTTTCATATTTTTGGCTGAAAATGGTCTCAAACTTTTTGGTTCGATCCACCGATCAAGAATCCGTGGTCAAAATCGATTATGTCCAGCCGTCCGTTAAGTTGGTTATTGGGTAAAATGGGCCAGATGGTTTCGGAGTAACAAAACAAAATGTTTGTTACATTCAAAATTTCGAATTATTTTTTTTTTCAGGATGCAGTTTCATCATAAATATCCATTTATATCATTTTTAATTCTAACAAGCGAATACTTTGAGAGATATGCTTTTTCAATAATACATCGTACTTCTATGTTTTCACATAATGCAAATTCTATCTGTGTTCACTATTCATACATGTAATCTTATCTACGTATGACAGACATGTCAAATGTATTTCTGTTCTAACAAAGTATTATTGAATGCAAAATGACCAATTATAGGATATTATAATTATTCCTACCCTATACGCCATTGGATATTCCATATAATGATGGAAATGTATAATTTAGTAAGTTTATCGAATTGGGTTCAGAATATCATTAAGTAGTGTAGACAAAACTGGAATATTGGCTAAGTTACAATTGATATAATATAATTTTCAGAGGAGATTTGAGGAATGAATATCTCGGATAGGTTCGTTATTAAATTTTATTTTATTTTGTGGCGCGCTTGTTCCTCGGAACAGAGTGCTTATCAATTTGCCCAAATGTCTGTAATTTTCGAATTTTTGGCTGAAAATGGTCTTAAGCGATTTGGTTCGACTCACTGATCAATAATAATCCATGGTCAAAATCGATTATGTCCAGCCGTCCGGCCGTTAGCACGATAACTCCCGAACGGAATGAGCTAGACAGTTGAAATTTTCAGAGTAGGTTTGGGAGATAAATATCACGGCTAAATTCGTTATTGGGCAAAGTTGGCCAGGTGGTTTCGGAGTAACAAAAAAAAAATTTTTTCACATCACAAATTTTGAATTCAATTTTTTTTAAGATGCAGTTTTATCACTTATAATACCACAAGAGCTTCAAAATTATCGGGTATTTTTCCCGATAGGTTCGTTGCAAACAAATGAAGGAGTCAAGTTTTTCAGGTTAAAAAATCACGAGCGCGAAGGGCGAGTGATTTTTCCTGAAAAACTTGACGACTTTATTTGTTTGCAGGGAACCTTGAGGGAAATGCCAGATAATTTTGAAGCTCGTGTGGTATTCGGGGGATTATTTTTCCGTCCCAAATGTCGGCCAATAGAATTGCACCATGAGATGAAATGAACAGTTAACAAATAAGAATTTCATAATTGTACCTTCCTTATAGTCTTCTCCATCCATTTTCTTCATATTGTAAGCGTAATCTTTCATAATGTTTGCCAATTGCGCTTCACTCGTTTCAGCACTCAATGTGTATTCCCTCTCAGTACAAAAAGTAGTAAATTGGTTCCAAACTGTATTTTTTGCCTTCTCCGTATTAATGGGAACATTTCCTTTGACTTTTTTATCGATGGTGGACAGAGAACAAACTCCAAATCGAATCATTTTCATGCAAAATCTCCAATTTTCACAATTGAATTCAACCTGTCAGTTTGACGTGTGGTTAATTTGACTGTTTTTTATATATAGCAACTACCAGAGAAAATAATCAAAAAATTATCAGTATAATACCATGTAGGTTGTACCACGTGACGTCGAATGGTGCAATTCTATTGGTCGATATTTGGGTCGGAAAAATAATCATAAGAATCCATTGATATCATTCTCAACTCTAAAAAACGAATATTTTCGGAGATATTCCGCCGTATTCACAAAGCTTTCAATCTCCGTTAAGTCCTAACTGAGGTCCTCAGTTAAGGATAAATAAGAATCGCAACCTCAGTTAACGTGAAAATTAACGTGAAATAGGCCTGTTTCGCCACCGTTAAATACGTTAACTGAGGTTGCGATTTAAATGTATCCTTAACTGAGGACCTCAGTAAGGACGTAACGGAGATTGAAAGCTTTGTGAATACGGCGGTATGTTTATCAAAATTTCAATCATTTATATGATTTCATAGAACACTCTAATATTAATTTGCTGATGTACGTAAATCCAACATGAGAAGATTCATAGACCTACGTTTTGAATTTAATTATGAAAATTCTTGAAAACTGACGCAAAGAAGTCAAATTGAAAAAGTGGGAAAGTCCTTTGGACAGGAGCTTTAGCGCTACTGTTAAAACTTTGACGAATCATAACTCCGAACGTATTGGTTTTCCGGAGTTGGGAATGGTTGGGAATGATATCATTGTATTCTTATTTAATTTATTTTATTTTATTTTGCAGTTCTATCATAAGAATCTATCGATATAGTTCCCAGCTCTGAGAAACCACTTTTGGAGATATGATTTGTCAAAGTTTGAAGAGCGCCAAAGCTCCTGTCCACAGGGCTTTTCCACATTTTTCCTCAGACAAATTGTAAAGTGCAAATTTCAGATTAACTGTCATCATTAAATAATTCTAAAGATTTCCGCTTGGTCCTATATATTGCTTCTGACAAGTACCTAGTGATTCTAACGCAGGAGAAATTTCAAAATAATCAAATTTTTGTATTTCATTGATATTTTTCAGAGTTTTGGAGAGAAAACCCAGAAATTACCCATTTAATAAAATGTCAGCCAATTCGACTGAGAAACATTTCCAATATGTTTTCGTGCGCTGTTCTTTCCAGAATCTCAGAAACAGTTTAGGAAAATCTATCACTCACTTCGGTATAAGAAAACTTTCACAAACCGTGTTCATATTTTTGCGCGTATGTTCTGGGGAACATCGCGTTATCATTTTGCCCAATGTCTGTAACTTTCGAATTTTTTGACGAAAATGGTCTCAAACATGAGAATGAAGAATTCGAGGTCAAATTCGATTCTGTCCAGCCGGCCGTCCGGCCGTTGCCACGATAACTTGAGAACGGAAAGAGCTAGCGACTTGAAATTTTCAGGGTAGGTGGCGCATACCAATACGACAGACAAGTTCGTTAACGGGTATAATCGGCCCAATGGTTTCCGAGTAATAATTTTGTTTTCTACCAATATGAATCCGATCGAATCCAAACTTGGTGAATAGTTGTGGGATATGAACCTAAGCACGTTTGTGAAATTTTGTGCGAATCGTATGGCTAGAAAATTAAAAAAAAATATTTTTGTTGTCACGATAACTTGAGAATGGAAAGAGATTGCGGCTTGAAGTTTTCAGGTTAGGATGTGCATCAGAAAGTGACATTTCAGTTTGTTTATAAGCATAATCGGCCAAACGGTTTTAGAGTTATAGCCATCTGAAATTTGGTTGTTTTTTTCTCCTCATTAACTCGAAAAATACTAAACCGATTGAATTGAAATATTTGTTGAAATTTTTTAAGAAATCATCAAAAATAAAAAAAAAATCTATATATCAGTAACTATTCTTCTGAAATTGCTGAAATTTTGCAAGAGTCTTTAGAACCCAACTCTACTGACTAGTTTTAACACGATCGGTTTAATATTGATGGAGATTCAGTAGATGGGTGACCGTTGCCTCGATAACTTTCGAACAAAAGGAGATAGGAACTTGCAATTTTCAGGGTAGGTTGCGTATCCGAATCTGAAAGTTAAGTTCATTTTTGGGCATAATCGGTTCAACGGTTTCCGAGTTATACCCACCTGGAATATTATTTCCTCGATAACTCAAAAACTAAAGATTCGATCGAATTGAAGCTTGGTAACTATTAGTAGAAAATCAACATAAAGACGTGTTTGAAATTTTGTTGAGAATCGTACCCCTAGAAAATTTCTAAAAAAATACGAAAATAAAATAGGTTCAAGCACTGACGTGAAGTCAGGAGCTTTTGCGCGTATGTTCTATTGTCCATTAGCCTGTATTGGACACCCTTAATCGAATTTACCATGGTAAATTATGTTGTCCATTCTTCTGTATTGGACACTTAGTTCGAATTTACCATGCTAAATTCGAATTAAGAGTGTCTATTCTATCTATTCTGATTGAGATTAATTATATTATCCGCTTTAATAAAAGATTCTGCTCCAGACGAGAAAAATAGTACATCAAATATAGTAACGAATATTGAATCATAAATGATCCCCCTGAAAAAGCTGAATCGACATCCGAAGATGAGGAGAAAGGACCGGTGCAACAGTGTTAACGGGCTGATTACCATGGACGCCCATACATTCAGGTCAGGGAACCCAAACAAACAATTCGTGTAGTGGCAAATTTTCCAGACACGCAGAGGGATCCGTCGAAGGCGAAATTGGATTCTTGTGGGCAATCTATTCGTGGCGTCAATAGATCGAATAGTTAATGACTAGCTTGTTCCTGGATGACCGAAAGGGCATCTCCAGTGACCAGGGCACCTTTGGAGCCCTCGTTAATTCTTCACGCGTATACATGGCCGCTGTCAAACAATCAAGAAACCTTCATCAAGGCGGAGAGGTCTGCTGAATCCCGATAAAGCACTAATTCCCGCAATCAAATATTGATTCAAAACTCCCCTTCATTTCTCCTTTCTTGAAAGTACGGTTTCGCCAATTTCTTCAGCTTCGTTTCGGCTTATTTCACTCAGCGAAAGGGTGAATTTCTCTCCAGTTCCAATGAAATACTTACCTATCTAGATTTCGAGATCATGATATTTGGATTTTAATATATCAATGATCCACAATAATTTTAAGATTCGGAAATTATTATTATACTTAGTTGAATTTTAACCAACTAGGTAAGACTGAGGAATATATATCCATATTGGGTTCTCGTTTAGCACTTGGCGAAATATTCCGAAGTTCGTTTAAATTGCACATACTACTATGTTCAATGAAGAGTTAGATACGATTTACACTAATTTATTTAATATTGCGACGCGTTTCGACACACTAACTTCATCAGACTACACCATACAAAATTCTTAACAAGTAATGATCTTCCTATGCCTCAAAATTGATAACCTGGACATAGAGTATTTTCCACTGCATCTTCTTCCTTCTTTCTATTCCTTCTTCTTCTTATGATTTAAAACTAGTAACATAATCTCACACTGGTCTCAAACGATTGGGTTCGACTCCCTGATGAAGAATTCGAGATCAAATTTGATTCGGTCCGGCCGGCCGTTGCCACGATAACTTGAGAACAGAAAAAGATAGTGACTTGAAATTTTCAAGGTTGATGGCGCATCTCAATACGACGGACAAGTTCGTTGATGGACACAATCAGGCCAATGGTTCCCAGTAATCAATTTGTCTACAACCAATACTAATCCGATCGAATTGAAACTTGGTGAGAAGTTGTAGAATATAAACCTAAGGACGTTTGTGAAATTTTGTGAGAGTCGTATTGCTAGAAAATTTTTGAAAAATTATTAAAAAATATTATTCATGTCACGATAACCTAAGAACGGAAAGAGATAGCGACTTGGAATTTTCAGGTTCGGTTGCGAATTTGAATGCGACATCTGAGTTTGTTTATAGGCATAATCGGCAAAACGGTTTTGGAGTTATACCTATCTGAAATTTGGTTGTTATTTCCTCAATAACTCGGTTACTAGTTATAGAATGCCAATGCGAAAGGTATTACACAGTTACACATTCGTGAGGTTCGTATCACTAGAAAATTTTTAAAAAATCATAGAATATTATTGAAAAAAATCTTATATATCAGAAACTATTCATCCGGCATCGCAGAAATTTTGCGAGAGCCTTCAGAATGTACTCTTCTACCAAGTTCCAAGCTTAAACACGATCGAATCTATATTGTTGTAGATCCGAGCAGCCTTGTGTGAGTTTAGTAGCTGGATGGGTGACCGTTGAGTCAATAACTCTTGAACGAAATGAGATTGGGACTTGCAATTTTCAGGACAGGTTGCACATCTGAATGGGAGAGTTAGGTTTGCTGTTGGCCATAATCGGCCCAACGGTTTCGGAGTTATACCCATCTGAAATATTATTTCCTCGATAACTCAAGAAATATGAACTGAAGCTTGGTAACTACTTGTAGAATATCGACAAGTGTGTGAAATTTTATGAGTGACCGTAACACTAGATAATTTTTTAAAGATTTAGAAAATAATTATTTATTTCATGACTCAATTTTTGAAAGAGTTTTCCAAAAATAGGAGAAAGAATTTCATGGTTTTCTCATAAAAATTTTTGTACATTGACCTATAATGTAATTTCAGACAAGTTTACCTAGAGCGTTACAAAAAGTTCTAATTTTCCGAGATTATTATCGAAATTTCTGTTTAAAAATGGCCACTTCCGCTTGAACCGGAAGTCGCAGTTGGTCGACTTTTATATCACTATTAATTATTTTTGATGCACCAACTTTTTGTGAAAAAACAAATTTAGAAATATTAATAGAAGAGAAGAGTCTTCTTGGTGCGCAGTTGCTGGAAAACACTGTATAAGTACTAGCAGCGTAAGATTATATAACTAATTTTGAATAAGTCATAAGAAGAAGGAAGAAAAAGAAGGAGGAAGTATAGAAATACTCTATTTCCAGGCCATCGATTGTGAGTAATAGAGATATCATTACTTGTTAAGAATTTGATGTCAAACAAAGTATGATTGGAGAGCTCTTGGATAATCCATATAATGATGGAAATATATACTTTGGTAAGTTAATCAAATTAGGTTCAGAATTTCTCCAGTAAAAACAAAACTGGACAACTGATTTAACTGATATAATATAATTTTCATAGTAGATTTGAGGAATGAATATCTCGGTTCGTTATTGGGTCTAGTGGTTTCGGAATAATATTTTCTGGCACTCTTCCTTTTTTAAATAACAGTTTTTTTTAATTTAATTTCCTTTATGATGCAGTTCTATCATAAAAATCCATTAATATCATTCCCAACTCTGAGAAACCAATACTTTCGGAGATATGATTCATCAAAGTTTGAAGAATGGCCCCAAAGCTACTATCAACAGAGCTTTCTCACTTTTTATTAAAATAATAGCCTGATTCTTTCAAATAGTGTGCATATTTTGAATGTGAAGTATTGGGTTCTGACGTCCATTCATCCTTCTGAACGATCTACCGGTTTGACATCCAATCAATACAGGTCATTAACTAGATTTTCAGTTGTTCTGAAAGCTGCGGTATAATTTAACTTTCTTTCAAAAAGTAGTAAATATTTCCAATATCGTTGAGAAAATATTATATTTCGGTATCTGGTTTACAGGCGTTCGCACAGTAAAACAATATCAGATTGGAAATAAAATTTTTCATCAGTAGTTTAAATAAGATCGTTTGGGACCTTATTTATAGAGGAGAAAAATCGTTGCCAGATATTACAAATTATACCTTCTTTGCACAGCTATGCAGGAGGGAGTAATTAACTTAATAAGTTAGAGGACAATTTAATTATCATAATTGCTTCTTAAAACCGGAACGAGGCCATTGCGTCAGTTTGTGTCTTTCACAGGTGTTCGAAATTAATGTTCCTTTCATTCTTCCTTTCTTATTTTATTTTTAATGAAATATATCATTGAATACATACCTACTCAATTTTTATAGTGAAAATATAATACACGTAGGTAAGGATTCGTAACACTCTTTCTGCTCACAGCGTTCCTTTCAAAATATCATTTTGCCGAAGTGCCTGTAATATTAGAATTTTTGGTCGAAAATGGCCTTAAACTCGACTCACTGTTAAGGAATCCTAGGTCACACCTAATACTGGCAATCCTGCCGGCTGGCCATGAGCGCGATAACTCTCGAACGAAATTGATAGGTGGGTTGAAATATGCAGGGTAAGTGGCATAAGTATTGTGAAATTTTGTTTTTCAAATCAATCGAAAAATAAAGGGTTTTCATATAAGGACGATATGATTTTAAAGTGATATAAAATCAAAATTGGTTCAAGCTCTAACCTGAAGTCGGAAGCTTTTGCGCGTATGTTCTCTTGTCCATTCTCTTTCATTGGACACTCTTAATCGAATTTACCATGGTAAATTCGGAGTGTCCAATACAAGAGAACAGACAATAGAATTCACCATGGTAAATTCGATTAAGAGTGTCCAATAAAGGAGAATGGACAAAAGAATATACGCGCAAAAGCTTCTGACTTCACGTCAGTGATTGAACCAATTTTTTTTTCAATGATTTTTCAAAAATTTTCTAGTAATACGATCCTCACGATATTTTGCAAGAATTTTCGCGTTGGCATTCTACAACTAATAACCATATTTGAATTGGATCAGATTTGTATTTTTTGAGTTATTGAGGAAATAACAACCAAATTTCAGATTGATATAACTCCAAAACCATTTGGCCGATTATGCTAGTTAACGAACTAGAATGTCTTATTCAGATGCGTAATCTACCATGAAAACTGCAAGTCGCTATTTCTCTCTGTTCTCAAGGAATCATGAGATACATCATATTGTTTCGTAATTTTTTGAATAATTTCTAATGTTACGGTCCCCACAAAATTTTACACACGTCTTCATGTCGATATTCTACAACTAGTTACCAAGCTTCAATTCGACCGAGTCTATATTTTTTGAGTTATCGGGGAAATGATATTCCAGATGGGTATAACTCCGAAACCGTTGAGCCGATTATGGCCAACAGCGAAGTCCCTATCTCCTTTCGTTCGAGAGTTGTCGAGGCAACGCTCACCCATCCAGCTACTGAACTCACACAAGGCTACTCAGATCTCCAACAATATAGATTCGATCTCATTCAAACTTGGAACTTGGTAGTGAAGTTAGGTTCTGAAGGCTCTCTCAAAATTTCAGCGATATTGGACGAATAGTTTCTTATATATAGAATTTTTTTCTATGATTTCTTAAAAATGTCCTAGTAATACGATCCTCACAAAATTTTGCACGGATTTTCGCGTTGCCATTATACAACTAACAGCCATGTTTGAATTGGATCGGTTTTGTATTTTTTGAGTTATTGAGGAAATAACAACCAAATTTCAAATGGGTATAAGTCCAAAACCGTTTTGATGATTAGGCCTATAAACGAACTCAAATGGTGTATTAAGATTCTCAACTGAACCTGGAATATTTCAAGCTGCTATCTCTTCCCGTTCTTAGGTTATCGTGACGTAAATAATATTTTCAATAATTTATTTTTAATTTTTTAGCAATACGGCGTTCACAAAATTTCACAATTGTCCTGAGGTTCATATTCTACAACTACTCACCAAGTTTCAATTCGATCGGATTAGTATTGGTTGTAGACCAAAATTATCACTCAGAAACTGTTGGGCCGATTATGCCCATTAACGAACTTGTCCGTGCTATTGGTATACGCCACCTACCCTGAAAATTTCAAGGCGCTATCTCTTTCCGTTCTCAAGTTATCGTGGCAACGGCTGGCCGGGCGGCAGGCTAGACGGCCAGCCGGCATGACAGAATCGAATTTGACCTCGAATTCTTGATCAGGGAGTCGAACTCAATCGTTTGAAACCATTTTCGGCGAAAAAATCGTAAATTACAGACATTTTGGTACAATGATAACGCGATGTTCCCCAGAACATACGCGCAAAAATTAATTCAGTTATAACTACACTTTTAATATTATTTTAATGTACAATCAATAGCATTTATGTTTTGAATAGCACGTCGTTTAAATAAATCCACCTTGGCTTCGTGTACACAAGTGATTTCAACGAACCCAATTTTCGACTTCTTTGTGCAATAAATCGGGCGCAATCTCTCGAATGCAGCGTTCAATGTTCAGTCTCAAAGCATCAAGTATTCGTGGCTTGTTTGCATAAACCTTCGATTTTAAATAACCCCACAAAGAGTAATCCAAAGGAGTTAAAACACAGCTTCTTGGAGGCCAGGCCACAGTTGCATTCCTTGAAATTATCCTTTCTTCAAACTTTTCTTGCAGTACGGCGATACTTTCAAGACCAGTGTGATATGTAGCACCGTCTTGCTGGAACCTCATATCTTCTAAGTTAAGCGCATGCAAATTGGGCCACGAAAAATTTGTCAATATCTGTCGGTATAGTGAACCATTCACTGTAACTGAATTTCCAACCTCATTTTGGAAAAAAATGGTCCAACGATACCAACATGCCATAAACCACACCATATCTACAGTTACCTTCAGGGGATGCAAAGACTCGTGAATCTGTTCTGGATTGTTTTCACACCAAAAACGGCAATTTTGCTTGTTCACGTATCCACTTAACCAAAAATGAGCTTTATCTGAAAAGATATTTTTTGCGCTCTTGTTCCTCGGAACAGAGTACTTATCATGTCTGTGATTTTCGAAATTTCGGCTGAAAATGGTCTTAAACGTTTCGGTTCGACTCACTGAACAAGAATCTGTGGTCGAAATCGATTCTGTCTGGCCTTCCGGCTGGCCGTTAACACGATAACTATCAAACGAAAGGAGTTAGAGGATTGAAATTTGCAGGGTAGGTTTGGAGCGTAAATATCTCAGACGAGTTAACGGGCCGAATCCACCAAGCGGATTTGGAGTTATGGCCGTTTTTAGTAAAAACATTTTTTATGATTATTTTTCCGAAACCGATCTCTTGATCTATCTGAAATATAGCATCAAAAACATTTAGCATCAAAAACGTTTTTTATGAATAAAAAACGTTTTTAGTAAAAACGGCCATAACTCCGAAACCGCTTGATGGATTTCGCCCGTTAACGAACTCGTCCGAGATATTTACGCTGCAAACCTACCCTGTAAATTTCAATCCCCTATCTCCTTTCGTTCGAGAGTTATCGAGAGTCGAACCAAATCGTTTGATACCATTTTCAGCCAAAAATTCGAAAATAACAGACATTTGGGCAAATTGATCAGCCCTCTGTTCCGAGGAACAAGAGCGCCAAAAAGCTGTACCTACTCAATTATTCTATCTATTTATTATTATATGATCTTTGTTCTTATATGTCATCTTATCTTCCTATGAGAGATAAATGTCAAAATTATTTCTGGTTCGTTATTGTTGATATAAAATATACCTCATGTTCTAGAAAACAAAGTATGATTGAATGCAAAATGACGAATGAAATAACCTCAGCTATTGTAGAATTATGAGGATGATATGATATTATACTTTTAAGGTGATAATATAATGCCCGTGAATAATCCATATCATGATGGAAATATATTCTTTGGTAAGATACATAATCAAATTGGGTTCAGAATATCTCCAGTAAAAACAAAACTGCAATATTGTCTAAGTAGATTGAAGAAATATGCACTTCAACTTTTAATATATTATCAGCTTATTCTGTTCGCAATTTCAGTTTTTACGAATCGCAACACTAACGAGGAGACAGTGTTGTTTTCGAATTTTTTGATGAAAATGGTTTTAAACGATTTGGTTCGACTCACTGATCAATAATCCGTGGTCGAAACCGATTGTGTCCGGCCGTCCGGCCGGCAGTTAACACGATAATTCTCGAACGAAAGGAGTCAGAGGATTGAAACTTGCAGGGTAGGTTTGGAGCGTAAATGTCTCGGACGAGTTTGATAACGGGTGAAATCCACTACGTGGTTTTGGAGTTATGGTCGTTTTTAGTTGAAACCATTTTTAAGGAATACTTCCAAAACCGATCACTCGATCTATCTGAAATTCACCATCAAATTGTAAAGTAATGACCTTTATACGCATGCGAAGTTTTGTATTGATCGGGTTGCCGTAAAATTTTAAATCTTCAAATATTTTTTCTACAATAACTCTCGAAAAAAATGAGCTGAGCAGTTGAAAATTTTAGAGTAAGTGTGGGAGATAAATATCTTAGTTGAGTTCATTATTCGGCAAAATCAGCCTGACGGTTTCGGAGTAACGAACAAAATATTTTTTTTCACATTACAAATTTCAAATTTAATTTTTCTCAAGATGCAGTTTCACCATAAGAATCCATTCATATCATTTTCAACTCTAACAAGCTAATACTTTCGGAGATATGATTTTTCGAAATTTCAATAATGAATCTTACTTCTGTTTTCACAGAATGCTGTACTTGAGTATTCTATCTATGAATTATTATATGATCTGTGTTCTTACATGTCATCTTATTTTCCTATGAGAGATAAATGTGAAAATTATTCCTGGTTCGTTATTCTTGATATAAAATACACCTTCTGTTCTAGAAAAGAAAGTATGATTGAATGCAAAATGACCAATGACATAACCTCAGCTATCGTATAATTATGAGGACGATATGATATTATACTTTTAGGCTGGTTTTCCTGTCACGCTGACGGTCGGCGCTGACGGTCAGCGCTGATCGGTCAGTTCGGATCCTTTTAGTATCGCGCTGATCACATAGAGAAATAGAAGGATGCTATTGTCTCTGGCTCACTGAATGTGGAGGCTTGTCGGTGCCAGCGGCGCCGACGAGCCGGCGCGGCGCGTACGTGCGCGTATATAGCTCAGCGCTGACGGCCGTCAGCGCTGCGTGACTCGAAAACGCTACCTACAGCTACATACATATTGACCCATCAGCGCAGACCGTCAGCGTGACAGGAAAACCAGCCTTAAGGTGATTATATAATGCCCGTGGATAATCCATATCATGATGGAAATATATTCTTTGGTAAGATACATAATCAAATTGGGTGCAGAATATCTCCAATAAAAACAATACTGCAATATTGTCTAAGTTTTATTTGATATAATATAATTTTCAAGTAGATTTGAGGGAATGAATATCTCGGATAAGTTCGTTTTTGCAGAGACTCGGTCTGTTTGAATTTAATTTCTTTCATGATGCAGTTCTATCGTAAGAGTCCATTTATATCATTCCTAGAGACCAATAATTTCGGAGATATGATTTGTCAAAGTTAAAACAAGACCACCAAAGCTTCTGTCCACAGGGTGTGCTATAATTTTTCACAAATGTCCGTATTTCATTTTTTTGCCGAAAATGGTTTCAAACGATAAGGTTCGATTCACTAATGAAGAATTCGAGGTCAAATTCACTTATGTACGGCCGTTAGTCCATTGGCACGATAACTTGCGAACGGAAAGAAATAGCGACTGGAAATGTACAGGGTAGGTTGCGCATTTAGATGCGCTGGTTAAGTTCGTTTATGGGCGCAATCGACCAAACACTTTTGGAGTTATGCCCAGCTGAAATGTTGCTGCTATTTCCTCAGTAAGTCAAAAGATACAGATCCGATCAAATTGAAACATATTAATAGTTGTGGATGTTATCAGAAATGCTGGTTTCAAAATGACTGACACATCTGTAACTGCTCTACCGAATCTGTTAAAAAATATCGACGGGAGTTTCGAAATTGGATTTCGCAGCGCCGCGAACGATTCTTTCCATAGCTTCCCCGGAGAAAAGCACCCGAATGAAAAATTTAGATTGCATTAGAGGGAATAAGACCCCTTGAGCCACTACAAATCAACTAATTAGCGTGCTAGCTGAGTGACTCCCCTCTTCTTCGGATACCCGGGGCAAAGCTCAGCCCGATTCGATCGCCATTTTTCCGTTTCTGTCGCATTTTTTCATGCGGCCCTTCGATGGGATTTGGTGACATTACTCTGGAGAAAAATGAATAAAATTAAACAAGATTGGAGAGCGTATTTGCTAGTGGAATAAGGAGGTTCGACGCTGTGAATAAGCCTTTAGGCTTTTCTCTTTTCTCTTTTTCAGTACAATTGATCAAGATTCAACTTGACTCTTTCTCTCTTGAAATATCGCAATTATTCATCAGGACTTTTTCAGATCACAGCTTGAAGAAATAGCAGTTTTTGGTGCTCACGTTCCTCGGAACAGATTGCTTATCAATTTGCCCAAATATCTGTAATTTTCGAATTTTTCGATGAAAATGGTCTTAATCGATTTGGTTCGACTCACTGATCAAGAATCCGTGGTCGAAATTCATTCTGTCCGGCCGGTCCGTCCGGCTGGCCAGCCGTAGGCACGATAACTCTCGAACGGAGTAACAAAAAAAAATTGTTTTACATGACAGATTCCAAATTAATTTTTTTTCAATAAGCAGTTTTACCATAAGAATCCATTGATATAATTCTTAACTCTAACAAGCTAATACTTTCGGAGATATGATTTTTGAAAATTTCAATAATAAATCGTATTTCTACGTTTTCACAGAATTATATAATTATTCTATGTATGAATTGTCATAATGTCAACTTATTTTCCTGAGACATGACATTGCCGAATTCATTTCAGCAATCGTAAAATTATGAGAATTATATGATATCATACTTTTTGTTGGTTGATATTTTCATGCTGATGGTCAATCCATATGATGATGGGAATGGTAATTGTAAGTTAATAATATTGTATTCAGAATATCTCCAGTAAAAACAAAACTGGAATATTGGTCTATTGGAGTGGATTTGGTGAAAGAATATATATTAGCGTTCATCATAGAATTGAGGAATGAATATCTCGGATGAGTTCGTTGTTGGGTAGAATTTGTCTATTGGTTTTGGATTGATAATTTTTGGCACTCTTGTTGAATTTAAATTCTTCTATGACGTTTGAATTCAATTTCTGCTAAGATGAAGTTTTTTCATGAGAATCCATTGATATAATTCCCATCCCTGAGAAACCAAAGTTCCTGTCCACAAGGCTTAAACCAATTTTTTCAATTAAGAAACGTTACGAATTCAATATTTTGAGTTCTTGCTACGAACTAATTTTCTTCTATCATTTGTGAGAATAATTTAAAGAGTTTTGTTCAAAAGACCCATGATTTTTGCGCGCATTTTTTGTGGAACAGCGTGATATCATTTTACCCCAATGTCTGTAATTTCAAATTTTTTGCCAAACCTGGTCTCAAACGATTTGGTTCGACTCTCTGATGCGAGGTCAATTTCGATTCTGTCCGGCCGTTGCCACGATAATTTGAGAATGGAAAGAGAGAGCGACTTGAAATATACAGGGTAGGGGGCACGTCCAAACGTGACGGTCAAGTTCATTAATGGGCATAATCGGCCCAACGGTTTCTAAGTAAAAAAAAATTTGAAAATCAATACAGTTACGCTCAATTTGAAACTAGGTAACAAGTTGTGGAATAGTGACATAAAGACGTATGTGAAATTTTGTGAGGATCGTATCACTATAAAATTAATAATAAATTATCCAAAACATATCATTTATCTCACGATAACTTGAGAACGCGATGAGGTAGCAAATAGCAACGTTTAGGTTATAGGTTGATTATCTCTGTCACTAACTAAAGAATAAAGGAGAGAGAACTATCAGAAACATTTCAATGTCCAATATGCCATGAACATTTGTCTTGAAGTTCGTATACATAAACGCACCGCGCGGCAAAAGCAGTGTGCGTGCCACGTGCCGCGCAGCGAGTTAATGTATGCGCACTTTAAGGCCGAATAACGCAAGTGAAAAAAGGAAGTAGGCACCACCTTTATTTTCATTGCCAGAAACAAATATGGTCATAAATAGAAATAATAAAAAAAAATAATATCCATGTACTTGGAGTATCGGAAAAATTAAAGTATACTATAGTGCCAGGTGATGGTAATTTGATACAGATCCGCAAATGCAATACTGAAATGTGGAAGTATATACTTTTTTTACAAAACTACAAAGTTGATATAATGGACATTTTGGATTCTTAAAATGTCCAAATTAGGTCGTGAACGTTGGGACTAGAAATGGACGTCGTCGGGATGTAAAGTGCTATCTGGGTTTAGATAATGATAATTATTGCTTGATAAAATGTGGAAGTATATGCTTTTTTACAAAACCATATTGTCGATATAATGGACGTTGTGAGGAAATTTTATTTGGTCTATTACAGGATATTCTTAAATCATCCAAAATAGTTCGTGGACGTTAGGACTAGAAATGGACGTCTTCTGCACGTAAAGTGCTATCTGGGCATAGATAGTGATAGATATTGCTCAATAAAATGTGGAAATATATGCTTTTATACAAAACCACAATGTCGATATAATGGACGTTTTGGGCACATTTGATTTGGTCCATTAGAGGATATTCTTAAAACGTTCAAAATAGGTCGTGGACGTTAGGACTAGAAATGGACGTCTTCGGGACGTAAAGTGTTATCTGGGTATTGATAATGATAATTATTGCTCGATAAATTGTGGAAGTATATGCTTTAAAAAAAACACAATGTCGATATAATGGGCGTTTTGGGGACATTTAATTTGGTACGTCCTTTGGAGGATATTTTTAAAACATCCAAAACAGGTCGTTGACGTTAGGACTAGTAATGGGGTCTTCTGGTCGTAAAGTGCTATCTGGGTATCTTCTTTTTCTTCTTCTTGAAGTGCCTATCCTCTGTGGATGTTGGCCATCACGTTTGTCCAAATCACTCTATTCACTGCCGCTCTAAATAGAATATCTGGGTATAGATAGTGATAATTATAGCTTTTTTACAAAACCACAATGTCGATATAATGATAATTATAGTTTTTTTACCAAACCACAATGTCGATATAATGGACGTTTTGAGGACATTTAATTTGGTCCATTAGAGGATATTCTTAAAACGTCCAAAATAGGTCGTGGACGTTAGGACTAGAAAAGGACGTCTGCGGGACATAAAGTGCTATCTGGGTATTGATAATGATAATTATTGCTCGATAAAATGTGGAAGTATATGCTTAAAAAAACAAAATGTCGATATAATGGACGTTTTGGGGACATTTAATTTGGTACGTCCATTAGAGGATATTCTTAAAACGTCCAAAATCGTTCGTGGACGTTAGGACTAGAAATTTACTTCTTCGGATCATGAAGTGCTATCTGGGTATAGATAATGATAATTATTGCTCGATGAAATGTGGAAGTACATGCTATTTCACAAAACCACAACTTCGATAATGGACGTTTTGGGGATATTCAATTTGGTACGTCCTTTAGAGGAGATTTTTAAAACGTCCAAAGTAGGTCGTGGACCTTAGGACTAGAAATGGACGTCTTCTGGACGTAAAGTTCTATCTGGGTATAGATAATGTTGATTATTGCTTGATGAAATCTTCCGATTGAAATTGATGAGAATCCTGACCATTGTTATATTTCCACATGTGTGAATCGTATGGAAAATACCTTCTTGTGCAGAACAATTTCGTCCTGTAAGGGCATCTTTATTGGCAGACCTGGAATGCACATAATTTGCAGACTCGCCGGATGAATCGAAACAGAAGCGCAGTTCTGAAGAGGCTCTGGAATTCACGGGAGAGAAATCATTGGAAGGCAAGCTCGCATGAACATGCCGAGGGTGGGGGCGGGAGGCCGAGGTACGTCCGCTTACGTTTCGCTGTGTATTTCATAAGCACCAAAAACGGGAACCCGAAGCTTTCTTTCATATGAATTTGATATACGCGCTCGTACGTGTGCCTTATCGGTTCGTAACGGGAATAAACGAATAATTCGAGTGACGTTCCGGACCTCAAAGCATAATCACGGTTTCAAAAGCGAAAAGAATTCAGCGTATCGCTGAAATGGGAACGTAAAGGGTAGAAAAAATGATTTGAGTTACTTGGACATTTATGATTTTAGGGACTTATTTTAGGAATTCAACTCGGTAGCACTGACCACACGTTTAACGTTAAGTAATTGAGATCAATGAATTTAAATCCATTAAATTGTTTATCTATTTCAGTATCGTAATGAGTCCATTACAGCACTGAAAACAGTGCTGGAATGAACTCATTCCCGCATTGTTTCTAGTTATATTTTTCGTTTTGTGGTAGTCAGCACTGACATTCGATTCTATCAAATTTCAACAAACGTCAATTTACAATACAATATAATCTGGATATAGTGAAATAATTGTTTAGGAAAAGCTTTATTTTCATTAAAAAATATGGTACTAGAGATTTCCTTCTTGCTAATTTTGAATCATTCATACTATTTGGAAACTATTTTAAATCTGATCTCCATGCCCTACGTACGTTTCAAATTTAAATTCCGTAATCTGTCAACTTTGGTAACAGTCACACCAACTACCAAGATACAATACAAAAGTCACTAGGATGTATAATCCGAATTTTTCAATAAATTTCAACAGTATTTTAGAAAACTTGCCTGAAATAGAGAAAATATCTTCTAATACTCGTTGCAGAAGGCAATTCCAACTTGCTCCTTCGTCGCTCGTTTTCAAATTTCGCATTCATGTTTTGATAGGAGCCCATTCTGCAACTTGTTTTAGAATATACTATTCAAGCACTGACGTGAATAAATCAACAAATCCAGAGTGTTCCTGCCAATAGGGTCCTGAGCTCTGCGGGACTCGTTTCTTGATTAATATCGAGCGAATGGTGGCATATGATTTCACGCTTCAAATATTCACTGGTGGGGAAAGGCTGATTTCCGTGTTTTGTCTCATAGGTGACGTGGGCGATTAGGTTTGATCGACCAAGCCGGCTCTGAGAGGCTTAACCCGGGTCAGTTTAGTTGAATTTGTGAGAAGCTACAGAGTAAAGATGAAGGCCTAGAAGCCAGAAACGCGTCTGCTCTTGCTTTCTCGGCAAATCAATGAACCCCCTGGGGTCTATTTGACTTGTGAAATATATGCATAAGTATATTAATTATAAGAAGCCATTTATGAAGGACCCGATTGGCAGGAACGCTCTGGACTTGTTGATTAAGCAAATATTCATCCGAAATCAATGAAATTTTGCGAGAGCCTTCAATACCTAACTCTACTGCCAAGTTCCAAGTTTGAGCACGATCGGATCTATATTGTTGGAGACCCTACAGCCTTCGGTGAATACAGTAGCTGGATAGGTGACCGTTTCCTTGATAACTCTCGAATGAAAAGAGATAGGGACTTTCAGGGTAGGTTGCTCATCCGAAGGCGACATTTAAGTTCGTTAATTGGCATAATCGGCCAAATGGTTTTCTGAAATTTTGTTTTTATTTCCTCTATAACAACAAATATACAAATCTGATCCAACTAAGACTTCGTGGTTACTTGTAGAATGCCGAACCACTAATTGTCGCGGAATTTCGTGAATATCGTATGTCGGAGTTACCTGTCGCGTAAGTTTTTTCGTGTTTCAATTCCAATACTGAGATCATAGATGATTCTCTCGTTATTGAAGTCTGTCATTAAAATGGTATGAAATATATTGATACATTATAAAAGCTGAGAAAACGGTATATATCGATGTTAAATTTGTTTAAGGGTGTCCAATAGAGATGAGTAGACAATAAAATATGCGCGCAAAAGCTCATGACTTCACGTCAGTGCTTGAACCAAATTTTATCTGTATATAATATTATCTCGTGATCGATATTTTAGGCAAATCCAAGGTTCATAATTTCACGAAAAAATTAAAGTTGAAAGCAATAACATGACATCAGGTGATTCAAGCAATCGTTCATTTAATGATCAATATACTTCTAAGATTTGTACCACCATACGCTACTCAAATATATTGTTTTTAGAGTTCCGATATACCAAGAAAAAATAAGTCAGATTAGTTTCGGTTTTAAATCCAGAAATTACGGACATTTGGACAAATCTTCCCCAGGAACCAGTTCCCATCTACTGAACCAATCAAATGAAAGACGTATCAATCTTGAATATCTGTGAACCATCCCAATATTTCATCAATAGCGAGAGCGAGTTCTCAATGAACCAATTCGCAAACTCCAGCTTGATGAGAAAAAAGGGCACGAAATTATGTACAATACTTCGCAGGATGTAAATAAAAACCTGGGTGAACTTGAAAGGGCAGCATTTTAATTAAAGACCTTAATTTTGATGCGCATTTTCTAATATAGGTTTGCCGGTCCCTTCCACACAAGGGGCATCCCTAACTAGTTTTCCCCTTACCGTAAATCTCGTTCTAAAGTCAATAAGGCGTACCGCGCGCTTCCTTACCTACCACTTTATTGGAAATAAAACATTGGCTTTACCTTGGTAGAAGTCGATTTTTTTTTCAGAATACATCGAAATAGGGAGTTTCGAAATTTCCATTGCTGGTATTTACGTTGTAACGAAGTGTTTTTTCGTTACTAAATAAATTCAGGATATTGTTTCCAGGATTTTTCATTTCGAAATAATTCCTGCATTTATTCCGTAGAGTCATACCGTAGGATACGTTCATGAAGGAAATTCGAAACTTTTCCGTCCAGTCCGTTTCCATATAATTTAAATGAGAGAATTAATTATATCGAGAAAATATTCATATAGGGAATTTAAAATCATTCCGATTATTCGGATGCATTTTAAAATCACCGCCTATGTAGAAAAAATCCGTCAACTCCAGTTTATCGCTTATCGCCGTTTTTTGCCAGATGCGGAAAGATAATTCTGCGATGAAAAGGCGCAAAAACTGGAGGTCCGTTGTTTATGCTCTCGAGTGTTCGAATTCCTTCTAGAATAAATGACATAATGTCGGACCAATCAGAGACGTCCAAAATCCACCTCCCTTCAAAATTAGACGAATTTGAGATCATGTGACATGCCATCCGACCGAGTCTATAAAAGGGCTGTCCGAGTCAAAATTGGTAACTTTTGTTAGATTTCCGAGTAGTACACGTCGAAAACTTTTATTAGATTT
This sequence comes from Halyzia sedecimguttata, assembly GCA_937662695.2. Taxonomy (NCBI): domain Eukaryota; kingdom Metazoa; phylum Arthropoda; class Insecta; order Coleoptera; family Coccinellidae; genus Halyzia; species Halyzia sedecimguttata. The sequence continues at coordinate 10,217,350 of OW569414.2, read as the reverse complement.
CCGAGTAGTTCACGTTTAACCTTTTTGATAGATTTCCGATTTTAAATTGCACCGAATATTATAACCGAATTATTTTTCCGAGAACACCGATAAACCGTCCTTTTGATTTTGATTACCGTTATTCGAGAAAGAGACTCTATTTTAACCGTAACTTGTGAGTGAAAGTGAGTTCTGATTTGGGTAAGCATTCCGTGGGCCCTTTGGCTTGCCGTTTATTTTCCGTATTGCTTGTGTTCCTTCATTTCGATTTGTTCCGAGTCAGGTCAGATGCTTGATAATTGGTCAGGTTAACTAATTAGCTTAAATAGTGTATTTCCGAATTTGTTGTATACAGGGTGATCCGATTCCATTAGTGAATTATTGATATTTTATTTTGAATTGATTGTTATCTTTGCGAACATTGTAGGACGTAACTCCGGTAAACTTCCTGTTCAGACCCTAGTGTTTCAGCGACCGAGCCCTGGCATTTTAGGGGTTGAACTAGAAGTGGTGTTGCGTCTGAGGCATCCTTGGATAATTGGATTGAGGTCAACGTCCATATCGTGCTAGCACGAGGTGGGTTACTCGGTCTGATATTCGAGTTTGAATTGCCGAACTGTGAGCAAGGGTGACAACCCTTTGACACCCCATTGGTGTATTATTTTATTGAAGTGCCTGGTATTTTATTTTGAATTGATTGTTATCTTTGCGAACATCGTAGGACGTAACTCCGGTAAACTTCCTGTTCAGACCCTAGTGTTTCAGCGACCGAGCCCTGGCATTTTAGGGGTTGAACTAGAAGTGGTGTTGCGTCTGAGGCATCCTTGATTAATTGGATTGAGGTCAATGTCCATATCGTGCTAGCACGAGGTGGGTTACTCGGTCTGGTATTCGAGTTTGATTGCCGAGCTGTGAACAAGGGTAACAACCCTCCGACACCCCGCTTGTATATTATTTTATTGAATTGTCCGGTATTATATTTTGATTTGTTATCTTTGTGAGCATTGTAGGGCGTAACTCCGGTAAACTTCCTGTTCAGACCCTAGTGTTTCAGCGACCGAGCCCTGGCATTTTAGGGGTTGAACTAGAAGTGGTGTTGCGTCTGAGGCATCCGTGAATAATCGGATTGAGGTGAATGTCCATATCGTGCTAGCACGAGGTGGGTTACTCGGTCTGGTATTCGAGTTGGATTGCCGAGCTGTGAACAAGGGTAACAACCCTCCGACACCCGCTTGTATATTATTTTATTGAATTTTCCGGTATCATATTTTGATTTGTTATCTTTGTGAGCATTGTAGGGCGTAACTCCGGGAAACTTCCTGTTCAGACCCTAGTGTTTCAGCGACCGAGCCCTGGTATTTTAGGGGTTGAACTAGAAGTGGTGTTGCGTCTGAGGCATCCGTGAATAATCGGATTGAGGTGAATGTCCATATCGTGCTAGCACGAGGTGGGTTACTCGGTCTGGTATTCGAGTTTGATTGCCGAGCTGTGGACAAGGGTAACAAACCTCCGACACCCGCTTGCATATTATTTTATTGAATTTTCCGGTATCATATTTTGATTTGTTATCTTTGTGAGCATTGTAGGGCGTAACTCCGGTAAACTTCCTGTTCAGACCCTAGTGTTTCAGCGACCGAGCCCTGGCATTTTAGGGGTTGAACTAGAAGTGGTGTTGCGTCTGAGGCATCCGTGAATAATCGGATTGAGGTGAATGTCCATATCGTGCTAGCACGAAGTGGGTTACTCTGTCTGGTATTCGAGTTTGAAAGCCGAGCTGTGAACAAGGGTAACAATCCTCAGACACCCTGCTGGTTTATTATTTTGTTGTATTGTAGGGGATTTAATTTTTATTTCATATCTTTGTGAGCGTTGTAGGGCGTCACTCCGACAACTTCCTGTTCAGACCCTAGTGTTTCAGCGACCGAGCCCTGGCATTTTAGGGGTTGAATTAGAAGCGGTGTTGCGTCTGAGGTATCCTCGAATAATTGGATTGAGGTGAATGTCCATATCGTGCTAGCACGAGGTGGGTTACTCGGTCTGGTATTCGGGTTTGAATTGCCGAACCGTGAACAAGATATTTGACCGTCCGAAACATAAGGACCGATTATTTTGTGACATTAATAAGTTGGGAACACAAGCATATATCTATTATAGCCAAAGGGACCCTAAATTTTTATTACCTTCAGCACTTTCACTTGGTACTGTATGCTCTCATTGTCTGTCCTGTAGTCTTGTTGATGCTTTTACTGCTTATATTACCCGCTCTGTTCGCTATTCTCACCTCCGCAATCACCGTTGACATTCACTGCTGTAGTATACCTTACATCACATTTATCATCTGCCTTTGACCGTGTATACTGTATATATTCATATTTCAGACAGTGAATGGTAGTGATATTGTAATATATTTGTACATAGTTATAGTGAGTTTTATTACATTATTTATCAAGACCGCATTATCCGAAAGAAACTGGTACCACTCAATCGCTTACACCATAGATTGTAGTGAACCCTTCTCCAACTGTGTAAAGGCTACCTGGGGAAAAGGGAAGTGTACGACAAGGAGTTGCAACCTTGGAACAAAATTTGCAACTGGCGCCCGAGGAAAAGTCCGTAGGGTAGAAAAGGTCGTCACAGCGTATGTTTTTTTTATTGATGCCGCGTTATACCTTTTTGGCGCTCTTATTCCTCGGAACATAGTGCTTATCAATTTGCCCCAATTTCTGTAATTTTCGAATTTTTGGCTGAAAATGGTCTTGAACGATTTGGTTTGACTCACTGATCAAGAATCCGTGGTCGAAATCGATTCTGTCCGGCCAGCCATCTGGCCGTCCGGCCGTTAACACGATAACTCTCGAAGCGAATGAGCTAGACAGTTGACATTTTCAGAGTAGGTTTAAGGGATAAATATCTCGGTTAAGTTCGTTATTGGGCAAAATCGGTCTAATACTTTCGGAGTAACGAAAAAAAATATTTTTTTTTACATTACAACTTTTGAATTAAAATTTTTTTAAGATGCAGTTTCATCATAAGAAATCATTGTTATCATTTTCAACTCTAACAAGCTAATACTTTCGGAGATGATGTTTCAAAGTTTCAATAGTACGTCGTAAGTTCTATGTAATCACAGAATGTGAACACAGAATCTGTCTGTGATCACTATTCATAAATGTCAACTTTTCTAGTTATTAGAGATTATCAATTCATAGTTGTTATTTTCTCTTGGAAAGCAAGTATTCGATATTGAATTATTGAATATAAACAAGACTGTTTTGATGTAGTTTATGGAGGCATTAGGAAAGAAATTACTGTTCGTTGAACACTGAGGTTAATATTACCTTTAAATTCCTTAAGTAGTGAGACATGTTCCTATATACAGTATTTTCATAATGTTGCTAGCAAAAAAATACTGAAATATGGATCTACATTTGTGTATCAATAATTTTTTCTTGAGTTAAGGTTCATAATACAGAAAAGAATGTGTTAGTGGTATGAACTATTGAATTTTAAATTATGAAAAGAGGACAGTATTTTATTAATATATTTTGGACTATTAAAATAATTTGTTCGAAATCCACTACCTACTCAAATATCAGGAATATATGGAAAATCTGCTATGATTGTCTTCAGCCTTGCTCTAAACATTTCGATGATACTTTCCTTAGGTATTTCGAGTTGTGAAAACTATGCACCGAGTGTAAGTTGCAAAAACCCATAATACGAGGTTGAATCATTGCAGATTGCTCATTTAATCTTGAACAATAAATTGGTTGAAAATTTTTGAAGCATTATGACATTGAAGCATTGTAGATTGCTCTTTTTGGCGCTCTTGTTTTTTAAAAGATAATTATTGAAGCATTTTTTTTAGACGACCCTATTTTAAATTTAATTTCTTTCATTAAATTAAAAAAACGCGAATTAAAAAACTATGAGAAATTATCATAGAGAAAGGAGATTAAGTTCACCTTGAGTTCTTATAAGAATCTGCAATCATTTTAGAAAAATTAAGTATTCTTCATAATTTCTCCTAAAACGTACTGTTCTCAAGATATTCTTTTTTAAATGATATAAGATTCTTTTTTAAATGATATAAGGTCTTGAACAATCCTTTGAAAGCAATCAAATATTTTACTTAAGAATAATATGTATGTGAAATTTATATACTAATCAGGATGGACCTACCTATCTACACAAATAAAAATATGATCGATTCTGAAGAATTGATATCAGCTTTCAGTAATCCCTGATTCCATTTTAAATACCTACTTACGTCTGTCATATTTCAAAATGTGTATAAATTATTATTTTCTGAGATTGATGGCGATTTCCATTGACACGCTCGGAGCACTCGAAATCGATCTCATCTGTCATTCATCTGTCCAATTGAACCGAAAATATCTGTCAAATATGTCAGTGTGACAGCTCCGAGTGATCCGAGCGGGTCAATGGAAATCGCCATCAGATATCTCACCTTTGAAATTTAATGATTTATTTTTATAAAATATTCGTACAACCGGACGCCTAATAGACCATCTCCATTACTAGATATAATCTATTAATCTTTATAAAACTTCAAATAAGTCAAAAACAATTCAATGAACATGGAAAAAAGGAATAATATATGATAATTTAGTAAGAGCAGCATTGCAAAACACGAGGTTTTGACCTACATCAGCATATTTCTATCATTTCATCTCACTCTTATGTTAGAGTCAATGCCTCTCTCTCTCTAAGCTCTTCTTCTACTTATTATTAGATCATTGCTATGAAGTTCGAAGTTTGATCATCGATTAGTAGTGTTCTGTGCTGTGAGCTGTGATTTATATTGAGGTTTGATTGGTTGGAATTAGAATAGGAATAATATGAGTGAATTAATTTTCAAGTATCATTGAAGAAATATACGAACTTAAAATTGTGTATATTATTATAGTGGAAACAATTGGGTAATGAAGTATCGAATGGATAGAATAGGTAACAAGTTAAAGTTCACTGTTTTAATATTGAAGAATTGAAGAAATTTTTGCTGGAAATGTTGCCTGAAGGGCCAAATCATATTAATTGAGTGAGTAAATAGGTTTTCTCAAACAAAGTCAGTAAATTTCAAGCATCAGATGATACAGATTTGGTCAATATACAATACGAGTTACATTAAAAGTAATCTGTGTTCAACCTACAGAGAAAATTCAGGGGAGTATCAGCCCATTGTAAAGTCTTTAAACGCTTATAACTTTTCACCTGAGCCGAATCTGGAAAAATGATAAATGAAAAAAGTGTTTTATTTGATGAGAGGAATATCTGGTTAAAATTAATGCACAACTTAAAGAGTCAACCTGTATATCTGAACCAAAATATTTAAGACCTATTTCATAAAAAAAAATCTAAAATTACAGACATTTGGCAAATTGATAAGCACTATGTTCCGAGGAACAAGAGCACCAGAAATAGGTATAACAGCAAGTTAACAAGTTTCTCTGTAACATTAATAATATTCCGTAATATCCCCATGGTTCAACTCTGGTCAGCATCACTACTTATAAATTCAGAAAGACAGTTTTGGCGATCCATTGATTCAATTAACCCTTCTCGTGTGTCAAAGGCCAATATTGAGGTAACCTATAAGCGTCTTATTGATGTTTGCCGATATACATCCGCATGGGAAGACGCGCTGTTGTAGAACATCTTATTTGCAGGTCGAACGGGTTCTGTGTAGCTTCCGGTCACTTTATTCGCCCTTTATGTCGACCCTCTCAATGTCAATATATCACAGTGCACACGCTACGTTGCTTGCTCTATTTGCCAACCCCGTCCCGAGAGGGAAACTCACGTTTTCCGGACGTATGACGACAAAATGAAAAATTCGACAAGTTTGTTTCGGGCTATAATTTCGGTCTGATGTGATATACTATTCATACCTTGATGTTAGGGTCATTTTGTGGTATTGTTTTGGTATTGGGTTCACCGTCATCGAATGGGGAGACAGGCCAATCGTTTATTCGGGATTAAATATGAAAAGCAATGAAATATTTTACTTTGAATAATATGTATGTGGAATTTATATTCAAATCAGGATGTACCTATCTACACATATAAAAATATGATCTATTCTGCAGAATTGATGTCAGCTCTTATTAATCCCTGATTCCATTTCAAATACCTACTTATCCGCCGTATTCACAAAGCATTCAATCTCCGTTAAGTCCTAACTGAGGTCCTCAGTTAAAGATAAATAAAAATCGCAACCTCAGTTAAAGTATGTAATGATGCTGAAACAGGCCTGTTTCACGTTAATTTTCAGTTAAACTGAGGTTGCGATTCTTATTTATCCTTAACTGAGGACCTCAGTTAGGACTTAACGGAGATTGAATGCTTTGTGAATACAGCGGTATGTCTCTCATATTTTGGAATGTGTATAAATTATTATTTCCTAAGTTTCAGATAGCTCACCTTCGAAATTTAATGATTTATTTTTATAATATTCGTATAACCGGACGCCTAATAGGCCATCTCCATTGTTAGATATACCGCCGTATTCACAAAACATTGTTAAGTGTTTGAATCGCCGTTAAGTCCTAACTGAGGTCCTCAGTTAAGGATATATATGAATCCCAACCTCAGTTAACGTATTTAACGGTGGTGAAACAGGCCTGTTTTACCACCTTTATTCCTTATTGTCCCTTATTATCCCAATTTATCCTTAACTGAGGACCTCAGTTAGGACTTAACCGAGATTCAATGCTTTGTGAATACGGCGGATAATCTATTAATCTTCATAAAACTTTAAATAAGTCAAAAACAATTCAATGAACATGGAAAAAACGAATAAAATATGATACTTTACCAAGATTAGCAATTACTAATTTACTTGGACTTGCATTGCAAAACACAATGTTTTGACCTACATCAGCTGATTTCTAGCATTGCATCTCACTCTTACGTTGAAGTCAATGCCTCTCTCTCTCTGAGCTCTTTTACTACACATTATTAGATCATTGCTATGGAGTTCGATCATCGATTATTAGTGTTGTGTGCTGTGATTTATATTGAGGTTGGATTGGAATTGGAATAATATGAGTGAATTAATTTTCAAGTATCATTGAAGATATATAGGATATTTAAGGATTTTTCTTAATAGAAGATCATGAAATTGTGTATATTTTTATAGTGGAAACAATTGGGTAATGAAGTACCTATCGAATGGACAGAATAGGTATCAAGTTAAAGTTAACTGTTTTAATATTCAAGAATTTAAGAGATGTTCTGCTGGATCGTCCGCGAACTTCTATATATCTCGAGATAGACATTTCGCCGTATTCACAAAGCATTCAATCTCCGTTAAGTTCTAACTGAGGTCCTCAGTTAAGGATAAATCTGATTCGCAACCCCAGTTAACGTATTTTCACGTTAACTGAGGTTGCAATTCAAATGTTTTCTTAATTGAGGACCTCCGTTAGGACTTGAGATTGAATGCTTTGTGAATATGGCTGATAGATGTTATCACAGCAATTGTTGTTGTTTGGTTGGATATTATATTTTTCATTTATACGATGCGAATTAAAATATTTAATGAATGTGGAAATAGGCGTTGAAAATATTGTGGATAATCTTATAGTGGATATTTAATGAAAATCAAGTTGAAGTCAGTGTTTCAATATTCAGGAAGAGTTTTTTTTCAAAAATGCAGCATAAAGATTATGAAATACGATTTCATAAATCTTGAGTGAGTAAATGAGTTTTCTCGAAAAATTTCTTTGAATTTCGAGTAAATAAAAAAGGTGTTTCATTTGATGAGAGGAATACATTGTTAAAATTAATGTACAACTTAAGGACTCGCCCTGTATGTATACTGAATGGGGGACAGGCTACTACTACAGGCCTATTAGAAGTGAAACTAGTCGACTCAAACAGACTTGTCCCCGGAAATTAAAAAAACCACGGATCTCGAAGATCCCAACAAGATATAAACGAATCAACAAAATCGAACTTTCCCCTGCGATTAAACTCGTTCAATCTTAATTCGATCTAGTGAAGTTTCGTTACTTAGTGTCTGGCGGTGATCCTCATTTATAACTTCGCAATATAATAATGAATCTTCATAGAGAAAGACGTTGCGGCGGTGGAGAAAATTCCCGCAAGACGACCCATTGTCTAATGCTAGTTGGCGTTTTCCTAAAGTGAGAAGGCAAGCGCTTAGTCATTTTCATAAATCACAAATCATTTTCGCCTTAATTCTGCGGCGGCGGAGCGCGTAGGGGGGGCACAGCGAGTGTGAAGCTCGAGCTAAGAACTCATATTGGCTACTTCCAGCTCCCCCGACAGAGATTAAGTTGGCTCCGTTGTTAAATATTCATGCGCCAGAAGGGCCGATAAAAATAAAAACAGAGCACCGTCTAAGTCGCTCGAGCAGTTGGCGAGTAAACACCAGAGAATATGATAGGATAAGGTGACAAGCCCGAGGGATGCCGATACCGGAAAAAAAGTACTGAATGTTTCAGGAGATACGCGCTCTCTACCACAAAATGGAAATGAGTGTGAGTTGTGTCTATCGTTCTCCGATATCCCTAGAAATATTCTTCTGGGAAAGTTTAAGGGATGTCTTAGGAAACTTAGAAGAGAATATGGACAACAAATCCTTTCTTGACTTTGTAACGTTGACCCCCTTTTAGATGTCTGCCCGACTAACTGCAAGGTCAACGAAAACAATTATACTTCCTGGGGTATGAGGTAAATACTAATACAGCTGATTTTTAAAGGTTTTAATAATGAAATTCCTTTGAACACAAAGGAAAGCACTTAGCGCAAGGGAAAGCATTTGCAAACAAATTGAAGGTATTCTTCTAGGATTATTCCAGGTGATGAGTGTGGGTCCTCCAAACTGGTACTCATGATGCAAGGGATATAAGGATCTCAATCCTATAACAGCTTAAACAACCAGTGTTAGGCATGCAGACTCTCAAAATACGTAGCAAAAAAGTTTTTTTTCACTCCAATAAAAATTTTACTAGATAGGGTTCAACTTTTACCCATGCCATAAATTTCACTAGATAGGGTTAAACTTCAGCCCAAGCTATAAACACCAAAACCTCACGATGTATTCGAAAATAAATACACATAATGTTATTTAGAGACATTCAGACAAACTCTACATTCATCTTAACTATTGAAAACGAATTCACATGTGATTCCCCGGGGGCTTGACACAACCAATCATATAAAATACTGGTCCCAAAGAATTGAAACAGTTAATTCACGGTATCAAACAAAATTATACTAAAATGTTTTCTTGAATTTATTGAAGAATTTAATGTGGAAAATCATTCATTCAGACTCAGAAAAAAATAATAAATTATTAAATCGAATAAACCATCAGACGATACATAAAGCATACTCGTGTTTGATGGGTTGCCATTCAATAACAAGGGGTAAGATGAACCACAGTTCAGAAATAATGAACATAATGCTTATCAATTTGCCCAAATGACTAATTTTTGAATTATTTGATGAAAATGATCTTAAACGATTTGGTTCGACTCACTGATCAAGAATCCGAGGTCGAACTCGTTTCTGTCCGGCCGTCCGTCCGTGCAGCCGTTAACTCGATAACTCTCAAACGGAATGAGCTACGCAGTTGGAATTTTCAGAGAAGGTTTGGGACATAAATATCTTAATTAAGTAACAATTTTTTTTTACATTACAAATTTCAAATATAATATTTTTTAGATGCAGTTTCATCACAAGAATCCATTGATATCATCTTCAACTCCAACATGCTAATACTTTAGGAGATATGATTTTTCAAAATTTCAATAATAAATCGTACTTTGTTTTCACAAATTGCTGCAATTATTCTATCTATGAACTATTATCTCATCTCTGTTCATACATGTCATCTTATTCTCCTACAAGGGACATGTCAAATTTATTTCTGGTTCATCACTCAAGATAATACCCTCCTGTTCTAGAAAACAAAGACTGATTGAATGCAAAATGACCAATGAAATAACCTCAGATATTGTAGAATTATGAGTATTATACGATATTACACTCTTTGGGATATAATATGATGCCCGTGAATAATCCATATGATTATGGAAATATATAGTTTGGTAAGTTAATCAAATTAAGTTCAGAATATCTCTAGTAAAAACTAAACTGGAATATTGGCTAAGTTTCAATTGATATATAATTTTCATAGTAGATTTGAGGAATGAATATCGAGGATGAGTTCGTTATTGGGTAGAATTGGTCTGGTGGTCTCCGATTAATGATTTTTGGCACTCTTGTTTTTTTTTAAATGACACATTTAGCGCTCTTGTTCTTCGGAACAGAGTGCTTTAAAATTTGCCCAAATGTCTGTAATTTTCGAATTTTTGGCTGAAAATGGTCTTGAACGATTTGGCTCGAATCACTGATCAATAATCCGTGGTCGAAATCGATTCTGTCCGGTCGTCCGGCCGTTAACACGATAACTCTCGAACGAAAACAGTTAGAGGATTTAAATTTTCAGGATAGGTTTGGAGCGAAAATATCTTGGACGAGTTCCTTAACGGGTGAAATCCACCAAGAGGTTTCGGAGTTATGACCGTTTTTAGTTAAAATATGTTTTATGAATATTTCCGAAACAGATCACTCGATCTATCTGAAATTTAGCATCAAATTGTAGTATAATGACCTTTATATGCATGCGAAGTTGTGTTTTGATCGGGTTGCCGTAAAGTGTCAAAACAATTATACAAAATTTTCAAAATTTGTTTCTACAGTAACTCTCGAACAGAATGAGCTAGGTAGTTGAAATTTTCAGAGTAGGTTTGGGAGATGAAAATTTTGGCTCGTTACTGAGCAAAATTGGCCTGACGGTTTGATAGTAACGATAGTCACATTACAAATAAATTTTTTTTTAAGATGCAGTTTCACTATAAAAATCCACTCTGATATCATTTTCAACTCTAAAAAGCTTATACTTTCGGAGATATGATTTTTCGAAATTTCAATAATGAATCGTACTTCTACGTTTTCACAGAATGCTGTATTTAATTTTTATCTATGAAATATTATGTGTTCTTACTGTGTTCTTGCATATCATCTTATTTTCCTATGAGAGATAAATGTCAAAATTATTTCTGGTTCGTTATTCTTCATATAAAATAAACCTCCTGTTCTATAAAACAAAGTATGATTGAATGCAAAATGACGAATGAAATAACCTCAGCTATCGTAGAATTATGAGGATGATATGATATTATACCTTTAAGGTGATAATATAATGCCCGTGGATAATCCATATGATGATGGAAATATATTCTTTGGTAAGATACATAATCAAATTGGGTTCAGAATATCTCCAGTAAAAACGAAACTGCAATATTGCCTGAGATTTAATTGATATAATATAATTTTCAGAGTAGATTTGAGGAATGAATATCTCGGATTAGTTCGTGATTGGGGAGAATTGGTCCGTTTGAATTTAATTTCTTTCATGTTGCAGTTCTATCGTAAGAATCCATTTATATCATTCCCAGAGACCAATAATTTCGGAGATATGATTTGTCAAAGGTTGAACAAGATTGCCAAAGCACCTGTCCACAGGGCTTGTTTTAATTTAATTTCTTTCATGATTCATTCAAGTCCCAGCATCAACCTCTCATGTCTACAGAATATGCTTGACGTCACAGGTGAGCTCTGGCTTCATTTGTATCGAAATATTAACTTTGATGAATGGTATATCTACGGAATTAAGTCGATCTTTCAATAAAATTACGTAGAACGTGAATAATTTAATATTTTATTAGTTATTTTACGAATTCTTATTCCGAGTGTTTTTTATCTCATGGCACAATTGTATGTGATTGAACTGATGTGTCCTTACGCTACAAAACACTTTTTATTTTCGATCCAAAACTAAATGTATCTATTTGAATGGCCACCACAGACACAGCGCTATTTATTTTCGACCCAACAGTGAAGGTATGTATTTGAGTCAAAACTAATCGTTTGGTAAGATTCTCGGCCATAAAGTGGGCCAGTTTTTTTGGACGCTTGTCTTTACAGTCGGATTTATTCTTGAAAATATTGTAAATATAATATTTTTCCTGGAGCTAAACGATTTTGGGTGAGTTCTGTACCTTGATGGGTCACCGCCCTGGCTATAAATTTGAACAAACGTGCCACAATTACTGCCCACAGTACTCTTCCAACTTGTCCTTATCAGAAGATTCAATTCAGCCAAAAAAACACCCTATATGTGACTTTTTTTGCGCGTATGTTCTGGGGTACATCGCGTTATAGTTTTGCCCAAATGTCTGTAACTTTTTTTTTTTTTTTTCGAATTTTTTGACGAAAATGGTCTCAAACGATTTAGTTCGACTCCCCAATGAAGAATTCAAGGTCAAATTTGATTCTGTCCGGCCGGCCGTCCGGCCGTTGCCACGATAACTTGAGAACGAAAAGAACTAGCGACTTGAAATTTTCAGGGTGGGTGGCGCATCCCAATACGACATACAAGTTCGTTAATAGGCCTAATCGGCCAAGTGGTTTCCAAGTAATAATTTTGTTTTCAACCAATATAAATCCGATCAAATTGAAACTTGGTGAGTAGTTGTAGAATATGAACTTAAGCACGTTTGTGAAATTTTGTGCGAATCGTATAGCTAGAAAAATTTTAAAAAATTATTAAAAAATATTTTTCTTGTCACGATAACTTGAGAACGGAAAGAGATAGCGGCTTCAAGTTTTCAGGTTAGGATGTGTACCAGAACGCGACATTTTAGTTCGTTTATGAGCATAAGCGGCCGAGTGGTTCTAGAGTTATAGCCATCTGAAATTTAGTTGTTTTTTTGTTCCTCATTAACTCGAAAAATACTAGACTGATTGAATTCAAACATGGTTATTAGTTGTAGAATGCCAACGCGAAAATTCTTGCAAAATTTTGTGAGGATACTATTTGTGAAAAATTTTAAAAAAATCATTCAAAATTGAAAAAAAAATTATATATATCAGTAACTATTCGTTTGAAATTTTGCAAGAGCCTTCATAACCTAACTCTACTGCCAGGTTTCAAGTTTTAACACGATCGGTTGAATATTGTTGGAGATTCGAGCATTCTTGTGTGAGTTCAGTAGATGGGTGACCTTTACCTCGATAACTTTCGAACGAAAGGAGATAAGGACTTGCAATTTCCAGGGTAGGTTGCATATCCGAAAGGGAGAGTTGAGTTCGTTTTTGGGCATAATCGGTCAAACGGTTTCCGAGTTATACCCACCTGGAATATTATTTCCTTGATAGCTCAAAAAATTAATATTCGATCGAATTGAAGCTTGGTAACTAGTAGTAGAAAATCATCATAAAGACGTGTTTAAAATTCTGTAAGAACCTTACCCCTAGAAAATTTGAAAAAAATGACGAAAAAAAAAAATTGGCACGTCAGTGCTTGAACCAATTTTTGGCGCTCTAGTTCCTCGGAACTGATGAGTGCTTATCAATTTGCCCAAATGTCTGTAATTTTCGAATATTTCGATGAAAATGGTCCTAAACGATTCGGTTCGACTCACTGATCAAGAATCCGTGGTCGAAATTAATTCTGTCCGGCCGGTCGGCCGGCCGTAGGCACGATAACTCTCGAACGGAATGAGCTAGAGAGTTGAAATTTTCAGAGTAGGTTTGGGGGATGAATATCTCGGCTAAGTTCTTTACTGGGCAAAATTGGATAGAAGGTTTCGGAGTAAGAAAAAAAAAATTTTTTTTTTACAGAAAAAATTCCAAATTTAATTTTTTTAATAAGCGGTTTTATCATAAGAATACATTCATATCATTTTCAACTCTAAAGAGCTAATACTTTCGGAGATATGATTCTTCAAAATTTCAATGTAAATCGTATTTCACAGATTGATATAATTATTCTATGTATATTCTATGAATGAATTGTCATAAAGTCAACTTGACAGAAGGGAATATTGTAACTTCAAGAATATTGGGGTTGAAATACTCGTTTTTTAGCGATGCAACGGGGACCTCACCCGAAAATGTTTGAAAATATTAGGTAAATATTGAAAGCATAATTCTGTAGTTCGAGAGAGGAGAAAATTTGGTGAACGTAGATCAGGAAATTTTTGATCGATTACAAGGTAATTTATTATTACTTATCTTCTTTTATACATGTTTTATGGAATACCTACTATTTGTAGGTACTTTAAACCTGTTTTGGGCAATTGTCATACGATACTTGTTTTTTTGCGCTCTAGTTCCTCGGAACAGAGTGCCCAAGTGTCTGTAATTTTGGAATTTTTGGCTGAAAATGGTCTCAAATGATTTGGTTCGACTCACTGTTCAAGAATCCGAGTTCGAAATCGATTCTGTCCGGCCGGCCGACCGGCCGTAGGCACGATAACTCTCGAACGAAAGGAGTTAGCGGATTGAAAATTGCAAGGTGGTTTTGGAGCGTAAATATCTCGGACAAGTTCGTTAATGGGCGAAAACCATCAAGGGGTTTCTGAGTGATGGCCGATTATAGTAAAAATATTTCTTATGAATATTTCCGAAACCGATCACTCGATCTATCTGAAATTTAGCACCAAATTGTAGAATCAACACCTTTATACGCATGTGAAGTTTTGTATTGACCAGATTACCGCAAAGTGTAAAAAAAAAAAATTTGAAAATGTGGTGCAGTTCTCATTCTCATAATTGCTCATTTAATCTTGATAAATAAACTATTATTTGAATTGAATTTCCCTTATGATGCAGTTCTATCATATGAATACATTGATATAATTCCCAATTCTGAGAAACCAATACTTTCGGAGATATAATTTGTCTGTTTGAACTAGAGCGCCAGAAAGCTCCTGTCCACAGGGCTTGAACCCATTTTTTGGGCGTATGTTCTAGGGGAACATCGTCCTATCATTTCGTCCAAATGTCTGTAATTTTCGAATTTCGAGCTGAAAATTGGCTAATAGACTAATTCGGACTCCCTGATTACGAATCCGGTGTCAGATTTTTGGGTGCCGTATGGCCGGCCGGCCGGCCGGCAGGCCGGCCGTAGGCACGATAACAGGAGCACCGAAGGTCCTATCGACTTCAAACTTTCAGGGTAGGTTTCTGATCAAAATGCGACGGTAAAGTTCGTTAACGAGCAAAATCGGCCGGACGGTTTAGGAGTTATAGACATTTAAAATTTTGAGGTTATTTCCCTGATATTTCAGGAACTAAAGAAGATGTTGAATCGAAACTTGGTAGTCAGTTCGAGGATATAAACGCGCAACTTCTGGCAAAATTCTGTTATGATCAAAATGTTGGTAATTTTTAAAAAAATATTTCTTTTAATTTTTTTGAAAAAAAAATTTTTTTTTCGTGAACTATTCATCAGATTGCAACAAAAACTTGTACTAACGTCAATTGTAGTATTTTGCAACATTGTGCAAAATTTTGGCTCTATACGATTTCAATTTCTGGAGATATAAGACAAAATGTGTCAAATTTCCTGGGTCTCTCTCAGTATTTTCATCGATTATTCTATGAACTCTTTGAATTCCACCGAAAACAAATTCAAAGACATAAACATAAAGAATCAAGTCATAGTTTAGACGTCGAAAGAAGGACGATGTTGATCGACTTGAAAAGGTACCAATTTCAAGAAATGCAATAATGAAATGCTTAATTTTTTTTATGGTCACAGAAAATCGTCACAAAAATCTATTTACCTCATTTGACGGCAGTTTGTCAAATCAATTAATTCCAATAATTGATGTCAGATTTCCTACATACCAAGTTCAAACACATTTCATTATATGGAAAACACTTATTATGATCACGTTCTACAGGAATTGATACTAAATAGAAGCTAGATGAAGATTATTGTAATGGAAAATTTGTGTTCCAGAATAATATTAAGGTATTCAACATGATACTGCTTTTTTTCTTTATTTATGTCTAAAGATGAACGAAAGTTCTAAATCACAGTAATGTACAATCCCATCATAAAATTCTGGTAGCAAATACACAGTAATAGGAACCATATAATTGTGTTTTCAATTTTCGAAATCTGCCCCTACGCATTCCTCCTGATGAGAATCGTCCAAGTCGAATAATTCCAACCCAATACAAACAGATCCCCAAAAATTAATTTCCAAAACAATGAAAATAATCCCATCCGAGGTTGAAGTGTAGTGAAGAGCGCTCGGGTTCAGTTTCTTTGCTGGGGGATTGTCAGGATCAAGTGTTTGTTCGGCAACCAGGAGCTGTTTTAAATATCAGCCGATAATTTAATTAAGCAGTCCCTTTTAAACGTTTCTTTTTGTTCGAGTAAGCAAAAGAGTCTGAAGAATCTGCGGCAACGACTTTCATTGTATTTTTATTGGGGTCCTCTTTGGGGGGAACCTTTGTATCTCTCACACGAATCACCTGATTTTCTTTGTCGTGCCTGATATAAAAACATCCTGTTTAAACAGATTCCTTCAGGTGTTTTCCTTCTTTTGAGTATTTATTCATTATAGCGATGGCGATGGTGATGTTTTTATTAAATTTGAAACATCTTTACTTTTATCATTTCACACTGAGAGAACAGTTTATTTATAAATAATAAAGTTTATTCATATTTTTGAACCCCTTATTCATATATGGCGTAATAAATATTTATTTGTCCTAAATAACGGTGTTCAAAATCGGGGTTGTTCAGATTTTGTCAAAATTTAGAGTAGTGGACTGTTACAGACGATTGAGTTGGAAAAACTGTTAAAAACAATTTATTTACATATATACACTGTTTCCAGAGAATGAGACATGAGAATACATATAAATGTATGAGCTGAGAGCAGAGTAGCGCAGTGCACCAACGATTAGCTTTTATGAAATTTCACATCGAGAGTAGAACATGAGATTAAGTTGAGATTTTAGTTACTGAATTAATTTGACCTAGGTAAAAAGCTTGTATAAGTTGGATGCACATTACTATTCTTGAGTAAGTATTTAACTAGTGAGAAACTAGGGACCACTGAGATAAATTGAAACAATTTTCAAACAATAAACTATTGTGACTTGAATCAATTCTGTGAGCAATTCTGAGTGAATACCAGTAATAATGTATTAAGTAAATTTGAGCTGAAGGTGAGTTGGATAATTGAAGCAATTTTCAAACAATAAACTATTGTGACTTGAATCAATTCTGTGAGATCGTCTGAGTGGACAATTAATGAATGTATTGATTAAATTTGAGCAGAAAGTGAGTTGAATAATTGAAGCAATTTTCAAACAATAAACTATTGTGACTTGAATCAATTCTGTGAGTCTGAGTGGATACCATTAATGAATGTATTGATTAAATTTGAGCAGAAAGTGAGTTGAATAATTGAAGCAATTTTCAAACAATAAACTATTGTGACTTGAATCAATTCTGTGAGATCGAACATGTGAGACAATTAAAATGGCGGAACTCTAGTGCAACCTGTCCTGCAAACGAGCTAGTTAAAATTCATATTGAAACTGTCGAAAAGAGCAGACGTTCTGATATTTTATATCGAACAAACCATTGATTATTATATCTAGACAATAAATGAGTTGACTTAAATTTACAGCTGATGCTATTCAATACGAGTTGGTTTCAATACGAGATGATATATTTTGAGAAGATCAATAATTCTATCGTAATATAGGAAATCATGTTGTATGCACAAATCCAATTAAGATAAATCATTATGAGATTTTCGAATTAATTCAGACACATGTGGATGAATGAAAGAACGACTTCAGTCATCAGCATTTCACTCGGAACATGTGCACTTCTGAATTACAATTTACGTATTGTGAATTTTGAGAATAAATAAACTAACATTGAGAGCTGTAAATTACCTGTGTTTTCAGGACACTGATTGCACTAGATTGACAAAAATATGAGAAGAACGAATGAGCTGTATAGAAAAATGAATGTGAAACTTGTATAAACGCAAGAGAAGGCAGTGAGGCTGTCCGCAATGAATCAAATTCGCAAGTCAAGTCGTGGTTGACCGGGGGTCGAATTAAAATTCACCTCGGCGCAGGTTGCTTGAGAAATGCATACTTGTTCGAGATTAAAGAGTTGAAGGCGCTAAATTCAAAAATACTATAGAGCGGAAAGATAGTGTGCAGACTTGTTTACTTGTAGAAGTGCACCTAAGTAGGTTGAATTCGGGACTTCTATGTGGCTTCAAATTGGGGGGATGCTCAATTTTAAACATTCCGCCCGCCATCACCAACAGCATTGGTGATTAGTTGTGGAGTAGATCTTCTTTCGTGAGGTTGTCTTCATCTGAGGATGACACAGGTAGAATAGCTAACTTAGTGATGGGTCGCGTGAACGTAGATTTGGAGGTCTTGAGAGTAACTACTCGAACGAGTCCATCCTGTCCAGTGTGTAGGGCCATCACTCGCCCTAATGGCCACTTGCATGGTGGGAGTCGTTCATCGGTGAGGAGCACCAGGGAACCAATTCTGATTTCATGAGATGGATGGTGCCATTTTGAGATGGAGAGTTGTCGTTGAAGGTAATGAGTAGACCAGATCGACCAGAATTGCTGGATGCGCTGTTGAATGAACTGCCACCTTGACAGTCTTGATGAGGAGAGTTCTTGCAATGAGGGTTCAGGTAATGTCGTCAGTGCTGTACCTATGAGAAAATGTCCAGGAGTCAGTGCTGAACAATCTTCTGGATCATCGCTTAATGGTTCCAGGGGCCTGGAGTTGAGAATGGCTTCGATCTGATTGAGCAAGGTTGTCAACTCTTCGAAGGTGAGGATCTGATCTCGAATGGTACGGTTGAGATGAAACTTGAAGGATTTGACGGTCGATTCCCATTTCCCCCCCATATGAGGGGCTGCAGGTGGATTGAAGCTCCAATTCGTTCCATCTTTCATGAGGAGATCTGCGATGGTCTTGTGTTGAGTGGTACATTGAGTGAACAGGTTCTTGAGAGTAGCATCTGCGCCTATGAAATTGGTTCCACAATCTGAGTAGAGAGTCTGAGAGAGTCCACGTCGTGCTGAAAATCTACGATAGGCTGCAATAAATCCATCAGCAGAGTAGTCACTTACAACTTCCAGGTGGACTGCAGAAGTGGCGAAGCAGACAAACACACACACCCAAGCTTTGTGTGTCTTGGCACCTCTTCCCTTCCATGTCTTAATGGTGATTGGTCCAGCATAATCCACGCCAGTGTGGAGAAAAGGTCTGGATGGTCTAACCCTTGCTTCTGGAAGTTGTCCCATGAGTTGTTGAGCTCGAACACCTCGCTGTCTTGCACAGATGACACACTTGAGAATGAACGATTTCACTGGGGCTCTTCCACCAATTATCCAATATTGTTGTCGGATTGTAGACAGAGTGATCTGTGTGCCTCCATGCAGAGTACGCCGGTGAGCTGCATCTATAATGAGAGAGGTGAGTTTGGAGTATCGTGGTAATATTGCGGGTTGCTTGCTATCTGGATCTAGCAGAGAGTTGGCTATTCGTCCTCCAACACGAATAACTCCTTCGTGATCGATGAAGGCTGTGAGGCGATTGAATACATGAGACGTTGGCAGTGTTGAGTTCGATGATAAGGTCGTGAGCTCATGTGCGAAATAGGCAGCTTGAGTTTTCTTTATCCAGAAGATTCGAGATCTATCCAAGTCGGTTGAGTTGAGTGGAGTGGCTAGAGACGTATTTGGAATTTTCTTGAGTCGTGCGAGTACTCTAAAACAAATAGAGGTGATTCGTAATAAACGATGCAACGAGGAGTACTGGGATAGCAAATCCCATTGACACTTGTGAGTTGTAGCAACAAAGAGTGAGACTGTGAGTTTCGCTTCAGATTCGCTGGCATTGGTCGCTGCAGGCTGACGAAGAGGCCAAGAATCTGCTGACTTGGATAACCATGGTGGTCCCGTCCACCATAGGGAGCTGTTCAGGAGCTGAGCTGAAGTGATGCCTCTTGATGCACAATCTGCTGGGTTTTCTTTGCCGGAAATGTATCTCCAATGGGCCCTTGGAGTAAGTTCTTGGATAAGTGTTACTCGGTTCCGTACAAAGTCCTTCCAGCGTGATGGGTGAGTCTTGATCCACGCTAGTGAGACAGAGGAGTCCGTCCACAAAGTTGTCGATGAGATTTCCATATCTAGAATTGAGTAAACATAGTCAATTTGGCCAAGAGTAGGGCAGCAGATAATTCGAGTCTCGGGATTGTTAATTTCTTGAGTGGCGACACTTTGGTTTTTGAGCAGAGATATGCAACTTTGGATCCTGTGGACGGTGAGTGAACGACGAGATAAATGACAGCAGCCATTGCAAGTTGAGAAGCATCAGAGAATCCATGAAGTTCTATTCGGAAGTTCTTTTGGGTACCAATCCAACGTGGAACTTTAATGCTGGCCAGCAATGTGAGATCTTCTCTGATGATGCACCATCGTTGGGCAAGGTGAGAAGGCAGCGGTTCGTCCCATGTCAACTTGTGGAGCCAGAGTTCTTGCAATAACATCTTTGCTCTGATGGTGACAGGGGATACAAAACCTAGTGGATCAAAAATTTTAGCAATTTGAGAAAGAACTAAACGTTTTGTGATTATAGATCCAGATTCGCTTGAGTTGATTCTGAATGAGAAGTAGTCTTCCTGGGGGTACCAGATAAGACCTAATATTTTCGTTGTAGTAGGACAGTCATCAAATGAGATTGGAGAGGATGAGTTGGCCTCTTGATTGATCATGTGGAGCAGGTCAGAGTGGTTTGATTGCCATTTTGCCAGGGGGAAGCCGCCCGCCATGCAGAGATTCTTCAGATCGGTCGCTATCTTGAGAAGTTCATCCTTGGTGTCGGCTCCACCAAATATGTCATCGACATACCGTCCTTTTGTTAAGGGTGAGAGTGCGAGTGGATACTTGTGACCTTCATCTTCGATGAGCTGGAGTAGGACTCTGATCGCCAAGAATGGAGCTGATTTGGTACCATAAGTTACTGTAGTGAGGTGATATGGGGCAATATGGTTGTCACTGTCATACCATAGGATTGTTTGAAGATCCCAGTCGTCTGGATGGACCATAATTTGCCTGTACATTTTGGTGATATCTGTGGAGAAGACGAAATTAAAACGACGCACCCAAAATAATACGTCAACAACATCAAGCTGTAACTTTGCTCCAGTATGCATAATGTCATTGAGAGAAAGTCGTGTTGAGGTGGGACTGGAACCATTGAATACCACTCGCAATTTGGTGGAGGTGCTGTCTGGCTTGAGAACTCCGTGATGTGGTAGGAAGTATCTGGATGACGTTCCTTCTTGAGGTGCCTTCTTCATGTGACCCAGCTGCTCGTATTCAGTCAAGAAGTGAGTGTACATCTGCCGATATCCTAGGTTCTTGTCAAACTTTCGGAGGAGGCCTCGTAAACATTGAAATGCTCGGGATCTTGAGGATCCCAATAGGGCAGGAGAAGAAACTAAAGGTAGTCTTACGATTTATCTTCCTGATGCATCTCGTGAGTGGGTAGACTTAAAGTGCTCTTCGCATATCTGTTCTTCTGGAGTGCGTGAGACGTCCGATCTTGGGACAACTTCTTCTTGTTCCCAGAACTTTGTGAGTAGTCGTTGGAGTTCATCATCTTGAATGGAGTGGCAGTAGGACTTGTATGGTGGATGAGGCTGCTGATCAGAGTTGACAGGACCGAGGACTAACCATCCAAATATTGAGAGTTGAGCAGTAGGCATTGTGATCTCTGGACCCCTTCTTATTTGTGGGAGGACATCAATGACATCAATTTTTCGAGGCGTGAGGAAATGAGGATCTGCTAACTGTAGGTGTTCTATATGAGGCCAATGCATATCTAGGCACTGAAAAGAAGGCAATACAGTTAATGGTGAGCTGACTATATGTGCGTGGACGTTGATCTCTGACTTGCTGTGAATGGAACGAAGTGTGATGGAGATCATTCCCTTAGTACGAGAGGCTACAGATCCATTTATTCCTATAACTGTGAGGTTGGATCGTTGTCGATGGACGTTGAGTTGACTGGCTGCTTGATCAGAGATGAGGGTCAGTTCTGATCCAGGATCAATGAGGAGACGAAGGTGAGCTTTCATGACTTGAGTGACGACTTTGAGATGCGGCTTTTCTTTCTGGTTAGCTGACTGTTTGATGGCTGCCCGAATACTTCAGGCTTGATAGCTTGAGTTGGAGGCGAGAGATTTTAGAGTGGTTCTTGATGAGCTGGTAATCGAGTTGGTGCTTCTCTTCGTGGAGAGAGCATCATGCAATATTGAATGATGCTTGCTGAAACACGCTAAACAAGTGATTGTGGTTCGACAAGAGTTGACAATATGACGGCCTGAGTAGTTGGGACACAACTGTCGTCGAACAATGAGACTGCAGCGTTGGTCTTTCCTCTGTGGTGAGTTGGACTGGCGAAGATCGTCCTGAGCTGATCTTTCCTGGCTTCAGACTGTCAGTTGAGTTGGGCATTTTGAGATCTGTGTTTGACTTGTGAGATGATGAGGTGAAACAATGAGAATGCAAACCCAACTCAATCATCCGGCCCGAAGGACCAAATGTTCAAAATCGGGGTTGTTCAGATTTTGTCAAAATTTAGAGTAGTGGACTGTTACAGACGATTGAGTTGGAAAAACTGTTAAAAACAATTTATTTACATATATACACTGTTTCCAGAGAATGAGACATGAGAATACATATAAATGTATGAGCTGAGAGCAGAGTAGCGCAGTGCACCAACGATTAGCTTTTATGAAATTTCACATCGAGAGTAGAACATGAGATTAAGTTGAGATTTTAGTTACTGAATTAATTTGACCTAGGTAAAAAGCTTGTATAAGTTGGATGCACATTACTATTCTTGAGTAAGTATTTAACTAGTGAGAAACTAGGGACCACTGAGATAAATTGAAACAATTTTCAAACAATAAACTATTGTGACTTGAATCAATTCTGTGAGCAATTCTGAGTGAATACCAGTAATAATGTATTAAGTAAATTTGAGCTGAAGGTGAGTTGGATAATTGAAGCAATTTTCAAACAATAAACTATTGTGACTTGAATCAATTCTGTGAGATCGTCTGAGTGGACAATTAATGAATGTATTGATTAAATTTGAGCAGAAAGTGAGTTGAATAATTGAAGCAATTTTCAAACAATAAACTATTGTGACTTGAATCAATTCTGTGAGTCTGAGTGGATACCATTAATGAATGTATTGATTAAATTTGAGCAGAAAGTGAGTTGAATAATTGAAGCAATTTTCAAACAATAAACTATTGTGACTTGAATCAATTCTGTGAGATCGAACATGTGAGACAATTAAAATGGCGGAACTCTAGTGCAACCTGTCCTGCAAACGAGCTAGTTAAAATTCATATTGAAACTGTCGAAAAGAGCAGACGTTCTGATATTTTATATCGAACAAACCATTGATTATTATATCTAGACAATAAATGAGTTGACTTAAATTTACAGCTGATGCTATTCAATACGAGTTGGTTTCAATACGAGATGATATATTTTGAGAAGATCAATAATTCTATCGTAATATAGGAAATCATGTTGTATGCACAAATCCAATTAAGATAAATCATTATGAGATTTTCGAATTAATTCAGACACATGTGGATGAATGAAAGAACGACTTCAGTCATCAGCATTTCACTCGGAACATGTGCACTTCTGAATTACAATTTACGTATTGTGAATTTTGAGAATAAATAAACTAACATTGAGAGCTGTAAATTACCTGTGTTTTCAGGACACTGATTGCACTAGATTGACAAAAATATGAGAAGAACGAATGAGCTGTATAGAAAAATGAATGTGAAACTTGTATAAACGCAAGAGAAGGCAGTGAGGCTGTCCGCAATGAATCAAATTCGCAAGTCAAGTCGTGGTTGACCGGGGGTCGAATTAAAATTCACCTCGGCGCAGGTTGCTTGAGAAATGCATACTTGTTCGAGATTAAAGAGTTGAAGGCGCTAAATTCAAAAATACTATAGAGCGGAAAGATAGTGTGCAGACTTGTTTACTTGTAGAAGTGCACCTAAGTAGGTTGAATTCGGGACTTCTATGTGGCTTCAAATTGGGGGGATGCTCAATTTTAAACAAACGGATTTATTTGAGTTTTAAAAATAAATATATATTGGTGGAAAATTAATATATATTAATTATTAATATACGATTTATTCATAGATAATAAAGTTCATCACTACATCAAAAAGGTTTATTATCATTCAATAACGAATTATTTATAATAAATAAATGTTATTTATGAGAAAAAAATATTTCTTTTCGATGAATATCAATATTCTCATAATAAACAAAGTTATATTTATATACAGGGTGAGTCTTTGACCACTGCATTAATTTTAACCAAAGATTCCTCTCATCAAATGAAACACTTTTTTCATCTACCATTTTTCCAGATTCCGCTCAGGTAAAAAGTTACAAGCGTTTAAAGATTTCACAATGTGTTAATACACTCCCGCATATAAATTATCTATGACATTGTTGGCGGACGAGAATAAGGCATGGTAACGTGGTTTACAGGTTGATTCGGGATTCCAACGCTCAGGGACGGATCCATAAAAGTAGTGAAATTTGTGGAGTTTTCCATTTTAAAACATTCAATGAAGAATATTCCGAAAACGGTGCGTTTAAGGAGAAATGATGAAGAATAATATAATGTTCTAAAACGATGGAATATTCTTGAAATGACTCAAGAAAAACTTTATATGCTTTCTTTATGCTAATTTCGTTTAGTTTTATGAATCCACGAGTCCATAACTAGAAAACCAGTAGAAGTAGAAAATAACTAATATTTGGAAAATATGTATCATAGTTATAGGAAACTTTACGCCAACATTCATTTTATTCGAAAAAAGGATGTCAAAGCTACAAAATAAAAACTGATTTTTTTTCAAAATTTCAACTATCTTTTTACCTGAGCTGAATTTGGAAAAATGTTAAATAAAAAAAGTGTTTCATGTGATGAGAGGAATCTTTGGTTAAAATTAATGCAGTGGTTAAAGACTCACCCTGTATAGATTTATTTCAGAAATTAATATTTACTATGAATAAAGAAATCTTCACTATAAAAAATTGTATATTTTTATTAAATAATTAGTTATGTACAGTAAATGCATGTTTTTTTCGAGAAAATTTTATTTTTCAAATAAATATGATTAGTTGAATGGAAACTGAGGTATACATATATTGCAAAATAACATAACTTTCTAAAATTTATATAATAACAATTCCCATATGCAATTTTGTGGTAGTCTTCTATGTAGTCTTCTAAATCCAAAATCTCGATGGTATGTAACTACAGGAGCCAGTTCGAAGAATTGCGAAGAGAGTTTCTAGGGTGCCTCATGTTGTCACTATCACTATAGCGGAGGTGCATTTACTGGAAAATAATAAGAAAAATACCATTTAACCTTCAAAAATTTTTCGAAGTTTCAATATGAATAAATAATAACGAAACTGTTTTTCTGATTCATATCATATTCATATTCAGGTTTTTTGGAATTTCAATATGAAAAACTAATAGCATTGAAATAACGAGCTGATTTTCTGGAAATTATAAATATTCAAAAATAAGTTTCACCACATTTTCGAGAATGATATCAAATGGATTTATATTTTTTCTAATAAACACATATTAACAACTTTGATTAATCGTAAAGAAACATTTATATTCACAAGTGAATTCGACCGAAATCTCCAGCAAATAGAAATCCATTATCAAGAATTCCTTATTATCAATAACCTGAATTTGTTGCAGCAGGTGTTTCGTTTTCTTATATTTGAAGTTTTCTTAAGAAAAACTTCATATTTTGGAAAAGAAAATATATTTACGTAGTATTTATATCATGCAGTATCATTGAGCAAAATATTTTGAGAATCAGTGTCAGTGATTAAGCTAATCTGAATTAAAAATTTTATATGCAAACTAAGCCTTACCTTCGAATGTACTTTTTGAATGACTCAGACCATTTTGAAAAAAAAATGTCTGGAATCCAACCATTCTGTCCTCTCACCTATATATCACGCACTATCCTAACATCCAATAGACGAATTAAAGATTACTAAATGTGACTGATCGCTGTATTACAAAGTTTTCAGATTCGCATTTCGGTATAATAGCCAATGGGGTGGGGTATGTCGATCTACACGGTCAGGATGCGCGAGCTATAATAAACACTTATTCCAGTATAACCAAGGTTTGTTATTAATTAATAAATCTTGCTTCAATCATAATTCAATAAATGTTTGTTTGACAGAAATAAGGACAGTTTTTACTTCAAATAAGATTTGTTTGGTGGAAATGAATTATTTGTTTATAGTTAATAATATTTTTGAACATGATATTTTTGGATTACATTTATTTACTGGTAATAAACCAGTTTGATTATTAATAAATCTTGCCCAAATAAAAGGAATATTTCTGAGAAATAACGTTTATATCTTGTTCTTCTAACTATTAATAATTTATAAAATTTATTTATGATAAATAAAACTGTCCCAAATAAGGAATTATTAATTATTAACCCTAACATTTCTCTCAGTGCAGTGTTGGAAAATGGTAATTCTGATGGACAGAAAATGTTTCTTTATCTCACTGGAAATTAATTTCTTCCAAAAATTAGTTTTCCAAAATTGAGGGTTTTCACTCCCAAACTCTGAAGAATATCTATTAAATAAAAATGTATTATTTCGTGAATTGCTTCTGCGTAAAAAACACAAGATATTTGTCAGAAGCAATTAATCGAACAATGTTGCCTAGCATACAATAACGAAACAACATCAAAGATGAAACAACTTAATTTCGTAACGTTTCGGAGTCTAAATTCCTCCTTCTTCAGACATTAAGGAAAATTTTCAGAATAATTTTTTGTTGATATAGCTATTCTGAAGATTTTCGTTAGTGTCTGAAGAAAGAGTATTATGACTTAGACTTCGGAACGTTACGAAATTTGGTTTCTCAGAGTTGGGAATGATATCAATGGTTTTTTATGTTGGAACTGCATCATAGAATATTAAATTCAGAACGTAGGTCTATGACTCACCTCATATGTATGATATACATACTTCAGAAAATTATAATTAGAGCATTCTATGGCAGAGGTTACACGGTCAATCTTGTATATCAATCTAGCGTATATTTGACATCAATCTTACCATCAGTCCACAGTCAATCTGCTTAAAATCGGTTTCCCGCCAACCTGACATCAATATATGATTGATGTCAGACTGAACTGATACCAGATAGAGCGTGTAACCTCCGTATATGAAATCATGAAATTACGACTAATTATTTAAATTTAAAAATTTAAACAATTTAACAATTAGAAAGATAGTGAATTGGAAATATATATTTTTTTCGTTACTCCGACTTTACCCAAACCTACTCTGCAAATTTTAACTGTCTTTTAGCTCATTCCGTTCGATAGTCATCGTGTTAACAGACGGCCGGACAGAATCAATTTTGACCACGGTTCATCGATCAGTGAGTTGAACCAAAATGTTTGAGACAATTTTCTGCCAAAAATTCTAAAATCACAGACATGTGGGCAAATGGATTACAACTCTGTTCCGAGGAACAAGAGCGCCAAAAAGACAACCTGAATGTTTATGCCCGAGGGCGTGTGAAAAGACTGAAAAATATGCGCAAAAGCTCCTGACTCCTCGTCAGTGCTTTTCACGATATTTGTGGCGGTCTTGTTCCTCGGAACAGAGTGCGTATCAATTTGCCCAAATGGCTGTAATTTTCGAATTTTTGGATGAAAATGGTTTCAAACGATTTGGTACGACTCACTAATCAAGAATCCGTGGTTAAAATCGATTCTGTACAGCCGTCCGTTAACACGATAACTCTCCAACGGGTCTGAGCTAAACAGTTAAATTTTTCAGTGTATGTTTGGGATATAAATATGTCGGTTGAGATCGTTATTTTGCAAAATGGTGGATTTGGATTTGATTTTTCGTAAGATGTAGATACCAGCTGAAAATGTTATTTTCACAATATTTCCCAAATTAAATAGGTAGATGATCGAAGTGAAATTTGATACACTATTGTAAAATGTCAGCTTGAAGGTTTGTGAGGAATATAAGTGGAATATGACCAACAGTTTCTGAAATATAAAATTTTCATTATTTTTCTGGTGATAACAATAATAATAATAATAATAATCATCGCGAAATTCTGCAAAAATTAGCGCTTAGCCTTCTAAAAATAATTCCCAAGTTTCAACTCGAAAGCATTAATATTTTTTGAGTTAATGGGAAACAATAGTTCAGACGGGTACAACCCCAAAACCGTTTAGCCGATTATTCCCATAAACAAACTTACCCGTCGTATTCGGATGTGCAACGTACCTTCAAAGTAAGTCCTATTCCCTTCCGAAAGTTATCGTGCCAAGGACGGTCAGCCGGACAAAATGTGATTTGACTTTGGATTCTTCATCATTGAGTAGAACCTTATTGGAGCAAAATGACAGAGCGCTGTTACTCAGAACATGCGCTCAAAAACCAAAATGCATTTGTACGTTTCTGAAGAAAAAGAATGAAATGTAATTTCTATGAATTTGGACGCTGTGTCATTTTTGGTTTGGCAGCTGGTTCAGTGTGAAGTTTGTAACACTTCATCCAAGGCTGCCTGTAAAGACGACCGCAAATTCGCATCTGAATCTAAGATCGATATATTCAAATTTCAATCCCGAGAATGACATAGGCGCGGACAGCAGATGAAAATATTTCCTCGAATTATCCTTCCCTCTACCAGATGTTTAATTTTTAGGATGCGGGAGGAAGTTAAGAGTTTCCTCGGCAGAAGGTCTAGAGGCACAATATGCGCATATCACAGATGGAAATACCCTATTTAAATGCAAATTCCATATTTGTCACCTCAAGAAGAAAAAGTTTGATCTTTCCATCATGTTTGCATATTTCCCTCTAGACAGTTGAGCGCTCCTTCACAGCTTATGTATTTTAGGTGATGAAACGAACAGTTTGTCAAGGCCTGTGTTGGGGTCCGACAACTAATTGAATGCATCCATTTCTTCCGTCGTTTTCGGGGCCGTTCTCATTTTTATCTGTTGAAAATGTTTCTTTCACCTGTAATGCTGGAAGGGAATGGTAAGAATAGAAGTACTTGTTACATTACTCACCGAAAACTAGGCATCACTTCAAGCTCTGGATATTCATCAACTTTGAGAATTAAATAATTGATTGATATCGTTCAATCAAAGTGCTGCATTTTGGAATAAATAAATGTTTATTTTATGCGCACGTGCCAAGACGTATCATTTTGGAGGAATGCCATTTTTTGCCAAAAATGGTGTCAGATGGTCACAGTTGACATGCTGATGAAGAATCTGTAGTAATCTATTCTCTTCG
Organism: Halyzia sedecimguttata; assembly: GCA_937662695.2. Lineage (NCBI taxonomy): Eukaryota > Metazoa > Arthropoda > Insecta > Coleoptera > Coccinellidae > Halyzia > Halyzia sedecimguttata. The sequence goes on along the minus strand of OW569414.2, from coordinate 10,187,990 downwards.
TCCGCCCGTGAATACAACAACTTTCGAAAGAAAGGACCCACGCATTTGAAATTTACGGAGTAGGTTTGTGATGAATCAAGTTCCTGTACGGGCAAAATGCGATATCTATTGATTTTGTATTGTGTGATTCAAAGGAGATGAATGCATAATTGAGCGCAAAAAAGCTGCTTACGTCTCTTCAGTGCTTTTCTAGAATTATATACTATATCCATTAGTAATTTGTTTTTTTTTCTTTCAGGTAAATTTCTATCGATTAGGATTGATGCTGCAAAATAGTGTAAGTTATTAGTAATATAGGTAGGTTTTCACGAAGGAATTTTGTCGAAGCTAGACCAAAATATTGGCCCAATTTTCCTCCATCAGGTTTACCTGGAATGTTTTCATTTCAATGAAAATATACTGCTCCACAAAAGTTAAGGAAGTTCAGAAATTTTGTGGCCGTTTCAAAAGTTGCCGATTCTTGTCCACCAATTGTTCATTTATGAGAAATCAAACGTTTAATCTCTTAAATCTGAATATAGTTTTTCCGCGTATGTTCTAGGGAACATCGCGTTATCATTTTGCCCAAAAATGTGTAATTTTCGAATTTTTCGCCGAAAATGGTCTCAATCGATGATAGAGTTCGACTTCCTGATCAAGAATTCGAGGTCAAATTTGATTCTATCCGGCCAGCCGGCCGTCTGGCGTGCCGTTCTGCCAGCCGTTGCCACGATAACTTGAGAACGGAAAGATATAGCGACTTGAAATTTTCAGGGTAGATGGCGCAAACCAATAGGACGGACAATTTCTTTAATGGGCATAATCGGCCCAACGGTTTCCGAGTAATAATTTTGTCTACAACCAATACTAATCCAATCGAATTGAAACTTGCTGAGTAGTTAAAATAAACCTAAGGACGTTTATGGAATTTTGTGAACATCGTATTGTTAGAAAATTAAAAAAAATCATTAAAAATATTATTTACGTCACGATAACCTAAGAGTGGATAGAGATAGCAACTTAACTTACCCTCTAAAATATCTCTCCAAAGAACTGCTGATCTGACTAAAACATTTGAAATAAGAGAATTAGAAGAATTAACCTAAGAATGGCTTTTAAGTAAATTGGGAAATTGATACTAAAAGCTGTTGTTAATAATGTGTACAAAAATATAAATATATAATCGGTAAAACGGTTTCGGAGTTTCGGACCCATTTGAAATTTGGTTGTTATTTGCGCAATAACTCGAAAAACACAAAACTGACCAATTCAATCATGGGTATTAGTTGTAGAATGGCAACACAAAAACTCTTGCAAAATTTTGTGAGGATCGTTCTACTAGAAATTTTTTAAAAAATCATAGAAAATTATTGAGAACAATTCTATATATCAGAAACTATTCCTCCGATATCGCTGAATTTTGCGAGAGCCTTCAAAATCTAACTTTACTACCAAATTTCAAGTTTGAACATGATCGGATCATGCATGTGAATTATTGACGTAGGTACCTGAAGTGTGTTAAAGCTGATCCCTGGCGCTCTTGTTCCTCGGAACAGAGTGCTTATCAATTTGCCCAAATGAAAATTTTCGAATTTTTGAAAAGCTGCACTGCTGAAAGTGGTATCAAACGATTTGGTTCGACTCACTGATCAAGAATCCGTGGTCGAAATCAATTCAGTCCGGCCGTCCGGCCGGCCAGCCGGTCGTCCGTCCGTTAAGGCGATAACTCTCGAACGAAAGGAGCTAGAGGATTGAGATTCGCAGAGTTGGTTTGGTGCGTAAATATCTCGGACGAGTTCGTTAACAGGCGAAATCCATCAATCGATTTTGGAGTTATGACCGTTTTTAGTAAATTAATTTTTTATGAATATTTTCGAAACCGATCACTGTATCTATCTGAAATTTAGCACCAAATTGTAGAATCATTACCTTTAGAGGCGTGTGAAATTTTGTATAGATCGGGTTACCGTAAAGTGTAAAAAAAAATTTTTGAAAATTTTGTTTCTACAATAACTCTCGAAAGGAATGAGCTAGGTAGTTGAAATTTTCAGAGTTGGTTAGGGAGAGGATTATATCGGTTGAATTCGCTATTGGGCAAAATAGGCTAGATGGTTTCGGAGTAACGAAAAGAAATTTTTTTTCAACTTGCAAATTTCAAAATAATTTTGTTTTAAGATGCAGTTTCACCATAAAAATCCATTGATATCGTTTTCAACTCCAACAAGCTAATACTTTCGGAGATATGATTTTTAGAAATTTCAATAATGAATCATACTTCTATGTTTCCACAGAATGGTATAATTATTCTATCTATGATTTATTATGATCGATGTTCACACTCGTATACTGCATGTCATCCTGTTCTATAAGAGAAAGTCAAATTCATTTCAGCTGTTTTAATTTGATTTCTTCCATGGTGCAGTTCTCAGATTGCTCAATTAATCTTGATAAATGAACTATTATTTGAATTGAATTTCCTTTATGATGCAGTTCTATCATAAGAATACATTGATATAAATCTCAACTCTGAGAAACCAATACTTTCGAAGATATAATTTGTCTGTTTGTACTAGAGCGCTAGAAAGCTCCTGTCCACAGGGCTTGAACCAATTTTTCAATATGAGATTAGCTGAATCAAATTTCACCACAAGTTCCCTTTCGCTGCGGAGCGTTCGTTTTACCCGTCTTCAGATATGATGGATTATAGTGTATCGAGACGCATATTTCAAACATTTTATCTGTAAGCCAGAAGCGTATAATTCGGGGTTTGTAAAGTTTACACTCATGTCAAGTTGTGTCGATAGTGAAGGTGGAGGAGTGAATTTACCGGCTTTGTTGACAAAGGGGATCAAATCTTAATATCCGAGCTTCGAATCTCGTTACATTATAGTATATCATCATATAAGTAGCCTGGAAAGGATGAAAAATCACATACTCATCTCCCATAGGAACTATTTACGACTAGTTACCAAGTGGAAAACTTTACCTTGAAATACGGATCATCTCAATTTCTATGGTTTATTTGGTTGTTGAGGATTGACTTAGCTGTTACCTTACATTTTTAGTTTCAGTTTTTGTTGCATATAATAATAACAATAATTCATTAATATATTTTGAATATTTTTAGAAGCGACCTTCGAATACCCATTCTTATTCTTAATAGATTCACTAATATTATATTAGTCATTTTTTTGGCGTGCTTATTCACCTGAACATAAACCGAATTTTCGGCAGGGTATGGTCTCAAACGATTAGTTTCGATACGATGATGAAGAATCCAAAGTCAAACTCAATTATGTCTGTCCGTTGTTCAGCACGATCACTCTAGAACGCAATGAGTTAGAAAGTTGAAATTTTTAGACTAGATTTTAAGTCCAAATTTATTTTGTTAATGGGAAAATAAGCTCAGTAGTTAGTTGAAATATATATTTCCCAAATCTACTCTGAAAATTTCTACTTTCTAGCTCATTCCGTTCGCTCAAAAGCTGTTTGGCCGATTAAGCCTATTAACGAACTCAAATGTAACATTCGGATGCTCAACCTACACTGAAAATTGTAAGTCACTATCTCTTTCCGTTCTCTTGTTACCGTGAGATGAATAATATTTTTTAATATTTTTTTTTCATTTTTCCAGTATTACGGAATTGCATCTACTTCTTCCAGTCTGTATTATACAACTAGTAATCATGTTTCAATTCGTTCGTATCTGTATTGTTAAAAACAAAATCATTACTCGGAAACCATAAGGCCAATTATTCCGTGGCAACGGCCGGACGGTCAAATAGAATCAAGTTTGACCTCAAATTCTTCTTCAGGGAGTCTAACCTAATCGTTTGAAACCATTTTTGGCAAGATTTCGAAAATTACAGACATTTGGGCAAATTGATAACGCGATGTTCCCCAGAACATACGCGCAATTAAAAACAACAAATATTGAAGAAGCTTAAGTTACTAATCATCTTCAGGTATTTTCCAGATTATCAAGCTTTTTCAACACGGAAAAAATATTTTGAAAATTATGAAATGTAAGCAGTTTCTGAGGAGTTTGGGAAACCGCTATTTATACTCCATTCACTTTCATAAAGTCTCCCGGTTGGCCATGAAAATTTGACACGTTTCACAATGTTTATTTTGAAAATGTTAGGTTATAGTCATTTTCCTGTCAAATAACTACGCAACGTTGTTCTCTCTACAAAGTCGTAGTAATTACGTATTTTAACAATGTGAATCTTCATGGGAAAAGAAATGAATTTGAGAAGATATTATGTGAATTCAATAATTCCACAGTCGTGGCGGCTGTAGAAGAAAATTTTTGCTCTGTTGTTACTGGGAATATTTCACGTATATAAACAGAAGATTCAATTATGCAATTTTCTCGAATGGAAATCAAGAATTAAGTGTTGGAATTTTATTGAAGAATAATGAATAGAGTAGTCCGTTACTTTGTCATAGTTCATTTAAAAGAAGAATAAAAGTACCTGAATAACCCGACAGGAAAACTTCTAAACGAACAGACGTACCTATGGAAATACCCACCTCTCGAAATTTTCAAGAAATAGGCTTCAGGAGACATTAAAATACACCAGTTTCAAAATGTACTGTAGTACAGTACTACGTAACTGAGTCATTCTTATACCTTAATAAAATATAATGATAGAAACCTAAGTAATTTCATTCAAGAGTTCAACATATCAGAATGAAGTTTTCCTATTGCAGATTTCGGTTCTGTAAAGTATTTCCTGATACCTTGTCTCTGCTTCTTCAAAACTACTTTCGGCATTTTCAATTTCAAAGCGGAGAGTTCTTTATTATATTCGAAGACAATGGTCTGTGATAATATATTGTCTTAGATGGAACATTATGTTGGGAGTAGAAATTGGCAACGTCTCGGTGAATTGTTTAGACCTTGACGATCTTTCCGCAGTGCCAATCTGCCTCTGTTTTAGTTACCCAAACGTGATAGACTTAAATCATGGCCAACCGGGAGACTATACATTCGTTGATCAAAACGAATGAAAATTGGATTGATATTGGACGTATTTCGATCAAATGAAACAGATATTGTCAGAGCAGAGGTACTGAAGTAGATTTTTGTCTGCCCTGTCAGCAGTCCCCCGAACCTCAGCTCAGATAGCTGCAGGAGCTTTCTTGTATAAGATGGTCAGAAATCCACGAATCTTTTTGTGTTTGTACATAACAAGAGAGCTATTGGTCCTATAGACATCTTCCTGCACTTCACTTAAAACTGATTAATTTTTCTCCAATTTTTTTTGCATAACTTTCATCATACGATGATTATTTCAGACCATATTATGCTCGGAAGACGACTTACACGTTATCGTACTGAGCTTTGCAATTTTTTGGAAAAAATTCAAGTTTAATATGTCGGTATCTTTTGAATCCAAAAAATTACTGTTGACCTTAACTTTAATAAAATTTAATTTAACGAAAAATGCACCCTTCAGAGGTCAAAAGCCTAAAACCGAAAATGCCACAAATTACAAGGTTTTTTGACCTCACTTAGCCACCTTGACTTTTTTAAGTTGTTGATTTGGTGAATGTTACTGGTATATGGAATAACAACACGCCGCAGTCAAAACACAGGGTCAATATTTTGCGAACCTACATGTGTTATATGACTGGCATATTATTCTGTAGCGAAAGATTTAATTGAAATCTGAAATAACTGAGTACATCTACACCAACAACAACAATTACCACATGAATGTAAAAGACGTAGAAAAATTAATGAGAAAACTTCTTCATGATCCAGGAATAATCGTAATTCTAATCTCTATTGAGAACAAAGTTATAATGGAGTAAATGCAAGTGAATAATAGTAGTATTACTGGAGGACCAAAAAGAGACAACCACGTTCTGCCTTCAAATAAACATCGTTCTCCACTTACATACAAAACATCCGTATGCACTAATCTGACTCCATTAAGAGTAACAACGACACTCTCACCAGAATAATCCAAGGCGAGACTTGACCTGAACGTAAAACCAACTCGGCTTCAGTCTTTTTCCCTTAACGAGTTCCTAAAAAGGAGGAGGGATAACACCCTGAAAGAGGTCGTAATTTCAGGATGCAGAAGAAGGATTTGTCTCCATTTGAATGCAGGGAAATAATAATCAATTGATATTTATTGAGAATCCTTACATAGTATAAAACAAAGTCGCTTCTCGCTGTCTGTTTGTTCCTATGTATGCTTAGATCTTTAAAACTACGTGGAGGATTTTGATGGGGTTTTTTTTAATAGATAGAGTGATTCAATAGGAAGGTTTATATGTATAATACATGCACAATGTGTTAGAGAAACAGTGATAATTTTAGAGGTTGTGATGTCGTAAATAAACACATTTTTTGCGCTTACATTGCAAACGCTGGCTGAACCCTACGAGATAGATCAAAATAATGTGGTACAGTATGGTACACCTTAAAATGGTCTATAAAAAAGTCCCCAATAGTATATGTCTATCTCTTAAGGATAACCCACAATAACCATTTGATATCCTTTACATTCTACGAGAAATAATGGCTTGATTACAAAACGATTTAAAGCAATACAGCATTGATCCTTATCCAATTTAGTACCTTAAATGCATTGTGCAATTAATATTGATCAATATGGCCCTTTCCAGCATGTAATTCAAATTAATAATTTCGAAGATATTGCAGATTTAAAATGCAGGGACATAGCGGTTGCGGTGGTACCGACCGGGAGGCCGGCACAGCCAGGATAGGGATAGAAATCGAATACAGAGAGCCAGAGAATCATCTGTAGAGCGTGAGGCTCGCCTCAGCCAGGATAGATGTATTGATTCCCGAATTCCTCTGATACCATCGGATTTACTGATCCAATTTAAACGCATACAATTTCCGGTAATAGTAATTTACGTAACAAGTCCGGAAAATAGGGTTTTTTTGGACGAATAGACAAAATTCTAGGACGAGCGTAAGCGAGTCCTGGAAGTCTATGAGTCCAAAAAAACCTTTTTCGGGCGTGTTGCGTACAATATTTTTTCGTCAACCGTGTAGAATAACAAATCAATGAGACGACACATTTCTTTTTTATATATTTTGAATCTTATTCAAATTAAACAGAACAGAATATATAACATGTTAACTAATTTTATATGAACTGTCAGCCGTTTTCTCAGTGTTATGGTAACTTCATTTATCAAAAATATACCTACCAAGATTTTCATATTTACAATGACATAAACGGCGTGATTGTTCCGGCCTAGTCCGGGAAGTACGTACTTCCCGGACTAGGCCGGGAAATGCTTCTTTCTCAAAGAAAAAGCGTCCGGGAAGTGGGCACTTCCCGGACAGTTGCCGAAAAAGATATATTTTGCAATAAATGCAATAAATCGCAGGGTCCAACTTTAAACGCTACAGGCTTATATTTGAGCATTGAGTGATTTTCACGTGGCATTATATATCGCTATTTCAAGAGTAACCCCTAAAGAAAACATGTTTGTATTGTCTAACGACAAAAATGCTGTGAACGTTGTGTATAAAGAGATTCTGTAGTATATTAAGTATCAGCATTTCAACCGATACGAAGCCGGGGCGGGCAGCTAGTTATTGATATCACAGGGTGGTAACGACAAAATACTTACACTTACACAAAGTACATTTGTGAATGGGATGTCATGGAAAAATGATGGTTTTCTTTACGTACATATTTTATTTATACTTATGTGCTAATTTCATGTTTGACGTTTACCTAAATAATTGTAATTTATACTCTTTACATATGCCATACGAATATATATATTAATTCTTTTCGATTATATTTGGATAATGTGAAATTGTTAGAAGGGTGTCAACATTCTTTCAGTTTTATTATATTGTTCTTTTTGGTGCGCTGATCTAGTGAACATACTGCCCATCAGTTCGACCAAATGTCTGTAATTTTCGAATATTTGCCAAGAATGGTCGATTAGTTTCGACCTACTGATGAAGAATCCGAGGTTAAAATTGACCTCAGCCAGCCGGCCGTCAGCATAATTACGCGCGAACGCAATGAATTAGATAGTTGAAATTTTTAGTGTGGGTTTGGAGTCCAAATGCGGTGGCTTAGTTCGTTAATGGGCAAAATACACCAAGTGGTTTCAGAGTTATAGCCATCAGAAATTTTATTTTCCCAAAAACTAGAAAAATACTGATCTGATCGAAATCAAGCGCGGGAGTTGGTTGGAAAATACCGACACGAAAATTTATGCAAAATGTTATGAGCATCGCACGACGATATTGAAAAAAATTCTGTGTCTCAGAAACTATGCAACAGATATCGCTGAAATTCTGCCATAGCCTTCAAAATATTATTTTACAGAAATGTTCAACATTTGAACACGATCGGATCGATATTGGTGAAGATATTGCCGAAATATCGAAATATTCAAACGATCAAGATGTACTGGTCCAGTGGTTGTACACTCAGAACAGCGAAGTTGTCAACAGTTTTCGACTTTTGACGATGTGGAGAGATTTAATGAATAAGTTCATCGGTCATCCGCTAGACGTAATCCACTTACAATGTAACCCATACTACCTAAAAACAGCTCCTTCTCCTCTGCGCATGCTGAGTTCACTTCTGGCTGAAAGTCAGAATCACACAGCTCACACCAATCTCCGATCCTAGAGCCCTCTCAAGGGGACTCTAAGGGGAGATAGTATTCTGCAACTGCGGAGCCGACTCCTCTCAGAAGAAAACTCAAGCAGTTATATAACATTTTGCGCATGAGTATACGAAGTGATTTAACTGCTGGAGTTTTCGTCAGAGAGGAGTAGAGATTTGAGGTGAACGGACCTATTCCTTCGTTGAATACCCTTGTGAGGTCCCGCGCTTGCGTGGATTGCAGCTGCTATAACTCCTGAACCATAGGCTCTGGAAAATCAGAGTTTTGTCTGAGATATGTAATTTTGAAAGGACTCTATGACACGAGTGGACTGCGTACAGGAGAAGTGGAAGTTTTTAGGTTTCATGGTTAAGATTAGGAATGGTTGACTTGTTGTTGGTCATAGGTCTGGTGTTAAGCCAATATTATGAGGTTCTGAAAGAAATTTTATGGCAGTTATGTGCACTCGCAAGCCAGTTTCAGAAGAATATCATTCTTTCCAAAATGAAGTATCCATACCGTAGCCTTGGCGCCACTTTTGAAATTCACGTTCGGCCATTTTTCGTTCTGCGCATGAGCAGACGTTTTGTTTGTGGTTTTGGCACAGGCAGCCAATAGAGAGAACTTTCGGTGACAAGTGAACTGCGCATGCGCATTTTAAGTTGGCTGTATGTTCTTCAAGTGGGAAAGGGAGTCCGATGCTGAGCCAATATATGCGCCTTTTGTGTCCTCTTTTTTTGGAACGAATTTATAGGTATATTCGTTTTTGAAGAATAGGCGTAAGCAACTTTGTGAGACGAGGGTCTCCAGACCGCAATCTTTTTGGCGCTGTTGTTCCTCGGAACAGAGTGCTTATTAATTTGCCCAAATGTCTGTAAAATTTTCGAATTTTTGGATGAAAATGGTTTAAAACGATTTGGTCCGACTCACTGCTCACGAATCCGTGGTCAATATCAATTCTGTCTGGCCGGACCTCCATTAACAAGATAACTCTCGAACGGAATGAACTAGACAGTTGAAATATTTAGAATAGATTTAGGAGATAGATCTCGGCTAAATTCGTTATTGGGTAAAAATGGCCTAATGGTTTCGGAGTAACGAAAAAATATTTTTTTTACATTACAAATTTCAATGTAATTCTTTTGAGATGCAATTTCACCATAAGATTTCATTGATATCATTTTCAACTCTAACAAGCTAATACTTTCGGGGATATGATTTTTCAAAATTTCAATAATTAATTTTACTTCTATGTTTCTACAGAATGCTGTACTTAATTATTCTATCTATGAATTATAATATGATAATGTGTTCTTACTTATCATATTATTTTCCTATGAGAGATAAATATATTTCTGGTTCGATATTTTTGATATAAATACACCTCCTGTTCTAGAAAACGGAGTATGATTGAATGCAAAATGACCAAAAAAAAACCTCAGCTATCGTCGAATTTTGAGGATGATAAGATATTATACTTTTAAGGTGATAATATAATGCCCGTGGATAATCCATATGATGATGGAAATATATATTTTGTAAGATGCATAATCAAATTGGGTGCAGAATATCTCTAGTAAAAACAAAACTGCAATATTGTATAAGTTTTAATTGCTATAATATAATTTTTAGAGTAGATTTGAGGAATGAATATCTCGGTTAAGTTCGATATTGGGGAGAATCGGTCTGTTTGAATTTAATTTCTTTCATGATGCAGTTCTATCGTAAGAATCCATTTATATCATTCCCAGAGACCAAAGATTTCAGAGATATGATTTGTCAAAGTTTGAACAAGAGAGCCAAAGCTCCTGTCCACAGGGCTTGAACCAATTTTTTATATTTTTGTAGTGAATTTGAACAATTTCTACGCATTATATGGTTCCATTTTCATTCATGGCATAGTTTTTAGTCTAAATAGAAAATTCAAAATGATACCTCTTATTGGCAAACCCCGTATTGAACAACTTTTTCCATCGCAATCTAACTCCGGAATTTTTTGAGCAATATAAGCAGCGGTGGTTCCAAATCAGAAAGCTATATTATTCATGAGGGAGGAATTAATGTAGAAGTGGCGTGGTCGTATCTTAAATCCCTTCTTCGTTTCGCTGCGGGCTTCCGCCGTTTCTTTAATATTTCAAGACATTGCTTACCTCCACTCATTCCTCATACTTCCTATTGGGCGCAGAATGTTAATTAAGTGAAGCTAGATTCAAAATTAATTATTTGTTATTATTTATTGATAAAAGGGGTTCCATATAAAATCTCAACGCTTCGGTTAGTTCGAGTTTCCTGGAAGTTGGATGTTGTAATTCTGGAGTCTTGTTAACGAACTTTATTGAAATTATTTCACTTCAGAACTAATCTCACCGAAAATCCGGAATGGATAATCGATACAATCTCAAGTGAGGATAGTCATACATACAGGGTGTTTTCTGATTTAATTTCTCAATTTTTAAGGATATTTTGTGATTTTGAGTCAAGAAATTCCTACAGGATATGTCTTTGAGTTGTTCATTAATTTTAGCCATATATTTCTCCCATCGACTGCAACACTTTTTGGCGCTCTAGTTCCTCGGAACTGAGTGCTTATCAATTTGCCCAAATGTCTGTAATTTTCTAATTTTTCGATGAAAATGGTCTTAAACGATTTGGTTCGACTCACTGATCAAGAATCCGTGGACGAAATTCATTCTGTCCGGCCGGTCCGGCCGTCCGGCTGTAGGCATGATAACTCTCGAACGGAATGAGCTAGACAGTTGAAATTTTCAGAGTAGGTTTGGGGGATAAATATCTCGGCTAAGTTCGTTATTGGGCAAAATCGGACAGATGGTTTCGGAGTAACAAAAAAAAAATTTTTTTCACAGAACAAATTCCAAACTAAATTTTTTTTCAATAAGGAATTTTACCATAAAAATCCATTCATATCATATTTAACTCTAGCAAACTTATACTTTCGGAGATATGATTTTTCAAAATTTCATTGATAAAGAATTATTCTGTGACTATTCTATGAATTGTTATAACGTCAACTTTGACGTTGTCTCATTCTCATTCATTCCAGTAATGGTATCAATATGAGAATTATAATATTATCCTACTTTTTGTTGGTTGATATTTTCATGCCGATGGTCAATCCATATGATGATGGGAACGGTAATGGTTAGTTAATAATATTGAGTTCAGAATATCTCCACTAAAAACAAAACTGGAATTGAAGAATGAATATCTCGGATGAGTTCGTTGTTGGGTAGAATTCGTCTATTGGTTTTGGATTGATAATTTTTGGCACTCTTGTTGAATTTAAATTCTTCTATGATGTTTGAATTCAATTTCTGCTAAGATGAAGTTCTAAATTTCAATAATGAATCGTACTTCTATGTTTTCACAGAATGCTATAATTATTCTATCTAAGCTTTATTATATGATCTGTGTTCATACTCGTACATTTCATCCTGTTCTATAAGAGAGAGTCAAATTCATTTCAGCTATTTTAATTTGGTTTCTTCCAAGGTGCAGTTCTCATTCTCAGATTGCTCATTTAATCTTGATAAATAAACTATTATTTGAATTGAATTTCCTGTATGATGCAGTTCTATCATAAGAATACATTGATATGATTCTCAATTCTGAGAAACCAATACTTTCGGAAATATAATTTGTCTGTTTGTTTATATTCCATTTTTCTAAATTCTGCTCAGGTAAAAAGAAACAGGCTGTTGAATTCATACAAAAATCAGTTTCCCTTCTGTAACTTTTACATGGTTATTCAGAATGAAATGAATTTTGATGTGAAATATTCTCTAACTATGACACTAATCTACAATTAACAGTTTTTTGCATCATCTACTGGTTATCTCGTTATAAACTTGGGAATTCATAAAACTATGAGAATTTACCATAAAGGAAGCAGATGAAGGTTATCTTAAGTCAGTTTAAGAATACGCAATCATTTAAGTACCTAATATTAATTTATGTACCAAGGACGAAAACTGCTGTTCGAGGCGGTGCCGAGTATAGCAAGCAGGCGAAGCAATATAATGTTTTACGCCGAGGTGCATATTACATTTTTTCGTCAAACCTCACATATTTTTATGAATTTCAGACCTGTTAAATAATTCCACAATGGTAAATGACACATAGACTCATGATTGTATTGAACCGTATCCATAGTGACCACAGCACTGTCAGTTATTCTTACAGACACTTATGTTTGTATTAAACAGTATCATGCCGTATTTATAATGACCACAGCGGACGAGAAAGTGAATTTACGGAAGAGAAAGGACTTTCTCGTCCGTCAAGTACTTGCCTTCAATAATAGTCGATTTTACGGCCGCAAATTAGTACGTAAAATGTCACTTTTCATAGAGGTTTCGAAACATTAAATTTTACTTCATCATTCTGCCTAAGACGTACCATTTTCGAGATATTCTTCAGTGAATGTCATAAAATATGATAAAAATTCCAGAAATTTGACTGCTTTTATCAATCCGGACTTGAATTAACATCACAGATCAGCTGTTCTCGAATAAAGGAATAAACTGCTTAATGATCTCAAAGTTGCGACTTCTAGAAAGAGGTAGAGCTAGTAATCTACTTATCTCACATAATTCTGCACAATCATTCTAAGGATTTCTTTCTTGTATGGAACATATTTTCATCTTATAACACGCATTCAATCAATAATTTTCTACAGATAGAACTCACGTCGCTTCTAATTATTTAATTCCTAGTTGAATCAATTGTTTTTAGTATGTTAGTGTTCGCGTTCCAGCAGAACAGTCGTTCCGAAAGTCACCGCCAATTATTTTCCTCTAGTTTTCACCTTTTACCGAAATCGGCGTTTTTTCTCCCTTTCGCGATTTTTTTAAAATACACCTCGACCATCTCGCTTCAAACACGCGAAACTCTACAAAACTTCCTTACTTTCTCTCACTAAATACCTTCAAGATTCCTGCCAAATTCCACTCCTAACATCCAAAAAACATCACATTTACAGCAACAATTTTAAAGAGTTTCCCTTGATTCCTTTCGATGACTTACATCTTCATTGGTTTCTCAGAGTTGGGAATAATATCAATGGATTCTTATGATAGAACTATATCATGAAATAAATTATATTCAAATATCATAAAGAATTCAAATTCAAATTCAACAAGAGTGCCAAACATTATTAATCCAAAATCAACAGACCAATTTTACCCAATAACAAATTTATCCGAGGTATTCATTCCTCAAATCTACTATGAATATTATATTATATCAATTGAAACATAGCCAATATTCCAGTTTTATTTTTACTGAAGATATTCTGAACTCAATTTGATTAACTTGCCAAAGTATTTATTTCCATCATCATCATCATATGGATTATCCAAGAGCTGTCTACGATAGCTGAGATTATTCCATTGGTCATTTTTCATCCAATTATACTTTGTTTGACATATCTCTTATCTGTCGATGAGATGACAATGATGAACTGTATGAACACAGATGAAATTCATAGATACGGACGTTAATTTTCGATATAGCATTCTGTGAAATTATAGAGTTTACGATTCGATATTTTAATTGCGAAAAATTATATCTCCGAAAGTATTAATTTGTTAGAGTTTAAAATGATATCAATGGATTCTTATGGTAAAAATGCATGTTAAAAGAAATTGAATTCGCAATTTGTAATGTAAAAAAAATTTTTGTTTTCTTTACTCTGAAACCTTCCAGTTGATGTTGTCCAATAACGAACTTAGCCGATAAATTTATCTCACAATCCTACTACGAAGATTTCAACTGTCTAGCTTATTCCGTTAGAGAGTTATCGTGCCTACGGCCGGCCTGCCATACAGAATCGATTTTGACCACGGATCCTTGATCAGTGAGTCGAACCAAATCGTTTAAGACCATTTTGCTCCAAAAATTCGAAAATCACAGACAGTTGTGCAAATTGATAAGCACTCTGTGCCAAGGAACAAGAGCGCCGATTACGTGAAACGTGAATAATTTCGTATATTATTGGCTATTTCTCGAATTTCAATTACTCGGTGTTTTTTTATCCCATAGTAAAATTGTGAGATTAGAGACCTCACAACACCACAAACAAAGCATTGTTTATTTTCGATCCAATATTGTATTTGAATGGGTCCTTACGCTACCACAAACACAGTACTGTTTATTTTTGGCTCAACTGTGAATGTATGTATTTGAGTCGAAGGTAGTCTTATGAGAATATTCTTGGACAAAAAGGGAACCAGTTTTTTGTACACTTGTTTTTACAATCGGATATATATTCGTGGGAACAATTGGGAATATTATATTTTTTCCTGGAGCTAAGCAACTTTGGGCGAGTTCAGTACCTGGATCTGTGACAGCTCTGGCTAAAAATTTGAACAAGTGCGCCAAAGCCCCTTACTTCAGTACTTTTTTATCGTTGGCGTCGATTTGTTGCTGCAACATTGTTCCATAAATTGTTCTGATTGCAGCAACAATTTCAGAAGAATTGAAGGAAATTCGTTTATTTTATACTAGCTGACCCAGCGAACTCTGTTCCGCCTTAGAGGCAATAAATAAGCAGATTTTAGATTTTATTATACACGTTTGTCATAAAATATAGATAATTTATATACAATATGGTGCAAATGAAAGGAATAATTCGTTATTTCGTAAACCGGCGACTTTAAGGAAAAATCCTAAAACCCGTCGATTTTTATTCTTAAACGGGCTATTCATAAGGATACCTTTTTATTTTTGACGTCATCTATGTGAGCGTGATGATTTTCAGATGGAAAGGTGGGTGTTGTAATACATTAGTTGAAAGGTCTTTTAAATATCTATTCAGCCATATCAATAATGTACAAAAATTGATTTTTTTATTTTTTTAAACAATTAATAAATTTCATTATTATTATTTAATATGAGGTCAAAAATAAAATGACGTCAAAAATAAAATGGTTTCCTTACGAATAGCCTGTATAAGAATAAAAATCGACGGGTTTCGGGATTTTTCCTTAAAGTCGCCGGTTTACGAAATAACGAATTTATTCCTTTCAATTGCACCATACTGTATATAATCATATATTTCTGCTTAACTGCGTCCAATTAATCATATATCAATTTGCAACATTCGAAGATAATCGACGCCGCTTCTGCGGTCGCATAAGGTCCCTATTCAAATACATTATGAGAATCTATCTGAGGTACCTAAGAAGTTAATGTTTTGTTTGTGGTACAAATCACTTCAATCGCGTACAATTGTGCAATTAGAAAAAAAAACACCCTGTACAGTAATGATTTATTTTCAATGATGTACCCTCTAAAGTTTATTTATTAACACAAATGAATGAAATTGTACGATTGTGGCATGGAAAACAGCAAGTTGCGATTGACGTTAAAAGAAGAACACCCTGTATGGAGATTTCGGACGAATACATTATGAGAATCCATCCAAGGTACCTATTTAGTTAATGCTTTGTTTGTGACACAAATCACTTCAATCACGTACAATTGTGCCATGAGAAAAAGGACATTCTGTATAGTAATGCTTTATTTTCAATGGTGTATGCCTCGAAAGTGTATTTTTAAACACACATGACTAAAATTGTACGATTATGGCAGGAAAAACAGCAAGTTTTGATTGACGTTAAAAGAAAAACACCTTGTATAACACAAAAAAGTATCCTATGTCCGTCTCCTGATTCTAAGCTACCTCCCCACCAATTTTGAGCCAAATCGGTGTAGCCGTTCTTGAGTTATAAGTGGAGTAACTAACACAACTTTCTTTTTTGCGCGTATGTTCTGGGGAACATCGCGTTATAGTTTTGCCCAAATGTCTGTAACTTTCGAATTTTTTGACGAAATTGGTCTCAAACGATTAAGTTCGACTCCCCGATGAAGAATCCGAGGTCAAATTTGATTCTGTCCGTCCGGCCGTCCGGCCGTACGGCCGTCCGTTGCCACGATAATTTGAGAACGAAAAGAGCTAGCGACTTGAAATTTTCAGGGTGGGTGGCGCATCGCAATACGACGGACAAGTTCGTTAATGGGCATAATCGGCCCAGTGGTTTCCGAGTAATAATTTTGTTTTCAACCAATATAAATCCGATCAAATTGAAACTTGGTGAGTAGTTGTAGAATATGAACCTAAGCACGTTTGTGAAATTTTGGGCGAATCGTATGGCTAGAATATTTTAAAAAAATTATTAAAAAATATTATTTTTGTCACGATAACCTGAGAACGGAAAGAGATAGCGGCTTGAAAATTTCAGGTTATGTTGTGCATATGAATGCCACATTTGAGTTTGTTTATGAGCATAATCGACCAAACGGTTTCAGAGTTAGAGCCATCTGAAATTTTCTGAAATTTGGTGGTTTTTTGTTCCTCATTAACTCGAAAAATACTGAACCGATTGAATTCAAACATGGTTATTAGATGTAGAATGCCAACGCAAAAATGTTTGCGAAATTTGGTGAGGATAGCATCTGTAGAAAATTTTTAATAAATCATTGAAAATAAAAAAAAAAAATTCTATATATCAGTAACTATACGTTTGAAATTGCTGAAATTTTGCAAGAGCGTTCATTACCTAACTCTACTGCCAAGTTTCAAGTTTTAATACGATCGGTTGAATATTGTTGGAGATTCGAGTGTGAGTTCATTAGATGGGTGACCGTTGCCTCGATAACTTTCGAACCAAAGGAGATAGGGACTTGCAATTTTCAGGGTAGGTTGCGTATCCGAAAGGGAGAGTTGAGTTCGTTTTTGGGCATAATCGGTTTAACGGTTTCCGAGTTATATCCACCTGGAATATTGTTTCCTTGATAACTCAAAAAATAAATATTCGATTGAATTGAAGCTTGGTAACTAGTAGTAGAAAATCATCACAAAGACGTGTTTAAAATTCTGTAAGAACTGTACTCCTAGAAAATCTGAAAAAAATGACGAAAAAAAAAATTGTATTGGACACCCTTAATCGAATTTACCATGGTTAATTATGTTGTCCATTCTCCTGTATTGGACACTCTTAATTCAAATTTACCATGGTAAATTCGAATTAAGTGTCCAATACAGGAGAATGGACGACATAATTAACCATGGTAAATTCGATTAAGGGTGTCCAATACAGAAGAATGGACAATAGAAAATACGCGCAAAAGCTTCTGACTTCACGTCAGTGCTTGAACCAATTTTTTTTTCGTGATTTTTTTTTAATTTTCTGGAGGCGCGGTTCTTAAAATTTTTTTTTTCGTCATTTTTTTCAAATTTTCTAGGAGTACGGTTCTTACAGAATTTTAAACACGTCTTTGTGTTGATTTTCTACTACTAGTTACCAAGCTTCAATTCAATCGAATATTTATTTTTTGAGTTATCAAGGAAACAATATTCCAGGTGGATATAACTCGGAAACCGTTAGACCGATTATACCCAAAAATGAACTCAACTCTCCCTTTCGGATACGCAACCTACCCTGAAAATAGCAAGGCCCTATCTCCTTTGGTTCGAAAGTTATCGAGGCAACGGTCACCCATCTACTGAACTCACACAAGAATGCTCGAATCTCCAACAATATTCAACCGATCGTGTTAAAACTTGAAACTTGGCAGTAGAGTTAGGTAATGAACGCTCTTGCAAAATTTCAGCAATTTCAAACGTATAGTTACTGATATATGGATTTTTTTTTTTATTTTCAATGATTTATTAAAAATTTTCTACAAATGCTATCCTCACCAAATTTCGCAAACATTTTCGCGTTGGCATTCTACAACTAATAACCATGTTTGAATTCAATCGGTTCAGTATTTTTCGAGTTAATGAGGAACAAAAAACCACCAAATTTCAGAAAATTTCAGATGGATATAACTCTGAAACCGTTTGGTCGATTATGCTCATAAACAAACTCAAATGTGGCATTCATATGCACAACATAACCTGAAATTTTCAAGCCGCTATCTCTTTCCGTTCTCAGGTTATCGTGACAAAAAAAATATTTTTTAATAATTTTTTTAAAATTTTCTAGCCACACGATTCGCACAAAATTTCACAAACGTGCTTAGGTTCATATTCTACAACTACTCACCATGTTTCAATTCGATCGGATTTATATTGGTTGAAAACAAAATTATTACTCGGAAACCACTGGGCCGATTATGCCCATTAACGAACTTGTCCGTCGTATTGCGATGCGCCACCCACCCTGAAAATTTCAAGTCGCTAGCTCTTTTCGTTCTCAAATTATCGTGGCAACGGACGGCCGGACGGCCGGACGGACAGAATCAAATTTGACCTCGGATTCTTCATCGGGGAGTCGAACTTAATCGTTTGAGACCAATTTCGTCAAAAAATTCGAAAGTTACAGACATTTGGGCAAAACTATAACGCGATGTTCCCCAGAACATACGCGCAAAAAAGAAAGTTGTGTTAGTTATTTTGATTTTTTTTTCTGAGTTTGAGAGAGAAACCCAGAAAAACCCATTGATAGATGCACCTTACAAAGTATTCTTGATTACTTATAGTTCCTTCTTTCTCAATATATCGTTTTTATGCGAATTAAATTGGATTACGTATTTTTTATCATCAAGTCAAATGGAATCGTTTGAAGCTATTCTTGGTTCGAAATTCGAAAATTGCAGACATGTGGACATAATAAAAATTGGTTCAAGCCCTGTGGACAGGAGCTTTCTGGCGCTCCTGTTCAAACAGACAAATTATATCTCCGAAAGTATTGGTTTCTCAGAGTTGAGAATTATATCAATGTATTCTTATGATAGAACTGCCTCATAAAGGAAATTCAATTCAAATAATAGTTTATTTATCAAGATTAAATGAGCAATCTGAGAATGAGAACTGCACCATGGAAGAAATCAAATTAAAATAGCTGAAATGAATTTGACTCTCTCTTATAGAACAGGATGACATGTACTAGTATGAACACAGATCATATAATAAAGCTTTGATAGAATAATTTTAGCATTCTGTGAAATCATAGAAGTACGATTCATTTTGGAAATTTCGAAAAATCATATCTCCGAAAGTATTAGCTTGTTGGAGTTGAAAATGATATCAATGGATTTGTATGGTGAAATTGCATATTAAATACATATTGAATTCGAAATTTGTTGCTTAAAAAATTTTTTTTTTCGTTACTCCGAAACCATCCGGCCTATTTTGCCCAATAACGAACTTAACCGAGATATTCATGTCCCTAACCTACTCTGAAAATTTCAACTTACTATCTCATTCCGTCCGAGAGTTATTGTAGAAAAAAATTTAAAAAATTTTCAAATTTTTTTTTACACTTTGCGGTAACCTGGTCAATACAAAACTCCACACGCGTATAAAGGTCATGATTCTAAAATCAGCTACTAAATTTCAGATAGATCGAGTGATTGATTTCGGAAATATTCATAAAAAATGTTTTTACTAAAATCGGCCATAACTCCGAAACCACTTGATGGATTTCGCCCATTAACGAACTCTTCCGAGATATTTACGCTCCAAACTTATCTTGCGAATTTAAATCCTCTAACTCCGTTCGTTCGAGAGTTATCATGCCTACGGCCGGCCGGCCGGACCGGCCGGACAGAATCGATTTTGACCTCAGATTCTTGATCAGTGAGTCGAACCAAATTGTTTGAGACCATTTTCAGGCAAAAATTCGATAATTACATACTTTTCGGCAAATTGATAAGCATTCTGTTCCGAGCAACTAGAGCGCAAAAACGTGCTGGTACGAGCGCGTAAAAAAAGCCAAATCGGTTCACCCATTTTATTCCTGAAAATTTTTCATCCACTAATGAAATTACTTCACCACTAACTTTCCTCTTCGTTCTGAGTTATCGATTAAAAGTCTCCAAAGATAAATCAGGGTGGTATCGAATATCTATCTTGTCGCGTTAAAAAACACACCGGGAGCTACTAAATACCCAGAGACAAGCGTCGTTGCGGCAGAAAGAGGAAAAAGGAGTAAAGTATGGCGAGTTAAGACTTCCTGATCCCGTCTAAGAGGGATAAACGTGATCTCATTATACTCCTTAAGAAAGACGATCCCCTGTGAAGTCGACACTCTACAGCGACACCCTTTGCTTTATTCCCTGCTTTGCACCGTGATGTAACGAGTTCTTGTACACATCAAGCTTCACACCGTCTTTGTTGTCAAAGTGAGGAAATTGACGCCGTCACTTCACCAATAGAAACAGGCCACTTGACTTGATTTTGATCGATTTTAGTCATTTCTGGAGTTATAAAATTATTCCGCTTCTAACCCGATCTTTTCGAGATCCATATCATATAACTGATTTTCATGATTCTTTCACTGATATCGTATAATGACTTCAAGTTGATTGCAGTTGAGATATTGAATATCGAAAAACTGAAAATTATGGTTTAAAATTGGTTCAAGCAGTGACATGAAGTCAAGAGCTTTCACTTGCATGTTCTATTGTCTACTCACGTCTATTGGACACTCCTCATCGAATGTAGCATAAAATATACCGTTTTCTCAGCTTTTATAATATTTGAATTCATATAATACCATATAATAACAATGTGAAATGATAAAAAGACAACAACAAGAAGTTCATATATGGTTCGAAAAGATAGCGAAAAATTTCTGGTGAACGTCTGTTTCAATCGTTGAATTAGGAGTTATCTCTATAAAACAGGTGTTCTTCGAATATTTACAGAATTAATGCTGACGAATTTTACGTTTTTAGAATCTGTTTGAACCGTAGATGTTTTTAAAATGATGTGCCACAATGTTTTGTTATTTCAAACATGGAGAAGTTTATGTCCGTAAATTTCGGGCCATCATTTATATCACATAAATAACATTATGATTATAATGACGCATGTTATCTTAAACATTTTAGCCAAAAAACACCCAAAAAATTATAACATCTCATAAAAATTATTGATTTTCCATGGAAAGTAACGAAAGTTGGTTGAAATTTTGAAAAAATCATATCTCTGAAACCAATGGGCCTAGGAAAATAAAATTGATTGTTCCACATTTGTAAAAACCCGCTCTATCACCGACATTTCCATAATCCTCTATTTACGGGACACCCTGTATTGGATTAAGTTGAAGTTACCAGCCAGCATAAACCAGCCTTTACACTCCCGTTCTGCACTTAAGGAAAGTCTTACTAATCATAGGATGCCTAGGTGGAATAAGAGCGAACTACGTGGCAAAGTTGTGGATGATTCCGGCCTGTAGATACCTAGGCGAGGAATTGGCACACAGAAATGCAGAAAGCACTGTTGCTCGAATCACTTCGACTCATCAGGTACCATCAACTGTGAATGCTGCTTGCAGCTCATCTCTTTTGTTAAGGGACGCTGTAAGGGCAGGACGAAGAACTACTCCAAGAAACGTGCGAGAGGTTTTTTAGTGAGTAACCAAGAGCTTGAGCGAGTAAGATGAATCAGTTGTGTTCTGTGTAAGCTTTGTTACTTTGCCCTTACGCAACTTTAGGCACAGCACTGATTATGTTTGACCCAACAGTGAATGCTGGCTATTACCGTGACTATAAAATTTTTTTCCTACCGAACCGGACCACAGAATTAACACTGCCAAGAGAGGTTAGGCAATCACTATGAGTCATATATATAGGGTGAGTCTTTGAGTTGTACATTAATTTTAACCGTAGGTTTCTCTCATCAAATAAAACACTCTTTTCATTTCCCATTTTTCCAAATTCGATTCAGGTAAAAAGATACAGGCTGTTAAAATTTCAAAAATAAATCAGTTTTTATTTTGTAGCTTTGACATATCTTTTCTGAATATAACGAACGTTGGTGTGAAGTTCCCTATAACTATGATACATATTCTCCAAATATCCGTGGTTTCATGAAACTAAATGAAATTAGCATAAAGAAAGCAGATAAAGTTTTTTTCGAGTTATTTCATGAATATTCAATCACTTTAAAAAAAAATTTAATCATTCTTCATAATTCCTCCTTAAATGCACCGTGTTCGAGATATTCTAATTTGAATGTTATAAAATCAGAAATTCCAGAAATTTCACTACTTTTATGGATCCGCCTCTGAGCGTTGGAATTACTATTCGAGCTGAAAACCATGTTATCGTAGTTTTTTCTAATTCACCATCAACGTCATATATAAATTTTATGCAGTAGTGTATTAGCACATTGTGAAATCTTTAAACGCCTGTAACTGTTTACCTGAGCCGAATCTGGAAAAATGGTAAATGAAAAAAGTGTTTTATTTGAAGAGGGGAATCTATGGGGAAACTTAATGTACAACTTTAAGACTCATCCTGTATATACTGAGCTTGTCCTGGGAAAAAACTCACAATGATTGACACCCAAGGTTTCAGCATTATTTTTAGATGGGAAATAGCACGTTTTAACTGAATTGTGACATGGATTCATCTGCAGATGAAATAGAAGAACGAAAATTGTAACAAATCTCAATTAAACAAAAATGGACAAAATCTCCTCTATATGTAGACAACGGACGTGGAATTCATCAGCAGAAGAGATTTTCTAGGTAACGCAACCCGATAGAATCGAAGCAATTCCGGTCTGGTAATGTTCATAGAGTAATTTCAAATATTGCAGTTTCGCCGTGCCCTTGCAATCAATGCATTTGCCTACGAGAAATTTAAGACATTAGAACCAGAAACACCAGCCAGTCTCAAGGCATTCGGAACGGAGTAATGGACCCCCTGATGTGAATCAATCCGGCAACTGATTGCATCCAGTCAGTCCTGCTTAATGGGATAGAGAATCCACGATTTAGCGGCAGAGCCAGACGCAACCGATTCGATAATTTACTATCTCCCTGGATAACACTCTTGCAAGATTGTTATTTTGGCTATACGCGAAAATGGAGGAGACAGTCTCTGCGGCTTTGTTGCCTGAAGTCGACAGAAGGTATACCTAGGCGAGGTGACAAGTTCTCAACCTCGCGCGAACTTGCTATTGTACGGGATATCGCCCGACCTTATCAGCAGTACAGGCTGTTTTGTAACATGTTCCGACACTATTTTTGGATGAAAATAAAGGTTTACTTGAAAAATATGGATCTGATGAAGCGGATTCAGGGTGTTCATAATAGAGTATCGGGTAACCTCAAAATCCCAACAAGGAAAAATGCGCCGATACACTAGTTGAGATTTAAAGGCACACTTACTACCCACTAAATGGGTCCCAGGTAGTATAATCATTAAAAGTTATCTTTCTGAGTTTTCACTCCCAAACTCTGAAATATATCTACAAAACAAGAATACATTATTTTGTGATTTGCTTCTGCGTAGGAAACACAAGATATTTGTCAGAATGAACAATGTTGCCTGACAAACAACAACGAAACAACATCAACGTAGAAACAACGATATCGTAACGTTTCGGAGTCTATATCAGACTCCTTCGTCAGACGCTTAACGAAAATCTTTAGAATTATTTTTATTTTTTTGTGACAATTCTCGAATTTCAGAATAACTATTAACAAAATAATTCTAAAGATTTTCGTTAAGCGTCGGACGAAGGAGTCTGATATAGACTCCGAAATGTTACAATATAGTTGTTTCTTCGTTGATGTTGTTTCGTTGTTGTTTGTTAGGCAACATTGCTTTTGACAAATATATTGTGTTCCTTACGCAGAAGCAAATCACAAAATTATTAATTTTTATTTTATAGATATTTTTCAGAATTTGAGAGAGAAAACTCAGAAAGAAACCTTCTAATAATTATACTACTCGGAACCAATTTAGTGGGTAGTAAGTGTACCTTTAAATCTCAACTAGTGCATAGGCGCAATCTTCCTTGGTGTGATTTTGAGGTTACCCGATAGTCCCGGAGCCCAGAAAGAAACCTTTTAATAATTAGTATACCTCCCACAATATCCTTTAATGATTAGTATAATCATTGACCTTATGAAACAAGGAGTTTAATATATATTTATATTTATCATATGGATGTACATTATACAAACGCATAAAAATCTATGAAAATAAGTCACAAATAAAAAAAACTTCAAACTATTCTAATTCACAAACATATATTTCAACTAGATGCATAGTCCATTATCGCTCCCAGATTCTATGGGGTCGAACTGTGACATGTGCAGTTCTCTAGCAGTTCGTATGGTTGGTCTTATGGATCATAGTCTGTTTCTTCGTGCATGGACATTTGGGCAAATTGATAAGCACTCTGTTCCGAGGAACAGAGCGCCAAAAACGGTAATATTCAAGAAATAACTAACTATCATCCAACATCAATTTTGAGCGTTATTTCGAAAGCTTTCGAGAGAGTTGTTGTTGAGAGAATGACAGACTATCTCAATAAGTTCAATATTCTTAACCAAGCTCAGCATGGTTCAGAACCGGTCACTCAACCCAGACTGCTCTCAGTGCAGCAGTCTGGGTTGAGTGACCGGTTCTGAAACCATGCTGAGCTTGGTTAAGGTCTTTATCGAATATGTACAGAAATGTCTAGATGACAACTTACACGTAGCTGGAATATTTGTTGACCTCTTTTGCGCTTTTTATAGCCTCTCATTTAATTTTATTCTAGATAAATGCTATATTTTGGGTTTCAGGGGCATATTTGTTGACTGGTTGCGCAGCTTTCTCAGTCATAGGACTATGACAGTTAAGGTTGAGGGATGCCATTCCACCGCGCACGATATCGGTCAAGGTTTTCCTCAGGGCTCCGTGTTGGGACCTCTACTGTTTTTGTTGTTGATAAATGATTTGCCAAATTATCTAACATGCCTTCAGTTAACATTGTTTGTGGATGACACTTCGGTTGTTGTTTCGGCACGGAGTTTTGAGGAACTACAGCGTGCTTGTGAAATTCTCGTCACGGAATTCGTTGGATGGTGTCGTTTAAATGATCTGGTGGTCAACGTAAAAACGGTATGTTTGTATTTCGGTCTGAGAAATTATGAGGGGAATTCTTTGAAAATTAGTTGTCTAGATGAACAGATAGTCAAGTGAATGTACCAAATTTCTTGGTATTTATGTGGATAGTAATCTGAGCTGGTCAACGGTGATGTACTATGCAAAAGGATAAAAACCTCTTTTTTTGCAATTAATAGACTCAATGATTCTTTACCTCGTAGTTCTCTAATCGACATCTATTATGGCCTTGTGCATAGTCACCTAGACTATAACAACTTACTCTGGCGAGACTGCATCACGGTTTCTCGAATTTTCGTTGCGCAGAAAAGAATCATTCGTTCGATTTTCAATTTGAGTCATCTATCTTCGTGTAGGCCAGTTTTTGTTGCAAATAGTTTGTTGTCATTGCCTTGTTTGTATATGTTTAAATACCTTGTGTATGCTAAGGAAAATCAAACCCGATGGGAACACTTTTTCTGTTGCCTAAACATAGAACCCACAAATTTGAATGTTGAACTCCATTATATAATTGTATTAAATTATTCAATCATTTACCATCCTCTGTCAAATCTTCGGACATTTTCAAGTTTAACAAGCACTGACCTGAAGTCAGAAGCTTTTGTGCGTATGTTCTATTGTCCATTCTCCTGTATTGGACACCCTTAATCGAATTTACCATGGTAAATTATGTTGTCCATTCTCCTGTATTGGACACTCTTAATTCGAATTTACCATGGTAAATTAGAATTGAGTTTTTCTCTTTATTTGGTTGTTAATAAAGACATTTATTATTATTATTATTATTATTAAGTGTCCAATACATGAGAATGAACAACATTATTTACCATGGTAAATTCTATTAAGGGTGTCCAATACAGAAGAATGGACAATAGAACATACGCGCCAAAGCTTCTGACCTCACGTCAGTGCTTGAACCCATTTTTTTTTTCGTGATTGATTTTTTTTAAATTTTCTGGGGGTACGGTTCTTAAATTTTTTTTTTTTCGTAATTTTGTTCGGATTTTCTAGGGGAACGGTTCTTACAGAATTTTAAATACGTCTTTAGGTTGATTTTCTACTACTAGTTACCAAGCTTCATTTCGATCGACTATTTATTTTTTGAGTTATCAAGGAAATAATATTCCAGGTGGGTATAACTCGAAAACCGTTAGACCGATTATGCCAAAAAACGAACTCAACTCTCCCATTCGGATACGCAAGCTACCCTGAAAATTGCAAGTCCCTATCTCCTTTCGTTCGAAAGTTATCGAGGCAACGGTCACCCATCTACTGAACTCACACAAGGCTAATCGAATCTGCAACAATATTTAACCGATCGTTTTAAAACTTGAAACTTGGCAGTAGAGTTAGGTTCCAAAGGCTCTTGCAAAATTTCAGCAATTTCTGACGAATAGTTACTGATATATAGAATTTTTTTTTTCAATTTTCAATGATTTTTAAAAAATTTTCTACAAATACTATCCTCACAAAATTTAGCAAGAATTTTCGCGTTGGCATTCTACAACTAATAACCATGTTTGAATTCAATCGGTTTAGTATTTTTTGAGTTAATGAGGAACAAAAAACAACCAAATTTCAGATGGCTATAGCTCTAAAACCATTTGGCCGATTATGCTCATAAATAAACTCAAATGTTGCATTCAGATGGACAACCTAACCTGAAATCTTCAAGCCGCTATCTCTTTTCAGTCTCAGGTTATCGTGACAACAAAAATATTTTTTAATAATTTTCTAGCAATACGATTCTCACAAAATTTCACACACATGCTTAGGTTTATATTCTACATTCATTCACCAAGTTTCTATTCGATCGGATCTATATTGGTTGAAAACAAAATTATTACTCGGAAACCATTGGGCAGATTATGCCCATTATCGAACTTGTCCGTCGTATTGAGAAACGCCACCTACCCTGAAAATTTCAAGTCGCTAGATTTTTCCGTTCTCAAGTTATCGTGGCAACGGCCGGACGGCCGGCCGAACAGCCGGCCGGACAGAATCATCCTCGAATTCTTCATTGGGGAGTCGAACCAAATCGTTTGAAACCATTTTCTTAAAAAAATTCGAAAGTTACAGACATTTGGGCAAAATGATCACGCGATGTTCCCCAGAACATACGCGCTAAAAATAAATCAAGAACATGCTACTATTAAAATGTTTCTATTCTATAGAGGAATAATTTTCTAACTTCTTAAATATGTAGAATTTGAATAATTTGTATTGTCTGTATCTTTATATATCCTATAAAAAAAATACCATCCTCTGTCAAATCTTAATAAAGTATTATTATTATTATATCATTATATTTAGAGCAATCACTCAGTTGAATAAATAATACCAATTGTACAAATAATTGATCTGATCAAATCACTGAAGAGATTTGGGAGAAATTATAACGATATTGTGAGGGCGAGCAAAAAAGCCAGTTCATAATGCATAGGAAGTAACTTAGAGAGACGTTATTATATCACTGGTCACGAATGGACGTGAACAACACGCAAACAGCACTTGCCAAATAAATTGCGAGATTTGACGCATATGGACCCGGCACTAAAAACCAGGGAGAGTATTCAGTCATCCGATGAGGAAGGCGTCCGTAAAGCGCGCGATACTTGATGAACTAGAGCCATCGATCATCCAATTAGCGGTCCGATCAATCATCCTCTGCCATTCGCCTTTTCCTGTTTCCCCTGCTACAAGCTCATCCATCTGTTCATCTGCATAGCGCCAACAACGATCTAGGAAAACGGTCCCGATTTCGTTCTTCCGTTCGCCTTTCCTGCGGAATATTTCTTTGGTTAGAAAACATCGAATTAGTCCAATTTATGGAATGGAGAGGTGACGAGAAAAGGTATTCTATTCGAATAAGTGAAGATTATTTTTTTGAGTCCAATTGGGAATTCGTGTATTTAATTTTTACGGAATGATGGTGAGAAAAACGAACAGATAATCTGCGAATCATTTCATGAAATATTTTGATAAATAAACTGAAGAAAAACAATTTGGCTTAGTGTCTGATTTGTGCTCTAAAAATCGTTAAAAAAAGTTATTTCATCAAATTTTTACATTTGAAGAATATATTTTTTTAAAACTGATTGACTTACTCTTACTTTATGTAAAATATTACGTAACTGGCGACGACAAATTGATTTCAAAAAATTGGTTCAAGCACTGACGTGAAGTCAGGAGATTTTGCGCGTATGTTCTATTGTCCATTCTCCTGTATTGGACACCTTTAATCGAATTTACCATGGTGAATTCTATCGTCTATTCTCCTGTATTGGACAGCCTTAATCAAATTCACCATGGTAAATTCGATTAAGAGTTTCTCATACAGGAGAACAGACAATAGAAATCACCATGGTAAATTCGATTAAGAGTGTTCAATACAGGAGAATGGACAATAGAACATAAGCGCAAAAGCTCCTGACTTCACGTCAGTGCTTCAACCAATTTTTTTTTCGTGAATTCGGGAGCTTTTGCGCGTATGTTCTATTGTCCATTCTCCTGTATTGAACACTCTTAATCGAATATACCATGGTGAATTCTATTGTCTGTTCTCCTGTATGAGACACTCTTAATCGAATTTACCATGGTGAATTCGATTAAGGCTGTCCAATACAGGAGAATAGACGATAGAATTAACCATGGTAAATTCGATTAAAAGTGTCCAATACAGGAGAATGGACAATAGAACATACGCGCAAAAGCTCCTGACTACACGTCAGTGCTTGAACCAATTTTTTTTTCGTGAAGTCAGGATAGAAAGCAATGATGAAAAAATTAACACATTATTGTCTACCTTCAATTCTTCTTTAGGAGAAGAATACATAATTATTCTTGAAAAATATTACTGGAATTAATGTCATATTTAAATAATCAATATAAAGAAAATTATAAGTTTAGTTACTAACATATTGAATGAAATTCAATTGAATTACAGTAATATTCAATTACTTATTCTTAACCAATCAATGTCCATTGGTAGATCTAAAGGTGATGAGGTGAAACATAAAGATATATTCTCATTAGTGATAGAAAAACTGGCCTAAAATTCCTCTCTACCCATCACGAGATTTAATATCCACAAATGAGCCTCTCGCCTTACAAGATCAGAAGCCTTCAGCAAAATTTCAGCGTTATCATATTAAAAATTATACATAACATTTCAAAAGTCCCCTCTCGCAAATATACTCCTCTGAAGGCACATGGATCTCTCTATTTCTCAAAGTGTTCACTCTTGTTCATAGAAATCCCTTCAATATTTAGTTGCCTCCTCCTAAGGAGAATCTCTTTCAAAACCAGGTTTGAACGCTAATGTAGGGCTATCATCTCCCATAGATTTGTGATGAAATAACACGATTTTCCCATAACATACGCGCAAAAATATGTCGTCATGACATTCATATTTTGAAGGTTCTCGCAAAAATAAGGCCATAGACAACATATCATAGGACGATTCGCATCCAGCTACCGAACTCACAAAGCTGCTCGGTTCTCCAACAATATAGATCCGATCGTGTTCAAACTTGGAACTCTGCAGTAGAATTAGGTTCTGAAGGCTCTTCCAAAATTTCATAAATGCCGGAAGAATAGTTTATGATAAATAAGATTTTTTTTCAATTATTTTTAAATATTTTTTTTTATTTTCTAGTTATACCATCAACACGAAATTCAGCAAGAATTTTCGCGTTGGCATTCTACAACTAATAACCTTGTTTGAATTCAATCGGTTTTGTATTCTTCGAGTTAATGAGGAACAAAAAACAACCAAATTTCAGAAAATTTCAGATGGCTATAACTCTAAAACCGTTTGGCCGATTATGCTTATAAACGAACTCAAATGTCGCATTCAGATGCACAACCTAACCTGAAAATTTCAAGCCGCTATCTCTTTCCGTTCTCAGGTTATCGTGTCATAAATAATATTTTTTATTGATTTTTTTTAAATTTTCTAGTGAGACGATTCTCACAAAATTTCACAAACCTGCTTAGGTTTATATTCTACAACTATTCAGCAAGTTTAAATCCGATCGGATTTATTTTGGTTGAAAACAAAATTGTTACTCGGAAATCATTGGTCCGATTCTACCCATTAACGAACTTTTCCGTTGTGTTGGGATGCGCCACCTACCCTGAAAATTTCAAGTCGCTAGCTCTTTCCGTTCTCAAGTTATCGTGGCAACGGCCGGACGGCACCACAGAATCAAATTTCACATTTGGGCAAAACTATAACGCGATGTTCCCCAGAACATACGCGCAAAAAGGCGGGAAAGCCCTGTGGACAGGAGATTTGGCGCCCTTGTTCAAATTTTGACACATCATATCTCCGAAAGTATTTGTTTCTCAGAATTGGGAATAATATCAATGTATTCTTATGATAGAACTGCATCATAAAGGAAATTCAATTCAAATCATAGTTTATTTATCAAGATTAAATGAGCAATCAGAGAATGAGAACTGCACCATGGAAGAAATCAATTTAAATTAGCTGAAATGAATTTGACTCTCTCTTATAGAACAGGATGACATGAACGAGTATGAACACAGTCCATATAATAATTCATAGATAGAATAATTATAGTATTCTGTGAAAACATAGAAGTACGATTGATTATTGAAACTTCGAAAAATCATATCTCCGAAAGTATTAGCTTGTTAGAGTTGAAAATAATATCAATCGATATATATGGTGAAACTGCATCTTAAAAAAATGGAATTTGAAATTTGTAAGTTAAAAAAAATGTTTTCGTTACTCCGAAACCATCTGGCCTATTTTAACGAATAACGAACTCAACCGAGATATTTATCTCCCAAACCTTCTCTAAAAATTTCAACTGCCTAGCTCATTCTGTTCAACAGTTATTGTGGAAACTAAATTTAATAAATATTAAAAAAAAAAATTGTTTACACTTTACGGCGACCCGATCAATACATAACTTCGCATGCGTATAAAGGTCATTATTCTACAATTTAATGCTAAATTTCAGATAGATTGAGTGATCGGTTTCGGGAATATTTATAAAGAATATTTTTACTAGAAACGCCCATAAATCCTCTTACTCCTTTTGTTCGAGAGTTATCGTGTTAACGGACAGACGGCTGGCCGGACGGCCGGACAGAATCGATTTCGACCACGGATTCTTGATCAGTGAGTCGAACCAAATCGTTTGAGACCATTTTCAGCCAAAAATTCGAAAATTACAGATTTTTGGGCAAATTGATAAGCACTATGTTCCGAAGAACAAGAGCACCAAGAGGTGGGAAAGCCCTGTGGACAGGAGCTTAGGCGCTTTTGTTCAAACTCTGACAATCATATCTCCGAAAGTATTGGTTTCTCAGAGTTTGGAATGATATCAATGGATTCTTATGATAAAACTGCAACATGAAAGGAATTAAATTCAAATAATACTTCATTTATCAAGATTACACGAGCAATCTGCAATGATTCAACCTCGTGGAATGGGTTGTTGCAACTTACACTCGGTCCATAGTTTTCACAACTCGGAATACCTAGGGAAAGTAACATCCAAATGTCTAAAGCAAGGCTGGAGACACTCATAGTAGATTGCACATTTATTCTTGATATTTGAATATGTATAGGCTGACGAACAAATTATTTTAATAGTTTATTTCATTTTTTTGTAAGATTAAATATGTATTTTATATTCTTGTTTTTCTTTATTTGAAGACTAACCTCATTATGCAACAAAATATATTAATAAAATACTCTTTTCATAATTCAATAGTTCATACCACTACCACATCATTCTGCATTATGAACCTTATTGATAAATATTTGATACACAAATTTTGATGCATATTTCAGCATTTCTTCGCTAGCAGCATTATGAAAATACTGTGTATAGGAACATGTCTCACTACTTAAGGAAGTAAAAGGTAATATTAAGCTTAGTGGTGAGCGAACAGCAATTATTATTATTATTGAAATTAGCAAGAGTAGAGGTATTTACACCTTTAAACTCAAAAGAAAAAAATGATAAGTGTTCAAAACCATCACATATAAAAAAGACGCAACAAAAGGAGAACGAGAAAAGAGAATGGAAGACAGTGCATCCACTCTGATTTTTCATTCTTGTCCACAAGCATTAAATCTATGGTTTTTGCGAAAAATCACCGTATTGTGCCATTTATTTGGCCAGTATGTCTGTAATTTTCGAAATTTTTGTCAAATATGGTCTGACATGTTTAGGTTCGACTCATGCGAAATTTTGTGAGGATCTTATCACTAGAAAATTAAAAAAAATATTATTTATCTTACGATTACTTGAGAAAGGAAAGAATTATCGACTTGCAATTTTCAGGGTGCGTTGTTATTTCCTCAATTACTACTAGAAAAAATTTGAAAATTTTTCTTTCTTCAAAAATTATATATTTCACAAATTATTCATCAGGATCCGCTGAAATTCCGCATAAACCTTTGAGACACCATTTTACAATCGAGTACTGCATTTCAGGATGACTGACTTTGTGTGAGACGTAAATAGACAATTTTCATCAAGACCTACTAAGTTTCAGAGGAAATTTTTTCTCTTTTCAAAACCCTAAAATGATTTCCTTTACCACCATTTTCCGACTTACCATCAAATTCAAATAGCTTTGATTGACGATAACCACATTGAAAATCATCTTGCAGGCTTTTTAAGCATATCAAATAGAACGGCAGTAAATTATGCAAAAAGCTTTATGGTCGAATTTTGAAAAACATTTCCGCCATCTGAAAACTAAACTGGATCATTCACTCCAAGTTATAACTGGTTGGAAATTAAAATATATTCAAGTTATATCCGCATATCCCTAACTTTCTTGGATCAGTTTATTTTCACCAGCATTAAAATATTTTTTATAAATGTAAACCAATTTAATGACTGGGATAAACCCGTTCAACCCTAAATGTACCTATTAAATACCACAACAAAAGCCGCATTAAATGGGTCATTTATTTTCTTTCAATCTCGAGCTTTATTGAATAAAACATTTTTAAATCATGCTCCCAAAGTGAACAAGTTCAGATTTTCGCAAATCCTCTTTAAAATAATTTTTACACGGTTACACCGACAAAATCCACGACCACCCCTTCCCCACGGTAGGCAGAGAAGGACGAACAGTGTTAAAAAATACAAGCACTCCCAACTGTCCGTGTTCTTGTTGTGCATTGTTAAATTACTATAAATTATGAAGTGCGTCCTGTATGCGGGGGAGAGCTGCTTTTAAGGGTTGGATCGGCAAAGTAGCTGACGGGAAAAGGAAAGCGGGAGAGCTTGAGCGTCCTTTTAATGCTCTTACCCGCTTTCAGAGACAGGGATGACTCTCCCAGAAAACTGCGGCCCCAAAACTGCTTTCATGTCAACCCCACAATCCTATCTATCGACTTCTAATGCGTATCTCAAAATTAAAATAAATCACCGAGCTCTTCTCGTTAACGGAATATTCCTCACCGCTGCGTTCAATTTTTGCCGCTCTTTTCTTTCTTTGGATATGGGGAATAGGAAAGTCATTACCGCGCACTACTGGATGGCTAGGGGTGAGTTTGATATCGAAAAAAACATAAGTTTTCTGTCAGTCGATTGAATAGGGGAAGCAGTATTTAATTAGATTCTCGGAATCACCACCAATCAAAATCAGTTGAAATATTACAAGTAATAAGTTTTGTGGTAAAATTTTTCGATGACTTACTTATATATTATAATAAGAGTTGTAACTTTCAAAAATATGCATATAAGTGACCGAGCATGTGAACGAATCAGTGACCAAGCGATTTAACATATTGTTTTCTATCATGAAAATATGACCATAATACTTCAACATAGGAGTTGCCAAAACCAAAGAAATACAGTTTATTTAGTTAAATCGCGTGTTCTAGCCGGTCAAATGCTTCAGAAATGTATGTGTGTACAACATCGATCTATTTCTGATTGACTATAGCTTCAGCAAGATCCTGCGTAATCACCATTAAATTGAGATAGTAGAGCAATTTTTTTTAACTTATACTATCCTTACATAGTATAAAACAAAGTCGCTTCCCGCTGTCTGTTTGTTCCTATGTATGCTTAGATCTCTAAAACTACGTAAAGGATTTTGATGCGTGATTCAATAGGAAGGTTTATATGTATAATACATGCATAAGATATTAGATAAACACTTATAAATTTAGAGGTTTCTAATGTGATGTCGTAAATGAACACATTTTTTTGCGCTTACATTGCAAACGCTGGCTGAACACTACGGGTTAGATCAAAATAATGTAGTACATTATGGTACACCTCAAAAAGGTGTACAAAGTAGTCCGCGACGGTATATGTCTATCTCTCAAGAATAACCCACAATAACCATTTTTTATCCTTTACAGTCTACGAGAAATAATGGCTTGATTACGAAGCTATTTTAAGCAATACAGCATTGATCCTTATCCAATTAGGTACCTTAGATGCATTGTGCATTTAATATTGATCAATATGGCCCTTTACAGCATGTAATTTGATTGAATATTTTCTATAATATCGCAGATTTAAAATGCAGGGACATAGCGGTTGCGGTGGTACCGACCGGGGGGCAGGCACAGCCAGGATAGGGATATAAATCGAATACAGAGAGCCAGAGAATCATCTGTAGAGCGTGAGGCTCGCCTCAGCCAGGATAGATGTATTGATTCCCCAAATTCCTCTGATACCATCAGATTTACTGATCCAATTTATACGCCTATAATTTTCGGTATAGATATATTTTGCAATGACCATTAATAAATCGCAGGGTCCAACTTCCAACGCTACAGGCTTATATTTGAGCGTTGAGTGTTTTTCACAAGGCCAATTATATGTCGCTCTTTCAATTGTAACCTAAGAAAATATGTTTGTATTGCCTAACGACAAAAATGCTGTGAACGTTGTATATAAAGAAATTCTGTAGTATATTTAGTATCAGCATTGCAACCGTGCGAAGCCGGGGCGGGCAGCTAGTAGGTATATATATATAAATGAATTACTGATCGTTAGTCTCGCTAAAACTCGAGAACGGCTGGACCGATTTGTCTAATTTTTGTCTTGAAGTATTTGTGGAAGTCCAGGGAAGGATTAAAAGGTGAATAAATATAAAAATGTCTACAGGGTGTTTTTATTTTAACGTCAATGGCAACTTGATGTTTTTCGCGCAAATCGTACAATTTCATTCAATTGTGTTGAAAATTATACTTTCGAGGTATACATCATTGAAAATAAACCATTACTATAAAGGGTGTTCTTTATATCACGGCACAATTGTACGCGATTGAAGTGATTTGTGCCACAAACAAAGCATCAACTAAACAGGTACCTTGAATGGATTCTCATAATGTATTTGTTCGACATTATCATACGGGGTGTTTTTCTTTTAAGGTCAATTATAACTTGCTGTTTTTCACGCCAATCGAACAATTTCATTCAATTGAGTTAAAAATTATACTTTCAAGGCATACATCAATGCAAATAAATCATAACTATAAAGGGTGTTCTTTATGTCACGGCACAATTGTACGCGATTGAAGTGATTCGTGCCACAAACAAAGCACTATCTAAAGGTATCTTGGATGAATTCTCATAATGTATTTGACCGACATTATCATAAATGTTGTTTTTCTTTTAACGTCAATTGCAACTTGCTGTTTTTCACGGCAATCGTAAAATTTCAGTCAATTGTGTTAAAAAATATACTTTCGAGGCATAAATCATTGAAAATAAACCATTACTATACAGGGTGTTCTTTATATCACTGCACAATTGTACGCGATTGCATTAATTTGTGCCACAAATAAAGCATTAACTAAATAGGTACCTTGGATGGATTCTCATAATGTAACAATTTTGATTTTCCTTTATTGTGTGAACATGGCGTATGCCCAATTATACGTCGCGTGTTCGCGCGCGGAAAACCGTCATCTTTGTTTATCTACGCACCACAAAACAAAACAAAAAATATGGTTTTCAGAAAGCTTTAAGTTGATTAAGAGACTGCTTCATAATTGTGTGTGTCCGTCAATATCAAGTTGAAACCTTATAAATAGTCAGTATTTCAGGAAAAATATTTTTTGTAAGTATGCAACACCATGTGCAATTAATCGAAATTAATAATAAAACTTCATTCATACCGAACATTTTTTTTTTAGTTAGGCGGTACGAAGTTCGCTGGGCCAGCTAGTTACATATATTTTATACAATTTATACGGAGTTGGTTTATTTGATTATGATGAAAGCATCGTAGATTAAGCAAGTGGATATCAGCTATTAATTTTGAAATTTAACGAAATAGTACTCAATTTCTGCCCTCAATTTTATCAAACCTCGAGGAAATTTTACTGGCCAACCAGAAAAGCATGTTCACTAATTATGCTCAAGCGTTATAATTCAGCATAAAATATGACTATATTCAAAAGTACCATATATTCATTTCACTCTCTAATATTTACAACACTATCACATCAAAAAAATTATGTGTGCGATATATATCATTCAGTTGGAAAAAGATATTTACAACTAAAGGACACAATTCCTCCAGCAAGGATCTGGGAAACAGGGCCCAAGGGACGAATAAAGAAATTGCAGGAACAATGGAATTCGAATTGGATGCTGGAGTTCTTCATTCTCAAAGGATCCGGTGGAAATGTCTTAGTGCCGTCTTCCATTGAATCTGTTAATGGATTCGATATTTATATTTAATCCTCCATTATTCAATTCGGAGCTCAGAGAGTGAATAATAATTGATTTCAAATATTGCTGATGAATTCGATCTTATTACTCAGTTCAGCAGGAACAGCAACGTGAAATATGTTAAAACGTTAAAATTAATTCAAGCATTGACGTAAACTCAGGAGCTTTAAGGCATATGTTCTATTGACTATTCTCCTCTATTGGACACTTTAAATCGAATTTACCATCGATATAGACCGTTTCCTCAGCATTTATATGATGAATAGATTCAGTAGCATTTCAATGACAGAATATGATCACATAATTTTTTATTCTGACATAGGTATTCTATCGGAATTGAAATTCCTTAAATATCTAATAATAAACTAACTTCTCAAGTATTTTCAGGACACGATATTCTCGAAATTCCGAGAAAGTTCGCGCGTTGGCATTCTACAAGTAATTACCGAGTTTCAATTGGGGCTGATTCGTATATTTCTAGTTATAGAGGAAATAACAACATAAATTCAGATGTGTATGAATCCAAATCCATTTGGCTGACTATGTCTATTAACAAACTCGTGGTCGAATGCGCAATCTACTCTGAAAATTGTAAGTCGCTATATCTTTTCATTCTCAAGTTATCATGAGATACATTATATTTTTCCATAATTTTTTTAAAAGTTTCTAGTGATACGATTCTCAAAATTTCACATACATGGTTATGTCAGTATTTCTCAACTAGTTACCAAGTTTCAATTCCACCGGATCTGCATTTTTTGAGTTATCAAGAAAATCATATTCCAGTTGGCTGATTATGCCCAACAACTAACTCAACTGTCCCACTTGGATGCGCAACCTACCCTGAAAATTGCAAGTCGCTATCTCTTTCCGTTCGAAAGTTAACGTGATAACGGTCACCAATCCAGCTACTGAACTCACCCAAGGCAGCTCGATTCTCCAACAATATAGGTACGATCGTGTTAAAAAAAAACTTGTCTGTTGACGGTTTTGAAACCTCTCGCAGAAATTCAGCGATGTCGGACGAATAGTTCATGATACATAGTTTCAATGATTATTAAAATTAAAATTTTCTAGTGATACGGTTCTCGCGAAAAATAGCAAAAATTTGCTTGTCGACATTCTACATCTAATTCTCATGTTTAATTTGATCGATTTCCTATTTTTTGAGTTATTGAGCAAATTTCATGAGAACATTTCATATAGATTCATTGAGAACATTTCATATAGGTAAAGGGTTTTCCAATAAGAGCTGATATTTTTATATTCGAAGAAAAATGCCATTTTTCAATATAAATCATTGGATGTTTATTTCTTTATAAAGAAGAAGCTATGCCGTTAATAGTGGAAAATAACATCAGGCAAATGACCACCACGACCACGCTTACAGGACTATATCCTTTTAATGAAATTTTCCATAACCAAATCGCAAAGTGGCTGTCCTATGTCCTCGATAGCCTCACGAATTCCATCTTTGAGGTCTTGAATCGACGCTGGGCTATTGGTGTAGACCTTCTCTTTCACGTGGCCCTAAAGGAAGAAATCGCAAGGTGTTAAATCACAAGATCTCGGTGGCCAATTGTGATCACCTCTTCGAGAGATAACACGGTCCGGAATCTTTTCCCGCAAAAGATCAATGGTTTCGTTGCTTGTGTGGCAGGTAGCGCCGTCTTGTTGGAAGTAAACGTTGTCCAGATCATTATCATCCAATTCCGGCCACAAAAAATCATGAATCATCTCTCGATAGCGCAATCCGTTCACCGTTACTTTTGCTCCAGCCTCATTTTCGAAAAAGTAAGGTCCAATGACTCCGCCGGACCATAAACCGCATCAAACAGTCATTTCCGAGCCCCAGATGCGACAATTTTGCTTGTTGACGAAGCCACCTTGGTGGAAATGGGCCTAATCACTCAAGATGATTTTTCGATGGAATTCCGGATCATGTTCATCCATTTCAACGACACAATCAGCAAAGACACGACGTTGTTGATGATCGGCTGGCTTGAGTTCTTGTGTTGACAGAACTTCTTAAGCCTTAAGACCCAAATTTGTATGCAAAATACGTTGTAATGACGTTTGTGGAATGCCTAATTCCAAAGAACGACGAGGAATGGACAAACCTGGGTTTTCTCCAACACTTTCGGCTACAGCAGCAATATTCTCGGCTATTCTTGAGCGACGTGCACGGGTTTTATTCTTCACACAACTAACTTGTCCCAACAGCTCGAATTTTTCCACCAATTTCTTTATTGCGGTCTGACAAAATGCTTCACGACCACCCAAAAATGTTCGAGATTTACGAACCGTCTCTGCCAAATTTTCACCATTTTTATAGTGAATATTAATAATTTCAATGCGTTCTTGAAGCGTGTATCGTTCCATTTTTATTAATG
Organism: Halyzia sedecimguttata; assembly: GCA_937662695.2. Taxonomy (NCBI): domain Eukaryota; kingdom Metazoa; phylum Arthropoda; class Insecta; order Coleoptera; family Coccinellidae; genus Halyzia; species Halyzia sedecimguttata. The sequence continues at coordinate 10,148,407 of OW569414.2, read as the reverse complement.
GCGTAGTTTCTACTTGTCAAATGACAAAAAATGACAGCTTCAAAAGTGACAACTACCGAAATAGCGATATATTCAAAATAACACCTCTTATTGGAAAACCCTTCCTAATTCCAAAACCACTTGGCCGATTATGCCAATTAACAAACTCAAATGTCGCATTACGATGCGCTACCTACCCTAAAAATTGCAAGTTCCTGTCTTTCTTTTAATATTTTTTAATAATTTTTTTTAAATTTTCTGGGTTCTGGCTCCACACAAAATTTCACATTCGTCTTTATGTTTTTATCCTTCAACTAGTTCCCAAATTCCAATTTGATTGGATCTGTATTGGATGAAAATAAAATTTGTAGTTGGAAATCTTTGGGCCGATTATGCCATTAATAAACCCGTCCACCGAATTTGGACGCGTCACCAACACTGAAAATTTCAAGTCGTTATCTCTTTCCGTTCTCAAGTTGTCGTGGCAACGGCCGGTCGGCTGTCCGGACAGAATCATACTTGACCTCGAATTTTTCTTCAGTGATTCGAACCTAATCGTTTGAGACCATTTTCGGCAACAACGAACATTACCGAAATTTGGGCAAAATGATAACACGCTGTTCCCCAGAAGATGCGCTCAAAACGTTGGGAAAGCACTGACGTTAGTTAGTCTGCCTTGGCGCGGTTGCTAATGATATCATTTCGATTGTGATTATCTAATTATACTGACCCTTTTAGGTCTTCCTTATGGAGAGCCCTCAGAAAACTCCTAGGACGAGTTAGGAGAGTGTTCTTGTAGTCTTTGTACATGTTCCCTTACACCACCTTAGGCACAGTAATTTTATTTTTTTATCCGAGAGTGAATGGTGGTCTCTCCTGTCTTTCCTAACCACGAAGACGGGTCCTAAGGTCCCGAGTCAAACACAATCCGCCGTATTCACAAAACATTCAATCTCCGTTAAGTCCTAACTGAGGTTCTCAGCTAAGGATAAATAAGAATCGCAACCTCAGTTTAAGGGAAAATTAACGTGAAACAGGCCTGTTTCAGCACCGATACATGCGTTAACTGAGGTTGCGATTCTTATTTATCCTTAACTGAAGACCTCAGTTATGACTTAACGGAGATTGAATGCTTTGTGAATACGGCGGTCTATCTATTAAGCTAGAAGCACAGATTATTCAAGTAAACATTAAAGGATACTGTGGGAGGTATATTCATCATTGAATGGTTTCTTTCTGGGTTATTCTCCCAAACTCTGAAAAATATCTATAAAATAAAAAATGTATTATTTTGTGATTTGCTTCTGCGTAAGAAACGCGAGATATTTGTCAGAAGCAATCAATTGAACAATGTTGCCTAACAAATAACAACAAAACAACATCAACGAAAAAACAACTATATCGTAACGTTTCGGAGTCTATATCAAAATCCTTCATAAGACGCTTAACGAAAAAATCTTCAGAACTATTTTGTTTATTGTTATTCTGAGATTCGAGAATTGTCACATTGACAGTATTTGAAAATCATAGCTGACATGGTTTTACTTTGTATAGAAACTTCCAAGTTCCAAGTTGCATTCTCTGTTCAATAAAATACAAGTTGACTCCTTAAGTTTCCTTTTAATTTAATCAGTTTCTGTCATCAGAATCCTTGTATTACTCCAATCCATCATGTGATCTCCTTGGATTGTACATACATGTTCTGCTATTTTTGATTTCTGTATGTCTCTATTTCTCAAGTTACTCTTATACTCTGACTTTCTTACTTCTAGTGGTCTTGATGTTTCCCATGTGTTTGATTCACCACAAATACAAGGAATATTATATACACAGTTTTTTTTATTTTTGTTTTTCATTAATGGGTTTTGTCTTCGTTAGTAAAGACCTGAGATCATTTTGTGTTTTGAAGACGGTTCTTATATTGAACTTAGAACCGATTCTTCTGATTTTTCCATTTTGACCACGAACATAAGGGATCACATTCAGCATATTGGGTTGCTGTTCTTGTTGAGTATTCTGTTGACAAAACTCATTAATGAAAAACAAAAATCAAAAAACTGTGTATATAATATTCCTTGTATTTGTGGTAAATCATACACAGGAGAAACATCAAGACCACTAGAAGTAAGAAAGTCAGAGCATAAGAATAACTTGAGAAATAGAGACATACAGAAATCAAAAAAGCACTGACGTGAAGTCAGTACTCTTTGGCGCGCGTGTTCACGGTGGCTAATTTGAATTGAATGATTCAAAAATTAACAGTGCTGTATCTAAGCTGCCATCAGGATAGAGTAACAAAGTTGGAAAAGAACACAAGTGACTCTCCTTAGTCGCACAAGCTCCTAGAAGATTTGGGAGGGTCAGTATAATCCTAATCATGTTTATAGCACGCGCGCCAAAGCAGATTGACTTTTTACACTTTTTCTTTCATTGTTAAGTCAATCTGCTTTTGCGCGCGTGCTATAAACATGATTAGGATTATACTGACCCTCCCAAATCTTCTAGGAGCTTGTGCGACTAAGGAGAGTCACTTGTGTTCTTTTCCAACTTTGTTACTCTATCCTGATGGCAGCTTAGATACAGCACTGTTAATTTTTGAATCATTCAATTCAAATTAGCCACCGTGAACACGCGAGCCAAAGAGTACTGACTTCACGTCAGTGCTTTTTTTTTTTTTTTTCAAGTTCCTTTATCAAATATAGCTATCAATACAGTTTGGCTGTTAGTTTTACCGTAGATCAGAAAAAAATTCGGTTGTGGGTCCTCCGTTAGGGACGAAATTGCATCTTCTCCAAATCCGAACGCATTTTAATATAGATCTACCGAATATAGTTATTTATAAATTCGCCTCAGGGCCACCATACAGACATTTCAAATCGGAAACAACGCTATTTCCCCCAAACTGACTTGTGTCCGTGCACTGAATTGACATGAATATTCTTTTAAAACCTCACAATATCGGCTCATTACTCCCAACATAACCCAAACAACCCAAAACCATTCACTTCTCGTCTGCGCAAGCGCAGTATACTCGTGGCTGCAAGTCCTCCCAAAATTACACACCTCACAAAAACTCCGATTCTCCAACACTAGTGGTTCAGGAGATATCGCTTCTTGAATCCACGCATGCGCAGACCCTCACCAGGGGATTCTATAGCGGAAAAGCATCCGCCACACCAAAACCCCAATCCTCTCTGACGAAAGCACCACCAGTTAAATCACTGATGGTCTGCTCATGCTCATAGCGAAAAATCCCCGTAAGGGGTTACATCCATTTCGAAATTAGCCCCAGGGCCACGGTACGGACACTTTATCTCTGAAACAACGCTACAGCCCCCAAACTGACTTGTCCTTGCACTGAATTGCTATGAATATTCTTTTTAAACCTCATAATATCGTCTCAGCACTCCCAACATAACCCATCCAATCCAAAAACAGTCACTTCTCTTCTGCGCATGCGCAATCTACTCGCGGCTAAAAGTCCTCTCAAAATAACACACCTTACAAAAAACTCCGATTCTCCAACACTAGTGGTTCAGGAGATATCACATCTTTAATCCACGCATGCGCAGACCCTCAACAGGGGATTCTATAGAGGAATAGCATCCGCCACCCCAAAACCCTTATCCTCTCTGACGAAAACACCACCAGTTAAATTACTGATGGTCTGCTCATGCGCATAACGAAAAATGCCTGTAAGGGGTAACATCAATTTCAAAATTAGCCCCAGGGCCACGGTACGGACACTTTAACTCGGAAACAACGCTACATCCCCCAAACTGACTTGTCCTTGCACTGAATTGCTATGAATATTCTCTTAAAACCACATAATATCGACTCAGCACTCCCAACATAACCCATCCAACCCAAAAACAGTCACTTCTCTTCTGCGCATGCGCAATCTACTCGCGGCTAAAAGTCCTCTCAAAATAACACACCTTACAAAAAACTCCGATTCTCCAACACTAGTGGTTCAGGGGATATAACATCTTTAATCCACGCATGCGCAGACCCTCAACAGGGGATTCTATGGAGGAATAGCATCCGCCACCCCAGAACCCTAATCCTCTCAGACGAAAACACCACCAGTTAAATCACTGATGATCTGCTCATGCGCATAACGAAAAATGCCTGTAAGCGGTAACATAAATTTCAAAATTAGCCCCAGGACCACGGTAAGGACACTTTAACTCGGAAACAACACTACATCCCCCAAACTGACTTGTCCTTGCACTGAATTGCTATGAATATTCTTTTAAAACCTCATAATATCGACTCAGCCCTCCCAACATAACCCATCCAACCCAAAAACAGTCACTTCTCTTCTGCGCATGCGCAATCTACTCGCGGCTAAAAGTCCTCTCAAAATAACACACCTTACAAAAAACTCCGATCCTCCAACACTAGTGGTTCAGGAGATATCACATCTTTAATCCACGCATGCGCAGACCCTCAACGAGGGATTCTATAGAGGAATAGCATCCGCCACCCCAAAACCCTAATCCTCTCTGATGAAAACACCACCAGTTAAATCACTGATGGTCTGCTCATGCGCATAACGAAAAATGCCTGTAAGGGGTAACATCAATTCAAAATTAGCCCCAGGGCCACGGTACGGACACTTTAACTCGGAAACAACGCTACATCCCCCAAACTGACTTGTCCTTGCACTGAATTGCTATGAATATTCTTTTAAAACCTCATAATAATGACTCAGCACTCCCAACATAACCCATTCAACCCAAAAACAGTCACTTCTCTTCTGCGCATGCGCAATATACTGGCGGCTAAAAGTCCTCTCAAAATAACACACCTTACAAAAAACTCCGATTCTCCAACACTAGTGGTTCGGAAGATATCGCATCTTTAATCTACGCATGCGCAGACCCTCATCAGGGATCTGAATTCTATGGAGGAATAGCATCCGCCACCCCAAAACCCCAATCCTCTCTGACGAAAACTACAGCAGTTAAAGGACTTCTCATCTGCGCATGCGCAATACGGAAAATGCCCGGAAATGGCAGCATGAACCTCAAAAACATATGTTTCGGCATTAAAAGCAAAGTATTCCGCAAAATAGTAGTAATTTTTTTATTTTTTTCATGTCACGTGATCTTCACGAAATTTTGCAAAAGTGTTTGCTTTGGTCCTTTGCATCTAACTACTGAGTTTCAATTTAATCAGATCAGTATATTTCGAGTTATCGTGAAAACAAAATTTTCAAATTTTCAAAAATTTTTTTTGCCACTTTAGGGCCGTCCGTTCAACACAAAACTTCGCAGGCATATAAAGGTCATGATTCTACAATCTGATGCCAAATTTCAACAAGATTGAGTGATCGGTTCCGGAAATATTCATAAAAAACGTTTTTTTTAAAAACGGCCTTAACTCCGAAACCGCTCGGTCGATTTCACCCGTTAACGAACTTGTCCGAGATATTTACGCTACGAAACTACCCTGCAAATTTCAACGCTCTAAGTCGTTCCGTTCGAGAGTTATCGTGCTAACGGCCGGACCGGCCGGCCGGCCGGACCGGACGGACAGAATTGAATTTGACCTCGAATTCTTCATCAGGGAGTCGAACCCAATCGTTTGAGACCATTTTCGAAAAAAAATTCGAAAAATACAGACATTGTGACGAAATGATAGCACGCTGTTCCTTGCGGAACACGCGCGCAAAAATAGCAGAACATGTATGCACAATCCAAGGAGATCACATGATGGATTGGAGTAATACAAGGATTCTGATGACAGAAACTGATTATACTTAAAGGAAACTTAAGGAGACAACTTGTATTTTATTGAATAGAGAATGCAATTTTGCAAATTGCTCAATTGGTATTGACCATATTTGGCTGAATTTATTGAAAAAGGAGGTGGAACTTGGAAATTTCTATACAAAGTAAAACTATGTTAGCTATGATTTTCAAATACTGTCAATGTGACAATTCTCGAATCTCAGGATAACAATCAACAAAATATTTCTGAAGATTTTTTCGTTAAGCGTCTGAAGAACGAGTCTGATATAGACTCCGAAACGTTACGATATAGTTGTTTCTTCGTTGATGTTGTTTCGTTGTTATTTCTTAGGCAACATTGTTCAATTGATTGCTTCTGACAAATATCTCGTGTTTCTTATGCAGAAGCAAATCACAAAATAATTATATTTTTATTTTATAGATATTTTTCAGAGTTTGGAAGGGAAAACCCAGATAAAAACCATTCAACAGATTATTCAATTTGAAATTGTCAACGTGAACAAGCGCGTCACCGAATTCACGTCTTTAGTTTTCCTATTGACGAAAAACCTATTTTGAATGATACAAAATTCAAATTATTCTCCACAAAAAAAATGTTTTGCATATGAATCAAGTATTATAGTGCTCTTTCAATATTTCATGCATTGAGCTAATATGTCTAAGCTGACACTATCAATTTCTCTTCATAGAAATAATTCTTTAAACGGATCAACAGAATTAACACTATTTCTCTGCCACCCCAAGTTTACATAAACCAGATGTGATCCTCTTAAGATGGATAAAAACTCTTCAATGAGAGTAAAAATTGCCGACTAAAATAAACAAACTGGAGTGCAATTAGCTACCGGAGCTCTGAATGCGCATTTGAAGGAAATCCCAATGACTCTTGATATCTCCAAGGCACGCTTAAAAAACGCGAAAGGAAAAAGCGTGAACCTTTCAGGGTGCTCCGGGAATTCTCATAATACGTATAGGCTGCTTACGTAGATCACCGGAAGTCTTAATTCCTTTCTGAAAAAAGGGGAGATGGTTATCACTCCCCCTAATTTACTTATTCTCAGCTTTAGATCTATTCTACAACAATGGTGCACGTTACAGGAAAGGAAAAATTAAACTCACGACGTTTTAAATGGGTCGTTGGGAGAATTTATATGAGGTGAACATTTATTCTTAGGGTATCCTCCTCAGAATTTTTTTAATGTGATATGGCAGGGTGAGTTTGATGAGAGTAAGGGGAAAGTATAGCCATTTTGTTCATTAAGTCATCATTTTTTTTTTTTAATGGACCAAGGCGAGTAAAATACGAACAAGCTTTCTTAAAAGTATTTGTAAAGAATAATATCTTCGTAACGATAAATCATTTGGCTAATAATTGTCTCCTTTTGTCAATCCATTTTTCGGTTCAGTTTCAGATACCTTGAAGAAAGAATCGATGTTGCAGATTTTTTTACAAATCTTCTATCTTCAAATGCAACAATAGGCAAATTCATTGTCTTTTGAAATGAGGAACCACCAAAATGTTTTTTTGGCGCTCTAGTTCCTCGGAACTGAGTGCTTATCAATTTGCCCAAATGTCTGTAATTTTCGAATTTTTCGATGGAAATGGTCTTAAACGATTTGGTTCGACTCACTGATCAAGAATCCGTGGTCGAAATTCATTCTGTCCGGCCGGCCGTAGACACGATAACTCTCGAACGGAATGAGCTAGACAGTTGAAATTTTCAGAGTAGGTTTGGGAGATAAATATCACGGCTAACTTCGTTATTCGGCAAAATCGGACAGATGGTTTCGGAGTAACAAAAAAAATATTTTTTTTTACAAAACAAATTCCAAATTAAATTTTTTTCAATAAGCAGCTTCATCATAAGAATCCAATGACATCATTTTTAACTCTAATAAGCTAATACTTTCGGAGATGTAATTTTTCAAAATTTCAATATTAAATCGTATTTCTACGTTTTCACAGAATTATATCATTATTCTATGTATGAATTGTCATAATGTCAACTTATTTTCCTGAGACTTGACATTGTCTAATTCCTTGATAATAGTTGGTTCGAGAAACGTCAAAATCGACAAGGGTAAAAAACCGTCAAATAAACCCCCATGTAGCGATTTTATGTCGAAAAGTGAAAATTAAGAATATATATCCCAGGTAAGTACCGACGTTTCATTCTAATACCAGAGATCGACAAGTTCGTACGAGGAGCCCGATAGCCGGTTGGTCTAGGCCGTCGGGTTTTCGGTTTCGGAACGAGAGAAGGCGGGCTCAAATCCCGGAAAGGGAATTACACTTTTTGGCGCTCTAGTTCCTCGGAACTGAGTGCTTATCAATTTGCCCAAATGTCTGTAATTTTTATTTAAGATGCAGTTTCACCATTAAAATCCATCGATATAATTTTCAACTCCAACAAGCTAATACTTTCGGAGATATGATTTTTCTAAATTTCAATAATGAATCGTACGTACTTCTATGTTTTCACAGAATGCTATAACTATTCTATCTAAGCTTTATTATATGATCTGTGTTCATACTCGTACATTTCATCCTGTTCTATAAGAAAGAGTCAAATTCATTTCAGCTATTTTAATTTGATTTCTTCCATGGTGCAGTTCTCATTCTCAGATAGCTCATTTAATCTTGATAAATAAACTATTATTTGAATTTAATTTCCTTTATGATGCAGTCCTTTCAAAGAATACATTGATTTAATTCCCAACTCTGAGAAACCAATACTTTCGGAGATATAATTTGTCTGTTTGAACTAGAGCGCCAGAAAGCTCCTGTCCCCAAGGCTTGAACCCATTTTTATAATGTAAATTTTCTCTTACTTAGTGAACCTTTTTTAAATTTGAAGAAGTAAATTTATTTTCAACCGATATGGTCTAACCCCCAACAAACTTATTTTACGCGAGAGATCTGGATGGGTGACCGTTAACACGATAACCTGCACAGGGAAGGAGATAGCGACTTGCAATTTTCGGGGTGGGTTGTACATCCAAATTTAAACATGATCAGGTCTATATTGTTGGAGATCCAAGCAGCCTTGAATGAGTTCAGTATCTGGATGGGTGACCTTTGCTACGATAACTTTCAAACGGAAAGAGATAACAGGGTAGGTGTAAATGGGACAGTTGAGATTATTATATTTCCTCATTAATTAATGACGATAATTCACTACAATGTATAAACAAGAATAAAATTGAAGAATTTCAACGAAAATAAAAAAAATCCTAGAAATCAGAATCAAATTTAGGTAAAAAATTGCTGGAAGTTGTGTCATCCGTTGTTACCTATAGGATATATCAATTAGTATATACTTCTCGCAAAAATTAAAAGAACAAAAAAATGTTCGAAATTTTTTGGCAATTTTCAACAGGCTGTATTTCAGTGAAAAATGGCCGTACAGAAAATAAAAAAACATAGCTTATCAAGCTTGAAGACTCTAGTTTACGAATTTCTTGGTTAAAAATTTTTTGGGGCCCCGGTAATCATGCGATTCTTGGATAAAGCACAAAGAAAAAATTTTCAAAATTTTTTACATTTTTTTTTCGCTCTACGGACATGGAAATTTTTTTTCGACCTAGACCAATGCATAGGCCATATTGCCTGTTCATTCAGCTTCAATTTGCTTTTTGCAAGAGTCAAATATGACCATTTGTCTTCGAGATATCGAATTTTGAATGCAAAAGGATCCTTTTTCACTCAACTGCCGATATCTCTGAAACTACTGGTCGCCCAGCAAGCGGACAGGGAGTTTCGTTTTCTGCAGAAAATTTCCGATAAAAAAGTTTGTCATGGTTGATTGGAAAAAAATTTTTTCCGCTTGAAACGTTAACGTGAAAAAAGAGCAAAAAAATGCCATTTCCCCTTTTTTTGGTTAATCGACTGTATTTTCGACAATATTAGGAGAAATGCTTAGGTTAGAAGAAAATTTTACTCTCTAATGTACCCCAAAGGCCCCCCCTAAATCGGTAGATCGATCGCTTCAGCGGTTTCCTTGGACCGATTGTTTGAAATTTTGAAAAAATTAATGGAACACGATTTTTGTTCCTTAAACTTGACCTAATCAAAAATCAATAATTTCATTTTGTGCAGCTGACGAACCACAGGGTCTCATTTTTTCCGAAGAATCATAACACATATGCGTAAGCACAAAAGAAGCGTAAATCCGACCGTGCAACCTCCACGTGGTATGCTTTGGATAACGCTAATGCCGGCGGTGAATCAGTTATCAATGAAAATTTTTGTCAGAAACTTTGATTTTCTTAAAAATGAAAATAAAAACTTTTTTTGAATTAAAAAAAAAAAATTTTTTGGAAATTTTCGAAATTTTGAAAAAATATTTTTGGATTTTTTTTTGCTAATCAATCTTTAGAAGACTCAAAATTGAGTAAATTGTAAAAAAAAATGAAATTATTGATTTTTGAAAAGATTAGGTCAAGTTTAAGGAACAAAAATCTTGTTCCCTTAATTTTTTCAAAATTTCAATCAATCGGTCCAAGGAAACCGCTGAACCGATCAATCTACCGATTTAGGGGGGCCTTTGGGGTACATTAGACAGTAAAATTTTCTTCTAATCTAAGCATTTCCCCTAATATTGTCGAAAATACAGTCGATTAACCAATAAAAGGGAAAATGGCATTTTTTTGCTCTTTTTTCACGTTAACGTTTCAAGCGGAAAATTTTTTTTTCCAATCAACTATGACAAACTTTTTTATCGAAAATTTTCTGCAGAAAACGAAATTCTCTGTCCGCTTGCTGGGCGACCAGTAGTTTCAGAGATATCGGCAGTTGAGTGAAAAAGGATCCTTTTGCATTCAAAATTCGATATCTCGAAGACAAATGGTCGTATTTGACTCTTGCACAAAGCAAATTGAAGCTGAATGAACAGGCTATACGGCCTATGCATTGGTCTAGGTCGAAAAAAATGTTCCATGTCCGTAGAGCGAAAAAAAAATTGTAAAATATTTTCAAAATTTTTTCTCTGTGCTTTATCCAAGAATCGCATGTTTACCGGGGCTCCAAAAAATTTTTAACCAAGAAATTCGTAAACTAGACTCTTCAAGCTTGAAAAGCTATGTCTTTTTATTTTCTGTACGGCCAATTTTCACTGAAATACAGCCTGTTGAAAATTGCCAAAAAATTTCGAAAACTTTTTTGTTCCTTTAATTTTTGCGAGAAGTGTATATCATTGTCATACAGGGTGCGATATTCATCTAGCTATTTGAAATATTGTAGTCAAAATATAGTCATTCAACAATGAAATGTAATAATTACCATGTATGATGCTACCAAGGATTTTTTTTCAAATTGTTTTTGGTGAATTACTTTTCAGTGTTCAACTACAGTACCAATTAATGTTAACAAAGATATCACAGGATGAGCATATAATGACAAAGAGAGAGAACATCCAATGTTATTCTAATCCGGCCCTGATTCTTTTAATTTCAGAAATGGTAAAATATAATGGTCGAATAGGTTGTTGTAACTGCAAACATTGAAATCTATCTGTTGAAGAGATCAATATTCATTGAACCTCAAAATTTAAAATAATTTCCGAAGATCATCCAGTAGGTATGTCGTTTCTCTTCAACATATGAGATAGAAAATCAAATCAGAAATAATTCATAAAATTTTTCTAGCAGCAAAGACGTATTTCAAGATTGAATTTCTTTTCTACGGCCTTGATTGTCGGATAATTTGAACAACGTTGAGTTTTAGTGTTGTTCAATAATAACTGCCTTTTCGTAGAATATTTTGAAACAATTCCACCACCAGGTAATGTGAATTATGATTTTTATAATTTATCTAGATACATGTGTTAAAATAGCCTTCTGCAACGAGTATTAGACGATATTTTCTCTATTTCAGTCAAGTTTTGTAAAATACTGTTGAAATTTAATGAAAAATTTGGGTTATACATCCTAGTGACTTTTGTATTGTATCTTGGCAGTTGGTGTCACTGTTATGAAAGTTGACAGATTACGGAATTTGAATTTGAATCGTACGTAGGGCATGGAGATCAGACTTAAAGCAGTTTCGTAATAGCATAAATTATTCAAAATTAGCAAGAAGGAAATATCAAGTACCTTATTTTTTAATGAAAATAAAACTTTTCCTCTCAACAATTATTTTACTACATCCCGATTATATTATATTGATGATTGACGTCTATTTAAATTTGATATAGGATCGAATGTCAGTGCTGGCTACCACAAAACGAAAGATATAACTAGAAACAATGCGGTAATGAGTTCATTCCAGCACTGTTTTTAGTGCTGGAATGGACTCATTACGATACTGAAATAGAGAAAATAATATTCCAGATAAGTGTAACTCCGAAACTGTTTGGTTACGAGCTAACTCTCCCATTCAGATGCGCAACCTACCATGAAAATTGCAAGTCCCTATCTCATTCTGTTAGAAAGTTATCTTAACAACCCCGCAGCTTCTGAACTCACTTAGAGCAGCTCAGTTCTTCAATAATATAGAGCCGATTTTGTTCAAACTTAGACAATTTCTGATATATATATTTTGTTTTTAAGTAATACTATCCTCACGGAATTTTGCAAACATTTTCGCGTCAACATTCTACAACTAATTTTCATCGGATCTGTATTTTTTGAGTTATGAAGGAAATAAAAACCAAATTTCAGATGGGTATAATGCTAAGACCGTTTGGTCGATAATTCCTGTTAACAAAATCAAATATCACGATCAGATTCGAAACCTACCCTAAAAATTGCTAGTCGCTATCTCTTTCCGTTCTTAAGTTATCTTGAGATAAATATTATTTTTCAAAATAGTAATTTTTCGGCAACCGTCCGGGAAGTGCCCACTTCCCGGACGCTTTTTCTTTGAGAAAGAAGCATTTCCCGGCCTAGTCCGGGAAGTACGTACTTCCCGGACTAGGCCGGGAAGAATCACGTCGTTTTGGTCATTGTAAATACATTATGAAAACCTCGTTCGGAACGACGGTATTTGCGGGAACGCGAAGACGAGATTCGAAATTAGTCCGTAGCTGAGCCCTTTTTTCGATTCACTCTTTCGTTTTCCCGGAAGAACGATAGGAAAATGTGACTTTTCGGCGAAAATCGACGAACTTCTGACGTTTCACGTATTTCTGTGGCGAATTTTAACGCGGCTCCTTCACGGTCGACGTTTTCGGTCAGAACGAGCGATAAGAAATGTCAAATCGAATTTGAATTTCGAACCGAATCGGTCGAAAACCTTCGAATAGTCTAGAAAAACACGGTTGCCGAAAAAATATTGTACGCAACACGCCCGAAAAAGGTTTTTTTGGACTCATAGACTTCCAGGACTCGCTTACGCTCGTCCTAGAATTTTGTCTATTCGTCCAAAAAAACCCTATTTTCCGGACTTGTTACGTAAATTACTATTACGTAACAAGTCCGGAAAATAGGGTTTTTTTGGACGAATAGACAAAATTCTAGGACGAGCGTAAGCGAGTCCTAGAAGTCTATGAGTCCAAAAAAACCTTTTTCGGGCATGTTGCGTACAATATTTTTTCGGCAACCGTGTAGAATAACAAATCAATGAGACGACACACTTCTTTTTTATATATTTTGATTCTTATTCAAATTAAACAGAACAGAAAATATCACATGTGCAAATTGTTGACAACTAATTTTATATGAACTGTCAGCCGTTTTCTCAGTGCTATGGTAACTTCATTTATTAAAAATATACCTACCAAGATTTTCATATTTACAATGACCAAATCGACGTGATTTTCTGGCCTAGTCCGGGAAGTACGTACTTCCCGGACTAGGCCGGGAAATGCTTCTTTCTCAAAGAAAAAGCGTCCGGGAAGTGGGCACTTCCCGGACGGTTGCCGAAAAACATTTTTTTAAATGTTGTAGTCATACGATTCCAAGTAAATTTCACAAACGTCTTCTACCAAGTTGCAATTCGAGTAGATTTTTGTTGGTTGAAGACAAAATCAGTACTCAGAAACTGTTGGGCCGATTATGTTCATTAACGAACTTGTCCGCCGTATATGGACGTGCCAACTACTTTGAAAATTTAAAAGTCTCTATCTCTTTCCATTCGACAGTTATCGTGACAACGTCGGGCCGGCAGGATTAAATTCGAGCGGGAATTCTTCATCTGTGTGTCGAACCTAATCGTTTGAGACCATTTTCGGCAAAAAATTCAAACATTACAGACATTTGGGCAAAATTATAGCACGCTGTTCTCTAGAACATGCGCACAAAAAAAGTATGTGAATCTCGTAGTAAAAGCACATTTCCGTGCATTTCAAATTTTTATCCGGGAAAGTATCGCCTTTGCTATTAGATACACAATGAACTAGTGCTGCAATATTCCAAATGATCATCAATCGACAAAATATTAAACCGAAACAAAAGTTTTCCAACCTAGAATATTGACTGAACGTTCAGAAATAGTACCTTCCTCACCAAATAGAAGAAACGATCCTACAATATCCCAAAATGGTTTTATAGCGCTATATGTCCCTAAAAAGAAACAGTGAAATAATGGCAGTATTATGCATTCATCATACGGGAAAGTGTCTGACCCCGCGTTTTCCGCTCTCCCCGGCAGTAAACTAAAGCAAGACAATAAAAATGTTCCAAGGTGATGAGTCCCGCCGTAGCCACATACTGAATAAATCCGAAAATTTGCAAGTTAAATGCCATAAACGCGCACCGAAATAAATTCTTTGTTTCATTTTTTATCATTTCACGTGGACTCCCCCGCGAGATCTCCGCTTCTTATCGTTCGTTTTTCCTCGCGTCTCCGTTTCCTGCTTCAAAGCCCTCTCAGATTTCCCATATCAACATCGCATTAGGTTCCTTTTATTTCCTCCTTTACTGGCAATCATATCAAACTGAAATAAAGTTGTTTGTAGCCTGGGGAGTAAACAAAATCACGATGAATTGTTAGCGATAAATGACCCGGAAATTATGTGGTTAAATATATCCTCATTCGGTTATATTTTATGCTTTTTCTATGCCACACATTGTTCGGTGATACTGCCTGTTATCGATAACTTATATACGATAATGGTAATATACGCCCTTTCTGTGCTTACATTTCATGATGCGTATTGAAGAAATGTCGCTAACTTCAAAATATAAAGAGATTTCCATTAGGAACTATATATTTTATATTTCTACTGTATCGGAAACTACTGAAGGTAAGGGTAGAAAATAGAACTATTTCTCCTTCCAGTACATACTTCGCTGATATTGAAACTATACAGGGTGAGTCTTTGACCACTGCATTAATTTTAACCAAAGATTCCTCTCATCAAATGAAACACTTTTTTCATTTATAATTTTTCCAGATTCGGCTCAGGTAAAAAGTTACAAGCGTTTAAAGATTTCACAATGTGCTAATACACACCCGCATATAAATTATCTTTGACATGGTTGGCAGACGAGAATAAGGCATGATAACGTGGCTTACAGCTTGATTCGGGATTCCAACGCTCAGGGACGGATCCATAAAAGTAGTGAAATTTCTGGAGTTTTCCATTTTAAAACATTCAATGAAGAATATCTCGAAAACGGTGCGTTTAAGGAGAAATGATGAAGAATAATATAATGTTCTAAAACAATGGAATATTCTTGAAATGACTCAAGAAAAACTTTATATGCTTTCTTTATGCTAATTTCGTTTAGTTTTATGAATCCACGAGTCCATAACTAGAAAGCCAGTAGAAGTAGAAAATAACTAATATTTGGAAAATATGTATCATAGTTATAGGAAACTTTACGCCAACATTCATTTTATTCGAAAGAAGGATGTCAAAGCTACAAAATAAAAAATGATTTATTTCAAAATTTCAACAGCCTGTATCTTTTTACCTGAGCTGAATTTGGAAAAATGTTAAATGAAAAAAGTGTTTCATTTGATGAGAGGAATCTTTGGTTAAAATTAATGCAGTGGTCAAAGACTCACCCTGTATATCATGGCAGATGATTGTAATGAATTATTCAAATTTCAACATGAACTAGTAACAAAAATAGAGGGATATACTAACATAACAAAATTCCAAATTTTTGGTTAATATTCAACAGGCTCCAACCCAGAAAAATGAAATGAGCATATTTGTAGGTTCAAGTATATAATTTTCAGAACTGACCAAACGATTTTTTATCCTCTATGCTTACGGTTTAATCTTGAGAAAACCTTCGAGAAATATTCTAAATATTTTCTTGTCAGTTTTCTGGGCTTCGAAACTTTTTTCAAAATTCCAACGTAAAATACTGTACGATGATAGGGTTTATGAAAAGTGGAAAATATTCCCTATAAGATGCTATTAGTAGGTTTTGATGAGAACATTTTTTTTAAAGCGATAATTTTGACTGAAAATTAGATCAATATTCGCATATTTGGAGGGCTTACTATAACTCTGGATATAATGAATGACCGAAGGATATCGAGGATAACTTTTCAACTTTAAAGTATTCCAAAGGAATCCAGGAAATATTAAAGTGCTGCGTATAATTCTTTCAGTGCCTCAAACCTTTAAATTTATCGTTTCACAAAAATTCACCACAATGAGCCATTTTACGATTATCATTCATTTTTCTAGAAACAAGTTTTTCTTATTCATTATCATTTATTGAATTGAAAAGATAAATTATTGAAAAAAGTGGGAAAGCCCTGTGGACATGAGCTTTGGCGCTCTTGTTGAAACTTTGACAAGTCATATCTCCGAAAGTATCGGTTTCTCAGAGTTGGAAATGATATAAATGGATTCTTATGATAGAACTGTATCATAAAATGAATTAAATTCAAATAATGGTTTATTTATCAAGATTAAATGAGCAATCTGCAATGATTTAATCTCGTGGAATGGGTTGTTGCAACTTACACCCGGTTCATGGTTTTCACAATTCGAAATACCTAAGTTAAGTATCATAGAAATGTGTATAGCAAGGATGGAGATGATCATAGCAGATTGCCCATTCATTCCTGATATTTGAATAGGTATAGGCTGACGAACAAATTATTTTAACAGTGCAAAATATATTAATAAAATACAATCCTCTTTTCATAATTTAATAGTTCATACCACTAACACATTCATCTGTATTATGAACCTTAATTCAAGAAAGAATATTTGATTCACAAATGTAGATCAATATTGCAGCATTTTTCTGCTAGCAACATTATTAAAATACTGTATATAGGAACATGTCTCACTACTTAAGGAAGTAAAAGGTAATATTAACCTCGGTGGTCAACGAACAGTAATTTCGTTTGATGATTTCATTATGTTCTTCTTTCCTATTGCCTTCATAAACTACATCATTAAAATGATCAATTTAAAAATCTTCTGAAATATCACCCCCAATATTTACACCTAAATTATTCAATAGGCAACAAGTCTATTATAAATGGTTTCAAAACAGTTTCGTATATGTTCACAAATTCAAGATGCGGAACCTTGTTTTCCAACAAGAAATATTTTCTATGTATGAATTATATAAACAAATAAGATGACATGACCAGTGGACACAGATGGAACACAGACAGATAGAATTCGTATTCTGTGAAAACATAAAAGAACGATGTATTATTGGAAGTATGAAAATCATATATCCGAAAGTATTAGCTTGTTAGAGTTGAAAATGACATCAATGAATTATTATGAAGAAACTGCATCCTAAAAAAATTAAACTTTGGATTTGTCATGTAAAAAAAAATGTTAGAATAGTTGTTTAATCATCTTGTTGATTAATGACAGCGATTAAAGATCGAGATCTTTAGTCACTAGATTAATCAATGAGTTGATCACGATATTTTGTCGTTGACATCGTTTCAAATCGAAAAAATTCTGGATTGAAAAAATGTTTATTTTTCGAAATAGAAAAATTTGAGTGAGTGGAAGTTTCCTATGTTCATTTCGATATATTTATATTTGAGCTGCCGATGGAAAAATTGGAAAAATTGATAGACGAAATGTTGTACATGTGACATCTGAATAATTCACATTAAAATTGTCGCTTACGATATCCGTTAAAAAATGTGTGGAACTCGTGGAAACTGAAGTTGAAGCGCCAGTGACTTGATTATCGCACACATTTTTTCGGCAGTTTCTACTTTATTTCTCCATAGATTTTCAAATAAAACTCAGTGACTGAAGGTGATTTCCAACCAAAAAGTCGTTTGATGGAAAAATTTGCTCCACTGACAGAAAGATTAAGAGACGCAGAAGAATGCCGAAAACAATGACTGGTATAAACATATGGTTCCTCTAATTAATTTGAAGAATTTTGCAATAATTGGCGATAATTTAGAAAATATGTTAATTTCTACTGGTTTCACTGGATATGTATTGTTTCTATAATAACGAAAAATTTTTCGTTTGTAGTAGATATTCTATTTGAATTTGTTCTTGATGAATTCACTGATACAAAACATTTCGATCGCAACTCGAAAAATCAATGCGACCTACAAATCGAATAATGGCAGATATTATTTTTATTTTCAAGAACTACTTTAATAAAACGGTGTGTTTTATCCTATATTTACCTTTGTCATCAGAAATATATTATCAGGAGCATTCCCTATAAAAATCTCTTATGTGTTCTTTTTCAATGCCTTTCGAATTAACTGGGATATATCCTATTTTGTGTCACTTGATGAACATCACAACTTTATCATATCTGCCAATATAGTTAAACAGTATTTTCAAAATATATAGTTGATTTCAGCGTAGACCATTTTGGCCATAATCTTGCTATGGACCCTTCTCGTGAAGTATGCTAACAATAATGTTAGAGAATAATGTGAAGCGTTCTTCTCCTTGCACCACGCTATGAACAAGTTTTCTCATACAAATTTCGGCTTTTCTCAGGCAACGAACTCAGAGATGCTGTTTTAGCAGTTTCTTCCACATCTAGCGTGTAAATGACAAATTACCTGTTGTATTTGGACTCCTAACATAACCTATAAATTTCAATGTAGTATCTCATTCAGTTGGATAGAAATAGCGCTCACGGCAGTACTGACGAACAGAATTAAGTTTGACTTGAGTCTTGAGTCGAAGCTAATCGTTTGAGATTATTTTCATTCAAAAAGTACAGTCAATTGGGCAAATTAATAGACACTCTTCTCAGGGAAACAATCCCGCCAAAAATCATGATTTCTATGGCTTCACGCGAGATTTTTCTCGTCTCTTCTCGTTCTCGTCTCGGAAAAGCGAGACGAGACGAGACGAGACGAGACGTTTCCAAAAATATTATAGGCCATACCGAGACCACATACAGCGCAACACGAGAGTCTCGTTTTAGGTCTCGTAAAATTTTTTGTATGAAGTTTTATATACGACTCGACTTTTTTCAACACCCACAGAAAACAATCGAATATGAAGAGTTTCCACTATAATTACCAATATATTTTGTCTATATTATACATCGATCGTTCTAGAAATAGATGATTTTTAGAAGATTATTGATTCGTTATGACCTTGCGATAATTGAGATTATTTTTCAAGAAAAAATAGAATTCACAACCATAAAAACGGATGCCGTTATGAATTCGATACTTAACGGACAACTTTTATTGCCCCTAAATACCAATGCTTTGAAAATTTCGTCTCTATCTGAACATCTGGAGAAATGTATTCTCTTGTGCTCCTTGTGGTCAAGATGTGGACAATTATTTATACGTCTGTGGAACTACGTATAATAAAACTGCTAAAGAAATGAAGCTATTCAATGTTTCGAGAAGTGTTATGACTGTGGAATACGCCAAGAACACACTCAATGATCTACCCACTGGGAAGGTATTCTTTGAAAACTATACCAAATTGTTTAATTCTATTAAAAAATGTATCGAAATCGATAGCCTATTTAAATCATCAGCAAAACTTTCGAAATATTGGAAAGCTGAGTTTGAAGAATATTTGCTGTTAGAAAGAGCAAATAGGAATCAAAATATTTTACAGTGGTGGATAGTGATGAAATAGTATATTCTAAAATAAGTTGCAGAATGGGCTCCTATTAAAACACGAATGCGAAATTCGAAAACGAGCGATGAAGGAGCGAGTTTTCGAACGCATGAGGGTTGGAATTGCCTTCTGCAACGAGTATTAGACGAATTTTTTTCTATTTCAGGCAAGTTTTGTAAAATACTGAAAAAGAATGTGAAATTTAATGAAAAATTCGGATTAAACATCCTAGTGACTTTCGTATTGTATCTTGGTGTGACTGTTACGAATGTTGACAGATTACGGAATTTGAATTTGAAACGTGCGTAGGGCATGGAGATCAGATTTAAAACAGTTTCCTAATAGCATGAATGATTCAAAATTAGCAAGAAGGAAATCTCTAGTACCATATTTTTTAATGAAAATAGAGCTTTTCCTCAACAATTATTTCACTATATCCAGATTATATTGTGTTGTCAATTGACGTGTGTTGAAATTTTATAGGATCGAATGTCAGTGCTGACTACCACAAAACGAAAAATATAACTCGAAACAATGCGGGAATGAGTTCATTCCAGCACTGTTCTCAGTGCTGGAATGGACTCATTACGATACTGAAATAGAGAAAAGTTCTTCCTACACTTTCCAAGATGGCCGATGATTTATTAATGGCTACATGCGTACCTGTTGAAATATTATTTTCCACAGCAGGTATGATCATGGCAAAAACACATCGAGTAATTTGAAAGTTGAAATTATCAGTGCTTAAAATTAAAAATAATATGTACATGTAACAAAATTTTTGTATATGTGCGTAATAAATATAGCTTCACAAAATTGTTCATTATTGTATACCATTTCGTTTATATGTTCTAATATTTATTATCGTTATTCAGAATTAAGCGAGACGAGACGAGACAACTGATAACGAGATTTATACGAGACTTAATTTTTTGAGAATTGGTGAGACCGAGACGAGATTTTTTATACTCTCGTCTCGTGTGAAGCCCTAATGATTTCACGATCGATTTTATAGTTGCACCGCTCACTTCATAGAGGCACCGCATGAAACATCAGAATAGGGAGAACGATTCAATCGAGATTGCAATATCTTGCAAAACATCGGCACATTTAGAATCGAATTCAATCACGGCAGGCATTGACTGAGTCCGGCAATCATCTAGCGCAGCCATGGCATCCATTCAACCGATATGTATGAAGTTGGTCACGTTGCAGCGGCACCATTGTTGAACGGTCTTTGCAGTTACATCTATTCAGAAAGGAACTAACTTCGCAGGTGTTTCATGAATGCTTATTGGAAACAGACGCCCACGTCGTAGACGTCATTCAGCACGAAAAGGACACTTGGAAACTCTGGCCTTTAGGTAATCACGTTCGACCAACAATTAATTTTACATGTATGAAAAGGCGCCATGACAACTTATCTAGTGCTGAATATGTCGATAGTGCAATCATTCTGGGAAAGGGATATGGGATTCTATGATTTGTTGGTATTTCATGGACTCACATGAAATGGACACATATGAAACAATATCCGGTATTCAGTATTATTTCTCAAATGACGTATTTCACAAATATATTGTCTAATTAAACACTAATTCATTTCTAAAATTTGGAATCTTGAACCATTTATAGTGTAAATTTCATGTGGTTTCCTGGGTTATTGGTTCTTTTTGGCGCTCTAGTTCCTCGGAACTGAGTGCTTATCAATTTGCCCAAATGTCTGTAATTTTGGAATTTTTCGATGGAAATGGTCTCAAACGATTTGGTTCGACTCACTGATCAAGAATCAATGGTCAAAATTCATTCTGTCCGGCCGGCCGGTCGGCCGTAGGCACGATAACTCTCGAACGGAATGAGCTAGACAGTTGAAATTTTCAGAGTAGGTTTGGGAGATAAATATCTCGGCTAAGTTCGTTATTGGGCAAAATCGGACAGATGGTTTCGGAGTAACAAAAAAAAAATTTTTTTATAAGGCAAATTCCAAATTAAATTTGGATTTTTTTCAATAAGCTGTTTTACCATACGAATCCAATGATATAATTTTTAACTCTAACATGCTAATACTTTCGGAGATATGATTTTTCAAAATTTCAATAATAAATCGTATTTCAACGTTGTCACAGAATGATATTGTTCTATGTATGAATTGTCATAATGTCAAATGATGTTCCTGAGACATGACATTATCTAATCAATCGAAGAATTGTGAGCGAAGTTAGAAAAATCTCAGTTGTTTGCTCCGAAATTAGGTTTTCTCAGAAAATTCTTACATTTCGGAACGGAACATGAAGTAAAGCCTAGTCCACACTAGTAGACATGTTGCGCGATTTTGGTCTCTGAGACGTGTCTCAGGTTGTCTACGTAGACCGATCTCCGTCTACGGGCTTGTTGCGAGACCAAAAATCGCAGGTCTAAGCTCTCCCGATTGGAATGGGAGACTTAATGCAACGTTAGACATATTGCCCAACATTTTGACAGTGTGGACGTACTCAGCGTCTAGAGACGAGACATCTTCACTCTGTTTCCAGCTACCGAGTGGTGTGGTTCGG
This sequence comes from Halyzia sedecimguttata, assembly GCA_937662695.2. Taxonomy (NCBI): domain Eukaryota; kingdom Metazoa; phylum Arthropoda; class Insecta; order Coleoptera; family Coccinellidae; genus Halyzia; species Halyzia sedecimguttata. The sequence goes on along the minus strand of OW569414.2, from coordinate 10,126,162 downwards.
CTGTTTATTCAGTTTTTCAAAAGCGTTTTAGTTACTTTGAAACATGTGGCCTAATGAAAAAGTTTTGAGTCTAATTGAAGATTATCACGTATATTATTGTTTGTGGGATGTTACTAGTCCTCATTACAAAAACCGGGTGAAAAAAAAGCGGCGTGTTCTTTCACTTATAATTACCACTAAGCAGGAACTCATTCCACACAAAACAAAGTCCTCCATGGCGGACTGTGAACATGAGACTGAACTATTTACATTGTAGTGTGGACACTAGACAAGACAATGAACGGTGTCTCTAGACAGTCTATAGACCGTCTCTCGAAACCATCTCTAGACGGTCTATAGACAAATCGCGCAACATGGTCTACTGGTGTGGACTAGGCTTAAGAGATCTGAGAGTAGTGAGACTGCTTTTTATCCATAGATATAGGTATAACTCTCGAACGGAATGAGGTAGGTAGTTGAAATTTTCAGAGTAGTTTAGGGAGATGAATATCTCGGTTAAGTTCGTTATTGGGCAAAATTGGCCAGATTTAATTTGATTTCTTCCATGGTGCAGTTCTCATTCTCATGATTGCTCATTTAATCTTGATAAATAAACTATTATTTGAATTGAATTTCCTTTAGGATGCAGTTCTATCATATGAATACATTGATATAATTCCCAACTCTGAGAAACCAATACTTTCGGAGATATAATTTGTCTGTTTGAAGTAGAGCGCCAGAAAGCTCCTGTCCACAGGGCTTGAACCCATTTTTTTAAAGACAATATCAAAATCAGTCTACAATTGAACAATTTATTACTACGTTTCGCTCGAAGGCCTCCGAGCTTCTTCAGGTTGGATCTACAACAAAAATATATACTTACATAACATCTATTACATATTGAGATCAAACAACTCCTAACTTACTTAGTTATTCTGGGAAAAATGACTGGATTAACAAAGATTTCCAACAAATAATCTTCAAAAATATCCCTCAAAAGGTAGAAATTAAATGACATATGTCGCTGCTAGACAGGTGGCAGTCGGTAGTGACAGTTGACAGTCTTGACGTGAGGTCTAGGGATGTGAAAAGGTTTGGTTGACTTGCATGGTGGTATTCAATTCTATTGGTTTTTCTCCATTTCATATGATCTTGTGGTATATCTTGCTTAGGTATTTTATGTCGGTCTTGTCGTTTATGGCATTTTCATTTTTTTAAATTTGTATCATTTCAAGGAATTCTCTTTTTTTAACATTTTTTTCGGTGGTCAGAATCTTCGTGTCTTCATAGTTGAATTCATGATTTGTAGCTCTTTTATGTTTACTCAATGCCGTAGAGCAATCTTTTGTGTATTTGTGTCCTTTTATCCTATTCTCTAGATACTGAGATGTTTGACCGATATATACTTATACTCCATTGCAGGATGGCTCATTGCAAGGAATCTGATATACTACATGCGTTTTTCTGTTCTTTGGGATTTCTGATTTTAATCTGGAAAAAGTTGTTTTTTCGAGGGTGTTGTGTGCTTTGTATCCGACTTGAATGTCAAAACTTTTCAGGGTTTTGGACAAACCTTCCGAGAGTCCATGTATTTAAGGTAATCCAATGTGTACTTTTTGGCTGGAGGAGTCTCTAGTTTTTTCGGTTGAACTATTGTATAAACGGTCGACTCTACTCGCACATATGGCATTGATTAGAAAGGGAGGGTAATTGTTTTCCCTTATGGCGATTTCCATTGACACGCTCGGATCACTCGGAGCTGCCACACTGTCATATTTGACAGATATTTTCGGTTCAATTGGACAGATGCATGACAGATGAGATCGATTTCGAGTGCTCCGAGCGGGTCAATGGAAATCGCCATTAGTGTAGGTTTCGCCTTTTTTATTATTGTCAAATGCCTCTATTTAGGATCAGACAGGGAGATAGCTCTATCTATTAAACCTATTATCACTGATTTCTTCTGGCTTATGGGATGTTGGGATTCAAAATTCAAATATCTTCCAGATCATTTCTCCTTTGTATATCATATTGTCCTGATTGTCTGTTCTTTGCGGAGCTAGGTCATATCCAAAAAATGTATGCTGTCATCCATTTCCTCTTCGATTGTAAATACTAGCTTAGGGTGATAGGAATTGAAGACGTCTTTAATATTCTCAGCTTTTCCTCTGGGTATCAATGCGATACAGTCATCAACATATCTTCTGTAAAAAAGTAAGACAAAATCCAGGGTTGGTATCACATTTTTTTCCAAATCTTTGAGTATGAATTGAGCAATAACACCAGAGAGGGAGGCACCCATAGCACATCCTTCTATTTGTTTATAAGTTGTGTTATTGTATTGCAAAAATGTAGAAGTTAGGACATACTCTACTCCTGTTTGTAATTCATTGAGTGGTAAGGTTGTGTACTTCTGGATACTGTCCCAGCTTCTATCAATGACATTTTTAACCAAACTTAATGGGATGTTCGTATGAAGGGAAATAACATCTAAGGAGATCAGTACGTGATTTTCTGGTACAGTTACATTACATTACACTACCGACTGCCGCCTGTCTAGCAGCGACATATGTCATTTAATTTCTACCTTCTGAGGGATATTTTTGAAGATTATTTTTTGAAAATCTTTATTAATCCAGTCATTTTCCCCAGAATAACTAAGTAAGTTAGGAGTTGTTTGATCTCAATATGTAATAGATATTTTGTAATTATACAGGGTGAGTCTTTAACCACTGCATTAATTTTAACCAAAGATTCCTCTCATCAAATGAAACACTTTTTCATTTAACATTTTTACAAATTCCGCTCAGGTAAAAAGATACAGGCTGTTGAAATTTTGAAAAAAAATCTGTTTTTATTTTGTAGCTTTGACATCCTTTTTTCGAATAAAATGAATGTTGGCGTAAATTTTCCTATAACTATGATATATATTCTCCAACTATTAGTTATTTCCTACTTCTACCGGTTTTCTAGTTATGGACTCGTGGATTCATAAAACTAAACGAAATTAGCACAAAGAAAGCATATAAAGTTTTTCTAGAGTCATTTCAAGAATATTCCATCGTTTTAGAACATTATATTATTCTTCATCATTTCTCCTTAAACGCACCGTTTTCGAGATATTCTTCATTGAATGTTTTAAAATGGAAAACTCCAGAAATTTCACTGCTTTTATGGATCCGTCCCTGAGCGTTGGAATCCCGAATCAAGCTGTAAACCACGTTACCATGCCTTATTATCGTCCGCCAACAATGTCATAGATAATTTATATGCGGGAGTGTATTAGCACATTGTGAAATCTTTAAACGCTCGTAACTTTTTACCTGAGCCGAATCTGGAAAAATGGTAAATGAAAAAAGTGTTTCATTTGACGAGAGGAATCTTTGGTTAACATTAATGCAGTGGTCAAAGACTCACCCTGTATATTTTTGTTGTAGATCCAACCTGAAGAAGCTTGGAGGACTTCGAGCGAAACGTAGTAATAAATTGTTTAATTGTAGACTGATTTTGATATTGTCTTTAAAAAAAACCAATAACCCAAGAAACCACATGAAATTTACACTAATTCATTTCTTCCCCAAACTCTAGATATTAATACATTTCGTACACAACAAAAGTAACTACACTCGTGACCACTACAGTTTTTGTCATCTGACATATGTTTCAGAAACAAAGTTTCCATCTTCAAAGACGAAGCGTTACTAAGGCATGCAACCAATTTCTACATTCCAGTACGGGTTTACATTATACCCGTCTGGAATGTAGAAATTGATTGCATGCTTTAGTAACACTTCGTTTTATGTACCACTGAATATTTGGAATTTTAAATCATAATAAACACGGATTTGTGAATCTCCGAATAATGCGTTAATTCATATTGAATCAATTGAAATTCTCAGTAACATCACTTAGTTATAGAACTGCATCTTATTCCATCCAATACATGAATTTATAGGAGTTTCAAATTTGATTACCTATATGTACCTGAAAATATAGTTGACAGAAATACTCATTTTCGAATTATTCATCTTTGAAAATTCTTTTTTTTTTTCGAATAATTGAAACACAGATGTTAGCATATTTGAAGATTTTATTAAGTGTATTAATAAGTGTTTTATACTTAGAAGTGTAAAGGAATAGGTTCGTGTGTTTCAGTTTTTTTGCCTAATGAAAGCTTCAGCACATTCAATACAAGAGCTAGCAAGTGTCAAAAAGAAGGAGGGGAATTGTCAAGAACAAATCACATTATCATTCCTTTAATTCCCTTTTATAATGAGTTCACTTCAATGTTCAATTTTTTTTTTTTCTATGAAATATTTTATTGTGGTACCATCTGTTTCAGTTATTCAAAACGAAGAGTTTTCGAAGGAAAATAATTCGAGATTGAGAATTTCTCCGAAAATTATGATTAAGGTGTCATTCGATTCGGAATGGCATGTAGATAGTTTTTGAGGCAATACTAAAGCCGCTCGCAAAAATTGCTATAGTTATAAACAATTAAGTGAAAAAAAAAGTGGGGGGTTTGGTTTTTTGCTTTCTTCCCAAAAACTATCTGAGATAATTCAAACTCGAAGAAATATTCAAGAAGGAGAGGAAATGAAGTTTCAACTCCCGAACCTACGACCAATTTTTATAATTTTCCCAGAGGGTTTAATATACTCCTGAAAACAGGTATTCCGGCTTGCGTAAGTCTCGTCCCCTTCGGACCTTTCATGAATAAATATTATTTAAACTTATTAAATATGAAAATAAAAAATTTTAAAAATTCTGGCGCCTGCATGATAGATCAATGAACAATAATGCTTGGTCCAAAAATGCTCATCGCGATTTTTCAATTAGCTATCCATCAGTTAATTATCAGTTTTTTGTAGCACAAACATTAACATTGCAAGTACGATAATTGTTAAATTATTAATCTGAGATTTTTTTCCTTTCGTAGGCCGTTTTTTCAAAGGTCTTAGAATAGATTCCTATTAGAAAATTTTTTGAATTGTTAATTTTCGTTTTGTTATGAACAATTTACTTAAGTGATAAATTATAAAGCTTCAATTTATAATATTACTATTGATCCGTTTTATTATGATCAGAAACTACTTAAAAATAAATTTCAAAAATTATTATCACCTATTGTTTAAAGAATTGTTATGAACCAATGGGTTGTTCATGAGGTAATTCAGAATTTTCTTTTGCAAACATAATTGAAGCTTTCTATTTTTCACTTAAGTAAATTGTTGATAACAAAACAAAAATTAACAATTTTTCAAATTTTCCAATGTGATTCTATTAAAAGACCTTTGAAAAATAGCTCCACGAAAGAAAAAAAGTCTCAGATTAACAGTTTGTCAATTATCGCACTAGCAATGTTAATGTTCTTGCTACAAAAAATTGTTAATTAACTAATGGATAACTAATTGAAGAGTGGCGATGAACATTTTTGGACAATGGATTATTGTTCATTGATCTATCCTGCAGACGCCTGCATTTTTTCAATTTTCATTTTCATATTTAATAAGTTAAAATAATATTTATTCATGAAAGGTCCGAAGGGGACGAGGCTTACGCAAGCCGGAATACTTGTTTTCAGGAGTATTTTCAACCCTCTGGGAAAATTATAAATATTGGTCCTAGTTCCAGGAGTTCAAACTGTTTTTTAGGAAATTTCCACCTCTTCTTGAATATTTTTTCAAATGTGAATTATCTCAGATAGTTTTTGAGATATTGGCGAAAAACCAAATCCCCTTTTTTTTCAATTAATTGTTTATAACTATAGCAATTTTTGCGAGCGGCCTTCGAATTTCTCAAAAACTATCTACATGCAATTCTGAATCGGATGACACCTCAATCATAATTTTCAGAGAATACGCAAAAATTTTTACCTAAAAAGCACTTGTTGACTAGACTAGAAGATCCATGCAGGCATTCAAGAGTTATGTCGATTGAAAGTTTTTGATAAAAAAAACAAAACGTCCTGCATCTCTTAAACGTATATAGATGAGACATATTTCGAACACTGATTTAGACTCACCAAAATGTCCTACATCTGCACTGAACGCCTAAACAATCATTCATGAAACACCCTGTATATTATATTCAACCAGCACTAGTATATAAACCGTAAACCTAATACTCTTTAATGGCGGACTAACGTCACTGGACCATGTTGCCATTTAAATATGCACCGGACTGCTATATAAAGATGGCTATGATTCCTGAGACCCATCAATTCCAGGTGGTTCATAATTGAAGAAGAATTGAATTTCCTCAAGACCACGATTAGACTATATTCCGTTCCAGGAATTTCTCCAAAACGCAATAATCAGAAGAATCGAGATTTATAAATGTTCTAAGCTACACAGGATTAAACAGGATCGAGTATCCCCATACGAGTTAATTTATCTGTAAAAGACGTTCACCCTCACGGAGCGCAGCGAAACACACTTGTTGATTAATGATGAGAAAAGAAGAAGGCGCGAACACAATAAAAACGGAATTTCTTCCATGCGACTTACTGAGGAACGTTTTTTCCTTCGCCTAGCTGCTTCCCGACACCCCATCGGGATGCTTTTCTTTGATGAAAAGAAGTGAGAAAATCTGATTTCAAAAGGGTGTCACCAACACAAACACTTGATTCACTCGCCCTGTCTGCCAACTCAACGTCATTTGTGGGTTATCACTTTAAATCTTTTTGATCTTTGTAGACATTAAGTTGATTCGATTTCACTCCTCTTTTTGCGGAGTACTTTTCCCATTTGTTCTTTCATTCGGGAATTTGTACAGCTGGGGAGTTTATTGGGGAATTAGGGAATCAGGAAGTTCGGGGTCATTTCCTAGATTGTATCGAATTTCAGTCTGATTTAAGAAAAAATTGGAAAAGCATTGAAGTGAGGTCATTCTGCTTTGCCATGGTTGTTATTTGAGATTCTTGTTCATTGTTCGCTACAATCCTGCATCAAAACAATATCTCTGAAACTGATAGTTATACTTATTACTAGCTATACGCTTCGGAAACCAATAAACTGAGATATCTGTAAAATTTCTATGATTGCATTTCTGTTGGTTAATCATAATCGCCCAAATTCGACATAGAACGAGTTAGAACTGTGGAATTTCTCTGTGAAGTGAACTCGTTTTCTATATTTCTTCAGTGTGCCCAACAACAAGTAATTCTGAAAAGTTACATAATAGTTATTTATGTATCAAGGACGGAAAACTGTCTATTATAGTCGAGTCTGCAAATTGCAAGCAGGCGAGATAATGGACAGTTTTTCGCCGAGGTGCATATTACATTTTTTCGTCGACCTCTACATATTTTTATGAATTTCAGACCTCTTAAATAATTTCACATTAGCAATGAACAAGATGCAAAGCAAATGACACATACACTTATGTTTGTATTGAATCCTATTATGCCGTATTCAAGGTGACCACAGCAGAGGAGAAAGTAATTTTGCGAACGAAAAAGTACTTTTTCGTTCCCAAAGTACATGCCTTCAATAATAGTCGATTTTAAGGCCACAAATTAGTATTAATTTGTGGCGACCTCTATGAAAGGTGACATTTTACGTATGTAAAATGTCACCTTTCATATAGGTCGACGAAAAAGTTATTTTATCGTTGATAATGTTTCGTTACTGTTTATTACACTGAAGGAACAGTTTGGTTATATCAACTAAAAAATTGGTTCAAGCAATGACGTGATGTCAGAAGCTTTTGCGCGTATGTTCTATAGACCATTCTCCTGTATTGGACGCCCTTAATCGAATTTACCATGGTAAATTATGTTGTCCATTCTCCTGTATTGGACACTCTTAATTCGAATTTACCATGGTAAATTCGAATTAAGTGTCCAATACAGGAGAATGGACAAGCCGCTATCCCTTTCCGTTCTCAGGTTATCGTGACAGCAAAAATATTCTTCAATAATTTTTTAATAATTGTCTACCGATACGATTCTCACAAAATTTCACAAACTTGCTTAGGTTCATATTCTACAACTACTCACTAAGTTTCAATTCAATCGGATTCATATTGGTTGAAAACAAAATTATTACTCGGAAACCATTAGACCGATTATGCCCATTAACGAACTTGTCCAGCGTATTGAGATGCGCCACCTACCCTGAAAATTTCAAGTCGCTCTCGTTCTCAAGTTATCGTGGCAACGGCCGGACGGCTGGCCGGACAGAATCAAATTTGACCTCGAATTCTTCATTGGGGAGTCAAACCAAATTTTTTGAGAGCATTTTATTCAAAAATTCGACATTGTTACAGACATTTGGGCAAAATGATAACGCGATGTTCCCCAGAACATACGCGCAAAAAGGACTGACGTGAAGTCATTACTCTTTGGCGTGCTTATCCACGTTGATCAATTTGAATTGAATGATGAGTGCTTCAAGCTTAGTAGATATAGCGAGCCGGAGATCTAGTCAGACGGTAGTGTTCACCATTCACTGCCAGGAAGAGTGCTGTGCCTAAGCTGGCGTACGAATACAGTAGCAAAGTTGACACATAACACAACTGACTCTCCTTAGTCACGCAAGCTCCTAGGAGCTTCTGAGGGATCTCCTTGGAGAAGACATAGCAGGCTCAGCAAAATCATAACCATTTCATTAGTAAGCGCGCTAAAGCAGTCTGGTCTGGTTGATTTTACCGCAGGTCGAAATAAAAAAAAAAGATTGGGGTTAGGGAAACCCCGTAAGGAACGCAATTGCTTACACCTATTCTTCAAATCTGAATATACTCTAATATAGAGCTTCCACATAGTTATTTATAACTTCGTCCTAAAATAGAGAGGACACAAAAAACTCATATGTCGGCTCAGCTCCATACCCCCATTATCACTGAAAGGAATTAACTTACATTAGCACAAACACAAATAACAACATAAACAACCATCTCACTTATGTGCAGGCTTGTCATTGTAATCGATAGTGCATAATGAATTTCAAAGTTGTCCCAAGGGAAACGGTACGGACACTTCAAGTCGGAAACAACATTATTTCCCCGAAACTCACATGTCGGTAATTTTTTTTTAAATCTCGCAATATGGGCTCAGAATTAGACTAATGACCGCTAGACGTGAACCACTCCTAACATAACCCATACAACCAAAAAACAGTCACATCCCATCTGCGCATGCGCAATCCACTCGTAGCTGAAAATCAAAATCACACACCTAACACGAAACTCAGATTCTCCAACATCAGGAGATATCGCATCTTCAATCCTCACAAGGTTATAGCACCCTCCACCTCAAAACCCCAATCCACTCAGACGAAAACTGTAGCAGTTTAATCATTTCTCGTCTGCTCATGGGCATAACGATCAATGCCCGAAAGAGGCAACACGAATTTCAATAGTGGCTCCAATGATTACGTTATGAAAATAACCTCGGACACTACGCTATTTCCTCGAAACTGGCTTTCATACTCACAGAAATAGCATGAGGTGGTAATATGACCTTCCAGTTCACCCCAGTCCCTTAACATTCAGACAAATTCTGAAGAAAAATTTAAAATTTCACACATCGTTCACGAACTTATTCAATTGCCACGTTACTTACTAGTCCATATTTGAAACAGTTCCCTTACATATGCTAGCGATTGCAATAATCAGATAAAACACGTGTAGGAACGGAAGTCGGATGTAAATAGATGTGATTCGAGTGGAAAACAAGTGAAATAATTTGCCCAGTTTTAGAAGGTCTAAACTGTTACATTTTTTTGAGGCGGCTTGTGGTCTGTTTTCAGTGAAAATTTTCACATTTTTCGAATTTTTTTTAGTTACGCAATCCCCACGAAGTTAGGCACAAGTGTTGGCGTCGGACTTTTGCTTCTAACTACCGAGTTTCAATTCAATCAAATCAGTATTTTTCGAGGTATTGTGAAAACAAAATTTTCGAATTTTAGAAATTTTTTTTCCAGCTTTTAGCTATCCGATCAATACAAAAATTCGCATACATATAAAGGTCACGAGTCTAAAATTTGATGCTGAATTTCACATAGATACAGTGATTAGTTTCTGAAATATTAATAAAAAATGCTGTGACTGCAAATGGCATAACTCCGAAAACACTTGGAGGATTTTGCTCATTGCAAATTACAACTTTAGAACTCATTTCTATCGACAATTATCGTGGACGGACAGAATTTGGATTTGAGTAGGGGTTTATGCATTAGTGAGCCGCGCCCAATCGTTTGAGACCATTTTCGGCAAAAAATTCCAATAATACAGACACCTGGGCATAATAATAGGCTGAACAGCCTGCCAAAAGGAGGGCTTGAAGGTGGATGCAGTCTTTCGTGAGTGTGCGTGAGGGGTGAATAGAAAGAATGAGCGCGCAAAATTGCCTCCTTACCAAAGTTTACAATTTTCCTCGCAGACTTACCCTCAATGTCCGAGGCTGCAATTCTATTTCGATTGACAAAGTATACAAATTTCAGAGTAGGCGATTCATACTAGATTTTATCAAGGGGTATTCTGTTATCAGTGGAATTGGAAATAAACCCTTAATATGATTTTAAATGGAACTCTTATTAGGGAACCGTATCAGATTTTTAATGAAGAGGGTCCACCGCCGGCCTGGACTAATGAATTCGTGCAGGTTCGGCTCTGGGGGATTCATTGTTGGCGATTATAATGAACTCGGCCTTTTCGTGATATCCTCAACTGGTATCAAGAAAATTTCGATAGATATTGAATTCTCGCAAGGAAAGATTTTGAAATATTGTTGAAGCAAAAAGGACACTGAAAAATCATCAAACTTTGTAGATATTCAGGTAAGAATAATCTTCAAAATAACAACATACGTAGAAATTCTACACGCTCATAGAATGGGACAGGGAACCCACCACCCAAGTTCTTAAAAAAAATGCCATTTAATGGTACACAGATGGTTCAAAATCCAATATAGGCTCTGGCGCTGGAATATATTATATTCTGTCTTTCAGGCAGAAATACTGGCAGTCAAAAGAAGAGTGGAAATGAACCTACCAAGAAACTATCAGAGTTGTGATGTAGCAATCGATTCTGAGAGTCAAAATGCTATTAATTATCCTGTTACTAATGACCGACTAGTATTCCACCTATCCACACTCCTCTCATCAGTAACTATTTAAATATAAATTACGTTCGTAAGTTTATTCTACCCTATTTTGAGAATGGAATAATATAGAAAACATTAATGTCAATAACAAATTATATCTTGTGAAATCCGAGTCGGGTTGTTCATTATATTCTTCAATAAATTGGATTTGGTTAAATACTACCAAATTCTCGACAGCAAAAAGTGTTATGTTTTCAGTCCTACAACAATCACCTAAAGTTCGTTCCTCTATATTTTTGATATATCTCATTTCAGGAATTGACATGCCATTATTATGTATTCAACTGTATCTAAACTGATCTCCCGAATTTGTGTGGATCTAACAACGGTTTTGTACAATCAGCTTCTGGTTTCCATGCGTATATTCTGCTTACTTCATAATATCAGCCAGGCATCTGCTTCACGGTTCTCGACTTTCACTCTTCTTTATAATTGTCCTGCAACTTGATATTATATAATGATAATGGTTATCCTGCAATTCCTTTGCTCTCCTAGGAGACGCATGAAATGGTTATTTAATAATTGGTATCATTTTAGTATTTTTCTGGTTTAGATTTGTTACTATGCTCCTACTTCCCTTCAGGTACAGCAATGTAAATTGTTGATTGAACCATCAATGCAGGCTAATATCACCTGAAGAGAATTTGATTTTTGGCGCTCTTGTTCCTCGGAACAGAGTGCTTATCAATTTGCTCAAATGTCTGTAATTTTAGGATTTTTGGCTAAGAATTACCTTAAATGATTTGGGTCGACTCACTGATCAAGAATCCGTGGTCCAAATCGATTATGTCCGGCCGAACGGCAAACCGTTAACACGATAACTCTCGAACGGAATGAGCTAGACAGTTGAAATTTTGAGAGTATGTTTAGGAGATAAATATTTCGCTTAAGTTAGTTATTTGGTGAAACCTGCCTTGTAGTTTCGGAGTACCGAAAAATAAATTGTGTCGACATTACTAATTTAAAATGAATTTTTTTTTATATGTAGTTTCATCATAATAATCCATTGATACTATTCAATACTTTCGGAGATATGATTTTTCAAAATTCCAATATTAATTCGTGATTCTATGATTTTGCAGAATGCTGTAATCGTATCTATGAATACATGAATATGAATGATCTGAGTTCAATCATGTCATCTTAGGATTTTTCGGAAAGTGTAACCCATATCCATAATAGACTATACAAAGATTAAATGGCAGTAGTTTCTCTTCAATCTATGAGATTATCTATTGTATATAATGTAACCCTGGATCGAGTAGATCATCATCAGCTGTTTGCAGGTTCTTGCACGGAATCGTATTCTCGATCACCGTTTCTGAAGGCTGCAGTCAGCGCTGAGTGCCAAGGTATAATGTACATAACCTTATTTTGTATTTGTTAATAATTCTTACTTTGAAAATATTTTGTGCTGGAAAAGAATGTTCCGAATCTTGAATTTGTGAATATATACAAGACTGTTTTGATACCAAAAATAATATTGACTTGTTGCATATTGAATAACTTATGTATAATATACAGGGTGAGTCTCATCAAATGATACACTTTTTTCATTTAACATTTTTCTAAATTCAGCTCAGGTAAAAAGATACAGGCTGTTGAAATTTTGAAAAAAAAATCAGTTTTTATTTTGTAGCTTTGACATCCTTTTTTCGGATAAAATGAATATTGGCGATAAGTTTCCTATAACTGTGATACATATTTTCCAAATATTAGTTATTTTCTACTTCTACTGGTTTTCTAGTTATGGACTCGTGGATTCATAAAACTAAACGAAATTAGCATAAAGAAAGCATATAAAGTTTTTCTTGAGTCATTTGAAGAATATTCCATCGTTTTAGAACATTATATTATTCTTCATCATTTCTCCTTAAACGCACCGTTTTCGAGATATTCTTCATTGAATGTTTTAAAATGGAAAACTCCAGAAATTTCACTACTTTTATGGATCCGTCCCTGAGCGTTGGAATCCCGATTCAAGTTGTAAACCACGTTACCATGCCTTATTCTCGTCCGCCAACAATGTTAGATAATTTATATGCGGGAGTGTATTAGCACATTGTGAAATCTTTAAACGCTTGTAACTTTTCACCTGAGCCGAATCTGGAATAATGGTAAATGAAAAATGTGTTTCATTTGATGAGAGGAATCTTTGGTTAAAATTAATGCAGTGGTCAAAGACTCACCCTGTATATAGTAAGTATATTGGGGATGATGTTTTAGAAGATTTAGAATTTGATCATTTTAATGTTGTAGTTTATGAAGGCAATCGGAAAGAACAACATAATGGAATCATCAAAAGAATTAACTATTCGTTGACCACCGAGGTTAATATTTCCTTTTCCTTCCTAAAGTAGTGAGACATGTTCCTGTACACAGCAGTTTCATAATGTAGCTAACAAAAAAAAGCTAAAATATCGATCCACATGTGTATCAAATATTTCTTTTTGAGTTAATGTTCATAATACAGAATGAATGTGTTAGTGGTATGAATTATTAAATTATTAAAACAGGATTGTATTCTATTAATATATTTTGTCTTAAAATGAGTTAAGTTTTCTAATTAATAAAAACCAGAATATAAAATACACAATATTTAATCTTTCAAACAAATGAAATGAAATAATAGAATAATTTGTTCGTCGGCCTATACCTATTCAAATATCAGGAATAAATGGCAACCGGCTATGATTGTTTCCAGCCTTGCTCTAGACATTTCTATGATATTTTCTTTAGGTTTATCTCGAGTTATGAAAACTATGCACTGAGTGTAAGTTGCGACAATCTATTCCAGGAGGTTAAATCATCGCAGATTGCTCATTTAATCTTGATGAACGAACTATTACTTGAATTATGTTTCTTTTATGATGTAGTTCTATTATAAGAATCCATTGATATCATTCCCAAATCTGGAGAAACCAAAACTTTCGGAGATATGATTTGTCAAAGTTTGAACAAGGGTGCCAAAGCTCCTTTCCCACTGTTTTTCTTATTCAGATTTGAACTCAGTATCAACGTGTTTTATTTTAACTACACCGGTAGATATTAGTTTTTTAACTTGGGCGATCACATTGTGAATATTCCATTTTAGTTTCATTCACGACATCTCCAGGATATTGCTACAAGAATTCCATAGGCAATCTTACGGAGATATCATATAAATCTCATTTCGTGAATTGATTGAGAATCCGCCGTATTCACAAAGCATTCAATCTCCGTTAAGTCCTAACTGAGGTCCTCAGTTAAGGATAAATATGAATTGCAACCTCAGTTAACGTATGTAACTGTGGTGAAACAGGCCTGTTTCACGTTAAATTTCACGTTAACTGAGGTTGCGATTCTTATTTATCCTTAACTGAGGACCTCAGTTAATACTTAACGGAGGTTGAATGCTTTGTGAATACGGCGGAATATCTATCAGTTACTTCGCATGGAGCTCGTTAGGAGTTCGCAATAGGAATTCCCATAAATTTCCAAATGTGACCTCCCAGAAACGTCCTAGGGAGGTTTGTGTTGCCTGGGTTACATACCTCCTACATGTACCTATGTCTATCCTACCTATGACAGGATGAATAAATATACATATATTATATAGCATGTAGTATCTTCACACCCATCATACTTCAGTTAGTGACGTTTTCCACAAGAAAGTGAGTTACACAATCCGTGAACTTCTATGCCTAATATGAAAGCAATCACAATATGGTGTATTGCATTTCGGAATGTGTCTTACCCTTCAGCTGAAGTTCCGTGAAGTTTTCAACAGATTTGACCTCCAAAGTTTTCAATGATGTTACCTAGTTCAACTTCTGCGACGAATAGTTCAGAATTTATGGCATAATTTCTACGAGTCCTCATAAACTACTGTAGTTCAGTGTGAATCCCCGTAACATTTTGACAAGATTCGAACTTCAATGTTTTGTTATCAGTGTATAATCGACTCAAATCAATATTAACTGAACGATTATTTCATTCATCGGAAGTGAAAACAAAGAGGATGGAAATAAGTTTTCTCGCAAGCGGTTCGTGCCGGATATTTTTTAAAACAATAAAATTGTGATTAGGGGCCTTTGAAAATTCTGGTATCTAGAATTTTGCTCATGAAATAGTTAATTTTCTGAGGAGTGCGCAAAGTGTTACTTATTAATCGCAATCAATTTATGAACGTCGTAGGAATTTTTTTTTCCTTTGAGCACCATATCAAATAACAACATAATTAAAACATTGTTTCAGGTACTGACGTGAAGTCAGAAGCTTATACGCGCATGTTCTATTTTCTAGCCACAGCTATTGGACACTCTACTAAGTGTTTAGAATCGATATATACCGTTTTCTCAGCTTTTGTAATTTATGAATATATTTCATACCATATTAATGGCAGACTTCAATGACGTCTAGGATCACAGAATTCTTAATTATAGTGGAATTGAAATACGAAAAAACTTAAGCCTCATGTAACTCCAGGATACGATTTTCACGAAATTTCACGAAAATTAGTGGGTCGTCATTCTACAAGTGATCACAGAGGTTTTATTGGATCAAATTTGTATATTTTGAGTCATAGAAGAAATATCAACAAAATTTCAGATGAGTATAACTCCAAAATAGTTTTGCCAATTATGCTAATTAACGAAATCAAATGTCGCATTCGGACGGGCAAACTACCTTCAAAATTGCAAATTGCTATCTCTTTTCGTTCTCAAGGTATCGTGAGATTGAAATTTTCTAGTGGTGCAGTCCTCATGACTTCTTTATGTCGATAGTCTACAACTAATTACCAAGCTTCAATTGGAGTCTAAATTTTCTGAATTATCGAGGAAAAAATATGCCAGATGGGTATAACTCCAAAACCGTTGGGCCGGTTATGCCCAACAACGAACTTAACACTCCCAATCAGGTGCGCAATCTACCCTGAAAATTGCAAGTCTCTATCTCCTTTCTTTCGAAAGTTATCGAGGCAACGGTCCCACATCCAGCGTCTGAACTCACACAAGGATGCTCGGATCTCCAACAATATAGATCCGATCGTGTTCAAATTGGCAGTAGAGTTAGGTTTTGAAGGCTCTCGCAAAATTACAGCGATGTCGTACGACTAGTTTCTGCTTTATACAATTTTTTTCAATGATTTTCAGAGATTTTTTGAAAATTTTCTATTGATTCGAAAGATTGCGAAAAATTTTGCGTCGGCCTTCTACAATTAATAACCATGTTTGAATTGGATCGGTTTGGTACATTTTAAGTTATTGAGGAAATAACATCCAAATTTCAGATGGGTATAACTCCATAACAGTTTGGCTTATTACGCCTATAAACAAATTTAAATGGCGCATTCAGATGCACAACCTAACATAAAAAAATCAAGTGGCTATCTCTTTCTGTTCTCAGGTTATCGTGACATAAATAATAATTTTTAATAATTGTTTTTAAATGTTCAGGTCATACGATTCTCACAAAATCACACAAGCGTCTTTAAGTTTGTATTCTGCAACTATTCAGTAATTTTCAAATTGATCGGATTCGTATTGGTTGAAAATAAAATTATTGGTCGGAAACCATTTAGCTGATTATGTTCACTAACGAACTTGTCCGTCGTATTGGGGCGCCCCACTTACCCTGAAAATTTCAAGTCGCTATCCCTTTCCGTTTTCAAGTTATCGTAGCAACGGCCGGACAGAATCCAATTTAACCTCGAATTCATCATCAGAGGGTCGAACTCAATCGTTTGAGACCATTTTCGACAAAAAACTGAATTGATAGAAAGAAAAGTTGATACAGCAGAGAACAAGTTGGGAAAGCACTGTGACCAGGAGATTTGGTGCGTTCTTCAAATAAATGGCCAGAGTGGTCACTCATCCAGTTACTGAACTCCTTAACGCTGCTTAGCTGAAGGAAGAAATAATATTCCCAATATTTCTAAGAATATAAATCCGACTGTAAACATAAACTTCCAAAAAAACTCGTCCACTTTTTGGCCGCGAATGGCCTTATGCCAATAGTTTCTACTCAAATACACTGTTGGGTCGACAATAAACACTGCTGTTACTGTAATGGCGCAAGAACCCACTTACATACATACATTTACTGTTTTATTGAAAATAAACAATGCTTTGCTTGTGACGACGTAAACACATAGATCAGTTCAATTGTACAATTGTGCCATGAGATGAAAAACACCTGTACAGCAGTGGTTCATTTTCAATAATTTATTTCGATTTATTATATTTTCAAATAGAGACGAAATTTTAAAAGCATTTGGATTTAGGGACAATAGATATATAAATATTGAATTAATAATGGCATCAGTTTTTATTGTTGTGAATTCTATTTTCCTTGAAAAATACTCTCACTCATCGCATGGTCATAACAAACATAATAATTAATAATCTTCTAAAAAATCATATATTTCTAGAACGATCGATGTATAATATAGACAAAATATATTGCTAATTATAGTGGAAACTCTTCATATTGAATTGTTTTTTTTTTGTGTGTGTTGAAAAAAGTTTGGGGCGCATATAAGAAAAATTTACTGTATGTATCTGAGGTAAATTGGACGATCTTCCTGGTGGAAATTTTGAGCTAAAGAAAGCCTTTCAATAGTATACACATTTATTACTCAGTAGTTTATAGACGCGTATGTATCTCAACAGAGAGTAAAAAATCGATCTTGAAAAATATAAATTCTAACTTAAAATATAGTAAATATCTGCAAGGATAAATATTTATGATAAAATATACGTTACTATAAGATCAGAAATATTTTCACAGATAGTAACAAGAGTTGATAATTTGTAAATTATATTTTTCTCTATGTAGACCTTTCCTAATGTTTCGAATGAAAACTTCATAAACAAAATTTTATGAGACCAAAAACGACACGAGGTTGCGCTGTATGTGGTCTCGGTATCGCCTAAAATATTTTTCAAAATGTCTCGTCTCGTCTCGTCTCGCTTTTCCGAGACGAGACGAGAAAAATCTCGCTCTCGTGTGAAGCCCAAAAAAAACATTATTATTGTGATATCTATGGAATTGTGTACTTTGATGAGAAAATAATAAATCCGTTTGAAAAACCTCCATTATTTCCGCAACTTCCACCCGAAGTGTTTCGTTCCGTTCCTGACAAATCCAAATCTGGCACATCTGTGGGTCCGGACATGGTGATTTCTTTCTTGGACGTCGGATCAGGCGGTCGCGGAGGCAGCGCTAATTTTCTCACTAGAAAGTCATGCGCATGCAAACAGAATGAACGCGGTCGGCCAAATAATAACTCGTCGCTCCTCGTCCGAGGCACTGTCTCTCTTTTTCTCGCCCGTCGGTTCAACCGACTTGATCAATATCCCTCCTTGGGCCCCCTCGTCCCAGTCTTAATTAGGAGTTGGAATCTGTGGCGGACACACATAAGGGACCCTAGACCAATATGCAGGACCCTCAACTTCAGGAGATCGCCCCCTAAACCCATAGTCCCTCCAGTTCACCCCTGCTTTTATATGTACGATACTTGCCGCTGTTCATTTATGAACGATTCATTTTCAGTTTCTGGGGATAACATTATTAAAATATCACATTAATACACGAAATCACATTTGCGTTTCGAATGAAAATAAACGACGGTGTGGACCGGTTCCATTTGTTGGCTGTACGCAGATTACAGGATAATAATGAAGAGGTATGCTGATTTATTTATGTTCGGGATGTACATATTTTCTTTCATATATCGCCTTCATAACCGTACAAGATTTCATTAAATGGTTGAGTATGTATGACAATAGTGGACAGGCTTGTCTAATGCTGCTTCTTTTGTTTATTAATTTCTTAGTTTTATTTAATGCAGTCTCTATGCGTTGGTTTTTTATAGCCACAATATAATTCTCCTTTATATTCTCTATATCTACAGTATATTAATAATTTCTATAGAAACTATCAGCAGGGACAATAATAATGATAAACATTCAGATATGTTATAACAGGAGTACATATTCAAATCGGGAAAATACATTGGTTCATTAAGGGTGTCCAATAATTATTCGCTGATGGTTTGCGAACAATTTCCGATGACTAATATTCATTGATAAGCTGAGCGAGTGACAATGTTGTTACTTACCCCAAAGGGCTGAAGAAGAGTCTCCACAGGTCTGGTAGTAGAAGGAAGGGATGTAGAGGAAAGGAAACAGGGGATGAACCTCCCTTCTGTCCCGGAGTCGCTGACATTGACTGGAAATCACAAAGGCACACCACTCAAAGTTACTCAATATTTATTTTCACAGTACGATACTTGCTGCTATTCATTTATGAACGATTCATTTTCAGTTTCTGGAGACAACATCATTAAAATATCACATTAATACACGAAATCACATTTGCGTTTCGAATGAAAATAAACGACGGTGTGGACCGGTTCCATTTGTTGACTGTACGCAGATTACAGGATAATAATGAAGAGGTATGCTGATTTATTTATGTTCGGATGTACATATTTTCTTTCATATATCGCCTTTATCCCCGTACAAGATTTCATTGAATTGGTGAGTATGTATGACGATAGTGGACCTGTTTGTTCAACGCTGTTTCCTTTGTTTATTAATTTCTTCGTTTAATTCAATCTCTATGCTTTGGTTTTTTATAGTCACAATATAATTCTTCTATATCTTCAATAGATTAATCATTTCTATAGCAACTATCAGCAGGGACAATAATAATGATAAATAATCAGATATTATATAACAGAAGAATGGATTCAAATCGGTAAAAAACATTGGTTCATTGAGAGTGTCCAATAATTATTCACTGATGGTTTGCGAACAATTTCAGATGAGTAATATTAGTTGAACAGCTGAGCGAGTGAAAATGTTGTTACTTACCCCAAAGGGCTGAAGAAGAGCCTCCACTGGTCTGGTAGCAGAAGGAAGGGATGTAGAGGAAAGGAAACAGGGGATGAACCTCCTTTCTGTCCCGGAGTCGTTGACATTGACTGGAAATCACAAAGGCACTCCACTCAAATTTACTCAATATTTATTTCCACAGTACGATACTTGCTGCTATTAATTTATGAACGATTCATTTTCAGTTTCTGGAGACAACATTATTGAAATATCACATTAATACACGAAATCACATTTGCGTTTCGAATGAAAATGAACGCCGGTTTGTCCCGTTTCCATTTGTTGGCTGTACGCAGATTACAGGATAATAATGAAGAGGTATGCTGATTTATGTATGTTCGGGATGGACATTTTTCCTTTCATATATCGCCTTCATCCCCGTACAAGATTTCATTGAATGGTTCAGTATGTATGACGATAGTGGACAGGTTTGTTCAACGCTGTTTCCTTTGTTTATTAATTTCTTTGTTTAATTCAATCTCTATGCTTTGGTTTTTTTATAGCCACAAGATAATTCTTCTATATCTTCAGCAGATTAATCATTTCTATAGCAACTATCAGCAGGGACAATAATAATGTTAAACATTCAGATATGATATAACAGAAGTATAAATTCAAATCGGTAAAAAACATTGGTTCATTGAGAGTGTCCAATAATTATTCGCTGATGGTTTGCGAACAATTTCAGATGAGTAATATTAATTGAACAGCTGAGCGAGTGACAATGTTGTTACTTACCCCAAAGGGCTGAAGAAGAGTATCCAATGGTCTGGTAGCAGAAGGAAGGGATGTAGAGGAAAGGAAACAGGGGATGAACCTCCCTTCTGTCCCGGAGTAGTTGACATTGACTGGAAATCACAAAGGCGCTCCACTCAAAGTTACTCAATATTTATTTTTACTGTACGATACTTGCCGCTGTTCATTTATGAACGATTCATGTTCAGTTTCTGGGGATAACATTATTAAAATATCACATTAATACACGAAACCACATTTGCGTCGAATGAAAATAAACGACAGTGTGGACCAGTTCCATTTGTTGGCTGTACGCAGATTACAGGATTATAATGAAGAGGAATGCAGATTTATGTATGTTCGGGATGACCATTATTTTCTTTCATATATTGCCTTTATGCCCGTACAAGATTTCATTAAATGGTTGAGTATGTATGACGGTAGTGGACAGACTTGAATAACGCTGCTTCTTTTGTTTATTAATATCTTTGCTTTATTTAATTCAGTCTCTATGCTTTGGTTTTCTTATAGGCACAAGATAATTCTTCTATATCTCCAGTAGATTAATTTTTTCTATAGAAACTATCAGCAGGGACAATTATAATGATAAAAACTCTGATATGATTAACAGAAGTACAGATTGAAATCTTGGAAATTTCTATGCGAAGTAAAACTATGTTAGCTATGATTTTTAAATACTGTCAATTTGATCATTCTTGAATTTCACAAAATAACTATCAACAAAATAATTCTAAAGATTTTCAATAAGCGTCTGACGAAGGAGTCTGATATAGACTGCGAAACGTTAAGATATAGTTGCTTCTTCGTTTTGTTGTTTCGTTGTTGTTTGTTAGGCAACATTGTTCGATTGATTGCTTCTGACAAATATCTTGTGTTTCTTACGCAGAAGCAAATCATAAAATAATTAATTTTTATTTTATAGATAATTTCAGAGTTTGGGAGAGAAAACCCAAAAAAAACCTTTCAATAATGAGTATACCTCCCACAGTATCCTTTAATGTTTACTTAATACATACAGATAGCCTGACCTATCCAAAGCGGCGTCAGTTTCCCTCAAACTTCACTAGAAATCGCAATAGATTCCGTCATACTTAAAATCCATTCATTAAATAGTAGACGACTTTTGCAGTACGTTAATTAAAATCCCTTCTGACATCTACA
This sequence comes from Halyzia sedecimguttata, assembly GCA_937662695.2. Classification (NCBI taxonomy): domain Eukaryota; kingdom Metazoa; phylum Arthropoda; class Insecta; order Coleoptera; family Coccinellidae; genus Halyzia; species Halyzia sedecimguttata. The sequence goes on along the minus strand of OW569414.2, from coordinate 10,104,277 downwards.
TGGCTGTTGTCAGGGCCGCAAACGAAGATTCCTACGTGATGCGGTTTCCTGAGTGCGAATTGCCACTGCGACGTCCACGACGATCTCGTGTCTCACTTTAAGCTTCTCTAAGTCTTCCTGAAGTTTGTTGAAATCTCGAGGATCCAGTTAATTACGTGAGTTGAAATATCATGCATGTCAATTTGGAATAGATGCTAAAATTTTCGGGATATGAATTATGAAGCAATGGTCTTTTTCTGGTTTTTTCTCCCATACCCTGGAAAATATCTATTAAATAGAAAAATTTAATTCTTTTGAATTTATAGAAAGGTTTTTTTTGGGTTTTCTCTCCCAAACGCTGAAAAATATCTATAAAATAAAAATTAATTATTTTGTGATTTGCTTCTGCGTAAGAAACACAAGATATTTGTCAGAAGCATTCAATTGAAAACAATGTTGCCTAACAAACAACAACGAAACAACATCAACGAAGAAACAACTATATCGTAACGTTTCGGAGTCTATATCAGACTCCTTCATCAGACGCTTAATGAAAATCTTTAGAATTATTTTGTTGATATTTATTTTGAGATTCAAGAATTTTCACATTCAATTTCTTGTATAATTCTTCCAATTTTCTGAAAAGGATGATTGAAAAAGGCACATAACTTTGTTTTAAGTAATCATTAAAGGATACTGTGGGAGGTATACTCATTATTGAAAGGTTTTTTTCTGGGTTTTCTCTCCCAAACTCTGAAAAATATCTATAAAATAAAAATTAATTATTTTGTGATTTGCTTCTGCGTAATAAACACAAGATATTTGTCAGAAGCAATCAATTGAACAATGTTGCCTAACAAACAACAACGAAACAACATCAACGAAGAAACAACTATATCGTAACGTTTCAGAGTCTATACCAGACTCCTTCGTCAGACGCTTAATAACGTTTCGGACTCTATATCAGACTCCTTCGTCAGACGCTCAATGTGACAATTCTTGAATTTCAAAATAAATATCAACAAAATAATTCTTAGGATTTTCATTAAGCGTCTGACGAAGGAGTCTGATATAGACTCCGAAACGTTACGATATAGTTGTTTCTTTGTTGATGTTGTTTCGTTGTTTTTGTTAGGCAACATTGTTCAATTGATTGATTCTGACAAATATCTTGTGTTTGTTACGCAGAAGCAAATCACAAAATAATTAAATTTTATTTTATAGATATTTTTGTTTGGGAGAGAAAACCCAGAAAAAAACCTTTCAATAATGAGTATACCTCTCACAGTATCCTCAAATGATTTCTCTCGAATTTGCTTCTGGGTGGAAAATAATAGATATTTGTCAGAAGCAATATATAGAACAACGTTGAGCAATAAACAGTAATGAAAGAACACCAACGATAAAAGAACTTTTCTGCAACGTTCCATCAAAGCCTAAATCAGACTCCTCCTTATAAAAAATGTTTCTACGAAAAATCTATCACTTTCCGCTGCCATTTCAGAATTGAGTACCAGAGTTCAGCTTGGTCGGATTTATATTGTAGCAAAATATCAAATCATGCACGTCAATCTCAGAATCTCGGTCCTGGCCTGCCACATAGGAGATCCTGACTTCACGTCAGTGGTATTCTCTAATTTTTGCGCGCATATTCTAAGGTAACATCGCGTTATCATTTTGCACCAATGTCTGTATTTTTTTTGCCGAAATTGGTGTCAAACGATTGGGTTCGACCCCCTGATGGAGAATTCGAGGTCAAATTTAATTCTGTCTGTTCAAAAAATCATTGTAAAACAATTGAAAAAATTCTATATATCAGAAACCATTTGTCCGACATCTTCGGAATTTTGCGAGAGCCTTCAAAACCTAACTCTACTGCCAAGTTACAAGTTTGAACACAAACGGATATATATCTCACTTACTTAAATATACTTCTTCGCATTATCCATATTTCTTTACTTCTAACTAATTTCAATCGAATACCGTAATTTTGAATTTATGGTGCCACGTGCTGGTCCGGAAACTCTTTGGTCAATGTGTTACTAGTTAACACTAGATAGTAAACTCCTGTGGAATAGGCATGTTGAAATCACTGCTAGTAAGGCAATAATGGCTTTAATGGCGTGCAGAAATCTAGCCTGCAGGACTTGGGGCTGCAACCCTAAGATACTGCGATGGATGTACATCATAATTGTCAGATCCATAATCACGTTTGGGACAGTAGTCTAGTATACAAAAATAAGCCCGGATAGTACGAGGAAAATCCTCGACAAAGTACGAAAGCGTGCCTGTGAGAGTATTACAGGAGCTTTGGGAACCAATCTCACGCCCCTTTATCTAGTGATAGACACAATGGCCCACTCTTAGAATATCTTGGGACGAAACAGGTAATGAGAGTATTGAAAACCAGAAAGCGTGGTCCTCTCTTACCAGGTACATTTCATCAGCCAATTTTCCTAGTGACGAAATTATAAAGAAATTAAGCATCGAAAAGAACTTCAATACGACTCTAGGTAGAAAGAATGACTGGGACCGGGAATCTATCACCCAAGCTCTTAAAAAAATGCAATTAAATGGTACACAGATGGTTTAAAAACCAATATAGGAGCTGGCGCTGGAGTACATGTGGTAGGCACAAAATGCTCATTATCGCTAGGCTCCTATCTGAGCGTCTTTCAGGAAGAGATACTTGCAATGGAAAGATGCGTGGAAATGAACCTAGAAAGAAACCATCAGAGGCGTGATATAGCAATCTATTCCGACAATCAAGCTGCTATTAAAGCTCTGAGCTTCCATGTTATCGAGTCTAACCGAATACGGTAGTGCCAACGAAAACATAATGAAGTAGGCAAGAACAAAAGGTTCTCCTTGGTCGCTCGGGAATTATGGGAAATGAGGCCAACACACTTGCCAAGAAAGGAGCACAAACATCTTTTATTGGAGCCCTACTGTGGGGTAGATATACTTACAAAAGTGAATTTCGGATGAAAGAAGAGACTGAAAGCACTCTGGAGATCTCTCCCAGGAATGCATAACTCACAAAAGTTCCTCCGCCACATTGACTTTGTCAGAAGTATCTGGATCTCAGTAAAAACATGCTGCACCTCCTCACTGGTTTCCTCACAGGGCACCGCTGTCTTAGGAAGCCTATGATGAGATTAGGGCTAACAAAAACTGAAGAGTTCAGATTCTGTGGGGAGGTGGATGAAACTCCTGATTATCTGATTATGGAATGCTTCGCCATCTCAAACCAACGCAAGGAATACTTTGGCAAGAAATCTGCAGGAGCGAAGACGAAGCCTCCTTGAAGCCATCCCAGATACTGGAGTTCATCAGAATTCTGGAACTGGAAGGTGAGCTGTAGATGGTGGTGACATCGACAGATCTGATGGAGGGGCATAATGGCACTTAAGGTCGCAGTGCAACGTTACCCCTTACAACTATATACAAAATACACTATAGTAGATGCTGATTCTTAGTGAGCTAATCGTCCTCCGAATCTGCCCAACATTTTTGTATTCATTGATTATTTTTGAAGTAGGTATATAATTACCTTATAATAATTATGTTTTGGATTGTTCAAAAAGTTTCACAGAATCTGTCACATTAGATATAAATCTCGAGAAATTCACGACAGCTTCTAAAAACAGTCGACAGATTCGTAAAAATTTAGGACCATAAGAAATGCATATACACTCTAAGAAATTTTACAACACCAGCCAACACCCGCTAACACCGGCCTGATTTCCTTAGAGGTCCTGATCTTTTCAGTGTTATTTCACACCATCCGAAATAACACCGACTTTCAGGTGTATTTTCTGCCATAATAAGTAATCAGCTTTCACACCACACCGATTGAGATTTATCATTCGGATGAGTGTGAGGTAGCACTAGATCAATGTGGTTTAGCACTAGTTCGGTGTGAATTTGCACAAGTACCGTAGTGCATTTAGCACTGGTTTAGAGTGATTTAACTTTAGTGCAGTGTGAATTTGCACTGACCTAGTGCGTGTGCAATATCTTGTTCAGTGTTATTTAACACCGAATCAGATGCGTTTTAAACCCTCGGGGTGTAGGTATAATTTAGTTGAAATTTACACCATTTTCGGTGTTTTATATGATATTGTTCGCTTTATAATTTAAAACTCAATATCACCATTCGCTGTTGGGTCAAAAATTAACAGTGCTGTGCCTAAGGTGGCGTAAGGACACAGTAACAAAGCCTACACAGAACACAACTGGTTCTCCTAACTCAGGGCAAGCTCTTAGAGCTTATGAAGGGTCTCCATGTGGAAGACCCAGGAGGATCAGTATAATAATAATAATAATAATAATAATATAAATCACCGAAAGGCTATGAAAAGGGTATAGGTATTGAAAAAAACTTTTTAGTACATATGAATTTATTATTTCAAAGATTATTTAATAGACAGTTTAATTTTTTATATATAATTTGTGAAAATACAATAAACAATAAATTTTTATAGAAATATTTAGTGATTACTGAAGCTTAAAGAGATAATCAAAACTGTCGACAAGCCAATCGAACCTTTGAGGCAGCACTTTCTAGTCCAACACGACACAAAATTCTTCCAGATCAGGTGTCAATGATATAGCGCTGGTAGTTTTTTTCAATTTTGCCAATTGTTTCTTCTGATGGTGAGGGTTACTGAAATTAAAACATTTATATATTAATCATATAATCATACATTTCGAATTGGAGCCTACAAAATAATGTGAAGCTGGCAGGTCTTTACATAATTTAAAGTTGTAACTTTTCAACGTGCTTAGGACCGATAATTGACTATCAACGCTGGTTTTATTCGATATATATATATCAAGAATTCACTCTTATCTGAAATAAAATATCCCGTAGAATACGTTTTTGCGACAGTGTGATATACAATTAAGATACGCAATATTCTGAAAAAAATATGTTCCCTTAGACTACCTACTACAAAAAACACTCACCTGCAAGTGCTTCTTAATAAATCCTATTGATAGTTCACAAAAGGTTAGATGAATAAGCCCCATTTGTTTGAAGAACATTACGAAAATGAATTTCAATAAAGAAACTGTAATAACATTAATAATAAATATGAAATTTCATCTAATTCAGATAATTGAACTTTTGAAATAAAGAAAGTTGAATGAAATATTTTTCACTGACAAATGTAAAATTTCAAAGTCGGCGATGGACGATTTTGTAAATCCAATCGACCAACCAACACAAATATCTCATCAAGATTTTCGGGAAAAATGGATGAAATGAGGATACCCAATTACGTAGGCATCCAAAAAATTCATATGTACTCACTTGCAAACAGTATTATTTCCAAACTCTTTTTTCCAAATTCTCACTTCATAATGCATCATGAACCAACTTATCGTCTCCAAGGCACAAACTAATAAAATCAACCCGATATAACACACAAAATTGTAGTCTCCATTGGAATGTACGTGTTGTGTTAGAACTAGTCAGAAGTATTGCGACATAACCAATCCCTGCACATTGTTGCCGGATATAATTATATTCTGATATTTTAAAAACAATCCTTTGGTTTCGCAAATATCCATTTTCCAAAATTGGATGTTACAATTTTGTGTACTTGAGACGATTTTTTTATGGAATGGTGCAATGAGTAGCGATTTGTTCAAACCTGCAATGTAAAATTATATCATACTGCATACTCACTTTGAAGTCATTTTCTATCAGACTATTCATGATATACTTACCACAACAATCCATATGTTTATTTTTCGTGACTAAATATATCTCTTGATTGATAGGTAACTACAAATATTCAACTATTGTTGTAATACGAAATCATTAAATAGCAGAAAATAAATTTGTGAATCATTGAGAGCGTGGAGGAATTGATTTTCATAGTCAAGAAAGGGATACAGTGATATTTCCAATATTGATTCGAGTGTTCCGAAATAACAACAATATTGTTTGTGAGAATTCCCCATGGAAGGGCAGGATTCTTCCTGTCATCTTATAATTATTAATTCTTCACATTTCACATTTTCTTTATACTAAAAAGACTCAGCAGGGATATCTGTCTTTCGATAAAGAATACTTGGCAACTATGTAGCAATGAATAAGTTGACGAAATAAAGTATAACGCTCTTTTGATATTCCTGGTGCGAATTTGGATAGTTTGTTGGTCAAAAAGCACTTGTTGGTACTTTCGATGATTTCACATGTCATTGAAAATGATTAAAAAAAATTATAAATCTCAGTAACTATTCGTCCGACATCGCTGGCATTTTGCGAGAGCCTTCAGAACCTAACTCTACTGCCAAGTTCCAAGTTTTAACACGATAAGATACATATTGTTGGAGATTCGAGCAGCCTTGTGTGAGTTCAGGATGGATGACCTTTGCCTCGATTACTTTCGAACGAAACGAGATAGGGACTTGCAATTCTCAGAGTATGTTGCGTATCTGAATGAGAGAGTTAAGTTCATTTACGGGAATAATCGGTCCAACTGTTTCGGAGTTATATCCACCTGGAATGATATTTCCTCGATAAGTCAAAAAATATAGACTCGATCGAATTGAAGCTTGGTAACTAGTTGTAGAATACCTGTATTATACAGTTATTATACAATACAGGAGAATGGACAATAGAACATACGCTCAACAGCTCCTGACTTCACGTCAGTGCTTACACCAATTTTTATTAGCATGTTTAATAGTTTGAGGACAATATATTGTTAACAATCCTGCATTTTTGCGGATCCGCGGGCTTGATAACTTTAATCCCGCGCTTTTGCGGAATTGAGATTTTGGTGCTGGATTAGATTCCCTAGATAGATCATAACTCAAAATTCCCGCCTAACCTAACTATGAGTGTAAAATTTGCAGTGTTCTCGAATTTCACGGAAACTGTTTAATTAAGCATTATTGCGAAATGGCGATCAATTCCGAAAAACATGAATAAATCACGAGCCGATTCAAACCTCCCCTATGCAAACAGAATAACTTTTTAAATTCACTTCTGATATGTTCGTCTCATGGCGGCCAAATGAGACATCTCGATTCCGCTCGAGTCAATTACATAATGAAGGGGGCTCGGATTGGCTTCCGCAGATCGTCGATCCGGATATCATCCAGGGAAAACAAACCTCAACTTCAGATTCAAGAAGCGAAAACCTTTCCATAATCGAATCGTTTTCAGAATTTTCAGAGAGGAAATGATACCATGCGAACAGCAGTTATCAAGAGCTCTTAAGCTCGCAATCATTGGTCCCAGATGGGCTGTAAAAGGGTTACCAGGGGGTGATAATTTAGTATACCTTGCCATTGACTGTATTACCACTATGTCAGTGTAATAAAAAAGAAATCAGGTCCATTATTGGGTGGGGGAAGAATTTTTGAATTATTCATCTCACGGAAAGTCGTGCAATTCGTTTAAAGTATATTCCACAAGTTACATGATACATCATTCCAAACGAGTAATAGACGGTATCTATCACTAGTCGAAAATGATCTCGAATGATTTTATTGGATCTGCAGATTATAAATTGGTGGTTAGGGCTTCACACGAAACGAGAGTAGGCGAGAGTATAAAAAATCTCGTCTAGCTATCGCCAACTCTGAAAGAATTCAGTCTCGTTTAAGTCTCGTTCTCGCAGGGCCGTCGCTACCGGGGGGGGAGGGAGGGGAGCCTCCGGATTTGTATTGGTTGAGAACAAAATTATTACTCAGAAATCAATGGGGCGATTATGCCCATTATTGAACTTGTCCGTCGTATTGGGACGCGCCACCTACCCAGAAAATTCCAAGGCGCTATCTTTTTCCATTCTCTAGTTATAGTGGCGGCCGGGCAGAATCAAATTTGACCTCGAATTCTTCATTATAGAGTCGAACCAAATTGTTTGAGACCATTTTCGGCCAAAAATTCGTAAATTACAGACATTTGTGCAAAATGATAACGCGATGTTACCCAGAACATGCGCGCAAAAAAGAGGACGGTATTTTCGAATAAAGCGAAAAGCGTTAGTTTTGGCGATTGCTGACACATAGTTTTTATGGAAAGTAGCACCTTGTGAATCTCCATTCAATAACTGCACTGACAGATTGAACTATAAAACTAGACATGACTGTTTTTTTCGTGGAATTTTCGATTGGGTGACATCGACCATTTAATTTTCTATATACATACTACAAAAATTTTCAGGGTGATGAATACAAAAATATTGCTTTCATTCAGGAATTACATAAAACTCATTCCAATATTCCAAATAGCAGATATTTTCGCAGAATTGTTGGAACATTCCACTCTATTGTTGCTATATCATTTTTCGAAAGTTTTCGTTTTAATATTTGTGAACTCTTCAGAAAATTCTTATCATCTCGAAAGCTTGATGTATATATTTATTTTTGTCAAATGAAATTCTTTTTAGGTCCTGGATCTTTTGAGAGATGCAAACAATATTTTTCACTCAAAAACACAAATTCAGAACGTAGTCTTGTTTGTAAAATAATTTTCATTCATACTTATATTAATTTATAATTCATTCTTCATTCAGAAACTATAATATGTATACATATAGTTTCTGAATAAAGAATGAATCATAAATTAATATAAGTATGAATGAAAATTATTTTACAAACAAGACTACGTTCTGAATTTGTGTTTTTGAGTGAAAAATATTGTATGCATCAATATACATATGTACACTTTATCCATATTTTGTGTTTTTCAGTTTTTGTATATTTTTTCAAATTAGGGACGCCAAAAGCCGTTTCTCCCCCCCTCGGAAAAGCTCTTAGCTACGGCCCTGCGTTCTCGTCTCGTTACCAGTTATCTCGTCTCGTCTTGCTTAATTCTGAATAATAAATATTATAATATATAAACGAAATGGTAAACAATAATGAATAATTTTGTAAAGCTATATTTATTACGCTCTTATGCAAAAATATTTGTACATGTACAATTGTACATATTATTTTGAATTTTAAACACTGATAATTTCAACTTTTGAATTACTCGATGACCCAGAATTCAAACATAATCATGCTTTCATCACATCATTTTTCAATGATGTACGTGTTTTTGCCATGATCATACCTGCTGTGGAAAATAATCTTTCAACAGGTACGGATGTAGCCATTAATAAATCATCGGCCATCTTGGAAAGTGTAGGAGAACTTTTTCATCACTCTCCACCACCGTGAAATATTTTGATTCCTATTTGCTCTTTCCAGTACTTTTTTGCTAGCAACATTATGAAAATACTGTATATATGAACATGTCTCACTACAAGTATTTAAGGAAGTAAAAGGTAATATTAACCTCAGTGGTAAATGAACAGTAATTTCTTTGGATGATTCCATTATGTTCTTCTTTCCTATTGCCTCCATAAACTACATCAAAACACTCTTGTATATATTCACAAATTCAAGAATCGAATACTTGCTTTCCAAGATAAAATATACGAACTGACAATCTCTTATAGCTCGAAAAGATGACATTTATGGATAGTCACACAGACAAATTCTGTGTTCACATTCTGTGAATACATAGAACTTACGATGTAGGTATTATTGAAACTTTGAAACATCAAATCAAGGAAAGTATTAGCTTGTTAGAGTTAAAAATGATAACAATGGATTCTTATGATGAAACTGCATCTTAAGAAAATAATAATTCAAAAGTTGTATTGTAATGAAATTTTTTTTTGTTACTCCGAAGCTATCAGACCGATTTTGCTTAGTAACGAAATTAATCGAGATATACATATATATCCCCCAAACCTAATCTGAAATTTTCAACTGTCTAGCTCATTCCGTTCGAGAGTTATCGTTTTAACGGCCGGACGGACGACCGGCCCGCTGGACAGAATCGATTCCGACCACGGATTCTTGATCAGTGGGTCGAACCAAATCGTTTAAGACCATTTTCAGCCAAAAATTCGAAAATTACAGACATTTGGGCAATTTTATAAGCACTCTGTTGCTAGGAACAAGAGCGCCAAAAAATATTAAAACAAAATTGAAATAACTCCAAAAATACTGATCTAATCGAATGAAAACGTAGTTAATTGCAAAATACCAATGCAAAATCTCTATAGTATATAGATTTTCATATACAGAGTGTTCCTTAAAGACATGCTAATATGTAAAGGAGAGATTTTTTGAATTATTTTAAGAAAAAAACTCCTTCGGGTATGTCCCGAAAGTCTTAACTTTTGAGATACAGGGTGATCAAATTTTGAAAAATATTATTTCTTCAATGATAACTTAGATAATATTGTAGACATCTCTATAAAATTTGGTACATGTTTTCTATGCATCAAGGTGCATTTTGTGATGTACAAAAATTTTCATTTTCTCTACCAGTGGCTTCCATACGGGTTTAACATTGAATAATTTTGGAGAAAAAAATACTACGCCTCTGCTTTCTTTTGAAATCGAAATTACTTTTGATATCCTCATTCATTTTAGAGCCAATTTGATCTTATATAAATAAATAAAAATCGTTTTACTTCAGGATCAATTCCTCAAAAATCTGATGCGGTGAGGAATTGTTTGTGCAACGACTGAAAGCAAATTATGAGATCAGATTTTTTCCAAAATAAATGAGAAACCAAAAAATATGTTTTCTTGTCAGATGCTCTGTTCTTGATTATGATAATTAAATTAAAATTGCTTCATATCGCAGTACCAACATGTTATCACCCTGTATCTCGAAAGTTAAGACTTTCAGGACATATAGGTTCATAGGAAGGTTTTTTCTTAAAATTACTCAAAGAATCACCTCCTTAAATAGTAGCATGTCTTTAATGAACATCTTGTATAACTAAATTTTCATCGAATAGTTACGTTCTTTGAATATACAACGGTCAATTTGATGTTTTCCTTAATATATGGGATATCTTAAAACCCTAAGTTTCAATAGCGTACGTTGCATAAAATCAGTGATATGTACATCGCTCGAATGAACACGATAAAGATCCTGATGTAAGTGATTTTATTAATAAACTACTCTTATTGAAATAATTTCTTAGACGAATATAAATTTATAACACTTCCAATCTGATTTTGTATCACATAACATAAAATAAATAAATAAATAAATTTCATTCTTTTCCTAATTCATTTCCGATTATCTCCTACATTCCAGACAATAAGATTCCCAGATTGAAGTCACGAAACCCTTAATGGTCCATCTGATTTCTTAATTCGAATAAAAGTGACAAGGAAGTTGGGCGGTCTGAATGGATTTCTTGCAATTTATTCAACAAAGATTTAATTTCTGATCCTTCAAATAGAGTTCCGGGGTTTGATCATCCAAGGAGAATATGGTCTATTCTGAATCGTCTAAGAACCGGTCATGGTCGATGCAACAGCATGCTTTTCAGGTGGAACTCATTTGAGAGCCCTAGTTGTGAATGCGGGGAAGCAGAGGGAACCATAGATCATTTAGTTAATAATTGTCGCTTATATAGATTCAACGATGGTTTTAAGGCTATTCATGATGTTTCTGAATCTTTTTTAGAATGGGTAGCAAGTTTCAAATCTATTTAATAGAATATAGAATATCCCATTTTTAATTTGTTCGTTTTCTCCCTTTGTCTTTCTTTTTCCAGATTGGGTTTTGGGTACCTTGGAGAAACTTCTCTGCTTGTTGAAGAAAGAAGCGATAATGAAGAAAAAGATGCCCTTCAATATTTAATATTTCAGCATATTTTGTTAACAATTTCAATTTTCATAAAGCACAACACTAACGGGGAGATAGGGTTTTTTTGCTGAGGTTTTATCCCTAAACTCTAGTATCATTATATCAAATTATATGGTACCCCGTTACACTAACCTCTGCTAACACTTTTTTCATACACCTGCTTTATTGTTAGATAAAAAACAAATTGTAATGGTCAAGTTCAAAAGAATATAAATATATATATATATATATATAACATAACATAAGTGAATAATTGCTTGTGCCTTTCAAACATTATACCTATGTCCCGCGATGCGAAATGGCAATGTAAAATGGTGATGAAAAGTGTACGCAAAATGGCGAAGGAATTGCGATGCAAAATGGCGAATGCTAAATTAAATTATCTTCCCCTTATACTTAACCCCTAGGTTTTCATTTCATATATAGAATGCTCTGGAGCATCTGTTATATTTTAAGCCGATTAAATCGCAAAAGGAATTTGATCAGTACTTTTCAATTCCGATCATGGTTTTTTTTTTGGAAAAATTCAAAAAATGACAAATGGTACCGAAGAGTTATTTTTCTGCTGGTTTGTGTCATGTATGTTCATCCAAATAGAATAAATCTCAAGGATATTATTTTCCGCGGAGAAGGTAACAATTTGGGTAGTAGAGTATAAAAGTAATTGAACATCGAAAGAATGAATCGGCAGATTGTTCGCCGGAGAAACAAATATGAAGCATGAACCAAAAAAAAAGATATATATCGAGAGCAATTCAAATAAAGCAGCAGAAAATGTAACTGAAATACAGGGTGAGTCTTTGACCGCTGCATTAATTTTAACCAAAGATTCCTCTCATCAAATGAAACACTTTTTTCATTTACCATTTTTCCAGATTCGGCTCAGGTAAAAAGTTACAAGCGTTTAAAGATTTCACAATGTGCTAATACACTCCCCTATATAAATTATCTATGACATTGTTGGCGGACGAGAATAAGGCATGGTAACGTGGTTTACAGCTTGATTCGGGATTCCACCGCTCAGGGACGGATCCATAAAAGTAGTGAAATTTCTGGAGTTTTCCATTTTAAAACATTCAATGAAGAATATTTCGAAAATGGTGCGTTTAAGGAGAAATGATGAAGAATAATATAATGTTCTAAAACGATGGAATATTCTTGAAATAAATCAAGAAAAACTTTATATGCTTTCTTTATGCTAATTTCGTTTAGTTTCATGAATCCACGAGACCATAACTAGAAAACCAGTAGAAGTAGAAAATAACTAATATTTGGAAAATATGTATCATAGTTATAGGAAACTTTACGCCAACATTCATTTTATTCGAAAAAAGGATGTCAAAGCTACAAAATAAATACTGATTTTTTTTTTTAAATTTCAACAGCCTGTATCTTTTTACCTGAGCTGAATTTGGAAAAATGTTAAATGAAAAAAGTGTTTCATTTGATGAGAGGAATCTTTGGTTGAAATTAATGCAGTGGTCAAAGACTCACCCTGTATACACTACGAATGAAAGGAGTAGCCATTGTCTATGTAATATCATTCTTGTTCAAATTCAACCTTATTCAAAACGTGACCTATTGAGACTTAATGGGTTTATGATATTTTGAAGCACCTGCCGTATATGTAAATTGTAGATTGGGAAAACCATATCGGTATGGAAATCTTATGTAATTGATGGAGATAAATTCGAAGGGTTGAGGAAGTATCATCCCTTGAAGAATGATCCGGAAATTTTAATTACGCAATCAAAACCTCAAGCTTCCTCGAGAAGAGGAATTTTAATGAAACAGGCGATGAGCCAAGGATCGCAGTTAATTGCTACTGAATTTAAGAAATGATTAATCGACTTCTCCTAGAAATATTACATTGAGCGTATCGCGAAAATCTCCTATTTCGGTTTATCATTTCCAATAAAAACGTATAGCGATCGATAAAAAAATAATTTCAACCACCACGCAATTTTTTACACTCTACGTTCTGAAGTTAGTATGTATAGGTTCCAGTAGGATATGACTGAAGGAAGTCCCTGTATACAGGGTGTTCGGTAATAAAGACGTGATCCTTCAACGAGGTTATACTAGACATAATTTGCATTGATTTGATTCCAGTGAACCATTATCCAAAAGTCTATGGTTACTGAAATATATTTATATTTCGACTTCTTGAAAGCTTCTCGACTTACCATCGAAAACAATTAATTTTGTAGAAACTACTCAACACTGAATGAAGCAGTATGGTTTTTTTGAAAGCTGATGAGATAAGGATAATTTCCAGAAAAAATCATCGGCCAAAAATTTAAATAACCTGAAAAATAAAGAGTCTGAAGTGGCATCAATTGTTTTTCTAATTAAATTTTCATGAAACCATTGCGTATTTCTCGAAAATTTATGTACAAATAAATGAAAAAACTTTATTGGTTGATGAACTTTTCGAAAAGATAAATATGCTCCCTCTGGTATTGGTTTGGAATTATATCAATGTATTCATATGATAGAACTGCATCATAAAGGAAATTCAATTCAAATAATAGTTTATTTATCAAGATTAAATGAGCAATCATGAGAATAGAACTGCACCACATTTTCAATTTTTTTTTTACACTTTGCGGTAATCTGGTCAATACAAAACTTCACATGCATATAAAGGTCATGGTTCTACAATTTGGTGCTAAATTTCAGATAGATCGAGTGATCGGTTTCGGAAATATTCATAAAAAATATTTTTACTAAAATCGGCCATGACTCCGAAACCCCTTGATGGTTTTCGCCCATTAACGAACTTGTCCGAGTTATTTACGCTCCAAAACCACCTTGCAATTTTCAATCCGCTAACTCCTTTCGTTCGAGAGTTATCGTGCCTACGGCCGGTCGGCCGGCCGGACAGAATCGATTTCGCACTCGGATTCTTGATCAGTGAGTCGAACCAAATCATTTGAGACCATTTTCAGCCAAAAATTCCAAAATTACAGACACTTGGGCAAATTGATAAGCACTCTGTTCCGAGGAACTAGAGCGTCAAAAAAACAAGTTTCGTATGACAATTGCCCAAAACAGGTTTAAAGTACCTACAAATAGTAGGTATTCCATAAAACATGTATAAAAGAAGATAAATAATAATAAATTACCTTGTAATCGATCAAAAATTTCCTGATCTACGTTACCAAATTTTCTCCTCTCTCGAAATACAGAATTATGCTTTCAATATTTACGTAATATTTTCAAACATTTTCGGGTGAGGTCCCCGTTGCATCGCTAAAATAAGAGTATTTCAACCCCAATATTCTTGAAGTTACAATATTCCCTTCTGTCAAGTTGACATTATGAGAATTCATACATAGAATAATAATCATATCAATCTGTGAAATACGATTTACATTGAAATTTAAAAAAATCATATCTCCGAAAGTATTTGTTTGTTAGAGTTGAAAATGATATGAATGCATTCTTATGATAAAACTGCTTATTAAATAAAAATTAATTTGGAATTAGTTTCGTAAAAAAAAATTTTTTTTTTATTACTCCGAAACCTTCTGTCCTATTTTGCCCAGTAACTAAATTAGCCGAGATATTCATCCCCCAAACCTACTCTGAAAATTTCAACTCTCTAGCTCATTCCGTTCGAGAGTTATCGTGCCTACGGCCGGCCGGACCGGCCGGACAGAATGAATTTCGACCACGGATTCTTGATCAGTGAGTCGAACCAAATCGTTTAAGACGATTTTCATCGAAATATTCGAAAATTACAGACATTTGGGCAAATTGATAAGCACTCAGTTCCAAGGAACTAGAGCGCCAAAAATATAGCCAGAAATCCGAGCAAGTAACAGACATTTTCGTTGCTTGGTTATCCCCCATTTCTTCTCCTTTACTTGTAATTAATGTGATTACTAGTTGCTCTTTAGGAGTAGGACAAGTACGAATAAATAAATTCATAGTTTTTCTCGAATGAAAATTGAAATTATCCTCAATTAACTGAGAGTAACGCTGAATAATTTCAATTTGAGCATAATTAGTTTCAAAAAGATGCTGATATTTCATTGTGTTATGGGTTGTGTCGATTACGCCACATTGGAGTAGTTTTCCGGCAATCTTTTTCGATTTCGTGAAGGAATTATTGACATATGTACCTTTTTGAAAATTTAATGAAACAAGAAAGTGTTTTCCTAAATTTTTATACGAAGTTATGAAACTTTTGTCGAGTAATTATCAATTGTTTCATCAAGATTTTATGAGGAAGATTAAAAATTGGTACAAGCACTGACGTGAAGTCAGAAGCTGTTGCGCGCACGTTCTATTGTCTATTCACATCTATTGTTCATATCGAATTTATCATCGATATATACCGTTTTCTTAGCTTTTATAAAATATGAATACATTTCAAACCATTTTAATGACAGACCTGAGTAATGAGCAAATCGTCCATAATCGCAGAATTTTTAATTCTGACATATATGTTCTATAGGAATTGGAATTCGTTGAATATCTAATAATATGCAAAAAATCTCACGCCTCTAGTAATTTCAGGATACAATATTCTCGAAATTTCGCGAAAATTACTGGGTCGGCATTCTATGAGTGAAAATATCTATCGACATCATGTTCAAATGTATTATTTACCTTTATCATGTAAGGCTCATTTAAATTGAGTATTTTACTTATTATTTTCGGTGTATAATTTGAAACTTCATCAAAACATTCTCATGTGTAAAGCATTTTTTTAACTTATACTCCTTGATAACTTTTTATGTTCTCAGCAATTTGATATGATGATTAGATTGCAGAATATATTCGATTCGATATCCAGAACTAAGTATACTGATGAAATATCGAAAAATGATTCATTAAATTGATAAACTAACCAAATAGAGAGTAGTGTACTGCGTTTCAATCTATCATTCAATATATTATTCGGTAGAAAAATGTTTTGAACAAACAAATGTTCTAATTTTCGATACCCCCGCCCTACTAGTTGTTATTCTTCAACATTCTTGTCGAGTAACACTATCCTTGAAACAAATAACACTATAGAATAAGAACGCCAAAAAGAATGACGCTTTAGGAAACATATTCAACATTGATGAAATCTCACTGCGTGGTTGCTCTGAACCTTGATCTCTGGTAGTCCTTTCCTCGTTGACAAATAATATTGTTAGTTTTCATAACTTATCATTTAATTCCTTCTCAATATATAACTGAATTGTATAATGAATATAATTATTGATTAGTAGGGTTATACCTTAATGTTTCAACTGTTAAAAAAGTTTATGTTCATCAACCGGCATATATGAATTATGAAACAAAAAAAAAGATTATAATAAATCAACAAGTCTAAGCGTTCTCCTATATAAAAAATACTCAAAATACTAAATTTCAGCAAACGGTACGTCTTTCCACAAGAAACTATAGAGTAAACAAAGATTCGAATTAAATTTGACATGTCGATGAAACTGAAGTAGAACAAAATCCTTGTATTTTGACAGATAGATGCATAGAATATATGGTGAAGACATATTTTCGGCCGAAGTGCGTTCCAAATACTGCCAAAATAAAAGGATTTTGTTCTACTTCAGTTTTCGCCGATAGATGCCGGCAGTAGGAATTTTATGGACAAAATTATCGACATGTCAAATTAAATTTGAATCTTTGTTTATTCTAGTTTCTTGTGAAAGTCGTACCGTTTGCTGAAATTTAATATTTTGAGTATTTTGTTTAACGTCCTTATTTTCCGCGTCGAAAGTAAGCCAAATGTTTGCTGTGTGAACTCTGAACGAGTATCCAAAACCATTTTGATCAAATACAATTTTCATTTCGAAAATCCTTCGTTTTTATGCGAATACAGTTTTTTTAACAATTGTTAATTTTTACCGGATCAGGGGCTGATTTCTTGTATCAAGATAGGTACCTATTAATTAGAGGTAATACTAATAATATTGAGAGATCGCTGATACCGAACATAAATTGTTTTAACAGTTGAAACATTAAGGTATAACTCTATTAATTAATAATTATATTCATTATTCAATTCAGTTACAAATTGAGGAGGAATTAAATGATATTTTCTGAAAACTAACAATATCATTTGTCAGCGATGAAAGTACTAGCTTTCCTTAAGCGTCAATCTCTTTGGCGCTCTTATTCTATAATATTATTAATTTCAAGCATATTGTTACATGACAAGAATGGCTTGTGGTAGAGTTAGGGCATTGAGAATTAGAATATTAGTTTGTTCAAAACATTTTTCTACCGAATATATACTATTGACTAAAAGATTAAAACGGAGTGCACTACCCTCTATTTGGTTAGTTTATCAATTTAAGCAATCATTTTTCGATATTTCATCACTATACTTAGTTCTGAATAATAGCTATTGAGTCAAATATATTTTGCAATCTAATCATCCAATTGCTGAGAACGTAAAAAGTTGACAAGGGGTATTGGGTGACTGATAAAATGCTGTTTACATGAGAACGTTTTGATCAAGTTTCAAATTATACATCGAAAATATAAGCAAAATGCTCAATTTAAATGAGCCTTACATGATATAGGTATTAAAAGATTTTTGAATAATAATACGATATGGAAAGATATTGTGTAGAGGTATTACAGAAAATTCGGTATTATCCAATGCATTTCAAAATACATAAATTAAATGCTTATATTCTAACAATGACATTAGATGTGATCTTTTGTAATGGAAAAATAATGATTTCACAGATTTCTTCATTTACAGTATCATTCGAAATATCCCAATAAAACTCCTTTACTGATGAATCCCTTAATTCACCTCATTATGTCTTGGCAAGATGAAATTTCTGTTCCAAACAAATGGGGTTTACATATAATGTCCGAACAGATGTCTGATTAATCAAAAAGTGAATTGATTTTTCAATAAACTGCTTCATTATATTCTTTTAAATTTGATTTACGAACTAGCAACGGTGAAAAGTGAACTTTGTCGCTTGTCACTTTTCGTTTACCCGCTTGTCAGAATCTTCGAAATCGACTCTAGCGGCACCATCGTTAACAAAGTGAAGTAGAACATAAAGTACTTGATTTGACAATTCTAGGTCCGTTATTCGGCCGAACATTTTAACAGGAATTATGTAGCAGGCTTAATTCCCCCTTATGTTGTACATGTATGTAGTGAAATCCATTTTTTTTTCATACAAATTTCACATTTGATTTTGTCCTAAATGAACATTTGAAATCCTTTGATCATTCCATTTTCGTTCTTTATATGTGAAGGTATAGATTACAGATTATATTAATGAATAACATTTGATAATTTTCATGTAGAGAATAGTTTTCCACATCACGTTGTACATTGTGTAATCAATTTTTCTTACATTACACCATATATTTCGTCCTTCTAAATGAAGAATATTCTTTAGAAATATTGTGATTCAAATACTATCCAATATTTATAGAGATAATTTTCAGGTAGAAATTGTTTTCCAGCTTATGTTATATATAATGGAATATATTTTTCTTATAAATATAACACATTTGACTTTAACCTAAAAGAATGTTTGAAATCCTTTGATCATTTCATTGTTGCTTTATATTTGAAGGAATAGATTACAGATAATGTTGATGAACTACGTTTTTTCACATGCTGTATAGTAATTTTTTAATAATGTCTCAGTAGATTTTATTTTTTATTCCAAATGTAATTTCTGTTTGTGATATTAGTTTACATCGAATGTTAACTTCAAAGATTTAATGAATCTGAATATAATTTTCTTTGATGAAATTTTTGTCTCATTTCGATAACAGAAAATTGTTCCAAAAATCATTTTCGAAGACCAAGTTACCGAATTATCGACAACTTAGTATTCAACAATGTCGAGGAAAAATTTTCTGACGGTATTATGAAATATGCCATATCTATATTGGTATAGGACAACTATTTGAATTACGCGCGCTAACGAGTTTCAAAAACAACCCGCCAGGCTAGTGATCTGCGATCCCAAAAAGTACATAGAGATTCCCATCTATATATGATATGTTGTCTATGAGAGTATCTTCATCATTTATTCTATGCATCTATGAGCTGATCACGAGCACATCTGTTAATGTTCGTTTGAAAGAATCAATAATTTTCCAAGAAGGAAGCTGGGACATCAAGTTTCGCTCACTCTGTACAATTAAAACAACTGTCTTACCTTTTGTGAAGTTGATACGAAGTGTATCGTAGATGAATCCCTCGATGCCGTGTAGATCGCTTCCAGGAGCGAACGAAAGGAAAGGATTTCGTGGCCTCCATAATTAAAACTGTCTAATCGAAGCTAGACGGAGGTGGGAGCAATTAAACAGTTTCGAAAGGGCGCTGCAAATACGCCGCACTAGTTATGCATTCACGAGCGATTAAATCGATGGAGTGAGCGGGAACCGAGAACAGCCCTACGCGAAAATCAGAAATAAGGAGAGTTTGATGTTTTATTAGTCGTTCGCGGCTCATGAATTAGAGAAAGAAAGCAGACGGAAAATGCACCCTTCCCGTTCGATAATGCCAAAAATAATTAATTACTTGCCATCGACCGGGGTGTCAGCCAATTTTTCAATAAGAAGCTGTCAGTTCTTACGAAGACTAACGAAGCCGAACCGAGATGCCTGGAATTGCGGAGCAACTGCCTATTCACCTACCCTTCGGTCTGTCATTACGACAGTGTGTATTAAATCCTGCCGTTTCGAGGATGACTGTTAGTTTTTCCCGCCCAAATCGGAAAATTCATCAGAATCCGAAAAAACAACTGACTACGCTCACTTTTACGCTCAGCGGGCATGCAGTTGGTAATTGGTGGACTGAACTGGATAACTGGAAATATCTTTCAATTGATATAAACATTTAACAGCAATATTTTGTTGATAATAATAGTAGTAAATTCAATAATTCGAATAATGGTCTCCCACAAGGTTCAGTTTTAGCACCTCTTCTTTTCAATTTATATCTGTGTGATATTACTGCTACTTCCTCTGAGGAATTCATATACGCTGATGACATTGCACTTGCATTTCCTCATTCAGATTTCCAAAGTATAGAAAATAATCTATCTGTAGATTTAGAAATCCTGAAAAAGTAGCAATTTCAGTGGCGTTTGTGTCTGAATCCAAATAACACTGAGGTTCCTTGCTTTCATTTGAACAATCATCGAAAATATTTAACATTGAGTGTTCCTTTTGATGATTCTTTCTTGAGACATAATTTTAATCCAAAATACCTAGGAGTGAAACTAGATTTCTTTTACGAATTTCAAGGCCCGCTTGGATGATTTTCGTCTGAAGTTGAAAACAAGAAATAATATTCTGTAGAAATCGGCTGGTACTTCATGGGGTGCTGATGCAGCTACTCTTCGAACGGCAGCCTTAGCCTTCGTTTTTTCTGCCGCTGAATATTGTTGCCCCGTCTGGTTTAATAGTTCACATAATCAAACATTTGATGCACAGCTGAATTCATCCATGAGGATCATCATTGGAACTACTAGATCTACACCTATTCATTGGTTGCCAGTGCTTTCAAACATTGTCCCGCCCCACATTCGCAGGCAGACTGCTGTTTCAAATTATTGGAAAAAATTTCATTCTTTTCCGAATTCATTTCCGATTCCCTCCTACATTCAAGATATTAAGATTTCCAGATTGAAGTCACGAAACCCTTTATGCTCCAACTGTTTTCTCAATTTGAATGAAATCGACAAGGAAGCTTGGCGGTCTGAATGGATTTCTTGCGATTTATTCAACAAAGATTTAATTTCTGAGCCTTCAAATAGAGTTCCGGGGTTAGATCTTCCAAGGAAAATATGGGCTATTCTGAATCGTATAAGAACCAGTCATGGTGGTTGCAACTGCATTATTTTGAGATGGAACTCAGCTGAGAGCCCTAGCTGTGAATGCGCGGAAGCAGAGGAAATCATAGATCATTTAGTAAATAATTGTCGCATCTATAGATTCAAGGATGGTTTTAGGGCTGTTCATAATGTTTCTGAATCTTTTTTAGAATAGGTAGCAAATTTCAAATCTTTAATAAAATGTAGAATATTCCATTTTCAATTTGTTCGTTTTCTCCTTTTGTTGTTTTTGAGTAAAGAAAAATATGTTCCAATATTTAATATTTCAGCAAATTTTGTTAACAATTTCAGTTTTCATTATTATTATTAGAACATGGTCAAAAGGCTTGGTCCAGTCCTTCAGAACTGAGACCGATTCGATCGTTTGTTCAATTACCCTCCTTATCAAATCCTAAAGAAATTTTCAATGGCGTTAAATACCTGATGATGTGCTTAGAGGCCTTGGGTATCAAGTCGTGAGGATTTAGAACTGGCTCATCCATATTTAAAATTCTTTGGCTGGTCAGCCCTGGAAATGTGCGAACTATATGATGTTTTCTTTGCCGATCTACAGAGCCTGCATGTGTCTTCTGCTAACATGCCCATGCGGTACAAGTGGTATGTCAGAAATGTACCAATAACCGGAGCTCAACTCATGGTAGCTGCAGGAACTTTCTGGTATATGATGTTGAGAAATCCATGAATCTCTTTGCCCGTTCAAGTCCTGCAGTATATCTCGGAAGAGCTGCTCCGTTATTTAGCTTCCATTGTTGGATTGGTAACCTGGAGTAGTCTTTTCCAAGCCCACAGGAGAGTTCTGGTCCAGCAAGTGTTACCCTGGAGGTCTTTTTCGCAACTTCATCGGCCTTCTCATTTCGTTCAATACCGCAGTACCTTGGCACCCATTGAAGAGTTCCTTTTTTGCCTCTAGCCAGTTGCCCTATGGTATTCCGGCATCCCCAGGGCAGTAGGAAACCCCAAATGGGTTGGTTCAGGTCTCTCAGTGAAGCCTGGCTATCCGTTATAATATACAGAGTGCGGTATAACCAATTCAGCAGTTTGGAGAAACAGGTTTTTGGGCAGTGGTAGGGGTAGACAGCCGCAGTAGGTCTCCTTGTGTTCTGCCGGCATTTGCAATTAAATGTCCAACATTTTTTGCACTAGACAATATCGTGGCTTTGCCGTGCGTGAAATTTCTAAAAACAAATAATCAGTGAAGAGGAAGGTGTGACCGTAACCGTGAGTTTTGGGCGTTATATATTATTTCAATGGTGTAAAATTTTCTGCAGACTCGATTGGAAGTGGTTGTTGGAAAAATTATTCAACACAATCAGTTTCGCCGAAGCTTAAAGACCAAATAGGTTTCATCAAAGATGGAAACATGGCCAAAGCTATTTGCTTCAGTATGGCCAAGCAAAATATCATGGATTTCTCTCAAGTATATGTTTCAAGTCCGTATAAAGCAAACTTTAATATTTGGGAACAAAATGGAGCTTGAAGGACACACTGAAAAAGATCCAGAAGTGTTTCTGAAACCATTTGAAAACTGTAGAATAATTAAAGTGATGCTCAATACACCTGTTTTAATTGGACAAGGTTGTACTGTTTAGTGGGTATAGATGTAACAAAGAAAAAGGTCTTTGGTACTCAGTACAGTGCTCAGACAAAAATGTAGACAGTTAGTATCTCTGCCTATAAGATTGGCTTTCTATCTTATAGGCCATGTGAGATGTTGCAGGGACACAAAGATCCTCAGTTTTGATCAATAGACATCCGTATGAATCCGCTGTGGGAGTAGTGTAGGTAGCTCCAGTGACACGAACACAGGCAAGCCGTTGCAGCCTGTGCAACCTACTGCGTGTGGTGACCTGATCAATTTTGTCCACCATGCTAAGGATGTGAAGGTGACAATGGGACGTACTATGTATAGCGATATTTTGAATAGCATCGTCACTCTCCTCTACAATGAATTTAGAATATAGGCCAATTACCGATTTGCCTTACGCCACTGGTAATAATGGCTTTTCTCGTATATAGTCTAATTGAATGCACCATATTTCATGAAGTATAAAATTTTCTGGGAAACCATTACTAAAAATTTTCTAACATGGTTACAAGATTTACGCGGACACTGTATAGTAGTTCATCAATAAAAATTTTTATCTGAAATCACCATTTTTGTGTGCTGAGAGAATATTATTTTTGTTGCAGAATCCAGAACTGGTAGCTGTTCGAAGTACGGTGAATCAAGCAGAGTAAGTAGTATATTTTCGTATGGTTATCATCAAGTAAGATTTTCCTGACTGTGTTATAATTATCATGAAAGGATACTATGGATTAACCTTCCAATGAATGAAAAAGTACTTTCTTCACTGAAACAAATTGTTTTGTATAGTGCGAGGGGTAAACTGCTAGGAATTCCGGTGTACAATAAAGTAGAATTCCATTGAATTCCAATGAAAGCGCGTAGAATTCCACTGGAATTCTCAGAGTTCCTGTTGAATTCCTCAGATTTCCTATTGAATTCCATGGAATTCCCCAGAATTCCTATTGAATTCCGTAGAATTACTATAGAATTCCTATTGATGTTAGAGTGCGACACCTAAGGGACAATCATGTAAACAAATAGAGTTGGTATGAACCAGATTTTGGCCATTAGAAGTGGATGCTTTTTCCTCGACTTTTCGTAACCCACAAAAATATACTTGGCAATTAGCAGACAAATTTATTTATTATTGAATACGGTGAATATTGTTAAAATATTCTTCAATTCTTGGAGTTTTAAATATTTCACATCTGATCGATCCAGTAAAGAGCTTTCAATAGATGTTCTCGTGAATTTTTCATTCTGTTTGCCTCTATCTCTATGTTGGATAGTAAAATGGATAATTCTTCCATTTGTATGATTTAATATTTTAATACATCCATGCCGACCACAATTTCTATTGATACTATTAATCAAGAGCTTGAGGGAGTTAGAGGAATTAGTTGTGTTCTATGTAGGCTTCGTTTCTGTGTCCTTGCGTCACCTTAAGCACAGCACTGTACAGATAGAGATAAACATTCTTTGGCTGAAAGAAATCCTCGAAGCTTTATTAAATATCCTAAAGAGAAGTGTTTGAAGTCCAATATGAGGTTTGGGTTTACACTATTCAAATTTGTAAGAAAACAATGACGTTGCGTTGCGTAGAAGTTAATTGTTTTCATCGAGTATTTTTCCATTAAGTTATACAAAATAAAAAATATTGACATGAGGTGGGTCTGCTTTGGCGCGCTTGTTCGTGTTGACCCATTCGAGTTGAATTTGAACAATTGCGCTAAACAGACTGACTTCACGTTAGTGCCTTTTTGTTTTCTGTCATTTAATACATGTTGCCTAATCAAATACCAAATATCAAGATAACAAACAAGCATTGGCAAAGAAAAAAGGAAACTAACATGGAATTTACTAGGTATTAGAATTTTTTTTTCTGTGTTTGAAGATCCCATCCCTACGACATTCTGGGGTATCATTTCACACCCACACGCAAAATTTCGAGGACATTCAATGTGAATTCTCGAAACTAAAAAAAAAACTATTTTTATTCAAAATTTCACTAGTCATTCGAACCTTTCGAAATCAAATGTTCTTCAATCAGTCTAAAATTTTGAGTTTTTGTGCAATTCCATTTGTTTTCCTTAGAATTCCAAAAGAATTATAATGGAATTCCAATAGAATTCCGATAGAACTCCTGTGGAATTCCAATAGTATTCCTGTGGAATTCCAATGGAATTCGGATTCGATTGGAATTCTGGTGTACAATTTATTGTCAGTGGTTTCCGCGTCGGTACAGTTTGGTTTTTGATTAATTTGATCGGAAATATATTCACAGAATTCCACTTTTCAGTTGGTCCTATCATCTGAAAAATGGTGCAACATTTTTAATTTGTATGTATGAATTCTGTTTTTAGTAAATCCTATGTAGGTACTTTTCCCTGACTTCAAATATATATGACACTCAAGCTGAAGGGGAACTGGCCTTAACTTATCAGCCTTGGGCGAGATAAGTACCTGGATTGGTGACCGCTCTGGCTGTGCGCTCCACAGCTCCTGGTCAAAATGCTTGTTCATCTAGTTTTGAATAAAGACAGAGAATGTGTATGTTTCATATGAAGAGGGATAACATCGAACACCCTAGGAGCCAAATAGATCCATCAGCTCCGCTGTCCAATTTTCTTGGTCATTTTTGGGTATATCAAGAGAACCCTTTCCGCTCCAAGAGTTACAACCGTGCTGAACCACACTGTCCTCAGACAATTTTTCACCCTTGTACACTAACAACACCAGTGCGTAAATCTGTCCATAACTGCAGCCTTCCTAAACAAATCATCACTCGGAAATCTTCTGTTTTTCCCAGCAATATTTTCAGAATCCACTTCTGCAGAACATCTAGCTAGATTCTTCAAGTGAGGACCCATTACACCCCCTAGAGTTTTGACAATTGTGCCATACAGCAAAAGAGTTTGCACCAAGGCGTAATATACCACCTTTAGCTGTTTTTATGGGAGAACATTCTTTAGGTATGTAACATTGCAAAACAATTAGGCTTCCTGGTACATTTGGTAAATACTAATGCACAACTGGTTTTAAAGAGTTTTAATAAATACATTTCTTTGATCATAAAGGGCAGCACTTAGTTTAAAAGTTTCACACAAAATTGAAGGTATTCTTCCTGGATCCTTTCAGGTGACGATGGTGGGTTCTTCAAACTGGAATTCACGAAGTAGTCAATATAGGGATCTCAATCCAATAGTAACTTCAAACAGCTAGTATTAGACATGCAGCCTCTCATAAAAAAATGGGTTCAAGCCCTGTGGACAGGAGCTTTCTGGCGCTCTAGTTCAAACAGACAAATTATATCTCCGAAAGTATTGGTTTCTCAGAGTTGGGAATTATATCAATGTATTCTTATGATAGAACTGCATTATAAAGGAAATTCAATTCAAATAATAGTTTATTTATCAAGATTAAATGAGCAATCTGAGAATGAGAACTGCACCATGGAAGAAATCAAATTAAAATAGCTGAAATGAATTTGACTCTCTCTTATAGAACAGGATGAAAAGTACGAGTACGAACACAGATCATATAAAAAAGCTTAGATAGAATAATTATAGCATTCTGTGAAAACATAGAAGTATGATTCATTATTGATATTTAGAACTTCATCTTAGCAGAAATTGAATTCAAACATCATAGAAGAATTCAAATTCTACAAGAGTGCCAAAAATTATCAATCCAAAACCAATTCTACCCAACAACGAACTCATCCGAGATATTCATTCCTCAATTCTATGATGAACGATAATATATATCTTTCCTCAAATCTACTCCAATACACCAATATTCCAGTTTTGTTTTTAGTGGAGATATTCTGAACTCAATATTATTAACTTACCATTCCCATCATCATATGGATTGACTATCGGCATGAAAATATCAACCAACAAAAAGTATGATATTATATTATAATTCTCATATTTATACGATTGCTGGAATGAATGACAATGTTATTAACTTACCATTACCATTCCCATCATCATATGGATTGACCATCGGCATGAAAATATCAACCAACAAAAAGTATGATATTATATGAGGAGTAACTTTTCAAAACGCATTATGTCCAATTTGGGCGAAATTGAGTTTGAAGCGGATTCAGAAATGTTTTCTGTTGCTCTATAGCCCTATGTAAACAAAATCTTCCAAATGGCATTATGTCCCTCTGTAATTCAAATCCAAAGTATGTAAGCCGCATCGCAATGAATTATGTTTACGTTTGCATTTTTAAAAGAAATAAAATATAACCAAAAACATGTTTTATCGATTTGCTCATGTTAATTAGGTTACAGGCCAACACTTACTGTGCAGACTGTTTTCTCTAAATGTATAAAAAATCGCAACAAACAGCATTATTTTCAATTTCAACCACATCAAAACGCATTATATACAATGAGATGAATCAAAACGCATTAAGTCCAAACGTTTTTTACATTTTCTGTGTATATCTGATCAATATTGATTTAAATGAGATTAGTTATTACCTTTAGATGTAAATTTCTATCAAACAAACTCGACATACTCAAATTATAAGCCAGGGAGAAAGAAAAAATCGTTTTTCGTTGATTCCCAATAAAATGGTTTTTGGACTTAATGCGTTTTGATAAGTTGCTCCTCATATTATGATTCTCATATTGATACCATTACTGGAATGAATGACAATGAGACAACGTCAACGTTGACATTATAACAATTCATAGAATAGCCACAGAATAATTCTATCATTGAAATTTTGAAAAATCATATCTCCGAAAGTATTAGCTTGTTAGAGTTTAAAATGAGATGAATGGATTCTTATGGTAAAACTGCTTATTGAAAAAAATTTAATTTGGAATTTGTTCTGTTACTCCGAAACCATCTGTCAGATTTTGCCCAATAACGCACTTAGCCGAGATATTTATCCCCCAAACCTACTCTGAAAATTTCAACTGTCTAGCTCATTCCGTTCAAGAGTTATCGTGCCTACGGCCGGACGGCCGGACCGGCCGCACGGCCGGACAGAATGAATTTCGACCACGAATTCTTGATCAGTGAGTCGAACCAAATCGTTTAAGACCATTTTCATCGAAAAATTCGAAAATTACAGACATTTGGGCAAATTGATAAGCACTCAGTTCCGAGGAACTAGAGCGCCAAAAACGTAGCAGCAAAGTTCTCACTCCAACAAAATTCCACTACTCTACTATCTAATCTGGGGTATAAGTTATCAGTAAACATTCTGTATTGATCAGAATTCATTAAGGCCTAGAAGAACACAAAGCACACAATCCCTCGAGAATTGTAAAAACTCTTCCCCGATTCGTTCAGAACAATACTCAATACTAAAACCATATATACCAGAAAAAATTGTAGGAATTGAAACAAGGTACTCTACATTATTTTCAAAACAAAACTGGCATGCAAAACTAAAGTAACTAATTTTAATCTGAAATCACCACGTAAGACAATTTACCAAAACTAATTTTAGCTTAACAAAAACATATTTCAATCAACTCACCGCAAAATCTGACGCATATTTTCACAAAAATCAGACAAATTGTTATTAGATCTTAGACCATATTGAATCTATGTGGACTACTGAACAACTCAGAGAAATCACTCGCTCGAGAGTTCAACCATAAAGAGAACGAGAGCATGTAATTCCCCCGCGAGCTTGACACACACAATCATAGAAAATTCTGTTCCACAGAATTATAAGAATGAGTTCACGGTATTAAAGAAATTTATACTGAAATGATTTCTGAAATATACTGAAAAATTAAATAAGGAAAATCGACGGGGATTCATAAGATGAAACATTTAAATTAATTCAATTTAGACTCTGAATATGTTACAATATGTCAACATCACGGGTTGCATAAATACAAAAACCGCTTATCGATTTTGTACCGTTACAGGTATTTATATTTGAACGAAAATAATCTGAGTTTCTTTGTCAGGACATTAATGTGAGAATCCCATCGCATTCAGCTATCCAAGGTTTTACCCAAATATACTAACTGACAAAGAAACTGCAACACCCAGAAGGAGCTGTTTAAATTTAATTTTTTTTGTGAAATAGACAGTATAGCAAGGAGTAAATGATTAAAATTTGGAAAAAAAAATTGTGAAGTTTTTTCATGTAAACATTTCTTGTTACTTACATATTGTAGTCGTTTTTTGCATATTTTTTAAATTTTACAACAAACCAGCTGTTCGAGGAGATCCAAAGTCGATGTTTAGTTGTTGTTAAAATGCCTAGAGCACGTGTACGCGGAATTTTTTGCCAGCTAAGTGAATTTGAAAGAGGTCGAATTATTGGTCTACGGGAAGCGGGGTTGTCATTTCGGGAAATCGCTAACCGAAAGAACAGAAATCCAACTACTGTTATGAGATGTTGTCAAGCGTGGTTTGATAATGCCCAAAATCGAATAAGATTAGGCACCGGAAGTCGAAGGGGCACAAATGAAGTTCAAGATCGATGTCTGAGACTTATGGCTATTAGAGACCGATTTGCGTCAACTCGGTCTTTGGCTGATGAGTGGTAACAAGAACAAGGACATCCTGAAACTGTCCGAACGGTTTTCCGCAGGATAAGGTTTTTTGGACTGCAGCGTTATCTACCCCATCTTGTGTTACCTCTGACGGTTGAGCATCGCCGGCAACGATTACAGTGGTGCAGAGAACGTCAACATTTGAATGTGGAATGGCATCAGGCCGTCTTTTCTGATGAATCTCGATTCTCCTTGGGTGCACATGATGGCCGAAGAAGGGTTACTCTACGTCTGGGAGAAAGACGTGAACCTCAGTTTGATATTGAGCGTCATGTACACCAGAAAGAAGGCGTTATGGTATGGGGTGATATTGCACATGCAAGTAGGTCACCTTTAGTCTTCATTAGATGTAACATGACAGCGCTGCGTTACCTTCAAGAAATAGTGGAGCCATATGTTCTCCCTTACCCCAACCCGCTCGAGAATCCAATATTTCAGCAAGATAATGCTCGACCTCATGTTGCTAGAGTTATTTTAAACTTTTTTGAAGCGACCCATGTGAATCTTTTGCCATGGCCGCCCAGATCCTCCGATCTTTCACCCATAGAGCATGTTTGGGACATCATGGATAGAGGGCTTGAAAATTTACACCATCCCCCATGGACTTCGGCGGCTCTGGTACATGAACTACAGGTAGCTTGGGATAGTATCTCTCAAGAAGAAATAGACCATCTTTTTGCATCAATGCCAAGACGTGTTGGGGAGTGTATAGATAATCGCGGTGGACACACACATTATTAACAAATAAAAAAAATTGGTTCAAGCACTGACGTGAAGTCAGAGGCTTTTGCGCGTATGTTCTATTGTCCATTCTTCTGTATTGGACACCCTTAATCGAATTTACCATGGTTAATTATGTTGTCCATTCTCCTATATTGGACACTCTTATTTCGAATTTACCATGGTAAATTCGAATTAAGTGTCCAATACAGGAGAATGGACAACATAATTAACCATGGTAAATTCGATTAAGGGTGTCCAATACAGAAGAATGGACAATAGAACATACGCGCAAAAGCTTCTGACTTCACGTCAGTGCTTGTGATTTTTTTTTAATTTTCTAGGGGTGCGGTTCTTAAATTTTTTTTTCGTCATTTTTTTCAAATTTTCTAGGGGTACGGTTCTTACAAAATTTTAAACACGTCTTTATGCTGATTTTCTACTACTAGTTAATAAGCTTCAATTCAATCGAATCTTTATTTTTTTAGTTATCAAGGAAATAATATTCCAGGTGGATATAACTCGGAAACCGTTAAACCGATTATGCTCAAAAACAAACTCAACTCTCCTTTTCGGATACGCAACCTACCCTGAAAATTACATGTCCCTAACTTCTTTCGTTTGAAAGTTATCGAGGCAACGATCACCCATTTACTGAACTCACACAAGAATGCTCGAATCTCCAACAATATTCAACTGATTGTGTTAAAACTTGAAAGTTGGCAGTAGAGTTAGGTTATGAACGCTCTTGCAAAATTTCAGCAATTTCGAACGGATAGTTACTGATATATAGAATTTTTTTGTTTATTTTCAATGATTTATTAAAAATTTTCTACAAATGCTATCCTCACCAAATTTTGCAAACATTTTCGCGTTGGCATTCTACAACTAATAACCAAGTTTGAATTCAATCGGTTTAGTATTTTTTGAGTTAATGAGGAAAAAAAAACCACGAAATTTCAGAAAATTTCAGATGGCTATAACTCTAAAACCGTTAGGCCGATTATGCTCATAAACAAACTCAAATGTCGCATTCAGATGCACAACCTAACCTGAAATTTTCAAGCCGCTATCTCTTTCCGTTCTCAGGTTATCGTGACAACAAAAATATTTTTTAATCATTTTTTTTTAATTTTCTAGCCTCACGATTCGCCCAAAATTTCACAAACGTGCTTAGGTTCATATTCTACAACTACTCACCAAGTTTCAATTCGATCGGATTTATATTGGTTGAAAACAAAATTATTACTCGGAAACCACTAGGTCGATTATGCCCATTAACGAACTTGTCCGTCGTATTGCGATGCGCCATCCACCCTGAAAATTTCAAGTCGCTAGCTCTTTTCGTTCTCAAATTATCATGGCAACGGACGGCCGGACGGCCGGACAGCCGGCCGGACAGAATCAGATTTGACCTCGAATTCTTCATTGGGGAGTCGAACTGAATCGTTTGAGACCAATTTCGTCAAAAAATTCGAAAGTTACAGACATTTGGGCAAAACTATAACGCGATGTTCCCCAGAACATACGCGCAAAAAATGTAAACCATTCGTTTTTAATAATCGAATTTTTCGCTGAAAATGGTCTCAAACGATTGGGTTCGACTCCCTGATCAAGAATTCGAGGTCAAATTTGATTCTGTCCGGCCGGCCGTTGCCACGATAACTGAGAACGGAAAGAGATTGCAACTTGAAATTTTCAGGGTAGGTGGTGCATCCCAATAGGACGGACAAGTTCGTTAATGGGCATAATCGGCCCAATGGTTTCCGAGTAATAATTTTGGCTGGAACCAATGCTAATCCAATCGAGTTGAAACTTGGTGAGTAGTTGTAGAATATAAACTTAAGGGCGGCTGTGAAATTGTGTGAATATCGTATTGCTAGAAAATTTTTTAAAAATTATTAAAAAATATTATTTACGTCACGATAACCCAAGAACGGAAGGAGATAGCGAATTGAAATTTTTAGGTTATGTTTAGAATCTGAATATTTGAGTTCGTTTATAGGCATAATTGGCAAAACGATTTTGGAGTTATACTCATCAGAAATTTGGTTTTTATTTCCTCAATAACTCAAAAAATGCAGAACCGATCCAATTCAAACAGGGTTATTAGATGTAGAATGGCCACGCAAAAATTCTTGCAGAATTTGGTGAGGATCGTATGACTAGAAAATTTTTTAAAAATCATAGAAAATTATTTAAGAAAATTCTATATATCAGTAACTATTCGACCGACATCGCTGAGATTTTGCGAGAGCCTTCAGAATCTAACTATCCTACCAAGTTTCAAGTTTGAACATGATCGGATCTATATTGTTGGAGATCTGAGCAGCCTTGTATGAGTTCAGTAGCTGGACGGGTGATCATTGCCTCGAAAACTCTCGAACGAAAGTAGATAGGGACTTGCAATTTTCAGCATAGGCTGCACATCTGAATGGGAGAATTAATTTCGCTGCTGGTCATAATCGGCCCAACGGTTTCGGAGTTATATTAATCTGGAATATTATTTCCTTGATAACTCGAAAAATAAAAACTCGATTGAATTGAAGCTTGGTAGCTAGTTGTAGAATATCGACATAAAGACGTGTGTAAAATTTTTGGGGCCCGTACCACTAGAAAATTTTTAAAAAATTACGAAAAAATATGATGAGTCACATGATTCCTTGAGAACGGCAAGAAATAGCGACTTGCAGTTTTCAGGTTAGATTTACGACATTTATGTTCGTTAACTAGCATTTACGGCCAAATGGTTTTCGAGTTATATCAATCTGAAATTTGGTTGTTATTTCCTCAATAACTCAAAAAATACAAATCCGATCTAATTCAAACATGTTTATTAGTTGTAGAATGCCAACGTGAAAATTCTTGCAAAATTTCGTGGGGATCGTAGCACTAGATATTTTTTAAAAAATCATTGAAAAAAAAAATTTCTTCAAGCACTGACGTGAAGTCAGAAACTTTTGCGCGTATGTTCTCATCTCCATTCTCCTTTATTGGACACTGTTAATCGAATTCACCATGGTGAATTCTATTGTCTGTTCTCCTGTATTGGATACTCCGAATTTACCATGGTAAATTCGATTAAGAGTGTCCAATACAGGAGAATGGACAAAAGAACATACGCGCAAAAGCTCCTGACTTCACGAAAAAAAAAATGGTTCAAGCACTAACGTGAAGTCAGGAGCTTTTGCGCGTATGTTCCATTGTCCATTCTCCTGTATTGGACACCCTTAATCGAATTTACCGTGGTGAATTATATTGTCTGTTCTCCTATAATGGACACTCTTAATCAAATTTACCATGGTAAATTCGGAGTGTCCAATACAGGAGAACAGACAATAGAATTCACCGTGGTAAATTCGATTGAGAGTGTCCAATAAAGGAGAATGGACAAGAGAACATACGCGCAAAAGCTTCTGACTTCACGTCAGTGCTTGAACCAATTTTTGGCGCTCTAGTTCCTCGGAACTGAGTGCTTATCAATTTGCCCAAATGTCTGTAATTTTCGAATATTTCGATGAAAATGGTCTTAAACGATTTTTCGACTCACTGATCAAGAATCCGTGGTCGAAATTCATTCTGTCCGGCCGTAGGCACGATAACTCTCGAACAGAATGAGCTAGAGAGTTGAAATTTTCAGAGTAGGTTTGAGGGATGAATATCTCGGCTAAGTTCGTTACTGGGCAAAATCGGACAGAAGGTTTCGGAGTAATAAAAAAAAAATTTTTTTTTTACAAAACAAATTCCAAATAAATTTTTTTTTAATGAGCAGTTTTATCATAAGATTCCATTCATATTATTTTTAACTCTAACAAGCTAATACTTTCGGAGATATGATTTTTCAAAATTTCAATGTAAATCGTATTTCACAGATTGATATAATTATTCTATGTATATTCTATGTATGAACTGTCATAAAGTCAACTTGACAGAAGGGAATATTGTAACTTCAAGAATATTGGGGTTGAAATACTCGTATTTTAGCGATGCAACGGGGACCTCACCCGAAAATGTTTGAAAATATTACGTAAATATTGAAACCATAATTCTGTAGTTCGGGAGAGGAGAAAATTTGGTGAACGTAGATCAGGAAATTTTTGATCGATTACAAGGTAATTTATTATTACTTATCTTCTTTTATACATGTTTTATGGAATACCTACTATTTGTAGGTACTTTAAACCTGTTTTGGGCAATTGTCATACGAAACTTGTTTTTTTGGCGCTCTAGTTCCTCGGAACAGAGTGCTTATCAATTTGCCCAAGTGTCTGTAATTTTGGAATTTTTGGCTGAAAATGGTCTCAAATGATTTGGTTCGACTCACTGATCAAGAATCCGAGTGCGAAATCGATTCTGTCCGGCCGGCCGACCGGACGTAGGCACGATAACTCTCGAACGAAAGGAGTTAGCGGATTGAAAATTGCAAGGTGGTTTTGGAGCGTAAATATCTCGGACAAGTTCGTTAATGGGCGAAAACCATTAAGGGTTTTCGGAGTTATGGCCGATTTTAGTAAAAATATTTTTTATGAATATTTCCGAAACCGATCACTCGGTCTATCTGAAATTTAGCACCAAATTGTAGAATCATGACCTTTATACGCATGTGAAGTTTTGTATTGACCAGATTACCGCAAAGTGTCAAAAAAAAATTTGAAAATTTGGTGCAGTTCTCATTCTCATGATTGCTCATTTAATCTTGATAAATAAACATTTATTTGAATTGAATTTCCTTTATGATGCAGTTCTATCATATGAATACATTGATATAATTCCCAACTCTGAGAAACCAATACCAGATATAATTTGTCTGTTTGAACTAGAGCGCCAGAAAGCTCCGGTCCGCAGGGCTTGAACCCATTTTTTTCTTCAAATTTCAATCATTCACTGCTTGCTATACTATCTATGTTTTACCGAAAAAAAATTAAAATTTAAACAGCTCCTTCTGGGTGTTGCAGTTTCTTTGTCAGTCAGTATACTTGATTGTTCTCACTGACTTCAGTTGCACCCGTTTGCCTCCCAACAATACTTCAATGCTAGTGAACTAGTGAAAGGTATGAGGACAGTTTTATCCAGGTTTATGGTGGGTTGGCTAGAACAATAATCAAATGTGATGGAAAATGTAGATTTCAGTTTTTTCGCTCTATATTCGGACAATTTGCGGAAGACTATTAGCTACAGTCACCTACTAACCAAGTGCCACCGAATTACACACCAAGTCAAGCCCTAAGAGATATTAAATTGATAGTCGTTTCACTAGATTGATTGGCAATATATTATTTCCTGCCCAACCATGCTGTATCCAACTGAAATCGGCATCATTACCTCCAAGCACAAAATGTATCACAATTATCCCATTATGGTTTCTTCGGTTCGATACCGAGTCTAGGTAGCATAAGGCGACCGAAATTACCTTGAGTGACCTAATACCGAATAAGTCGTAACGACCTTTTAAGTATTAATACCTCCCCTTAGTCCAGATGGAAAATCCAACGTACAAATGGCCATAAAATACATAGGTAACGGGCACGTTGTCAGCGTTATATTGCAGCACAAACAATGACTTTTCCGACTGCGTTTTCTTGTCAATAGGGCTGAAAGGATTGCCGTAATGTACGTGTTGACTGAGAAAATGATCGAAGGCTATTAATTCGACTCAATAGCTATCTACCTCGGCGAGAATAATGAGGAAGTTGCGTGCCACAGGTGTTGCTGCCTCTAATGACTGCGGTCTGCTGGTCGCGTTTACCCGTTATGGCGGATATAAAAATCGGAAATATAAGTTACGGTTGATGGGGACCTTATTCGCATCGATGATCGATTAATGTAGCGGAAAACAGTTGTGCAAGTTCGAACTCAAACATACGCAAAGATCTACTAAAGGGTTTTCCAATAAGAGGTGTTATTTTAAATAGCCCGCTATTTCGGTAGATGTCCCTGTTGAAGCTGTCATTTCTTGACATTTGACAAGTAGAAACTACGCCATCAACAAGCCCTGTGGACAGGAGATTTCTGGCGCTCTAGTTCAAACAGACAAATTATATCTCCGAAAGTATTGGTTTCTCTGAGTTGGGAATTATATCAATGTATACATATGATAGAGCTGCATCATAAAGGAAATTCAATTCAAATAATAGTTTATTTATCAAGATTAAATGAGCAATCATGAGAATGAGAACTGCACCATGGAAGAAATCGAATTAAATCTGGCCAATTTTGCCCAATAACGAACTTAACCGAGATATTCATCTCCCTAACCTACTCTGAAAATTTCAACTACCTAGCTCATTCCGTTCGAGAGTTATTGTGGAAAAACATATTTCAAATTTAAAAAAATTTTTTTTTTCACTTTGCGGTAATCTGGTCAATACAAAACTCCACATGCGTATAAAGGTCATGATTCTACAATTTGATGCTAAATTTCAGATAGATCTAAGGAACTTGTCTGAGATATTTACGCTCCAAAACCACCTTGCAATTTTCAATCCGCTTATTCCTTTCGTTCGAGAGTTATCGTGCCTACGGCCGGTCGGCTGGCGGGACAGAATCGATTTCGCACTCGGATTCTTGATCAGTGAGTCGAACCAAATCGTTTGAGACCATTTTCAGCCAAAAATTCCAAAATTACAGACACTTGGGCAAATTGAGAAGCACTCTGTTCCGAGGAACTAGAGCGCCAAAAAAACAAGTTTCGTATGACAATTGCCCAAAACAGGTTTAAAGTACCTACAAATAGTAGATATTCCATAAAACATGTATTAAAGAAGAGAAGAAATAATGAAAAAATTACCTTGTAATCGATCAAAAATTTCCTCATCTACGTTCACCAAATTTTCTCCTCTCTCGAACTACAGAATTATGCTTTCAATATTTACGTAATATTTTAAAACATTTTCGGGTGAGGTCCCCGTTGCATCGCTAAAATACGAGTATTTCAACCCCAATATTTTTTAAGTTACAATATTCCCTTCTGTCAAGTTGACATTATGAAAATTCATACATAGAATAATTATATATCAATCTGTGAAATACGATTTACATTGAAATTTTGAAAAATCATATCTCCGAAAGTATTAGCTTGTTAGAGTTAAAAATGATATGAATGGATTCTTATGATAAAACTGCTTATTAAAAAAAAATTAATTTGGAACTTGTTCTGTAAAAAAAAAATTTTTTTTTATTACTCCGAAACCTTTTGCCCGATTTTGCCCAGTAACGAACTTAGCCGAGATATTTGTCCCCCAAACCTACTCTGAAAATTTCAACTCTCTGGCTCATTCCGTTCGAGAGTTATCGTGCCTACGGCCGGACCGGCCAGCCGGCCGGACGGCCGGACAGAACGAATTTCCACCACGGATTCTTGATCAGTGAGTCGAACCAAATCGCTTAAGACCATTTTCATCGAAAAATTTGAAAAATACAGACATTTGGGCAAATTGATAAGCACTCAGTTCCGAGGAACTAGAGCGCCAATAAAAATGGAACGATACACGCTTCAAGATCGCATTGAAATTATTAAAATTCACTATAAAAACTAGAGCGCCAAAATGGTGAAAATTTGGCAGACGGTTCGTAAAACTCGAACATTTTTGGGTCGTCGTGAAGCACCTTGTCGGACCGCAATAAAGAAATTATTGGAAAAATTCAAGCTGTTGGGGCAAGTTAGTTATGTGAAGAATAAAACCCGTGCACGTCGCTCAAGAACAGCTGAGAATATTGCTGCTGTAGTCGAAAGTGATGAAGAAAACCCAGGTTTGTCCATTCCTCGACGTTCTTTGGAATTAGGCATTTCACAAACGTCATAACACCGTATTTAGCATAAAGATTTGGGTCTTAAGGCTTATAAAGTTCAGTTAACACAAGAACTCAAGCCGGCCGATCATCAACAACGTCGTGTATTTGCTGATTGGGTCGTTGAAATGCATGAAAATGATCCGGAATTCCATCGAAAAATCATCTTGTGTGATGAGGCCCATTTCCACCTCGGTGGTTTCGTCAACAAGCAAAATTGTCGCATCTGGGACTCAGAAAACCCGGCGGAGGCATTGCACCTTACTTTTTCGAAAATGAGGCTGGAGCAACCGTTAAAGTGAATGGATTGCGCTATCGAGAGATGATGAATGATTTTTTATGGCCGGAATTGGATGGTATTGATCTGGACAACGTTTACTTTCAACAAGATGGCGCTACGTGCCATACAAGCAACGAAATCATTGATATTTTGAAGTCCTTATATTCCTCACCATTCTGCTTGCACGTATTGAATGCCCAGTCGTTAATATTTTCGCCAGAATGCCAGAACGCCTATGGACGTCTCTTAGTCCAGAATATACAGGTTGTTCCTAAATAAGTGTATCAACGGTCAACTGTAGATTTCTTATGAAAAAACAACATATTTTTTTCTCTTCCATTATTTTCTACGGGTCTTCGTTTCAGAGATACAGGGTGTCAAAAATTTATATTTTTTTCAGTTATTTGCTTATATCTCAGGAACCGTTTGAATTAAAGAAATGAGTTTTTGTACACACATTGTCACTAATAATAGCTACTTTCTTGCACTTTACTCGGCTTTATGAGACGTGCCAGTGGTGGAGATATTTATTTTGCACAAAGGTTTTACCCCCCAACTTTTACACCACTGCACAAATTTGCATTTGCGTAGTGAGTTCTGATGCGCCAATGTATTTTACATAAAAATATACTCCTGGTTCACTGCTGTAAAGTGAACCGTTTTCGAGAAAACTGGCATTTTATGAACAAAATCAATTTGCTAACGCATTGTAAATTTCTTGTAATTGGTAAAACGAGTCCGAAGGACGAGTGGTGTTTTCTCCAAGCAACTCAGTTGAGTTAAGAAATAAAAGACAGACTAATGAGATAAAACAGGCCTGTTTCACCACCGTTAAATACGTTAACTGAGGTTGCGATTCAAATTTATCCTTAACTGAGGGCCTCAGTTAGAACTTAACTGAGATTCAAACAATTAACAATGCTTTGTGAATACGGCGGAGAATTGGAGTTATAACTATCTGAATATGTTTTTTTATTTCCTCAATAACTCAAAAATTACATATCCGATAAAATATAAAACTTAGTAATTATTTGGAGTATGCCGACGCTAAAAGTTTTGTAAAAGTCTGTGAGGATTTTGTCACTAGAATATAAAAAAAATGATAAAAAATATTCTGCATCTCAGAAAATATCGGTAACTGATCGGATTGAATCTTATGCCATAATTTTTTGAGGAGCGTAATACTAGAAAATTTTAATTTTCATTGAACTATATTGGAGCAGCACCTGATTCCAGTTTTTAATATCATGTGATATGAGATCAAGTTGAAATTTGGCATTGCTATCCATGGTTGCGACATAAATTTTTAACAGTTGAATAGATGTTAATGTGAATCGTTATCACAAGGTCCGTTTAAACTTTTTCTGCTGGTGATTTAATTTTGGTTTCTTTCACTACAAGATCAGTAAATTTCAACTGATTATGGACCCACGTCCCACAGTCTACACAGAAATTGAAGTGGAATTCCCAAGAATCTCAGACAAGACATGTAGTTAAGTGAAGAATCAAATATGCAAAATTAATATGTTTAATAATATGGAAAAGCTGTGTGCACAGTAGCTATATGAATAATTGCCAAGATTGTATTCTGTGCAAAAATATTTTTAATTACAGAAGAGCACTCTCGGCCTCTAGGCCACCTTCAGTGCTACCTTCTCAGTTTGTGCACAGGATAAACATCTATTGAACAGCGCAAAACACGATGCAGTGGAGACCTTCAAAAATAATCTTAAAAAATATACTAATTAACATTTACAAAATATTAAAGTTTCTTACTAATTTTAACAATGATGGAATTCACCAATGTTTTAGGCTTCATGATGTGATGACCTTTATATTGAGTCCTTTTTGAGAGTCAATATGAACAATAACGAAATAACATCAACAATAAAACAACTTTTTTGCAACGTTTCAATGACAAATTCGGACTCCATCTTCAGACATCCTGCGGAAATCTTCGAATTTGTTGAAGACAGAGTTGATTCGAATTTACCATGGTAAATTCTTGAATTTCACAAAATAACTATCAACAAAATAATTCTGAAGATTTTCATTAAGCGTCTGACGAAGAAGTCTGATATAGACTCCGAAAAGTTACGATATGATTGTTTCTTCGTTGATGATGTTTCGTTGTTGTTTGTTAGGCAAAATTGTTCAATTGATTGCTTCTGACAAATATCTTGTGTTTCTTACGCAGAAGCAAATCACAAGATAATTAATTTTTATTTTATAGATATTTTTCAGAGTTTGGGAGAGAAAACCCACACAATAAACAATAAAGAAACAACATCAACCATAAAACAACGGTTCGGGAATTATATCAGACTCCTTCTTCAGACACCGAACGAAATCTTCAGAATAATTTTCAGATAATCTTCAGAATAATTTTTTGGTGGTAGCTATTTTGAAATACTAAATTTGTCACTTTGACAGTCTTTGAAAATCATAGCAACATAGTTTCATTTTAACTCAATGATGTAGGCAAGAACAACAGGATCTCCTTGGTCTGGGTTCCTAGTCACGCAGGAATCATAGGAAATGAGGAGGCCAACACACTTTTCAAGAAACGAACACAAAGCTCCTTTATTGGCCCGGAACTACAAAAGTGAATTCCGAAAAGAAGAAACTGAGAGAGGTATTTTCTGTAGATCTCTCCCTGGAATGCATCACTCCAAGAAATTCCTCCGGAACTTTGATACTGTCAGATCCAAGAAATACTTGGACCTCAGTAAGAACAAGATGCACCTCCTAACTGGCTTCCTCACAGGGCACTGCGCCCTGAGGAAGCATATGATGAGATTAGGGCTAGCAGAAACTGACGACTGCAGATTCTGTTGGGAGAAGGATGAAACTCCTGATCATCTGATAACGGAATGCCTAGCTATCTCAAACCAATACAAGGAATGCTTTGGGCAAGAAATCTGCAGGAGCGAAGACGTAGTCTCCTTGAAGCCATCCCAGATATTGGAGTTCATCAGAAGAAAGGCGAGCTGTAGATGGTAATGACATCGACAGCTCTGAAGGGGGGAGTACGATAGACCTTAAGGTCACAGTGCAACGTTACCCCTACAACAATATACAATATAGTTCCATAATGCAAAGAAATTTCGAGGTTCCAACTGCTTTTTCAACAAATTCATTCAAATATGGTCAATTCCAATTTAGCATTTGCAAAATTGCAATCTCTGTTCAATAAAATACAAATCGACTCCTTAAGTTTACTTTTAATGTAATCAGACTTCGTCATCAGAATCTTTGTTTTACTCCAATCCATCATGTGATCTCCATATATATTTTTCAGAGTTTCGGAGAGAAACCCCAAAAAGGAACCCTTTAATAATGAATTTACCTCCCATAGTATCAAATTTATTGATTACTCTATTTCGTCGTTTGAAAGTTATCGTGGCAACGGACGGCTGGCTGGGAAGAATTGAGTTTGACCCCAAATTCTCCAGCGGTAAGCCGAGCCTAATTGTTTGAGACGCAAAAAATCGAAAATTACAGCCAATTGGGCAAAATGATACCTAGCCGTTCTGATGAAAATGCGCGCAACAAATTTGGGGAAAAATATGAACGAATCTTTAACTCTGTGAGCTGCTACTTCTTTGCACTACCAAGATCATTCCCGTTATTTCTAGTACCACATATTCCATTGTACTAAGAATTCAATTTGAATGTGCTCAATATTTTCACTATTAAATATCTGTTGCAGTAAACTACGAGCAATTCTGGTGGGTGTTCCTCTCATGACAATAAAATACCGAAATATTTGATTCAAAACATGTAGTTTCTATTCAGGTTCCTGCAAAATGTATTCAAATGCAGAAAACGTGGAGATTCAGCGAGATAAATTTATACAGAATCCATAATGAAGGCACAATTTTCCGGTGCTTTGCGTTTATCGTAAAAACGATAGATGGAGATTACCATATTAATATTTAAAATAAGCAGTATACACATCTCCAACAACTGCGTCGTCACGCGGGCAGGCCTTACTCCTTCCTCATCTACATATGTTCTCGTCAGCTGTGCTTTGTTTCTCAAAAGGCTTATTACGAATGCAAAATTTCCCATTCATATTCAAAATTTTATATCCCAGTTTCGCCACTAATTTATTCAGATCTCTCTCCCTCCCTCCTTCTTTCGTTTCGTCTTTCTTCGCGGAAACGTCTAATTTGTATCCGAAATTTAATAACCAAATCCAAATCAAATCATAATCTCCCGAAAGACCCTGCTTCAAGCAGCGCTTTGACAGGAGAAACCTTACTGCCGCACTTTCAACCAACCGTTCATCCTGCGATGGATGGATATATTTCCATTACGTAAAATA
Organism: Halyzia sedecimguttata; assembly: GCA_937662695.2. NCBI lineage: Eukaryota > Metazoa > Arthropoda > Insecta > Coleoptera > Coccinellidae > Halyzia > Halyzia sedecimguttata. The sequence continues at coordinate 10,061,522 of OW569414.2, read as the reverse complement.
ATGGCCTTTATTGCCACCGAAAGCAAACTGACTCGGATCATAATTGACTTGAGGAGAAAAGCTCCTCAAAATTTCCAACTGGCAATTAAATTCCCTTCATGAATTTTAAGAAAAAATCATTGGACGTTTCGTATCAAATGTAGATGGACGACTCGATCAGGGTTTACGTTAACCAATTGGAGCATAATAAAATATTGGCTGGTAAGTTCCCGGTCTAATGATGAAAACGCAAATCTTTCGGTCAAGTTAGATTTCATTAATCAATATCCCTTCAAGAGCGATAAAACTATTCCAGCGTTTTTGGAGTGATGCTCAGGTGAACAGAGTACAATTTTATGTAATTTAAGAATATATTTGCTCAAATGATTAGTGTCGCCTCACTGATGAAGAATCCGGTGTCTAAATTGATTCTGTCTGGCCGTCCGGCGGACCGCAAGTACGATTACGCTCGAACGCAAGGAGTTATGCCTTTTTGGCGCTCTAGTTCCTCGGAACTGAGTGCTTATCAATTTGCCCAAATGTCTGTAATTTTCGAATTTTCCGATGAAAATGGTCTTAAACGATTTGGTTCGACTAACTGATCAAGAGTCCGTGGTCGAAATTCATTCTTACCGGCCGGTCCGGCCGGCCGTAGGCACGATTACTCTCGAACAGAATGAGCTAGACAGTTGCAATTTTCAGAGTAGGTTTGGGAGATAAATATCTCAGTTGAGTTCGTTACTGGGTGAAATCGGACAGATGGTTTCGGAGTAACAAAAAAAAAATTAACAAAAAAAAAATTTTTTTTACACAACGAATTCCAAATAAAATTTTTTTCAATATGCAGTTTTACCATAAGAATTCATTCATGTCATTTTTAAATCTAACAAGCTTATACTTTCGGAGATATGATTTTTCAAAATTTCAATATAAATCGTATTTCTATGATTTCACAGAATGATATAATTATTCTGTGGGTATTCTATGAATTGTCAAACGTCAACTTATTTTCCTGAGACATGACGTTGTCTCATTGCCATTCATTACAGCAATCGTATAAATATGAGAATTATAATTTAATATCATACTTTTTGTTGGTTGATATTTTCATGCCGATGGTCAATCCATATGATGATGGGAATGGTAATGGTAAGTTAATAACATTGTCAATCATTCCAGCAATTGTATAAATATGAGAATTATAATATAATATCATACTTTTTGTTGGTTGATATCTTCATGCCGATGGTCAATCCATATGAAGATGGGAATGGTAATGGTAAGTTAATAATATTGAGTTCAGAATATCTCCACTAAAAACAAAACTGGAATATTGGTGTATTGGAGTAGATTTGAGGAAAGATATATATTATCGTTCATCATAGAATTGAGGAATGAATATCTCGGATGAGTTCGTTGTTGGGTAGAATTCGTCTATTGGTTTTGGATTGATCATTTTTGGCACTCTTGTTGAATTTAAATTCTTCTATGATGTTTGAATTCAATTTCTGCTAAGATGAAGTTCTAAATTTCAATAATGAATCGTACTTCTATGTTTTCACAGAATGCTATAATTATTCTATCTAAGCTTTATTATATGATCTGTGTTCATACTCATACATTTCATCCTGTTCTATAAGAGATAGTCAAATTCATTTCAGCTGTTTTAATTTGGTTCTCATTCTCAGATTGCTCATTTAATCTTGATAAATAAACTATTATTTGAATTGAATTTCCTTTATGATGCAGTTCTATCATAAGAATACATTGATATAATTCTCAACTCTGAGAAACCAATACTTTTGGAGATATTGTTTGTCTGTTTGAACTAGAGCGCCAGAAAGCTCCTGTCCACAGGGCTTGAACCCATTTTCATGTCTATATTTGCGCTTATTTTCATGGCTGTTTGCTGGTTGAACTTTCCCCAAATGAGTGGCACTATTACACTACGGTTTTTTCGCGCGGTTCAGGCAGTAATTTCAGAGCTGCAAACATTGAAGAAATTGACATATTTACCTTAAGTTCTTGTTATGTTCGTATATTTTTAGAACAATACCATAGTGTTTTAGGAATGTCTGAAGAAACGTTTAATATGCTACTACATAGAGTGAAAATTCACATACAGAAAAAAGACACTTCAATTCCAGAAAGCATTTCTCCAAAAACGAAATTAATAATTACTTTTCGATACTAGGCTACTGGTGAAAACTTCATATCACTGAGGGATAGCCATCACAGATTATCTGGCCTTCGTAAGTTCAGTTGGATTACGTCCTCGGAGTAATAAACATAAATTTATTATTGAATTTAAGAAGGCTGCGATACAAAGGATGGAATAAACTAGGTTATGTTAAGACGTCAAGTCAGACAGATAAATATTGTGTTGGTAGACATGACATTTTGACAAAAAGGCTTGAAATCCCCACGATTCAGGGGGAACAAATAGAATCAGTTCTATTTATTTTCAAGCCTGAAAAAGTCTACAAAATAGTCCCGGGTGCATGCTTATTTCTTCAATATTTCAGGCGCAGTCAGTCAGGCTGACAGATAGGCACGAAAAGGACATAGTGCAATAAGGGTATTAGAGTGTTGCAATTTTGAGAAAAGGTTTGGAGTCTAAATGCGCCAGCTAAGTTTGTAAATTGCAAAATTCAGCGAGTGTTACCAGAGTAATAGCCATCATTTTATTTTCCCAATAACTCGAAGAATACTCACCTGATCAAATTAAAGCGGAGTAGTTAATTGAAAAATACCGTCAGAATTTTCTGAGGATCGCCGACTGGAAAATCTAAGGGAACATTTTAGAAAAATTCTGTATCTCTGGAACTATCCGCCAGATATCGTTGAAATTCTGCGTGAGCCTTCATAACCTTATTTTACAATAAAGTTCCAGATTTGAACTCGATCGGATCTTCATTGGTGAAGATATTGCCGAAATATTCCATCGATCGAGATGTGCTTAATGGTCGACCGGTTTTACACTCGACCAACGAAGTTGTCAATAGATTTTTAGTTGTGGCGTGATGGAGAGAACTCAATCTATTAGAAATATTTGATTCTTTTTTTTCAGAGAAATGTTACATTGTTTCAAGAAACAACAACACAAAATGGAATAATTGTCAACATAAAATATACTCAGAAATCATCCGAAGAATGAGGCACTCGGTCCAGTAAAAGTCTCTTTAAATTCCTCTTGAATGATCTCAGAGTTTTGCTATGCTTTATGTTCTCTGGTAATTTGTTGGATTTTATACATACATATGTCGGATTTTTTAATTTGTTAAGTTTATGACGTGGAAAACTCAAATTCAGTCTTCTAGTTATGGTGGTAGCTAAGGAAGCTATTACAGGTACTGTACTCACTGAAAAAAAATCAACAATCTGTAAATTAGATCCATAGAACATTAATCCAAACTTCATCATATTCTCAAAATTTGCAAAATAAAAGACTTTCAGAGTTGTGTTCGAAAATTAACTCCACGGAGTAGAGTAGAGTTTTTGAAGGTTTGACAGATTTACTCTAGAGTTACTCTGACACTGACACTGACAGTGACAGAAGGTGCCAATATCGGAAAATAGGTTATGTTGGTTTAAGAAAGATCCTATTATTATTGTTTTATTCACACATATGTAACTCTAATCATAAATATATATTGTGAGCAGTATAAAAACTATTAAATTACATCACAAAACATTCATAAAACAGTTAGACAAAGATACTAGATTTTCCTTCCCATGAGTTATGTCAATTTTGACAGGAGTAAAATGAACTCCGAGTCGAATACTCCGACTTTTCGGACGACTGTCACAGAGTAAAATTTACTCAACCTTTCAGTTTTCGAACGCAATGGAGTAAATATTACTCTACAGAGTTAATTTTCGAACGCAACTCAGGGATTCCGCGATTATGTATTTACTCTATGTTCTAAAGCTATAAGTGATCGATTTTAACTTCCTACCTAATCTGACTGCATATATGTTCTGACCAATTGAGATGCTCATCGATGAATACCCCTCAGAATTTAGTGCACTGCTCAGGTCTCAGCTCTTGATTGAGCATGGTGATCTTATCTGGTCTCTCTATTCTTTGTTGAGGGGTTAGAAATAGACCCAATTCAGTCTTTTCAGCGTTCAGAATCAAGTCATTTTCCTCAAACCAGTCCTGTATTTGTTCTAAGAGGGTGCACATCTTTTGCAACAACCTATGGTGACTCGTGTCAGACACAAGTAGATTTCTACCATCAGCAAAGATGATCAAGAAACAAGATATATTGGTTCATCAAATATTCTCTGATTTAATGATTTTACCGTCGTTTTTGCGCGTATGTTCTGGGGAACATCGCGTTATAGTTTTGCCCAAATGTCTATAACTTTCGAATTTTTTGAAAAAAATGGTCTCAAACGATTAAGTTCGACTCCCCAATGAAGAATTCGAGGTCAAATTTGATTCTGTCCGGCCGGCCGTCCGGCCGGCCGTTGCCACGATAACTTGAGAACGAAAAGAGCTAGCGACTTGAAATTTTCAGGGTAGGTGGCGCATCCCAATACGACGGACAAGTTCGTTAATGGGTCTAATCAACCCAGTGGTTTCCGAGTAATAATTTTGTTTTCAACCAATATAAATCCGATCAAATTGAAACTTGGTGGGTAGTTGTAGAATATGAACTTAAGCACGTTTGTGAAATTTTGTGCGAATCGTATGGCTAGAAAATTTTAAAAAAATTATTAAAAAATATTTTTGTTGTCACGATAACTTGAGAACGGAATGAGATAGCGGCTTGAAATTTTCAGGTTAGGATGTGCACCAGAACGCGACATTTCAGTTTGTTTATGAGCATAATCGGCCAAACGGTTTTAGAGTTATAGCCATCTGAAATTTTCTGAAATTTGGTGGTTTTTTGTTCCTCATTAACTCAAAAAATACTGAGCCGATTGAATTCAAACATGGTTATTAGTTGAAGAATGCCAACGCGAAAATGCTTGCAAAATTTGGTGAGGATAGCATTCGTAGTAAATTTTTAATAAATCATTGAAAAAAAAATGAAAGAATCTATATATCAGTAACTATTCGTTTGAAATTGCTGAAATTTTGCAAAAGCCTTCATAACCTAATTCTACTGCCTAGTTTCAAGTTTTATTACGATCGGTTAAATATTGTTGGAGTTTCGAGCATTCTTGTGTGAGTTCAGTAGATGGGTTACCGTTGCCTCGATAACTTTCGAACGAAAGGAGATAGGGACTTGCAATTTTCAGGGTAGGTTGCGTATCCAAAAGGAACAGTTGAGTTCGATTTTGGGCATAATCGGTCTAACGGTTTCCGAGTTATACCCACCTGGAATATTATTTCCTTGATAACTCAAAAAATAAATATTCGATCTAATTGGTGCTTGGTAACTAGTAGTAGAAAATCAACATAAAGACGTGTTTAAAATTTTGTAAGAACCGTACCCCTAGAAAATTTAAAAAAAAACACGAAAAAAAAATTGGTTCAAGCACTGACGTGAAGTCAGAAGCTTTTGCGCGTATGTTCTATTGTCCATTCTTCTGTATTGGACACCCTTAATCGAATTTACCATGGTTAATTATGTCGTCCATTCTCCTGTATTGGACACTTAATTCGAATTTACCATGGTAAATTCGATTAAGAGTGTCCAATACAGGAGAATGGACAATATTTTAACTACTGTTCTCTGTTCGGCTGAAGTCAAATTTGACAAGTCGAAATGTCAGTAATAACATTCGTTCAATACCTAGTGATACGGGAAACATATAAACAATAAGTTAAGATGGGACTGATGGGGGTTAAAAAATAAGTAATGACAATTGCTCAACACCGTGCCTTTACATTATATTTGTACTTTCACAGCATGGTCTGATTGACTAGCGACCTGATCAAAGCACGTGGTAGTGGGATCGATTCCCGTAGCCTAAACTATGTCTTTTGGTTTTTTTTTTTATTCATTTCTATCGAATTAATAACTTTGATGGATGGCATATCTACTGATTTTAAGTTGATCTTTAAATAAAATTACGTGAAACATGGAAACTTTCGTATATTATTAGTTATTTGAGTCGAAGCTAATCGTTTGAGACCATTCTTTCTCAAAAAGAGGACCAGTTTTTTTTGGACGCTTGTTTTTACAGTAGGATTCACATTCTTGGAAATATTGAGAATATTATTATTTTTTCCTGCGCTAAGCAGCATTGGGCAAGTTCAGTTCCTGGAAGGGTGACCGTTTTGGCTATAAATTTGATCAGCGCCCCAAAGCTCCTGTCCACAGTGCTTTCCTAACTTGTTTATACCTTTCTTGAGGATGGACCTCAAAAAGGGCGGGTGCTTCGGCAATCACCTATTTATTCTATCCAAATCTCTTTTCGGCGAGTATTTGATTTATTTTTACGAACAAGTGAAAGTTTCTACCATATAAATCTGGAGAAAGAGTGGGTACGGAAGCAATCCAAATAAAAATTCATGCAATTTTGTCTTCGTAGTCAAAGACTTACTAGGCAACACTTGGCGAGTTCTCTGCGATATCCCACGAGGGAATTTTCCAATATTTCACATCGTGTACCAAATAGGGATATTGAAAGGCATAAAGACATATTTGTGATATCTTAAAATTTAAAAGTATTTAGGTCATTAATAATATTCAGTGTCGACCAATTGAAGTCGATATGAGTAAATATTTTTTATGGAAGAAATATCTTGGGAAGTTGAAATGAATATATGTATTCTTTTGAACTTCGAGCATTACATTGCTTCATCTGATAATAAAGCATGTCTATAAAAAAGTGTGAGCAGAGGTTAGTTAAACATGGTACCATAGAATTTGATATATGATACTAGACCTCAGGGAAAAAACCTCAGCTAAAACCTCTGTCTACCCGTTGGTGTTGTGATCTATGAAAATTGAAATTGTTAACAAAATATGATGGAATATTAAATGTTCAAAGGCATCTTTTTCTTTACTATTTATCTTCAACAAGCAGAGAGGTTTCTCGAAGGTATCCGACACTCAATCTGGAAAGGGAAAGGACAGAAGGATAAAACGAACAAATTAAAAATGAAGTATTCTATATTTTAATAAATAGATTTGAAATTCGCTACCCATTCTAAAGAAGATTCAGAAACATTATGAATAGCCCTAAAACCATCCTTGAATCTATATATGCGACAATTATTAACTAAATGATCTATGGTTTCCTCTGCTTCCCCGCATTCACAACTAGGGCTTTCAACTGAGTTCCATCTGGGAAGCATGCGGTTTGCAACGACCATAGCCGGTTCTTAAATGATTCCATATTTTCCTTGGAAGATTAAACCCCAGAACTCTATCGAAGGATCCGAAATTAAATCTTTGTTGAGTAAATCGCAAGAAATCCATTCAGTCCGCCAAACTTTCTCGTCACTTTTATTCAAATTGAGAAAACAGTTGGACCATAAAGAGTTAAAGAGATCTGGGACTCTTACTGCTTGTAATTTTTTCCAAAAATTTGGAACTGCAGTCCGCCTGCGAATGTTGTGCGGGACACCAAGGCTAAGGCTGCTTAGCACCCTATGAAGTACCATGAATATTTTGTCATAATTCACTAACCATCAACGGGAAAGTGGTGTAGTGAAAGACTAATACATGTCATATTTTTAAGAATACTTAAGATTGTAGCAAACTGTACAAATATAAGTTATCATTTCACCTAATTGAAGTTTGAATATTGGTAATACAAGCAACAATGAGTCATTCATAAACTCCACTTAATCGAACTTGCACCCATTTGATTGGTATTCTCCGATCTTATGTCTACAGGCCTTTCCACGAATATTTAATGCCCAAACTGCTAGATAGTTATTTCTCAATATACTCTTATGATTTGGACCACATTACATAGATTTTCTGAAAAAATATTGAACATGAAACAAATTATATGGTTAAACAATATCATTAATTCAATGCAAAATAAAGTCAAATAGATAAAGACTAAAAAAGGACATATTACTTCGGCCACTCTGTGCAATGAAAAGGTACAAAATATGTTATATACGGAACCGGCCGTTCTATTATTATCATAAGCAAAAGCACCTATTTGAGGCAAACTGAAGAATTTCTTAATATTCACATTATTTTGGAAGATTTAAACATACAGGCCAACTGAAATATAAAGCCTCAATTGTAAATTGAGAAGAAACTTTCTTCTGAATATACGTATCAGAGCTGTGCCGAGCACTGAAGAAAAGTGCTTCAAGCTCTAAGCACTAAGCACTCAATAAAAATAATCACGAGCCTCAAGCACAAAGCACCGCGTTTTCACAAAAGGCTTTCGATTACTAAGCACTATGTAAAAGTAATTCGATTTTTCGAGCACTAAGCACTAAGAACTTTTAGAAATCTGTTGGAAAATATGATATTTACTCCGAATGGTTATATAAAATTGTATTCTATTGGAGAAATATGTAAACTAGCAAACTTGCATTTCCCATATGCATCATTGACGGATGAGGAATGGAGTGCAGAGAAACAAATTTCTATGAAACTAACGAACTTAAAATTAGTTCTATTCTCACACAGTTTCAAATGTTCTTTATGTTTTTAGTATATCATGATACAGCTAATGGTTAATGGTTGATCCGTCTTTTCTGCACATATAAAATGTATTTCCCAAGTTCAAAATGGGATAATACCCGATACCCAAAACATATATTACAACAACATCGTATTAAATCAACAAGTCCAGAGCGTTCCTGCCGATCGGGTCCTTCATAATGGCTTCGTATGAGTAATATACTTATGCATATATTTCACAAGTCAAATAGACCCCAGGGAGTTCATTGATTTGCCGAGAAAGCAAGAGCAGACGCGTTTCTGGCTTCTTGGCCTTCATCAGAACTCTGTAGCTTCTCAACAAATTCAACTAAACTGAACTGGGTTAAGCCTCTCAGAGCCGGCTTGGTCGATCATACCTAATCGCCCACGCCACCTATGAGACAAAACACGGAATTCATCCTTTCCTCACCAGTGAATATTTGCAGCGTGAAATCATATGCCACCATTCGTTCGATATTAATCGAGAAACGAGTCCCGATTATTATTTTCATTATTAGCATCGTATTATATCATGAACCTTTAGGCCAAGTGTTTCTTTGCCTTACTAATAAAAAAAAACACTTACATGAATGCAGTGCTTTTTTGGGGCAGTTTTCCATTAATTCATAATTTAATTTTAATTCATCAAGATGACATAAATGCTTTTTTAAATTTGTCAAAATGTCAAAAATATAATCTGCAGAAACCGGATAACATTATTTTCTATTATGATTGTATTCATAAGCAATTCAGCATTGAAAATTTGAATATGAATATATCGGATAAATCTGTAAATTCACACGACAATTTTCTAAAATAATTCACTGGATTCTTGATAGACGATCCACTTAATAATGCTTTGATGCTGAATAATTTTCAGGAGTTGGTAATATTCACGTATTCACCTCCCATTCCATGAATCAATAACCATAACTGATAATTACAAGAGTTACAAGTTCCGTTCATGCCTCAATTGATGTCCATGGTATACACATTAACTCCTACGACCGCAGCGCGTCAGCGTCCATTCGTGTTACGACATGATTTCGGAAAGGCTTATTGCTTAGTAATCCTCGGAAGTGCTCGGGAGCACTTAAGGGATTACTAAGCACTAAGTCCTTTCATGAAGTGCTTGAATTACTAAGCACTAAGCACTGGTTTTAAAAAGTGCTCAGGAGCACAGTACTCGGGAGCACAAAAAGGCTTCAAGCACTTTCACGAGCACTAAGCACAATGCTTTGGCTCAGCTCTGATACGTATATAATTTAACTTTGATTGATTGAAAAAAAAATTATACTACTCTTATTTGCGATATTTATGATATTCATCTTGATTATAGACCGCCTAGTTAGCATCATAAGAGGCAAATCAAATTCAATCGATGACTAACTTATTTTCGAACTGTCAAAACAGTTTAAATTATACTTGACATGCAATTCGACTGATCGTTAATTGTTTTTTTCGTTCAACAGCGCTTCGGAACCTCAGTAGTCACTTATTTAAATCAGCTCATTCATCAAAATTTCATCGGATTAATCAGTGGATTTCCGACGAATTTTGATGATGTCGTATAGTAATCGAACTCTCGCTGATTGAATTCATCACAAAAGATGATAAACATAATAAAGCAACACTAAAATAAGATATTATACCTATACATGCGCATACAAAATAATATAAACTCTAATATTTTCAGCACTCTCTAGATACAAATTTCAATTTGGATAAACGAAATGGATTCAAATCTCAGCATCATCTTCCGACGTAGTTTTTCATCGGAACATAGAACTTCCGGACCGATTTCTACGTAAGACTTTATAGTCGTAATGAAACTTTCGGAGATTAACCAAAATAAAGAAATCTTAATTAAGGGTCCCTTTGTTCTGCAGAAAGTCCGCTCCCGATTTCCGAATAGGGGACGAAATTCAACACCCGGGCATTCAGTCCCACGTTAAGAAATTCGACATTTACTTCAATTCCCGCTCCGACGGGGATTGTAATTATTCGAATTTATTTGGAAAAGGAGCGCTTCCACGTTGGCACATGCCATATCACCTCTTCTAATTGCTTCTGCTGAAGGAGAAGTTCCATTTTCCTCAGTCAGTATTCTGATATGTGTATGGGTTAATATGCCGAGATGCTCCATAATTTCGTGCTCATATAAATAATTGATCATTAAGATGTATAGGTAATTGGAATTATGTGTTTCTTTACAATTAATTAATCGGAATTAATCGGTTTGCGAGTAATTCCAGATGATCCCAAAGGACTGACGAAGAATAGTCTCCACTGGTCTGGTAGCAGAAGGAAGGGGTTCAGAGGAGAGGAAACAGGGGATTACCCTCCCTTCTGTCCCGGAGTCGTTGATATTGACTGGAAATCACAAAGGCACTCCACTCAAAGTTGCTCAATATTTATTTTCACAGCAAAACAGATGAAACAGCTGATCACTATGTTTGTTAACTAAAAAATTATTTGATTTCTAATTCATTCGAAAAAAGCACAAGAACGTACGTCAGACGGTTGAAAGAAGTTATATCGTTGACAGACGATCAAAACTGGTCAGTCCCTTTATGGCGTCGCAAGGCGTCGCTCTTCATAGGAATTAAATCGCCCAATTAAAGCCGAGTTAGGCAACCTAACATGTTCGTCGTTCTCGTTTAAACAACAATTGCGTGATGTAATCATCTTGAAATAGGAAAAGATTATAGTACAGGGCGTCCCGAAATATATGCAGCAAAATTTAACAGCTTGAAGAAAACTTAGGGAACTACTATTTTTGGCGCTCTTGTTCCTCGGAACAGAGTGCTTATCCATTTGCCCAAATGTCTGTAATTTTTGGTTCGACTCACTGATCAAGAATCCGTGGTCGAAATGGATTCTGTCCGGCCGGCCGGCCAACCGTTAGCACGATAACTCTCGAACGAAAGGAGTTAGAGGATTGAAATGTGCAGGGTAGGTTTGGAGCGTGAATATCTCAGACAAGTTCGATAACGGGTGGAATCCACCAAGCGGTTTCGGAGTTATGGCTATTTTTAGTAAAAACTTTTTGTAAGAATATTTCTAAAACCGATCACTCGATCTATCTGAAGTTTAGCACCAGATTATAGAATAATGACCTTTATACGCAAGCGAAGTTTTGCATTGACCGGATTGCCGTAATATGCCACAAAAAATTTTTTTTACTTTAAAATTTTTTTTCTACAATAACTCTCGAATAGAATGAGCTAGTCAGTTGAAATTTTCAGAGTAGGATTGAGAGATAAATATCTTGGTTAAGTTCGTTATTGGGCAAAATAGGTCAGATGGATTCGGAGTAACGAAAAAAAAAATTTTTTAACTTACAAATTTCAAATTAAATTTTTTTCAAGATGCAATTTTTCCATAAAAATCCATTGATATCATTTTCATTTCTAACAAGCTAATACATTAATGAACCGTACTTCTATGTTTTCACAGAATGCTATTATTATTCTATCTATGAATTATTATATGATCTGTGTTCATACCCGTACATATCATCCTGTTCTATAAGAGAGAGTCAAATTCGTGTCAGCTATTTTAATTTGATTTCTTCTATGGTCCTCATTCTGAGATTGCTCAATTAATCTTGATAAATAACAACAAATCTTGTCAAATTTTGAACAAGATTGCCAAAGCTCCTGTCCACAGGGCTTGAACCAATTTTTATTTTTGTGAAATGGGCCACCATTTCACAGTTACAGACCTGTGAATTTGGCCCCCCAGAATCGTTCTGTGTCATTATCTCAGAACATTGTTGCATAGTACATAACAAATTTTATACATGGGTGTTCTGAAATATGATAAATCTGACAGTCTTACCGTTTATGGCATGGTGCCCCTTAAAGACACTTTTCCTTGTGCTCCCTTGTGTTTGGAGCCGTAAACTTTGTTAGTATAGTTTTATTTTTCCAAATTTATTATTTTATAGGAATGCGGGGGTTGTTTATGAATTTTTTTATCTCGTGCATTTTTTTCGTAAAATGACTCGTTTTCGAGTAAACCGGCATAATGTAACATCATGAATCGGGATTTGTAGTCAATCGTAGGAGCCGAATATCCAACAGTGTGATATTATGTCCTGATATTGCATGATTATTATGTGTTGGATTAGAATCCTCAGAAGAAAGAAGACCTAAGATCAGACTTCCATATCTTCCTGAAGTGGTGTTTTTGATACGAGGTTAACGCCTAATTGAAAATGAACAAAAAATTCAATATAATAAATAAATATTCATTTGATTCTTAGGGTTATACGTGTTAGCAGAGGTTGGTGTAACGGGATACCATACAATTCGACCTATGATACAAGAGCTTAGGGAAAAACCTCAGCATAAAAACCCTGTCTACCCGTGAATGTTGTGATTTGTAAAAATTAAATTTGTTTAAGAAATTTGTTTTAAATTTAAAAATATTGATTGATTGAGGCAATTTAAAACGGAGAGGTTCTTCAAGGTACCCAAAACTCAACCTGAAAAATGAAAAGGCAAGAAGAGAAAAACCAACGAATTAAAATAAAACATATACTTTCAAAAGTCCCCCTCACAAATATACTTCTCTGTAGTCACATGGGATCTCTTGAAGAATAACTTCCGCTAGTTTTTAAAGATATTCACTCGTGTTTTTTGAAATCCCTTCTATATTTTAATTCAAAAACAAATGACCGAATGGCCGGTGGTATATCGATTTTTACTTTGAATACTTTATAATTGAGTCGAATCTAATCATTTGAGACCATTTGTGGCAAAAAATTCCCTACTAAAGGGTGTCTCAGCAAATTGCAAGATACTTTTGTAAAGCAGTTTTAGATTTAAAATAATTAACTTGTGCCGTTTTACTCGAAAACAACTCATTTTACGAAAAATATGCCAGGGAAAAGAATATCTAAACAACCCGGGCTTACCTATGAAATAATAAATTTGGAGAATTAAAAAAACACTAACAAAGTTTTTGGGCTCCAAAGACAAGAGGGGCCAAGGAAAAGTGTCTTAAATGGCCACCATGCAAAAAAAAGGTAACAATGTGAGATTTATCATATTTCAGAACCCCCGTGTATAAAATTTGGTGTTCTGAGATATGGACATAAAACGATTCTGGGGGACCAAATTCAGAGGTCTGTAACTACGAAATGAGTGCCCATTTCACAAAAATAAAAAAAGAGGTCCCCTAAATTTTCTTAAATAAATCCACTGTTAAATTTTGTCGCATAGATTTCGGGACACCGTGTATAAAGGAAAAGGTGATAATGTAGCCCCCCCACTTTGTTTTTGTGTCATAATATAAAAAATACAGGGCTCAGAATCTAGAAAGATAAATTATAGCATTTTCATTTGTAAGTACCTATACATATCTTACTATGGAATAAATGAAACTCGCACAGGATAATCGAAAATACCTAGTATTTATTCTTAGATAAGCCAATTTTGCACCTTGAGATCAAGTGATCGTTATGTGGTTCCACTGAAATTCTGCGCATCTAAATAGGAGAGTTAAGTTCGTTGTTGGGCATAATCGGCCTAACGATTTTTGAGATACCCATCTGGAATATTATTTTCTCGATAACTCAAAAAATATAGACTCGATCGAATTGAAGCTTGGTAACTAGTTGTAGAATATCGACATAAAGACGTGTGTAAAATTTTATGAGAACCATAGGTACTCCTAGAAAATTCTGAAAAAATTACAAAAAAAAAATTGGTTCAGGCACTGACGTGAAGTCAGGAGCTTTTCCGCGTATGTTCTCTTGTCCATTCTCCTGTAGTGGACAATAGAACATGAGCGCAAATGCTGCTGACTTCACGTCAGTACTTGAACCAATTTTTCTTCGAAAATGTTATACTACCAGTCAGAATCCACTCAAATTCTGCACATACCTACTTTCACGCTACCATTTTACAATCAAGAATTACATTTCAGCACGATCGACTTTGTATGAGGTGCGAATAGACCATTGGAAATGGGAGCAAAAGCTCCTTACTTCACGTACTTTTTAAAAATGTTTAGCTTGAAATTCGACATAATTATGCAGACCTTTGGGCAAAATTATACCGTCCATAAACGGCTAACCAAAAAACGGAAGTGAGTAATTGAAAATCCTAGAAAGGAGAAAAATAGAAGAGTGTAGTCGAGTAAATAAACATTAATATACCGGCATGTTGATGCTGGTTGCCGCAACAGAAACAGCAAGGCAACGACGGTCGAGAACCGGGAGCACCGGGTCCCAGGCGGGTGAGTCGTCTTCATCAGGTTGTCTGATGCATTAGGGACCACGAGACTGGCTTTGTGGCGAGCAAGGAGGCGGAGGATCGGCCCACGGTCCCCGAAAGCTTGTCTGGGGCCTCAGAAGCACACACTCCATCACAATTTGGACAGACGCGCGGTGGGACAAATCGAACATTGACCACGTGATAAGGCGATGGAATAGAACGAGGATCACCCTTACTTTCTTACAAGACTTCTTCCAAGGAATTTTACTAAAGCAACTATTTGGCGATAAAAACAGATACAGTGAGGTACACATTTATCTTCAGTGTTCAAAGGAAAAGGATGAAAAAAATCTTAAAAAGAACTGTCATTCCGGAGCTTTTGTGGGCATGTTCTTCTGTCTATTTGCAAGAAACGAACGAAATACTGCATCAACCTTCGATCCGTCTCTTTTTAGCCAAAGTACTTGGTTGCAATTTTATCAGATCTGTATTTCTGAAGAAATTGGGAAAATAAAATTCGTTGGTACGGAATTTCAGCAGTATCTGACAAAATGATTCTGAAATATAGAATTTTTCATGGAAAATGTTTATTTCCTTTTTGAAGAAATATTTTTATTTGTTTTTCTAGTGATTCTAGATCTGGAGTCATTCTGAAAAACTGAGTACATGAAATAGCCAGTTCTATTCATGAAACAAATCTAATGTAAACAGTCCAGAGATAACTTAAACCAGAATACTTGAATAGTGTTACTAAGAAATAACTACCTGTACATTAGTTGGAGATCCCGTTCTTAATCTTCCATAACTAGAGAATGACTCGTAAATTATGCTCGACTTCCTTGCATCATTAATTTTCTTCGACTCACTAACTAATAAACTCTGCCTATGAACTTAGCGAATCCAAATTTCAAATTTTGTACATGCTTACGTCAACCAAACTCTGAATTCGCATTCTGTGAGAACATATAAGTACGATGTATTATTGAAATTTTGAAAAATCATATATCCGAAAGTATTAGCTCGTTAGAGTTGAGAATAATATGATTCTTATTATGAAACTGCATCTGAAAAAGAAATGAATTCAAAATTTATAACATAAGAAAAAATTTTTTTTGTTATTCCGAATCCATCTGATCGATCCTGCCCAATAACGAACTTGAGATATTCATGTCCTTAACCTACTGTGAAAATTTCAATTGTCTAGCTCATTCCGTTCGAGGGTTATCATGTTAACGGCCGGACGGACAGACAGAATCGATTTCGACCACAGGTTCTGGATCAGTGAGTCGAACCAAATCGTTTAACACCATTTTCATCCAAAAATTCGAAAATTACAGACATTTTGACAAATTGATAAGCACTCTGTTCCGAGGAACAAGAGCGCTAAAAATGAACCTTCAAGCCGTATTTTTACCGTAAATTGTAAATGAAATAGCGTCAGAGGAGATTCGAACGCGGCATACGAGTTATACAGGGTGTTTGTGAATAAGTGCGACCAACATTAAGGAATTATTCTGCATGACAAAATAATGACAGTTTGCTTATAACTTTTGTCCGCAAATATTTCGTTTACCGAGATACTGGGTTACATTTATTCTTAAACAAGCACTGACGTGAATTCAGGAGCTTTTGCGCGTATGTTCTATTGAGCATTCTCCTGTATTGGACACTCTTAATCGAATTTACCATGGTGAATTTGATTAAGTGTCCAAAACAGGTGAACGGACAATATAATTCACCATGCTAAATTCGATTAAGAGTGTCCAATACAGGAAGATGGACAATAGAACATACGCGCAAATGCTCCTGACTTCACGTCAGTGCTTGACCAATTTTTTTTTCGTAATTTTTAAAGATTTTTTAAGGGTACGGTTCTCACAATTTTTTTTTTTTTGTAAATTTGAAAAATTTTCTTGGGGTATGGTTCTCACAAAATTTTACACACTCCTTTATGTTGATATTCTACAACTAGTTACCAAGCTTCATAGTTCAGTCAATCTGGCAAAAATTAAATCGTTCCGATACAGAAAATAACCAGTGGCTGAATCTTTGTTAATAGTTGGAGAATGATGTTAGAAAAGGGTTTATTGGGTCGGCCACGTTGGACCATGATGCGTGTTTTGAAAAACTCAAAAAAAATTTGAAATGCATTCATCTCGTGATCTATGCATTTCACAGAAAAATTTATTCAAGAAAAAATGTATAGGACATCGATATCTACAATTAATCTCATTGGTGCTATGCCGTACAACAAAAAATGCACGCAGTAGGTGCCGCTAAAGTACAAAAATGTAAGGGTGAAAGGGTTAATCAAGTGTAAAATCCATATTTGTACTTTATCATCGTTATAAAATGAAAAAAATGTACATTAAAAGAAGAACGCTATTGTATGTACCAATAAAATTGATGTTATATAATGATGTTATTGAATTTGTTTTCGTCAACCTAATCCAAATTTCTCGAAAAGTCAATGAAATCATTTTAATTGTTAACATTTTTCATTAATTATTTTATAAGAAATCATTTTTCATAACAAAAATAAAGATTTGAAAACTATTTCCGTTCAATAAAATAATGTATAAAAAAATTTGATCAAAAGCTATAATTATTCATAATAATTTACAATCGCTAATTGGAAATATTACAAACAATGTTACAAACAATATAAATTATTACATCTTGATCAAAACAATAAAGATACGTCAGTTATATGCACCACAGCTGTCCTCATACTTTGTGAAATCGTTGTAATGGAATTTTCAAACTTCAGCAAGCTGTAGCTTCAAAACGGTAAGTTGTATGTAAAAAATGTTTTAATAAAAGTTGTTCGTAATATTAAAAGGAACAACTTTTACATTTACAATATAGTTGAAAAAAGAAAATTTAATAGCAAAAAAGTGGAAAAACTCTTATTTTGGAACTTTAGCGCCACCTACTGCGTGCATTTTTTGTTGTACGGCATAGCACCAATGAGATTAATTGTAGATATCGATGTCCTCTACATTTTTTCTTGAATAAATTTTTCTGTGAAATGCATAGATCACGAGATAAATGCATTTCAAAATTTTTTTGAGTTTTTCAAAACACGCATCACGGTCCAACGTGGCCGACCCAATAAACCCTTTTCTAACATCATTCTCCAACTATTAACAAAGATTCAGCCACTGGTTATTTTCTGTACCGTCGAAATGCCAGATTGACTGAA
The DNA here is from genome assembly GCA_937662695.2 of Halyzia sedecimguttata. Taxonomy (NCBI): domain Eukaryota; kingdom Metazoa; phylum Arthropoda; class Insecta; order Coleoptera; family Coccinellidae; genus Halyzia; species Halyzia sedecimguttata. The sequence goes on along the minus strand of OW569414.2, from coordinate 10,043,532 downwards.
CTATCAATTCGATCAAGTCTATATTTTTTCAATTATCGAGGAAATAATATTCCAGGTGGGTATACGAGAGGGTATAGCTCCGAAACCGATGGACCGATTTTGCCCGGAAACGAACTTATCTCTCCCATTAGGATGTGCAACCTACCCTGAAAATTGCATGTCCCTTTCTCCTTTCGTTAGGAACTCATCAAGCCAACGGTCACCCATCCAGCTACTGAACTCACACAAGGCTGCTCGGAACTCCAACAATATAGATCCGATCGTGTGCAAACTTGGAACTTGGCAGTAAAGTTAGGTCCTGAAGGCTCTCGCAAAATTTCAGCGATGTCGGAGGATTAGTTTCTGATGTCAATAATTTTCGATGATTTTTAAAAAATTTTGGAGTTACACCATCCTCATGAAATTTTTCAGGAATTTTTGCGGTGGCATTTTGCAACTGACAACCATGTTTGAATTGGATCGGTTTTATATTTCTCGAGTTATTGAGGAAATAACAACCAAATTTCAGATGTGTATAACTCCAACACTGTTTGGCCGATTATACCTATAAACGAACTCAAATATCCCATTCAAATGCACAACCTTACCCGAAAAATTCAAGTCGCTATCTTTATTCGTTCTTAGGTTATGGTGACATAAATAATATTTTTTGATAATTTTTTTTAAATTTTCTAGCGATCCGATTCACACAAAATTTTACGAGCATGCTTAGTTTTTGCATTCTAAAACTACTCACCAAGTTTCAATTCAATCGAGCTTGTATTGCTTGAAAACAAACTTATTACTCGGAAACCGTTGGGCCGTTTATGCCTTTTAATGAACTTGTCCGTCGTATTATGATGCGCCACCTACCCTGATAATTTCAAATCACTATCTTTCTCCGTTCTAAAGTTATCGTGACAACGGACGGCCGGCCGGCCGGACAGCATTATATTTGACCTCGAATTCCTTATCAGGGAGTAGAACCCAATCGTTTGAGACCACTTTCGGCGAAAATTTCGAAAATTACAGACACTTGGGCAAAATGATAGCAAGATGTTCCCCAGAACATACGTGCAAAAACTGACTATGCATTTATTGCTCTGAAACCAGTTTAGATGTGCATATGAAATTTGCTGCAATTCATTCCATTTAAACACCGTCAAATAAACACCAGGTATTATGAAGAGTAGGGTGTCCCTTATATGTTAAAAAAAATTTTTTTTTTAGTTTTCGAAATACCCATCTTACTATATTTATATACTATATATATATATATACTATACTTATTATATTTATCAGTCTATTAGTTACCCAAGTACAGAATTTCAACCTCCTACGTTGATTTTATCCCGTGCCGACTTAGCTTCAAAGTTTCAAAAAATAGCTGTTAAATCCATTTCCTTACTCTGCCCGTAGACCATCACTTAAATACATTCTATTAGATAAATTATGATCAAAACACAAATTTATATGATAAACTTTCTGCAACTAATAAAAATAGTACAATATATCTAATTATTAATTCAGATTTTTCCATTTTACTGTTCTTCATATACAGTAATCAAACAATAAAACTCCAGCATTAATTTAGCATCTCGCTCAGCTGTGTTATTAACTGTTTTTGGCGTCTTGTTAATCTAAAAATTTTCTTTTTTGCTTCAATATACATACTCGTACTTCGCAGCGTTTTCATTGCACAATAACATATTCTCTTGCAGGAAACTACTGTCAAGTTTCAGTCACGGGAATAAATCTTTGCTTGTCACTGATACGAACTCAATCAAAGATTTCCCTAAAAAATTTAAACAACTTGAAGTAGTATGAATGAAAGAGTAAGTTTCAATGAACTGATTAAACGCTACTTTTTACCAAAGGTAAACAGAGCCAGACATTTCTTCCTTGGATGGGACATACCTCTTTACAGAAGCTTCAGAGCCTTTGCTGTAAATTTTCTACAATGTTCGTTTTCGTCCGCTCATTAACTTCATCATCAAAATTTTAAATAACGACTATATTTCCTCTGATAAGTACTACATGTGTTGACAGAACTCGTTTATAGTCGCTTTAAAAATCTATTTATCAACCCTTTCATAATCTTCTAAAGTTTGTAGAAAATAAAATTGTTGATAAGGTGCTTTTCTGTGAAACTGCATACCAGCTAGGGCTTCTCATAAACTGCCACAATAAATAAACACAAATCGCGTAGATCTTGTTCCTTCTTGGCACCCATTTCAAACTGAGATTGCAACAAACAGCTTTTTCAAGTGTTTTTTTGGGTATTGCCACCCAAAGAGCTTGATGCATCGCGCCAGAATGTCTGATTTTTAGTTCACTATGATTATCTTTATCCAGAAAAAGAACAGCGAGCTCGATTGATTCACGATAAGGATCTTATATTATCGATTTTGCCAGTTCATTGTTGAAAAACGTCACCAATTCATCAATTTATTTGTTCCGCAGAGGTGTTGTTGAACAAAATCGGTACATGGTTTGATGGCACTAGGATTGATATCCATCCAGTTGTCTCTAAACTTTTTGAACAGCGTGATATCAGGACTACTAGTAACTAGCTGGATCTTGGATCAACCGCAGTTTTGAGAACCCGGCCTTTAAGTGCATATATTACAGCTTTCGCTTGATGCTTAGTGGACATATGTCTAAAGTTGCAACTAATTTTGAGGTCACAAAACCTTTTCTTGCCTTCTTGTCAACTTACATATTGAGATGTGGCAGCCTGAAGTTCTTCCAGACTTTCTTCAGAGATTGTAGATTGTTCCTCTATTTTTCCATGTGTTTCAAAGCTGTGTGAAGAATCAATAATCTCTCGGAAATCATTTGCCTTAATTTCTTTTTCTCTTCTGCCAGTTTACTCAGCGCTGCTCTTTGTTCAATTTCAGCCAACTTTTTGTCAACACATGGTAAGTATCCCGGACATCCTGGCTCGCTTTATTTTTGCAAGAATATCTTATCTTCTGCAATTTTCATTCTTTCGAGAGTATCAGCATGTGCGATATCCAATAAATTATCAACATAATTCAAATTGAAAGTTTTTCTTGTGGTGCCTATAAACATCCTGGATCTTCTTACTATCCTTTTGAAGCTCACGCCAGACTTGATAACTTCTTAACATCATTTCGAACAGCTTTGGTAGGTATTCTAGCCTTTTCACAGAATATAATACACTCCAGAAGATTTGCACTGTCATCAACAGTTAACTTAGCTTCGCGTATATTGAAAAATAAATACATAAGAAATTAACGAATAGACGGTAATTTTGCACCTGTTATTTGGCGACTTACTTCACCAATAAAAATTTTGTTTTTGTTTCTTAATTCCACTGACATCCTCAAAAATCAAAATAATACCGAATCGTTACTCGACAAGCCGAAATAAACTGACAATAACAGAAGCTATGCGCCGCTTCTGTGAGTGAAGACTGAACTTGTATAAACTTCTTTACGCGCAAGTCGGCACGGTTAGTTCTCTTCCAAATGAGGTAAAAAATGGGTTTCGAGTGTATTGGGTCCAAATGAACAAAACAAGAGCCTATGCGTTGTGAAATTAAAACTTTGAAAAATAAGGGACACCCTAATGAAGAGTTTTGACATTTTGATGAGAAAATGATTGAGTCCGTATAACTAAAATTCAGTTGCTTCCCTATGATATAGCCCACACATTTCCATTGTCGAAGCAGGTAAACGAAAATGGATTACCTGATGCGAGCTTCAGCTGAGGTGTGGAAAACTCATATTAATATGTCATTTATATTGATTATCAATCATGCTACCCACAGGAAATACTCCATGTCGTCGATTACAAAATAATAGTTCTCCCTGGAACAGAACAAATAGAGCATATTATTTATTATAATGACCTAATGTTAGTCATGCATAAAAGTAATTATTTAAGCTTATGGAATGATCGTTACTTCTACTAATTCTTAGTGCAATTAGAGGGCGGCATGCGTGCGTGCTGACGAGCCGAAACCTATGAATTTCGTATATTTAGGAGGACATTATTCCTAATTAATATATTTTTCTTCAATCGCCAGTTTGTTCTATCAACATAAAAAATTGGTTCAAGCCCTGTGGATGGGAGCTTTGGCGCTCTTGTTCAAACTTTGACAAATCATCTCCGAAAGTATTGCTTTCTAAGAGTTCGCAATGATATCAATGTATTCTTATGATAGAAATGCACCATAAAGGAATTTCAATACTAATAGTAGTTTATTTATTAAGATTAAATGAGCGATCTTCAATGCTTTAATCCTTCAAAAATTATTATTTAAAATAATAAGGAAAGTATCATCGAAATGTCTAGAGCAAAGCTGAGCATTCTTGATATTTGAGAGGTAGAGGCTGCCGAACAAATTGTTTTAATAGTTAAATGTATATTAAAAATGGGTTCAAGCCCTGTGGACAGGAGCTATCGGGCGCATGTTCATTCTGGAACACAAATTTTCCATTACAATAATCTTCATCTAGCTTCTATTTAGTATCAATTCCTGTAGAATGTGATCATAATAATTGTTTTTCATTTTCCAACTGCCCGATCCCAACAATACTTAGATAATATTATATCCATAAATTAAGCATTTCATTATTGCATTTCTTGAAATAGGTACCTTTTCAAGTCGATCAACATCGTCCTTCTTTCGACGTCTAAACTATGACTTGATTCTTTATGTTTATGTCTTTGAATTTGTTTTCGGTGGAATTCAAAGAGTTCATAGAATAATCGATGAAAATACTGAGAGAGACCCAGGAAATTTGACACATTTTGTCTTATATCTCCAGAAATTGAAATCGTATAGAGCCAAAATTTTGCACAATGTTGCAAAATACTACAATTGACGTTAGTACAAGTTTTTGTTGCAATCTGATGAATAGTTCACGAAAAAAAAATTTTTTTTTCGAAAAAATTAAAAGAAATATTTTTTTAAAAGTTACCAACATTTCGATCATAACAGAATTTTGCCAAAAGTTGCGCGTTTATATCCTCGAACTGACTACCAAGTTTCGATTCAACATCTTCTTTAGTTCCTGAAATATCAGGGAAATAACCTCAAAGTTTGAAATGTCTATAACTCCTAAACCGTCCGGCCGATTTTGCCCGTTAACGAACTTAACCGTCGCATTTTGATCAGAAACCTACCCTGAAAGTTTGAAGTCGATAGGACCTTCGGTGCTCCTGTTATCGTGCCTACGGCCGGAAGGCCGGCCGGCCGGCCGGCCGGCCGGACGGCACCCAAAAATCTGACACCGGATTCGTGATCAGGGAGTCCGAATTAGTCTATTAGCCAATTTTCAGCTCGAAATTCGAAAATTACAGACATTTGGACGAAATGATAGGACGATGTTCCCCTAGAACATGCGCCCAATAAAATGCAATCCTCTTTTCATAATTTAATCGTTCTAAATAATAATAATATTTATTTAAGTCATATTTTTCGAGTCATGGAGAAAACAATATTCCAGATGGGTACAACTCCGAAACCGTTTGGTCGATTATATCCAACAATGAGCATAACTGTCCCATTCGGATGCGCAACCTACCCTGAAAATTGCAAGTCGCTATATCTTTAAATTCAAGAGTTATCGTGGCAACGGTCTCCCATCCAGCTACTGAGGTTACTCATTGCTGCTCAGATCTCCAACAATATGTATCATATCACGTTCAAATTTGGACCACAACTGAAATTGACGGTAACACGGTAACTCACGAACGGAATGAGCTAGACAGTTGAAATTTTCTGAGTAGGTTTGAGGGATGAATATCTCGGTTGCGTTCGTTATTGGGCAAAATCGGTCTAACAGTTACAGAGTAACGATTTTTTTTTATATTACAACTTTTGAATTAAAATATCCAGTTTCATTATATGAATCCATTTTTGTTATTTTCAACTCTAACAAGCTAATACTTTCGGAGATATGATGTTCCAAAATTTCAATAATACATCGTAAGTTCTATGTATTCACAGAATGTGAACACAGAATCTGTCTGTGTTCACTGTTCATAAATGTCTCCTTTCTAGCTATTAGAGATAGTCAATTCGTAGTTTGAAACTGTTTTCTCTTGGAAAACAAGTATCCGATTCTTGAATTTGTGAATATATACAAGACTGTTTTGAAACCGAAAATAATATTGACTGATTACATATGGAATAATTTATGCATAAATATTGGGGATGATGTTTTAGAAGATTTAGAATTATTGGATCATTTGAATGATGTAGTTTATGAAGGCAATAGGAAAGAAGAACATAATGGAATCATCAAAAGAAATTACTGTTCGTTGACCACTGAGGTTAATCCTTAAGAAGTGAGAGATGTTCCTATATACAGTATTTTCATAATGTTGCTAGCAAAAAAATTCAAACATTTTTTCTTGAGTTGAGTATCATAATACAGAAGAGAATGTGTTAGTGGTATGAATTATTCAATTTTAAATTATGAAAAGAGGATAGTATTTGATTAATATATTTTGAACTATTAAAATAATTTGTTCGTAATCCTCTACCTACTCAAATATCAGGAATAAATGGACAAACTGCTAAGATTGTCTCCAGCCTTGCTCTAGATATTTCGATGATACTTATTTCCTTAGGTATTTCGAGTTGTGAAAACTATGCACCGAGTGTAAGTTGCAACAACCCATTCCACGAGGTTGAGTCATTGCAGATTGCTCATTTAATCTTGATAAATAAATTTAAAGACAATTTTTGAATCATTAATGATAGTAGATAATTTTTTAGGCATTTTTTTTAAACGACACTTTTTTTAAATTTAATTTCTTTCATGATGCAGTTCTATCACAGGAATCCATTGATATAATTCCCAATTCTGAGAAACCAATACTTTCGGAGATATAATTTATCTGTTTGAACAAGAGCGCAAAAAAGCTCCTGCCCACAGGGCTTGATCCAATTTTTTCCGAAATTTAACTTGAAAAGGTATAGAAATTAAGCCATTATATTAAAAATATTTGGTGAAATGGTTCAACTTTATAATTGTCCCTCCTCTTGAGACAAATAACCCACGTTTGAGAACACGCTGTATAAGTTTTTTTTACAAAAGATAGACGAACTAAAGGAATTGAACAATCTAATGGATCTGAAACGTATCAATATTTATTATGAATGGATGCTCCACAGAAAATAAACTGGCATAATTCCAAACAATAGACAATGGATAGTTACGTACACTCGTTCTGATATAAATACACTGATCAACAATTGCTAGGGATCACTTATGAACTTCTCTTCATTTGAATTTTTTCAAGTTATCTCGTGAATATCTGTACATTTTATGTTCTCTAAGGAAAAATTAAGATGTTTTGAGTTGATTATATCAAATTTTTCCTCACTTCATCGGCTCTTGTTCACAAAATCGATTATTATCTGTAGGCTGTTACATGTGGAGTGAAAAGCAATGTGGTATTTGTTATTAAATCTGTTTTTTTCTCTCGTTCAAACACATAAGGTGACAATAATTGAAGAAATGAGAACAATATTAGCTTATCAGTCATGCCGAGAAGACGTTTGGCTCCTGTGCAACTGGACCAAATCATACGGTGGATACAGGAAGGTTTGTCCCAGCGAGAAGTGTCCCGGCGGTTGAATGTTTCGCAAAGTGTCGTGAGTCGGGCTTGGAATAGGTTCATCCAAAACGACTCAGTAGCTTATGTTCATGGGGGAGGTCGGCAGCGCAGTACAACAGCTGCCCAAGATCGTCTTTTGGTCCTCAATGCTAGGAGAAATCCCACTTACCCGGCGTCGCGGCTCAATAGATCACTGAGAGTTGCAACAGGAGTTCTAATTTCGAACCAGACTGTAAGACGACGACTACATGTTCGTGGTTTGAGAGCACGTAGGAGGGTACAACATCCCCGTTTGAATAGGGAACACCGGGTTCATCGACGGCAATGGGCTGAGGAGCACCGCAATTGGACAGTTGAAGATTGGAGCCGATGTTTATTTACGGATGAGTCTAGATTTCGTTTGGTCAACTCCGATGGACGTATTCTTGCTTGGAGGGAAAGAGGTCGAAGGTATGCAGAACAGTTTATGGTACCCACAACAGCAGGCTTTTGGCGGAGGTTCTATATGTGTATGGGGAGGCATTTGTTTGAACCAACGCACAGAGTTGGTTGTTCTGCAAAACACCACAATGACCAGCCAGAGATATCACGATATGATTATTGAACCCATAATTGTTCCGTTTGCGGCTGCCTTGGGCGAGAATTTCATTTTAATTGACGATAATGCCCGTCCACACCGTAGTCGTCTGGTTAATGAAGCGCTAGAAACTCATGCTATTGATAGGATGGACTGGCCAGCTCGCTCTCCAGACATGAATTGCATCGAACATGTCTGGTCTGAGATGTCTAGACAATTGTCAACCTTAGAACAACCGATCAATAACCTGGAGGACCTTTCTAAAGCTTTACGGGATATTTGGACGAATTTGCCCCAAAATTTTATGAATCGTTTGATTGAAAGTATGCCTCGTAGGGTAGAATGCTTGAGACGAGCTCGTGGGGGGCCAACTAGGTACTAGCTTAACCGAAACTTCAGCCTTCTTGTGGTGTCATCATAAAATTTTTATGTTATTCAAACACAGAATTTTGAGGGTTCCTAATAAAGTCTTTTTTTCTCTCCAACTTTCCATTTTTTCATTCTTTTCTCAAGTGAACCATATTATCAACTGAAAATACTCTGATATCTGACTAAATTTATAATCTTGGAGCGAATAATTCAGAAATAAATTTAGAAAAAGTAAGTGATCCCTATCAATTGTTGAGCAGTGTATATCTAAATATTCACGTTATGAGGTAGTTATCCAACCCAGGCAATTGCTGTGAAGACTGTTAAATTACGATACCAACAACTAGCGTGGCTAGAACCAATAATATCGTTTTTCCCAAATCATAGATATAGCGACAGCTTAGCAACTTTAATACATTTAATAATATAAATTACTATTTTTCTGAAACACCGTCAATTTTCCGGAGAAGATAATAGAGACATTGACATGATAGACAGTTATTTTCGTAAAATTCAAATTTCGTATCATCTCCACTTCTCAAAATGATAGCCATTATATCTATTTCGATTCCTCTATAATAAAAGGGAGTAGTTGGGGACGAAGAGAAAGACGGAGCTTACAAAGGGATGAACGGCAGGGAATGCACATTCGCGTGTCTAAGACCTATCATTTCAGAATTCTTCGATTGGTGCATTAACCTGTCGTCTCGATGTGTTTGGAATCAGAAGTATACTCGAACATTCGACGGACAGTGGCGGAAAATATCATGGGTATGATGTTTATTATACCCCTATTACACTATGCCTTTTTCATGTCTATATTTGCGACTATTTTAATGGCTATTTGTTGGTTAAAATTCCCCCCAAATGAGTGGCACTATTACACCGCGCTTTTTGCGCGTATGTTCTGGGGAACATCGCGTTAAAGTTTTGCCCAAATGTCTGTAACTTTCAAATTTTTTGAAAAAAATGGTCTCAAACGATTAAGTTCGACTCCCCAATGAAGAATTCGAGGTCAAATTTGATTCTGTCCGTCCGGCCGATGCCACGATAACTTGAGAACGAAAATAGCTAGAGACTTGAAATTTTCAGGGTAGGTGGAGCATCCCAATACGACGGACAAGTTCGTTAATGGGCATAATCAGCCCAGCGGTTTCCGAGTAATAATTTTGTTTTCAACCAATATAAATCCGATCGAATTGACACTTCGTGAGTAGTTGTAGAATATGAACCTAAGCACGTTTGTGGAACTTGGTGCGAATCGTATGGCTAGAAAAATATTAAAAAATTATTAAAAAATATTTTTGTTGTCACGATAACTTGAGAACGGAAAGAGATAGCGAATTCAAGTTTTCAGGTTAGGATGTGCACCAGAACGCGACATTTCAGTTTGATTATGAGCCTAATTGGCCAAACGGTTTAAGAGTTATAGCCATATAAAATTTTCTGAAATTTTGTGGTTTTTTGTTCCTCATTAACTCGAAAAATACTGAAACGCATGAATTCAAACATGGTTATTAGTTGTAGAATGCCAACGCGGAAATGTTTGCAAAATTTGGTGAGGAGAGCATTTGTAGAAAATTTTGAATAAATCATTGAAAATTAAAAAAAAATATTCTATATATCAGTAACTGATCGTTTGAAATTGCTGAAATTTTGCAAGAGCCTTCATAACCTAACTCTACTACCAACTTTCAAGTTTTAATACGATCGGTTAAATATTGTTGGAGATTCGAGCATTCTTGTGTGAGTTCAGTAGATGGGTGACCGTTGCCGCGATAACTTTCGAACGAAAGGAGATTGGGACTTGCAATTTTCAGGGTAGGTTGCGTATCCGAAAGGGAGAGTTGAGTTCGATTTTGGGCATAATCGGTCTAACATTTTCCGAGTTATACTCACTTGGAATATAAATATTCGATCGAATTGGAGTTTGGTAACTAGTAGTAGAAAATCAACATAAGGACGTGTTTAAAATTTTGTAAGAACCGTACCCCTAGAAAATTTCAAAAAAATCGCGAAAAAAAAATTGGTTCAAGCACTGACGTGAAGTCACACTTAATTCGAATTTACCATGGTAAATTCAAATTAAGTGTCAAATACAGGAGAATGGACAACATAATTTACCATGGTAAATTCGATTAAGGGTGTCCAATACAGAAGAATGGACAATAGAACATACGCGCAAAAGCTTCTGAGTTCACGTCAGTGCTTGAACCAATTTTTTCACGCCTGTTTTAGGCAGTAATTTCAGAGCTGCAAACATTGAAGAAATTGACATATTTACCTTAAGTTCTTGTTTTGTTCATATATTTTTAAAACAATACCATAGTATTTTAAGAATGTCTGAAGAAACGTTTAATATGCTACTACATAGAGTACAAATTCACATACAGAAAAGAGACAATGTAATTCCAGAAAGCATTTCTCCAAAAACGAAATTAATATTTACTTTGACATACACTAGGCGAAAACTTCATATCACTCGGGGATAGCCATCACAGATTATCTTGCCTTCATAAGTTAAGTTATTTTACGTCCTCAGAGTAATATGTAAACATAAATTTATTATTAAATATACGAAGGCTGCGATTCAAAGGATAGAATAAACTGGGTTATGTTAAGAAGACGTCAAGTCAGACAGATAAATATTGTGTTGGTAGACATGACATTTCGACAAAAAGGCTTGAAATCCCTACGATTCAGGGGGAACAAATAGAACCAGTTCTATTTATTTTTCAAGCCTGAAACAGTCTAAAAAATATCCCCGGGCGCATGCGTATTTAAGTAATCATTAAAGGATACTGTGGGAGGTATACTCATTATTGAAAGGTTTTTTTCTGGGTTTTCTCTCCCAAACTCTGAAAAATATCTATAAAATAAAAATTAAATATTTGGTGATTTGCTTCTGCGTAAGAAACACAAGATATTTGTCAGAAGCAATCAATTGAACAAGATTGCCCAACAAACAACAACGAAACAACATCAACGAAGAAACAACTATATCGTAACGTTTCGGAGTCTATATCAGACTCCTTCGTCAGACGCTTAATGAAAATTAATGAATTATTTTGTTGATAGTTATTTTGTGAAATTTAAGTTTGGGAGAGAAAACCCAGAAAAAAACCTTTCAAGCATGCGTATTTCTTCAAAATTTCAGGCGCAGTCAGTCAGGCTGACAAATAGGCACGAAAAAGGCAAAGTGTAATAAGGGTATTACTGTAAATTTGTAGCGTGTTTGATCCCCTGAACAGTGTGCCTGTTTATTAGCCCAAATGACAATTAGCCCAAATCTTTTTTAATTTTTGGCCGAAAATTGTCTCAAACGTTGAGTTGTCCTTAGGATATCAAAAATGTCAGATGATTATAACTCCGATACCGTTTGGCAGATTATGCCCATCCAGAACTTAAATGACGCATTCATATGCGCAACCTACCCCAAAAATTGCAAGTCGTGAGATAAATAATATTTTTAATATTTTCTTGCACGCATGTTCTGGGAACATCGTTATCATTTTGCTAAAATGTCGGTAATTTTCGAATTTTTTGTCGAAAATGGTCCCGAACGATTGAGTTCGACTCCCTGATGAAGAGTTCGAGGTCAACTTCGATTCTGTCCGAACGGCCGTTGCCACGATAACTGGAGAACGGAAAGAGATAGCTTGACTTGAAATTTTCAGAGTAGGTGGCGTATCCAAATATGACCGACAAGTCCATCAATGGTAATAATCGGACCAACAGTTTCCGAGTAAGTTGTAGAATACTGACCAAAGACGTTTGTGAAATTTTGTGAGAATAATATCACTAGAAAATTTCTAACAAATTATTAATACATATTATTTATGTCACGATAACCTGAGTAGGGAAGGAGATAGCTATTTGCAATTTTTGGCGTAGGTTGTACATTTGAATGTGACATTCGAGTTTGTTAATAGGCATAATCGGCAAAACGTTTTTGGAGTTATACCGATCTGAAATTTGGTTGCTATTTCCTCAATAACTCGAAAAATACGAATCCTATATAATCCAAGCATGGTAATTAGTTGTAAAATGCCGACGCAAAAATTCTTGCCAAAATTTGTGAATATCATATCACTATCAAAATAATTGAAAATCGTTGAAAAAATGCTATATATCAGAAACATCGTTGAATTTTTGCGAGAGCCTTCAAAACCTAACTCTACTGCCAAGTTCTAAGTTTGAACAGGATCAGATCCATATTGTTGGAGATCCGAGCACCCTTGTGTGAGTTAAGTAGTTGGATGGGTGACCATTGCCACGACATATTTCGAAAGGAAAGAGATAGCGACTTGCAATTGTCATGGTAGGTTGCGCATCTAGATGTGATAGTTGATTTCGTTCTTAGGTATAATCCGCCAAATTGTTTCGGAGTTATGTCCAACATCCATTTGGTTGTTATTTCCTTGAGAACTAAAAAAAAGTAATAAAACTATTATAAGTTTTGAACGAAAAGAGATACAGACTTGCAATTTTTGGGGTAGATTGCGCAACCGAATGTAAGAGATTAGTTCGTTGTTTGGCATAATTGGGACAACGGTTTCGAAGCTATACCCATCTGGATTATTATTTCCTCGATAACTCAAAGTATCGAGCAAAAAATACAGACCTGATCGAATTGAAACTTGGTTACTAGTTGTAGAATATCGACATAAAGATGTGTGTGTAATGATATGAGGGCCGTACCACTAGAAATTAAAAAAAAATACGGGAAAATATTATGTATCTCACGATAACTTGAGAACGGAAAGAGATAGCGACTTGCAATTTTCAGGGTAAGTTCGCATCCAAATGCGACATTCAAGTTCATCAACTGGCATGATCGGCCAAATGGTTTTGGAATTATACTCATCTGAAATTTAGTTGTTATTTCCTCTATAACTCAGAATATATTGATCTGATCCAATTAAAACTCGGTGATTACATGTAGAATGCTGATCCACTAATTTTCGTGGGATTTTGTGAATATCGTATCCTGGAGTTATTTCAGGCGTAAGTATTTTCGTATTTCAATTCCAATAGAAAACATACGTCAGAATTATAAATTCTATGATCATAGACGATTTTCTCGTTACTTTCTGTCAATAAAATGGTATGAAATGTATTCATATATTAAAAAAGCTGAGAGAACGGTCTATATCGATGCTAAATTCTATTAAGAGTGTTCAATAGAGGTGAATAGACAATAGAACATGCGCGCAAAAGCTCCCGACTTCACGTCAGTGGTTGAACCAATTTCATTGTCTCGATCTGCGGTACAACTAATATGCGTAGCCCAGATTGTAGTAATGAACAGAATTGTAAAAGAAACTTGATGAAATATAAAAAAAATGGTTCAAGCCCTGTGGACAGGAGCTTTCTGGCGCTCTAGTTCAAACAGACAAATTATATCTCCGAAAGTATTGGTTTCTCAGAGTTGGGAATTATATCAATGTATTCTTATGATAGAACTGCATCATAAAGGAAATTCAATTCAAATAATAGTTTATTTATCAAGATTAAATGAGCAATCTGAGAATGAGAACTGCACCATGGAAGAAATCAAATTAAAATAGCTGAAATGAATTAGACTCTCTCTTATAGAACAGGATGACATGTACGAGTATGAACACAGAGCATATAATAAAGCTTAGATAGAATAATTATAGCATTCTGTGAAAACATAGAAGTACGATTCATTATTGAAATTTCGAAAAATCATATCTCCGAAAGTATTAGCTTGTTGGAGTTAAAAATGACATCCATGGATTTTTATGGTGAAACTGCATCTTAAATGACAATTGAATTTGAAATTTGTTACTTAAAAAAAACTTTTTTTTTCATTACTCCGAAACCATTTGGCCTATTTTGCCCAAAAACGAACTTAACCGAGATATTCATCTCCCTAACCTACTCTGAAAATTTCAACTGCCTAGCTAATTCCGTTCTAGAGTTATTGTAGAATTTTTTTTTTTAATTTTCAAATTTTTTTTTGACCCTTTTCAGTAACCTGGTCAATACAAAACTTCACATTCGTATAAAGGTCATGATTCTACACTTTGATGCTAAATTTCAGATAGATCGAGTCATCGATTTCGGAAATATTCATAAAAAATGTTTTTACTAAAATCGGCAATAACTCCGAAACCGCTTGATGGATTTCGCCCATTAACGAACTTGTCCGAGATATTTACGCTCCAAACTCACCTTGCAAATTGCAATCCTCTATCTCCTTTCGTTCGAGAGTTATCGTACCTACGGCCTGCCGGCCGGACCGGCCGGACATAATCGATTTTGACCTCGGATTCTTGATCAGTGAGTCGAACCAAATCGTTTGAGACCATTTTCAGCCAAAAATTCAACAATTACATACATATCGGCAAATTGATAAGCACTCAGTTCCGAGGAACTAGAGTGCCAAAAAGCTCATTTTCTAGTATTACGATCCTGACGAAATTTCGCATAAGTCGAAATTCTTTAACTAGTTTGTTTCAATTGGATATGAGATTGATATCAGATGGAAGGTCGTCAAGGTAATGGTCACCCTTTCAGAAACTGAACTTGCCGAACTCTGCTTGGTTTCCAGTATTTTTTCAATATTTCCACCACTATAGATCCAATCTATATGTTCAAATTTGGAACTTGTCTGTAGAATAAGGTTTTGAAGGCTCTCGCAAAATTGCGATAACAACGATATCGGACGGATAGTTTCCGAGAAACAGAATAGTTTTTCATTAATTTCCTATGAAATTTCGCATTTGTCCTTGTACCGACATTACAGACATACTTGCAATATAAAGTTGAGTGGAATGAACCTAGATAGAATCTATCAGAGATGTGATATAGCAATCCACTATGACAGTCAAGCTGCTATTAAAGCTCTTAGCTCCCATGTTATCGAGTCCAAGCTAATATGGGAGTGCCGAAAAAAACTAAATGAAGTAGACAAGAACAACAGGGTCTCCTTGATCTGGGTCCCTGGTCACGCGGGAATCACAGAAAATGAGGAGGCCAACACACTTGCCCAGGATGGAGCGCAAACCCCCTCTATTGGCCTGAAACCCTACTATAGGGTAGGTAGATACACCTACAAAAGTGAATTTTGGATGAAAGAAGAAACTGAAAGAGGTATTTTCTCGAGATCTTTTCCCGGAATGTATCTATCCAAGAAATTCCTCCGGAAGTTTGATACTATCAGATCCAAGAAATACTTGGACCTCAGTAGGAACACGCTGCACCTCCTCACTGGTTTCCTCACAGGGCACTGCGGCCTTATGAAGCATATGATGAGATTAGGGCTAGCAGAAACTGACGACTGCAGATTCTGTTAGGAGGAGGATCAAACTCCTGATCACCTGATAACGGAATGCCTCGCCATCTCAAACCAACGTGAGGAATGCTTTAGTCAAGAAATCTGCAGAAGAGAAGACGTAGCCCCCTTAAAGCCATCCCGGATAATGGAGTTCATCAGAACTCTGGAACTGGAAGGCGAGTTGTAGATGGTGATGACATGAACAGCTCTGACGGAGGGGCACAATAGACCTCAATGTCGCAGTGCAACGTTACCCCCTACAACAATATAAGATATTGTGTTGACATGTTACAACTACACTGATCAACAATTGCTAGGGATCACTTATGAACTTCTCTTCATTTGTATTTTTTTCAAGTTTTCTCGTGAATATCTGTACATTATATGTTCTCTAAGGAAAAATTAAGATGTTTTGAGTTGATTATATCAAATTTATCCTCACTTCATCGGCTCTTGTTCACAAAATCGATTATTATCTGTAGGCTGTTACATGTGGAGTGAAAAGCCATGTGGTATTTGTTATTAAATCTGTTTTTTTCTCTCGTTCAAACACATAAGGTGACAATAATTGAAGAAATGAGAACAATATTAGCTTATCAGTCATGCCGAGAAGACGTTTGGCTCCTGTGCAACTGGACCAAATCATACGGTGGATACAGGAAGGTTTGTCCCAGCGAGAAGTGTCCCGGCGGTTGAATGTTTCGCAAAGTGTCGTGAGTCGGGCTTGGAATAGGTTCATCCAAAACGACTCAGTAGCTTATGTTCATGGGGGAGTTCGGCAGCGCAGTACAACAGCTGCCCAAGATCGTCTTTTGGTCCTCAATGCTAGGAGAAATCCCACTTACCCGGCGTCGCGGCTCAATAGATCACTGAGAGTTGCAACAGGAGTTCTAATTTCGAACCAGACTGTAAGACGACGACTACATGTTCGTGGTTTGAGAGCACGTAGGAGGGTACAACATCCCCGTTTGAATAGGGAACACCGGGTTCATCGACGGCAATGGGCTGAGGAGCACCGCAATTGGACAGTTGAAGATTGGAGCCGATGTTTATTTACGGATGAGTCTAGATTTCGTTTGGTCAACTCCGATGGACGTATTCTTGCTTGGAGGGAAAGAGGTCGAAGGTATGCAGAACAGTTTATGGTACCCACAACAGCTTTTGGCGGAGGTTCTATATGTGTATGGGGAGGCATTTGTTTGAACCACCGCACAGAGTTGGTTGTTCTGCAGAACACCACAATGACCAGCCAGAGATATCACGATATGATTATTGAACACATAATTGTTCCATTTGCGGCTGCCTTGGGCGAGAATTTCATTTTAATTGACGATAATGCCCGTCCACACCGTAGTCGTCTGGTTAATGAAGCGCTAGAAACTCATGCTATTGATAGGATGGACTGCCCAGCTCGCTCTCCAGACATGAATTGCATCGAACATGTCTGGTCTGAGATGTCTAGACAATTGTCAACCTTAGAACAACCGATCAATAACCTGGAGGACCTTTCTAACGCTTTACGGGATATTTGGACGAATTTGCCCCAAAATATTATAAATCGTTTGATTGAAAGTATGCCTCGTAGGGTAGAATGCTTGAGACGAGCTCGTGGGGGGCCAACTAGGTACTAGCTTAACCGAAACTTCAGCCTTCTTGTGGTGTCATCATAAAATTTTTATGTTATTCAAACACAGAATTTTGAGTGTTCCTAATAAAGTCTTTTTTTCTCTCCAACTTTCCATTTTTTCATTCTTTTCTCAAGTGAACCATATTATCAACTGAAAATACTCTGATATCTGACTAAATTTATAATATTGGAGCGAATAATTCAGAAATAAATTTAGAAAAAGTAAGTGATCCCTATCAATTGTTGAGCAGTGTAGTTACCAAGTTTCAATCCAATCGGATCTGTATTGTAAAATTTCAACTCCGAAACTGTTTGGCCGATTATGCCCATTAACTAACTCAACCGTCGATTCAAGTCAATCAGAATCGTTGGATATCATTTCTGCCATCCAAAATTACAGCATTTTAAGAAAAATGACAGTGCCCTGTTACGAGAGAACAAAAGGCATCTCTGATTTACTCCTATCAAAGTGACGTGCTACTTCAGCCAAATACCGCAAAAGAGAAGAAAAATTTTAGAAAATAAGGATGAAGTGATTTCCAAACCTCGGCCAGCTCTGAATGCTAATCACCGCCGCAGCTCAGCTCTTCGGTATAATTAATTAGCATTCTTTCCTATATTTTACGTGCCTCTTTTTTCCATACCCCAGCCCCCTCTTGTATCCGCAACCGCTCATTACATTAAAATTAGATTTAAAAATGTGGAAATTGTATCGTTGATTGCAATTTTGCAGAGCCAGGCGTCCGTAACTTTAAAGTGGATTTTCAATTAACCATTGAATATAATGTATTTAAAACAGCGAACAAGGTATTTGTGTGCTGAGGGAGCTTTCGAAAGTTGGGAGTTTCAGACGCTTGGAGAGGTTTTTCTCTTCAGCGCATGGAATTCGACGAGCTGAATATTATCTTGTCCGGCATTGTCTGCTGCTGAACTCCGAATGGGGAAGCTCAAATCCGCTCGATTTTTTCATATTGAATGGTTCCGTCAACATGAACTGAATCGTGCTGAAAGGTTCAACAAAAATAGAAACTATTGTTCACGTTACACCGAATACTTTTTTCTGTCCTGGAAACACAAATACCTATATCTGGGAGAACTGGATGGACATAGAATCCGATAGCTGTGAATGTTTCGAATATCTGTATCCATGCAGCAAGATTAATGGCCCATTTAGGTGAAACTAGTTTTGATACCAGTTTCTTGCCTGTTCCATATAATCATATTGAAGCATCAGAGTTTTTGCGCGTATGTTCTGGGGAACATCGCGTTATCATTTTGCCCAAATGTCTGTAACTTTCGAATTTTTCGCCGAAAATGGTCTCAAACGATTGGATTCGAGGTCAAATTTGATTCTGTCCGACCGGCGGGCCGTTGCCACTTTAACTTGAGAACGGAAAGAGCTAGCGATTTGACAATTTTTTGGGTAGGTGGCGCATCCCAATACGACGGACGAGTTCGTTAATGGGCATAATCGGCACAATGGTTTCCGAGAAATAATTTTGTTTTCAACCAATATGAATCCGATCGAATTGACACTTGGTGAATAGTTGTAGAATATGAACGTAAGCACGTTTGTTGAATTTTGTGAGAATCGTATCTTTAGAAAATAAAAAAAAAATTATTAAAAAATATTTTTCATGTCTCGATAACATGAGAACGGAAAGAGAAAGCAATTTGAAATTTTCATGTTAGCATGTACGTCTGAATGCATCTAGAATGCCGACGCGAAATTTTTGCAAAATTTCGAGAGGATCGTATCACAAGAAAATTTTCAAAAAATCATTGAAAATTATAATAAGGCATTTGCCAAAGGCACCAGCAAGGAAAGGAAATCAAAGTAAACGACGAAAGATGAAATCCGCTGTCTTAACTGATAATTCAGTGACAGCTGCAATAGAAGCAGCTAGGATGGCGAAGAGAAAAGTTAAAAACCCAAATTTAGACACTGAAATACGTAAGAGTAAATCAAAAAAGATTATTAATAAAAAAAATTGGTTCAAGCACTGACGTGAAGTCAGGAGCTATTGCGCGTATGTTCTATTGTTCAATCTTCTGTATTGGACACTCTTAATCGAATTCCCCATGTTGAATTCCATTGTCCGTTCTCCTGTATTGGACACTCTTAATAGTGCCCAATAGAGGAGAATGGACAATAGAACTTACGCGCAAAAGCTCCTGACTTCACGTCAGTTCTTGAACCAATTTTTTTTATTAACAATCTTTTTTGATTTACTCTTACGTATTTCAGTGTCTAAATTTAGGTTTTTAACTTTTCTCTTCGCCATCCTAGCTGCTTCTATTGCAGCAAATTCATCCGCACTGAATTATCAGTTAAGACAGCGGATTTCATCTTTCGTCGTCTACTTTGATTTCCTTTCCTTGCTGGTGCCTTTGGCAAATGCCTTAGGGTTTCAGGTGAGAAGGTAGTTGGTGTTACCATAAATGTATTATCATACGATCTCGATGCTACTGTTGAGTTCTTATTATAGTTTTTTATAGAACTAGGCAAAGCTTCATGGCTGATTTTAACAACTCTAGGAGGAGTACAAGGTGGACTTGGTGTACGAAAATCATTGGAGAAACATTAGAGGCCAAGTCATTCGTCATCATTCGCATCCATGGGATTTGTCATGAGTTCTTCCTTTCCTGAATTTTTCACGAAGTTCAAAGTCAACTCGAAGCCGCATTGCGAAGACTTTTTGTCGCAATATTACCTCTTCTGCTGCTAGTTCGTATTTATCGCAGCTCGTTAAGCTTCTATCAGTCTTTCTTTTATAATCAGTAGGCATGTTGAATCAAAATAAACGAAGAAATAACAAAAAACCCATTGAGTAAAAAATCAGTTATACGAAACTACAACGAGGTGAGTATCGAAAAAGCTCCAATGTCGTGATTTACAACAAACAGTAAAAAAAAACGTGGAAATCAGCTGTACTGCTGTTATGAATTGAATTGTAGATGAATGAGCTTTCGATTCCTATATAACTCAAAATTAAATATAAACAAACTAGTCAAATAGAGGCTAAATGGAAAAGCGTTAAAAACTTACTTTTTCGATTTCTCAGAAGTGGGATCCAGAATTAAACAATCGCTCTCATAGAGCCACTGAAGCTTACTGAGAGTCTTCGCAGGTGGTGAAAACCAATATAATTGCGATGTTTCAAAACCCCTCGGTCTCCCTACTACTTAAAAGAATTTAAAAATGTCTCTTATGAAATTTTGTACTTCAGAAACCATTCGTCAGAATCCACTAAGATTTGACACACCATTTTAAAATCCAGTAACGAATTTTTAGGTGGACCGACCTCGTATGAGGCGTAAATAGATAATGAAACATGCGCGCAAAAGATCCTGACTTCAAGTCAGTACTTTTTAATAACTTTTTATTTTATCTGCTTTTGAAATTATTTTTCAAACAAGTAGACCAGCCTGTACCTCAACTTAATATTCGCGCTGTGAAAAAAAGTGACGAACGCGCCTATAGCATATTCCAACCCCCAAAATCAATCGGGTGACTGATAGGCAAGGCAATCTCAAGTAGTTATGTCTGCCAAGACAGATGAGGAGGGAATGTCACACTTGTGGTTTGCCGGATTAGGAAAACATGACGATCGTAACGATAAGGCCAAGATGCGGGAGACGTTGAAATATCACATACTTAGGTATGCATGTAATCTTTTCCTGACAAATGATTATTGAAGACCATAAATGCCTGGGGAAATGAATTTTTTCGCTGCCGAAACGTTCGTCTGAAATGTTCGGATTATACTAAGCTGATACGAGTACCTAGACTGGAAATTGATCAATATTTAGATGAATTGAAAAAATTCCGTTGAGGAATTGGCGAAATTCATCCGAAAGGTGTTAAGATCAAACATTATAACACCTATAACAAATCCACTCGTATACATTTTCGAAAATAGCCATTCGATTAACCAAATTTGTCGAATACTAGGTGAATATAACGGTATCAATTCAATTAAACGATTATTACGTATATATTGGGCATTTTTAATTTGATACATATTTGAACAATAAAATTGGTTCATTCAAAAATAGCCATTTTTAGATTGATGCATATTTGAACAATAAAATTGGTTCCAGTAGTGACGTGAAGTCATCAGCTTTTGCGCACATGTTCTATTGTCTACTCACCTCTATTGGACACTACGAATTTAGCATCGATATATACCGTTTTCTCAGCTTTCATAATACATAATATGAATACATTTCATACCATTTAAATGAGAGTCTTTAGCGATGTCCACGATCGCAGAATTTTTAATTCTATTGGAATTGACATACGAAAAAACGTACGCCTCAAGTAACTATAGGATACGATATTCACGAAATTCTGCGAAAATTAGTGGGTCGGCATTCTGCAAGTAATCACACAGTTTTAATTGGATCAGATTTGTATATTTTGAGTTAAAGAGGAAAAAACAACAAGGTTTCAGATAATTATAATTCCAAATCAGTTATTATGCCAACTAACGAATTTAAATGTCGCATTTGGATGCGCAACCTACCCTTAAACTTGCGAGCTATCTCTTTCGGTTCTCAAGGTATCGTGAGATACATAATATTTTTTCATAATTTTTTTAAAACATTCTAGAGGTACGGTCATCACAAAATTTTACATACGTCTTTATGTCAATATTCTACAACTAGTTGCCAAGCTTCAATTCGATTGAGTCTATATTTTTTGAGTTATCGAGCAAATAATATTCCAGATGGGTATAACTCCGAAGCTGATTATGCCCAACAACGAACTTAACTCTCCCACTGGTATGCAGACTTAATCTGAAAATTGCCTCTATCTCCTTTCCTTCGAAAGTTATCGAGGCAATGATCACACATCCAGCAACTGAACTAATACAAGGCTGCTCGGATCTCCAACCATACATGTAGATCGGATCATGTTCAAACTTCGAACTTGGCAATAGAGTCGGTCGAATAGTTTCTGATATTTAGAATTTGTTTCTTGAAAATTTTCTAATGATAAGTTACTCACGAAATTTCGAAGGAATTTTTGCGTTGGTATTCTACTAATAACAATGACCGTCATTGAATTTGATCGCTCCGTATTTTTCGAGTTATTGAGGAAATAACAACCAAATTTCAGATGAGTATAACTCCAAAACCATTTGGCCGATTATATCTATAAACAAACTCAAATATTATATGCAAACGCACAACCTAACCTAGAAATTTCATGTCGCTATCTCTTTCCATTCTCAGGTTATTGTGACATAAATAATGTTATTTAATAATCATTTAAAAAATTTCTAGTGAAACGATTCCCACAAAATTTCTAAACGTCCTGTAGTGTGTATTCTAGAACTACTCACAAAGTATAAATTCGATCGGATTTGTATTGGTTGAAAATAAAATTATTATTCGGAAACCATTGCGCCGATTATGCCCGCCGTATTGGGACGCGCCACCTACCCCGAAATTTTCAAGTCGCTATCTCTTTCCATTCTCAAGTTATCGTGGCCACGGCCGGCCAGACAGAATCAAATTTGACCTCGAATTCTTCATCAGGGAGTCAAACCCAATAGTTTGAGACCATTTTCGAGAAAAAAATCGAAAATTACCGACTTTTGGGCAAAATGATACAAAATGATAAAGCGATGTTCTCCAGAACATGCGCGCAAAAATGGTGCCTCGAAATTATGTGCTGAACTTCATCAGATTCTAACGTAGAGTTTCCGAAATATCAAATTCTTGAAAAATTAACCAAACAAGCCCTGTGGGGTGGAGTATCCTCCACCCCAAAATCCCAATCCTCCCAGACTAAAACTCCAGCAGTTAAATCATATCTCATCTGCGCATATGCATTAAAATGCCCGGAAGGGGCAGAATGAACTTCAAAAAAGGGTTCAAGCCCTGTGGACCCTGTGGAGCTTTCTGGCGCTCTAGTTCAAACAGACAAATTATATCTCCGAAAGTATTGGTTTCTCAGAGTTGGGAATTAAATCAATGTATTCTTACGATAGAACTGCATCATAAAGGAAATTCAATTCAAATAATAATTTATTTATCAAGATTAAATGAGCAATCATGAGAATGAGAACTGCACCATGGAAGATATAAAATTAAATCTGGCCAATTTTGCCCAATAACGAACTTAACCGAGATATTCATCTCCCTAACCTACTCTGAAAATTTCAACTACCTACTTCATTCCGTTCGAGAGTTATATCTATGTCTATGGATGAAAAGCAGTCTCACTACTCTCAGATCTCTTACTTCATGTTCCGTACCGAAATGTAAGACTTTTCTGAGAAAAACTAATTTCGGAGCAAACAACTGAGATTTTTCTCACTTCGCTCACAATTCTTCGATTGATTAGATAATGTCATGTCTCAGGAAAATAAGTTGACATTATGATAATTCATACATAATTATATCATTCTGTGACAACGTTGAAATACGATTTATTATTGAAAATTTGAAAAATCATATCTCCGAAAGTATTAGCTTGTTAGAGTTAAAAATGATATCATTGGATTTTTATGCTTTTTTAATGCTTATTGAAACAAATTTAATTTGGAATTTGCTTTGTAAAAAAAAATTTTTTTTGTTACTCCGAAACCATATGTCCGATTTTGCCCAATAACGAACTTAGCCGAGATATTTATCTCCCAAAACTACTCTGAAAACTTCAACTGTCTAGCTCATTCCGTTCAAGAGTTATCGTGTCTACGGCCGGCCGGACGGCCGGACAGAATGAATTTCAACCACGGATTCTTGATCAGTGAGTCGAACCAAATCGTTTAAGACCATTTTCATCGAAGAATTCGAAAATTACAGACATTTGGGCAAATTGATAAGCACTCAGTTCCGAGGAACTAGAGCGCCAAACACATTGTTTCTTGTGATATGATAGTCACGAAATTTAGCGAGTTACATTCTACAAGTAAATGCTTTGTTTTAATTGGATCGGATTTGCATATTTCAAGTTTTTGAGGACATAACGAAGAAATTCAAGATAGGTCTAAATCCGAAACCGTTTGGCCGATTAAGCCCAACCACGAACTGTCCCTTTCCGATGCGAAACCTACCCTGAGAATTGGGAGTAGCTATCTCTTTCCGTTCAGAATTTATCGTGGGAACGGTCACCCATCCAGCTACTGAACTCACACAAGGATGCTCGGATGTCCAACAATATGGATCCAATAGTAATAGTATTCAAATTCAGAAATTGCGTGTAAGGTTAGGTTTTGAAGGCTCTCACAAAATGTGAGCGATACCGGACGGATAGTTTCTGAGAAACAGAATTCCTTTCACTGATATTTTTGAAATTTTCCAGGGATATTATTCTCACAAAATTTCGCAAAATTTGCGTGTTGGCATTCCACAACTAATTACCATGTTTGAATTGGATCGGATACGTCTTTTTTGAGTCATTTTCGTTGTATTAACGAACTATAAAACATCGCATTCGGATACACAATCTTCTCTAAAAATTGCAAGTCACTATTTCTTTCCGTTCTCGAGTTATCCTGAGATACATAATATTTTGTAATAATTTTTTTTTATTTCTTGTGATACGATCCCTACGATATTTCACACATATCTTTCAATCAGTATTCTACAACTTAGTTGCCAAGTTTCAATTCGATTGGGTCTGTATTGTCTGAAAATAAAATTAGTACTCGGAAACTGTTGCATTACATTATAGACTATTAGGCAAAATGATCCAGAACATTCAGGCAAATATATTTATCAGTAGGACTTAATATGAATATGACCCACTCAATATCATCATCAATCTATAATTTATGAGATTATATTTTTTTCTTTGTAGTCAATCTGACAATTTTAGGAGAAGAAGTCATGTTACAAAAAAGTTGTCTTCTTGAATTAATTATTCAACTAGAAAAAAAAATTTCGCATCAAAAAGTTCTGATTCAAAATATAGAATAGGTTGATTTTTCCAACCCTTCATAATGAAATTTCGGAAATTAAAAAACTGTCAAAATATGACATTTAATTAGCACTACCAAACTGCCAAATTTCTTTGTTCTGAATTGTTTCATGTAGAATAGGAGATATTCAGTAAAAACAAAATCTCTCCCGCAATTTCAGAGACCTTTTCCCTCTCAGTTAACTCAGAGCGTTACAGTCTTAGAAGAAAATATTATAGGCCCCTCCTTAGTATTACCACTCAAAATCATTAGTTTCAATTTCGAATCACCTTATTCACCAATTTAGTTGAAAGTGTTTATTGAAAGTGATATTTTATTCCACAAATTGAATGAGAAATTGAAGATTAATTTTTATATTTTCTAAATGGAGCATTTCCCGACTATAGTAGTTCATACAGTAATCTCCTTTTATTTATCGTATTTCTATCGCTCCCTGAATTTTTTTCAGGAAAGTATTCAAACTTGAAACTTTGCAGTAGAGTTAGGTTTTGAAGGCTCTCGCCAAATTTCAGCGCTGTCGGACGAATATTTTCTGATATATATAGTATGTTTTTCAATGCTTTCCAATGATTTTAAAATTTTTTTAGTAATAGGAGCCCCACGAAATTTGGCAAAAATTTTGCGTTAGCATTCTACAAACTAAAAACCTTGTTTGAATATAATCGGTTCTGTATTTTTTGAGTTATTGAGGATATAATATAAACTCGAATGTCCCATTCAGATGCAGAACCTAACCTGAAAATTTCAAGTCTCTAGATAACTAGAGAGCGGAAAGAGATATATCTCTTTCCGTTCTCAAGTTATCGTGACATAAATAATATTTTTTAATTATTTTTTTTTTAATTTTCTAGATTCTCACAAAATTTCACAAACGTCCCTAGGTTTGTATTCTTCAACTACTCACCAAGATTCAATTCGAGCGGAGTTGTATTAGTTGCAAACAAAATTATTACTTGGAGACTATTGGGAATTATGCCCATTAACGAACTTGTCCGTCATATTAGGATGCGCCACCTACCCTGAAAATTTCAAGTCGCTAGCCGGACAGAATCAAATTTGAACTCGAATTCTTCATCGGGGAGTCGAACCCAATCGTTTGAGAATATTTCGGCAAAAAAATCGAAAATTACGGACATTTGGGGAAAATGATAACGCGATGTTCCGCAGAACATGCGCGCCAAAATAGGAGCTTGCAATTTAAAAAAAAATATCGATCACGTCACTGCTGGGAGGCATGAAATGATAGAACAATAGGAATTACGGAAAAATGTTCCTGAAAAATAAATTAATTTGACCTATCGTACCATTTTTCGCTATTCCTGTTGAGGAAAAAAACAAATTCATTATTCCGTACTTTTGTCGCACTTTTGTTAATTGTATTGCCATTTCACTTTTTTTGCTGATACTGATATGTTTGTTCCCAATAAAGTCTTTATACAGGGTGAGGCTCTGACCACTGCATTAATTTTAACCAAATATTCCTTTCATCAAATGAAACAGTTTTTTCATTCACCATTTTTCCAGATTCGGTTCAGGTAAAAAGATACAGGCTGTTGAAATTCCGGAAAAAAATCAGTTTTTATTTTGTAGCTTTGACATCCTTTTTTCGAATTAAATGAATATTGGTGTAAAGTTTCCTATAACTATGAGACATATTTTCCAAATATTAATTATTTTCTACTTCTACTGGTTTTCTAATTATGGACTCGTGGATTCCTAAAACTAAACGAAATTAGCATAAAGAAAGCAGATAAAATTGTTCTTGGGTAATTTCAGGAATATTCCATCGTTTTAGAACATTATATTATTCTTATTCATTTCTCCTCAAACGTGCCGTTTTCGAGATATTCTTCATTCAATGTTTTAAAATGGAAAACTCCAGAAATTTCACTACTTTTATGGATCCGTCCCTGAGAGATGGAATCCCGAATCAAGCTGTAAACCACGTTACCATGCCTTTTTCTCGTCCGCCAACAATGTCATAGATAATTTATATGCATGAGTGTATTAGCACATTGTGAAATCTTTAAACGCTTGTAACTTTTTACCTGAGCCGAATCTGGAAAAATGGTTAATGAAAAAACTGTTTTATTTGATGAGAGGAATCTTTGGTTAAAATTAATGTAGTGGTCAAAGACTCACCCTGTATAGATGAAAGGTCGGCTTATTTCAGTTTGGTCGGTTTTATTCCATTGTTCCTACTTCC
The DNA here is from genome assembly GCA_937662695.2 of Halyzia sedecimguttata. Lineage (NCBI taxonomy): Eukaryota > Metazoa > Arthropoda > Insecta > Coleoptera > Coccinellidae > Halyzia > Halyzia sedecimguttata. The sequence continues at coordinate 10,015,929 of OW569414.2, read as the reverse complement.
TGTGAAGAAATCTATCATGTTCACCCATCGAATTAGTTCGTTACTTCGACAGATACTTTCCTTAAATCTTTTGATTTCTTTGTATAAAGAATCCCTAATATCCATAAATTAAAAAACTGTTGTATGTTACAAATCAGTCAATTTTTTTCGTCATTAAATAAACGAGTGCACTGAAGCCTCTCATGCTACGTCAGTGCATGTCCTAATATTTTCTTCCAAATTCCATCGATCTATCCTAGACCCTGAACAGTGTATAATTCCAAATCTATGGAGAGATGGAATCAATTATAATGGAATAACTATCGTTCAACAGGTGTTAATAATACCTCCATTAAAGAAAACGGTTCCTCTTGAATTGATAGCTCTTGCCACAATTACATCTCCAACAAAAGTTCCTGGATACCGCGAAGAGAAGATGAAAGAAGGAACACCTCTGAATGGCTCTTCTTATTCTATTAAAGGAGCCATTAAATAATAATGAAGCAGAGGGCTTTGTGTCAGACACCGTCAAAGTGTTCATTCAATCTTATTGTTCAAGAACATGCTGTTAGAATTAGGTAAACTGGCTGGATTGTATTCGATTTTTATGTTCATGCCAGCAGGGGAAGAAGCTGAACTGCGTCTTTCTAGTTTATTATTTTCTAGGATAATTAACGGAAACATTTTTCTGGTTCAGGTACTTGATTCAGCATTTTATATTCATTCTTCTGATTCACTCGATATTCAATTCTTTGGTTTAACAGTTGTTGGTCCGCATAAAAATTGAGATCGAGTATATCCCAAGGAATGATGGTCATTTGATCTTGTCATCAAATTTCTTGTCTTGTTTCACAAGCGAAGAGAGACATAAAAATAAATGTGGTTGAGGAACGAAATTTTGTGAGCATTTCACCGAATTGAATTCGAAATGATATCTGTATATTTTATAATTTTTTGGCGCTCTTGTTCCTCGGAACAGAGTGCTTATCAATTTGCCCAAATGTCTGTAATTTTCGAATTTTTGGCTGAAAATGGTATCAAACGATTTGGTTCGACTCACTGATCAAGAATCCGTGGTCGAAATCGATTCTGCCCAGCCGTCCGTTAACACGATAACTCTCGAATGAAAGGAGTTAGAGGATTGAAATTTGCAGGGTAGGTTTGGGGCGTATATATCTCGGAAAAGTTCGTTAACGGGCGAAATCCATCAAAAGGTTATGGACGTTTTTAATAAAAATATTTTTTATGAATATTTCCGAAATCGACCACCGATCTATCTGAAAATTAGGATCAAATTGTAGAATCATGACCTTTAGACGCATGTGAAGTTTTGCATTGATCGGGTTACCGTAAAGTTTGAAAAAAATTTTTGAAAATTTTCAACTTTTGTTTCTACAATAACTCACGAACGGAATGAGGTAGGCAGTTGAAATTTTCAGATCAGGTTAGGGAGATAAATATCTCGGTTGAGTTCGCTATTGGGCAAAATAGGCCGGATAGTTTCGGAGTAACGAAAAAAAAATTTTTTTTAACATACAAATTCAAAATATTTTTTTTTAAGATGTAGCTCCTTCATAAGAATCCATTGATATTATTTCCAACTCTAACAAGCTAATACTTCCGGAGATTTGATTCGATTCGATTTTTCAAAGTTGCAATAATACATCGTACTTAAATGTTCTCACGGAATGCGAATTCTATCTGTCTGTGTTCTATATATTTGTGGTAACTTGCATTTGGTTCATTTTGAAAGATAAACGTCATTAATGTCAAATGAAACTGAAAGTGTATTTCTGGATAGTTTGCTTGACGTAAGCATGTAGAAAATTTTAAATTTGGATTCGCTAAGTTCATAGGCAGAGTTTTTTTGTTAGTGAGTCGAAAATTAATGATGCAAGGAAGTCGACCATAATTTACGAATCATTCTCTAATTACGGAAGATTTAGAATGGGATTTCCAAGTAGTGTACAGGTAGTTATTCCTTGGTAACGCTATTAAAGATTACCTACATAAATATTCTGGTTTGAGTTCTCCCTGGACTGATTACATTAGATTTTTTTCATTAACAAAACTGGCTATTTCATTTGCTCAGTTTTTCAGAATGACTCCATATAGTTTAGAAACACTTGTAGCCAAAATTGGACCGTTAGACAAAGATAAGATGCAAAGGGATTTTAATTTCATTTATGATGTAGTTCTATCATAATGATCCATTGATATAATTCCCAACTCTGAGAAACCAATACTTTCGGAGATGGTTATTTGTCCAAGATTGGACAAGAGCACCAAAGCTGCTGCCACAGGGCTTTCCCATCCTGCTTTGCTATAACATCTTTCTGGTGTGCCTTTTGTTGCATCTTCTATGGGTGATCCATTTTATGTGTCTCATATACATGGTTCTATGACGATTTCACTGATCCACTGGAAAAATTTGGTCCACTGTATTGGTTATAATTTTTTTATGTCCCCAATATCTATACTCTGTATCACCAATTAGTTATTTTTTTGAGAGTTGTTAAATTGAAGAATTGCAATTTGTTACTCATATAAATTCATAGTTTCAATGTTATAATATTTAATAATATTTATCTTTATTGTTACAGGTAAATGTCGGAAAAACCATTAGCAGAGATTTAGAAGCTACAAGGTAGGTTGACCATGATTCAAGGATTATATCGATCACTTGTAGGTATATTAATTGTCAATAAGTTAGGAGTTTTATACTGAGTCAATTTCTTCGAGATCAGATAATGATACATACATTTAAGATAAAACTTGAACTGGCATTTGAACATATTCGGTTTTAAAATGGGATGGCTTTGTAAAATAATGACAATAATTTCTATTCGATTTTTAATAAATTCCACATAAGGTATCATACACAATGAATTTTTTAATAAAATCTCAAATTCCCTGTTCGAAAAATTAATCAACTCCGAGCCCAAAGGAGATATTTGTTCCTCTAATTTGAAGAAAAAAAGCATTTCCCTCAAAAACAAGATATATTATATCAACAGATAAAAAAGTGGTTAGAAAATAATAATTGGGAAATAATAAACTTTGGAAATCAGATAGGAGATATTACGCCTGCATTACCGATAGTTTCAAAGCAGAAGTTAGTTAATGATGAAATTATGGTATCACATTGCAGTTCCAACTTTCTCAAATATTAGTACAAAATCTTCTATAATCTCAGTATGCGCTGGAATCTATGAATTTAATACTTTCATGTTCATATGTTGAAATTTCAGTTTTTGCGCGCGTGTTCCGCAAGGAACAGCGTGCTATCATTTCGTCACAATGTCTGTATTTTTCGAATTTTTTTTCGAAAATGGTCTCAAACGATTAGGTTCGACTTCCTGATGAAGAATTCGAGGTCAAATTCAATTCTGTACGTCCGGTCCGGCCGGCCGGCCGGCCGGTCCGGCCGGCCGTTAGCACGATAACTCTCGAACGGAACGACTTAGAGCGTTGAAATTTGCAGGGTAGCTTTGTAGCGTAAATATCTCGGACAAGTTCGTTAACGGGCGAAATCCACCGAGCGGTTTCGGAGTTAAGGCCGTTTTTAGTCAAAACGTTTTTAATGAATATTTCCAGAACCAATCACTCGATCTTTCTGAAATTTGGCAGCAAATTGTAGAATCATGACCTTTATATGCCAGCGAAGTTTTGTTTTGATCGGACGGCCCTAAAGTAACAAAAAAAAATTTCAAAAATTTTAAAATTTTGTTTTCAGGATAACTCGAAAAATACTGATCTGATTAAATTGAAACTCAGTAGTTAGATGCAAAAGACCAATGCAAACACTTTTGCAAAATTTCGTGAAGATCACGTGACATGAAAAAAATAAAAAAATTACTACTATTTTGCGAAATACTTTGCTTAAAATGCCGAAACCAATTTTTTTGACGTTCATGCTGCCCTTTCCTGACATTTTTCGTTGTGCGCATGCGCAGATGAGAAGTCATTTAACTGCTGTAGTTTTTGTCAGAGAGCATTGGGGTTTTGGGGTGGCGGATGCTATTCCTCCATAGAATCCAGATCCCTGATGAGGGTCTGCGCATGCGTAGATTAAAGATGTGATATCTTCCGAACCACTAGTGTTGGAGAATCGGAGTTTTTTGTAAGGTGTGTTATTTTGAAAGGACTTTTAGCCGCGAGTAGATTGCGCATGCGCAGAAGAGAAGTGTCTGTTTTTGGGTTGGATGGGTTATGTTGGGAGTGCTGAGTCGATATTGTGAGGTTTTACAAGAATATTCATAGCAATTCAGTGCTCGGACAGTAGTCAGTTTGGGGGAAATACCGTTGTTTCCGAGTTGAAGTGTGCATACCGTGGCCCTGGGGCCAATTTTGAAATTGATGTTACTACTTACGGGCATTTTTCGTTATGCGCATGAGCAGACCATCAGTGATTTAACTGCTGAAGTTTTCGTCAGAGAGGATTGGGGTTTTGGGGTGGCGGATGCTATTCCTCTACAGAATCCCCTGGTGAGGGTCTGCGCATGCGTGGATTCAAGAGGCGATATCTCCTGAACCACTAGTGTTGGAGAATCGGAGTTTTCTGTATGGTGTGTGATTTTGGGAGGACTTTCAGCCGCAAGTAGATTGCGCATGCGCAGAAGAGAAGTGACTGTTTTTGGGTTGTATGGGTTATGTTGGGAGTGCTGACCTGATATTGTGAGGTTTTAAAAGAATATTCATGGCAATTCAGTGCAAGGACAAGTCAGATTGGGGGATGTAGCGTTGTTTCCGAGTTAAAGTGTCCGTATCGTGGCCCTGGGGCTAATTTCGAAATTGATGTTACCCCTTACGGGCATTTTTCGTTATGCGCATGAGCAGACCATCAGTGATTTAACTGCTGGTGCTTTCGTCAGAGAGGATTGGGATTTTGGGGTGGCGGATGCTATTCCTCTATAGAATCCCCTGGTGAGGGTCTGCGCATGCGTGGATTCGAGAAGCGATATCTCCTGAACCACTAGTGTTGGAGAATCGGAGTTTTTTGTGAGGTGTGTAATTTTGGGAGGACTTGCAGGCACGAGTATATTGCGCTTGCGCAGATGAGAAGTGAATGGTTTTGGGTTGTTTGGGTTATGTTGGAAGCAATGAGCCGATATTGTGAGGTTTTAAAAGAATATTCATGTCAATTCAGTGCACGGACACAAGTCAGTTTGGGGGAAATAGCGTTGTTTCCGAGTTGAAATGTCTGTATGGTGGCCCTGAGGTGAATTTATAAATAACTATATTCGGTAGATCTATATTAAAATACGTTCGGATTTGGAGAAGAGGCAATTGCGTTCCAAACGGAGGTCCCACAACCGCATTTTTTTCGATCTACGGTAAAGCTAACAGCCAAACTGTATTGATAGCTATATTTGTTAAAGGAACTTGAAAAAAAAAAAAAGCACTGACGTGTAGTCAGTACTCTTTGGCGCGCGTGTTCACGGTGGCTAATTTGAATTGAATGTTGAGTACTTCAAGCTCAGTAGATAGAGCGAGCCGAAGATCTACCCAAAGGATAGTGGACACCATTCACTGTCGGTTCAAAAATTAAGAGTGCTGTATCTCAGCTGCCATCAGGATAGATTAACAAAGTTGGAAAAGAACACAAGTGACTCTCCTTAGTCGCACAAGCTCCTAGAAGATTTGGGAGGGTCAGTATAATCCTAATCATGTTAATCGCACGCGCGCAAAAGCAGATTGACTTAACAATGAAAGAAAAAGTGTAAAAAATCAATCTGCTTTGGCGCGCGTGCGATTAACATGATTAGGATTATACTGACCCTCCCAAATCTTCTAGGAGCTTGTGCGACTAAGGAGAGTCACTTGTGTTCTTTTCCAACTTTGTTAATCTATCCTGATGGCAGCTGAGATACAGCACTCTTAATTTTTGAACCGACAGTGAATGGTGTCCACTATCCTTTGGGTAGATCTTCGGCTCGCTCTATCTACTGAGCTTGAAGTACTCAACATTCAATTCAAATTAGCCACCGTGAACACGCGCGCCAAAGAGTACTGACTACACGTCAGTGCTTTTTTTTTTATACAATATACTTTCATCGTTTTGAATCAAACGTGTTAAAAATAGAACATAGATTAAATCGTTGTAAAAAGATTTATAAGTAATCTACTGTGCTAGTGGTCCTGCTGAATAGGTAAATCGAAGCTTAACATTTTTGTGTGTGAAATAAACCGGGTAGGAAATTTTCAAACATTTGAATGCAAATATCTCAGCAATGGATCAAGATATGAAAATTAAACCGGTATTATTCATGTAAAACATAATATTGTTCTTTCCAATTTTTTTTTGGTTTATGTTATTATTCAGCACACACAAAAAAGATATGCTTCGATCTAAAAATTCAGCAGGTTGAAATTTATGCTGTTGATATTATTAGGAAATTTAACAGTATAATCCGTATCTCTTAAACGAATAACATTTGTATGAGGCATGTTGCACTCAATCCTCATATTTCCGATTTCTCAGTCTTCACTTCTCGCCCTGTGTATTACAAAACATTAAAATATATTCTGGAATAAAATATTGAAAAGAGTAATGTCTTCTCCACCAAAATCGTGCATTCCTTTCAATAAATGGAAGGTGCGAACCATTTTCTGCATATTCTGAATTATTATATTTGTGAGTTATGCTTCTGCTTAGGTACTTCTTGGAAGCAAAACAGTAACGAACCTTCAATTTTATTTTCGATATGTTTTCAACCGAAACATTTAGGGCCAAAAATTAATTCCGTTTGGAGGAACCCCATCTTCTCTTCATATTCGAGTTCAGAAATCTAGAAAAACACATCCAATATTCCACTTCATAAATCTACTTTCCTCGCCACATATAAAAAAGAAATCGTAGGCACCGATATGCTTTCCTTTCCGAAAACCCCCCTAAATCAAATAGGCTGAACGGTGAGTGACGTTCTCGTAATTAGAAAAGTCTGGCGAAGTGGAAAACTTCCTTATTCGGTCAACGATAGTGAATAACTCCAGTAGGTAAATCCGGCAGGTCTATAAGGGACCAAGCAGGCATAAATCTGTTTACATCTACAAGCCAGTGGCGTCGTATGCTTTTTTCGGTTTTCTGGTTTCTCGACTCCTCTGATAAAAAAATTGGTTCAAGCACTGACGTGAAGTCAGAAGCTTTTGCGCGTATGTTCTATTGTCCACTCTTCTGTATTGGACACCCTTAATCGAATTTACCATGGTTAATTATGTCGTCCATTCTCCTGTATTGGACACTCTTAATTCAAATTTACCATGGTAAATTCGAATTAAGTGTCCAATACAGGAGAATGGACGACATATTTAACCATGGTAAATTCGATTAAGGGTGTCCAATACAGAAGAAAGGACAATAGAACATACGCGCAAAAGCTTCTGACTTCACGTCAGTGCTTGAACCAATTTTTTTTTCGTGATTTTTTTTTAATTTTCTGGAGGCGCGGTTCTTAAAATTTTTTTTTTTCGTCATTTTTTTCAAATTTTCTAGGAGTACGGTTCTTACAGAATTTTAAACACATCTTTGTGTTGATTTTCTACTATTAGTTACCAAGCTTCAATTCAATCGAATATTTATTTTTTGAGTTATCAAGGAAACAATATTCCAGGTGGATATAACTCGGAAACCGTTAAACCGATTATGCCCAAAAACGAACTCAACTCTCCCTTTCGGATGCGCAACCTACCCTGAAAATTGCAAGTCCCTATCTCCTTTGGTTCGAAAGTTATCGAGGCAACGGTCACCCATCTACTGAACTCACACAAGAATGCTCGAATCTCCAACAATATTCAACCGATCGTGTTAAAACTTGAAACTTGGCAGTAGGGTTAGGTAATGAACGCTCTTGCAAAATTTCAGCAATTTCAAACGTATAGTTACTGATATATAGAATTTTTTTTTTTATTTTCAATGATTTATTAAAAATATACTACAAATGCTATCCTCACCAAATTTCGCAAACATTTTCGCGTTGGAATTCTACAACTAATAACCATGTTTGAATTCAATCGGTTCAGTATTTTTCGAGTTAATGAGGAACAAAAAACCACCAAATTTCAGATGGCTATAACTCTGAAACCGTTTGGTCGATTATGCTCATAAACAAACTCAAATGTGCCATTCATATGCACAACATAACCTGAAATTTTCAAGCCGCTATCTCCTTCCGTTCTCAGGTTATCGTGACAAAAAAAATATTTTTTAATAATTTTTTTAAAATTTTCTAGCCATACGATGCGCCCAAAATTCCACAAACGTGCTTAGGTTCATATTCTACAACTACTCACCAAGTTTCAATTCGATCGGATTTATATTGGTTGAAAACAAAATTATTACTCGGAAACCACTGGGCCGATTATGCCCATTAACGAACTTGTCCGTCGTATTGCGATGCGCCACCCACCCTGAAAATTTCAAGTCGCTAGCTCTTTTCGTTCTCAAATTATCGTGGCAACGGAATTACACTTTTTGGCGCTCTAGTTCTTCGGATCTGAGTGCATATGAATTTTTATTTAAGATGCAGTTTCACCATTAAATTCCATCGATATCATTTTCAACTCCAACAAGCTAATAGTTTCGGAGATATGATTTTTCTAAATTTCAGTAATGAATCGTACGTACTTCTTAGTTTTCACAGAATGCTATAATTATTCTATCTAAGCTTTATTATATGATCTGTGCTCATACTCGTATATTTCATCCTGTTCTATAATAAAGACTCAAATTCATTTCAGCTATTTTAATTTGATTTCTTCCATGGTGCAGTTCTCATTCTCAGATTGCTCATTTAATCTTGATAAATAAACTGTTATTTGAATTGAATTTTCTTCATGATGCAGTTCTATCATTAGAATACATTGATATAATTCCCAACTCTGAGAAACCAATACTTTCGGAGATATAATTTTTCTGTTTGAACTAGAGCGCCAGAAAGCTCCTGTCCACAGGGCTTGAACCAATTTTTAACATTATTATTAATAAATAAATCAGGATAATGCGGATAAGTATATTCAAATGGAGAAGTTTGACGGGTTATTCCGAAATAGAAGCAGAAGAAAATTGGTACAAGCACTGACGTGGACTCAGGAACCTTTGCTTGCATGATCTTTTGTCTATTCACCTCTGTTGGACACTCTTAATCGAATTTACCAGCGATATACACCGATTTTTCTGCTTTTTAAGATATGAAGGTGCTACAGAAGTAAAAAGAAGTGGGAAAGCTCTGTGGACAGGGACTTTGGCGCGCGGTTCGAATTCATAGCCCAATGCCGCCTAGCTCCAGAAAAAAATTTCATTTTCCCAATATTTCCAAGAATATATATCCGACATTATAGTAAGAAAGTTACAAAAATATTGGTCCTCTTTTTGGCCGAGGATGGTCAAGCCTAATACATACATTTAATGTTGGGTAGAAAATAAACAGTGCTCTAAGTAATCATTAAAAGATACTTGAGGTAAATTCATTATTAAATGATTCATTTATGGGTTTTCCCTCCCAAACTCTGAAAAATATCTATAAAATAAAAATTTATTATTATGTGAATTGTTTCTGCGTTAGAAACACAAAATAGTTGCCATCAGGAGCAATATATCGAACAATGTTGCCTATCAAATAATATCGAAACAACATCAACGATAAAACAACTATTTCGGAGACTACATCATAATTCAACGTCGCACACCAAACGAAAGTCTAAACTAAATTTTAAATTTAGGTATTCAAATAATGTTGTTAATAATATATTATTACTATATACATGATGGTCGCAATTTGCATAGAACAATTTGCGAATTTATTGTTTTTCTGTGAATATTGAAACGCCTTTATCTGGAAACAATAAGTTTTCACATTCACGGTTTTGGCATTGCATGCACTATATGTTCCATTTTATATTTTGTTAAGTAGATTAATAGGTTGGTTACATTTCATCCAAATAATTGTTTTGCTGTAATTATTCATTTAAATGTAATAAAATACGGAATATTTTTCGTTAATACAGACACACCACTCCTCTATATCGATGGCAATAATATGATATACCTTGGAGTAAAAATTTATTTTATAATTTCTGAGATTTTGAAATTTCATACAAAAATTTGTTAGCATATAACGATACGATCCTCCTTTTGCATGAAGGACAAAGTCATCCACTCGGACATAACAGCTTAAGTAAGAAATTCTTCATTTAGTCTACCATAATTCTCTAAGATCATAATTTAGGAGTTCACTCAGCTTGCGCGCCTATCCTCTGAACCTCTTAATTTTTGGCGCTCTTGTTCCTCGGAACAGAGTGCTTATCAATTTGCCCAAAAGTCTGTAATTTTCGAATTTTTGGTTGAAAATGGTCTCAAACGATTTGGTTCGACTCACTGATCAAGAATCCGTGGTCGATATCGATTCTGTCCGGCCATCCGTTAACACGATAACTCTCGAACTAACGAAAGGAGTTAGAGGATTGAAATATCTCGGACGACTTCGTTAACTGGCAAAATCCACCCAGCGGTTTCGGAGTTATGGCCGTTTTTAGTAAAAACATTTTTTATGAATATCTCCGAAACCGATCACTCGATCTATCTGAAATTTATCATCAGACTGTAGAATAATGACCTTTATACGCATGTGAAGTTTTGTATTGATCAAGTAGCCGTAAAGTGTAAAAAAAAAATTTTTCATTTATAAATTTTATTTCTACAATAACTCTTGAACAGAATGAGCTAGGCAGTTGAAATTTCCAAAGTAGATTGAGAGATAAATATCTCGGCTGAGTTCGTTGGTGGGTAAATTAGGCCGGATGGTTTCGGAGTAACTTACATATTTCAAATTCAATTTTTTTTTAAGATCCAGTTTCACCATAAGAATCCATTGATATCATTTTCAACTCTAACATGCTAATACTTTCGGGGATATGATTTTTCGAAATTTCAATCATGAATCGTACTTCTACTTCTACTTCTACTTCAGCCGTCCGGCCGTCCGGCCGGACGGACAGAATCAAATTTGACCTCGAATTCTTCATCGGGGAGTCGAACTAAATCGTTTGAGACCAATTTCGTCAAAAAATTCGAAAGTTACAGACATTTGGGCAAAACTATAACGCGATGTTCCCCAGAACATGCGCGCAAAAAATTGGTTCTAGCCCTGTGGACAGGAGCTTTCTGGCGTTCTTGTTCAAACAGACAAATTATATCTCCGAAAGTATTGGTTTCTCAGAGTTGGAAATTATATCAATGTATTCGTATGATAGAACTGCATCATAAAGGAAATTCAATTCAAATAATAGTTTATTTTTCAAATTTACATAAGCAATCTAAGAATGAGTACTGCAAAATAGAAGAAATCAAATTAAAATAGTTGAATTTGACTCTATCTTAAAGAACCGGATGACATGTACGAGTATGAACATAGATCCTATAATAATTCATAGATAGAATAATTATAACATTCTGTGAAAACATAGAAGTACGATTCATGATTGAAATCTCGAAAAATCATATCCCCGAAAGTATTAGCATGTTAGAGTTGAAAATGATATCAATGGATTCTTATGGTGAAACTGGATCTTAAAAAAAAATTGAATTTGAAATATGTAAGTTACTCCGAAACCATCCGGCCTAATTTACCCACCAACGAACTCAGCCGAGATATTTATCTCTCAATCTACTTTGGAAATTTCAACTGCCTAGCTCATTCTGTTCAAGAGTTATTGTAGAAATAAAATGTATAAATGAAAAAATTTTTTTTTACACTTTACGGCTACTTGATCAATACAAAACTTCACATGCGTATAAAGGTCATTATTCTACAGTCTGATGATAAATTTCAGATAGATCGAGTGATCGGTTTCGGAGATATTCATAAAAAATGTTTTTACTAAAAACGGCCATAACTCCGAAACCGCTGGGTGGATTTTGCCCGTTAACGAAGTCGTCCGAGATATTTCAATCCTCTAACTCCTTTCGTTAGTTCGAGAGTTATCGTGTTAACGGATGGCCGGACAGAATCGATATCGACCACGGATTCTTGATCAGTGAGTCGAACCAAATCGTTTGAGATCATTTTCAACCAAAAATTCGAAAATTACAGACTTTTGGGCAAATTGATAAGCACTCTGTTCCGAGGAACAAGAGCGCCAAAAATTAAGAGGTTCAGAGGATAGGCGCGCAAGCTGAGTGAACTCCTAAATTATGATCTTAGAGAATTATGGTAGACTAAATGAAGAATTTCTTACTTAAGCTGTTATGTCCGAGTGGATGACTTTGTCCTTCATGCAAAAGGAGGATCGTATCGTTATATGCTAACAAATTTTTGTATGAAATTTCAAAATCTCAGAAATTATAAAATAAATTTTTACTCCAAGGTATATCATATTATTGCCATCGATATAGAGGAGTGGTGTGTCTGTATTAACGAAAAATATTCCGTATTTTATTACATTTAAATGAATAATTACAGCAAAACAATTATTTGGATGAAATGTAACCAACCTATTAATCTACTTAACAAAATATAAAATGGAACATATAGTGCATGCAATGCCAAAACCGTGAATGTGAAAACTTATTGTTTCCAGATAAAGGCGTTTCAATATTCACAGAAAAACAATAAATTCGCAAATTGTTCTATGCAAATTGCGACCATCATGTATATAGTAATAATATATTATTAACAACATTATTTGAATACCTAAATTTAAAATTTAGTTTAGACTTTCGTTTGGTGTGCGACGTTGAATTATGATGTAGTCTCCGAAATAGTTGTTTTATCGTTGATGTTGTTTCGATATTATTTGATAGGCAACATTGTTCGATATATTGCTCCTGATGGCAACTATTTTGTGTTTCTAACGCAGAAACAATTCACATAATAATAAATTTTTATTTTATAGATATTTTTCAGAGTTTGGGAGGGAAAACCCATAAATGAATCATTTAATAATGAATTTACCTCAAGTATCTTTTAATGATTACTTAGAGCACTGTTTATTTTCTACCCAACATTAAATGTATGTATTAGGCTTGACCATCCTCGGCCAAAAAGAGGACCAATATTTTTGTAACTTTCTTACTATAATGTCGGATATATATTCTTGGAAATATTGGGAAAATGAAATTTTTTTCTGGAGCTAGGCGGCATTGGGCTATGAATTCGAACCGCGCGCCAAAGTCCCTGTCCACAGAGCTTTCCCACTTCTTTTTACTTCTGTAGCACCTTCATATCTTAAAAAGCAGAAAAATCGGTGTATATCGCTGGTAAATTCGATTAAGAGTGTCCAACAGAGGTGAATATACAAAAGATCATGCAAGCAAAGGTTCCTGCGTCCACGTCAGTGCTTGTACCAATTTTCTTCTGCTTCTATTTCGGAATAACCCGTCAAACTTCTCCATTTGAATATACTTATCCGCATTATCCTGATTTATTTATTAATAATAATGTTAAAAATTGGT